>OW964563.2:31516885-32758406 GCA_943138885.2 Tholera decimalis | reverse complement strand
TAATTCATTGTCATCATAAATATAATAATATACATAAATTCTATAATAGTCTTTCATTATACAATTATTTTTCTTCACTTATATCGAAACAGTATACATTATATAGAGATTTTATAAAATAAAACAGTACCATTAAAAAAAACGAAAAAATACATATCGAACAAATTTAAAGTGATAATAACCCACATTCAATGTAAAAATAATTAATAGTACAATAAAACAATAGTCAAATAAAAGGAAAATCGAAAACCAAATTGGTATGGAATAATAAACAGAGATTTATGACATCTAAATTTAAAAAAATTAAGCAATGAAATAAAAAAATGTTAACAATATGTCATCTAATTGTAAAATAAAATGCCAAAGATAAAATTTATAATTATACTAGAGGTAACAACATAATCACTGTATTCATGGATAGTTGAACTTTCCACACACCGCTCGGCTAGTCTGACACATCAGTACAAGAAGTATTTATCATATTTGTATTTAAGTGGTAAGGTCCGTATTACAATATAACAAATTTTTAAGAATAAAAATATGTATTGCACAATTTTACTATAGAAATTACTTTCTAAGAGTTTGTAAAAGCAAATTCTTGAAGGTAAATGGTATTAAGGATTTTTTTTTCTAAGACATGGAAATATAGCATGAGCAACTTGTTTGTGGAACGGAGTGGATTCTAAAAAATATCTGTGACAGTGCTGTTATAGATTGTTCACTGATTATATACTTAATAGTATTCAAATAAACATTGGAGAAAAAAAAACTCTCAATAGAAATATTAAAAGAAAACAAAACAAATATTGGTCAATATATGGTGGTGGTATTACAAATTGTAAATTGTATCACATCTTGTGAAAATCTATACCATTTCTTAAACTTATTAGCAAAATTGTATGGGATGCTGAAGTTTTGTTCTTCTATTCAAATCATCATAGAAAAATAATAATTATTGTAATCAATTTAAGTTAGGAAACACGGGATTCATCTAGTAACTGAAAATGGCAATAATTGCGGAACTATGTTCAATGAATCTGTACTTGACGAACATTCTATAATTGTATCTCGACTCAAAACTAGTTATAAAGAGAGATCAATGCCTATGTGACCTAATTTGACTATTGAAATAAATTATTTGGCAACAATTTAAAAACCATTTCAGATTATTTAATAATTAGCGACTATGGAACCCATAATGAATTTTGTTTTCAATTGTGATAAGTGTAAGTCTCAAAAATTCAAATTAAATATTTTCTATACAAATCGTGTCGCATTACTACCTCACAAGTTTGTCAAAAAGTGAACAAACATCAAGTTTTCTAAATTATATAAATCATCATCATTCTGAAATTTGAGTCAAATTATTTGTGATTTTTGTATAAAAATGAGTTACAAATGGTGTACATTATCAAAACGTATAAATACTTCAGTAAAAACCACACAACATTCATTCCTGTGACATTGACAAGTGGGCTTTGGGAAAAAAGAAATCGATATTCTTTTATAAATTAATCGACTATATCGGCAACATTTTAAATCTCCGTGAATCTATAGTCAATACTTATTTTTGAGTATCAAATTCGATCATCAGTATTTATTACAATTGACGTACAATGAATATATGTAACATATAAAATACAACATACTATTTTTGTTATATCCCAGAAAAAGTTCACATGTTGATCACCATACTGTCAGCACGTTTGCGCCATAAGAATATGCATAAAACTTGACGAAGAAAAAAAAATATCGATACTTATTACATTTCCTCGATAATAATCGTTACAGTTTAAAAATAATGATTCCACATTTACCGATATATTTCCTTTAGTTAATTTATATGGATTACTTATAATAACACTTTTTTTTTATAGCCTATTGGTTAAACGTTTAGTAGTTTCTTTTTCTTACTTGACTCCCGTTATGATGTTGGTCCATCCAATTTCTTTGCAAAGTTTTTTTTTTTGATTCCATAGCACCATCAGGCTGCACCGCTGTCACTGGACTGGAAGCGTCACATAATCTTCTGAACGGTGGCAATGGCCCGAGACAGCATCACGGATGAAGAAGCCTTCCAATATTGCAGGATTCATTCTGAAACTTTCACTCCAATGCATTAGTATTTGGGCAAGAACAATCTACATACATGTACCTTCTAATTGAAATAATATCAAGGCCTAAAACAAATGTATAGCTAACCAAAACTAACTTGCAAGAAAAGTAACTGCAAAACAATTTGACAATCCTGACCTATATTCAAGTACCCTCCTCTTAAAAAAATAAAATCACATGGGCTATGAATCAAACCTCAATACCGAAATAAAATATGTGGGCTGTGAACTATCCCACTTCTGATGTCAGAAATGGAAGATATATAGATATAAAGATATATAGAGAATGTTGTTATTTCTAGAATTAATTAATTATCAATATCTATTTATTACGTATTTACCGATTAATTACCTATTAATCGCTATTACCATGATTACTAGGTGTTTTATAGAACACTTCATTTGATTCACTATATGTACTTTACAATATTACCACAATGTGATTACTATCGTTATAACTTTAGCTTTATTTACTTGTGTATCTACTATTTCATTACTCCATTACATATTATATAAGTCAAGTTATTTATAGAATTAATACCAAATGTTCATTAAATTATCACACAATTATCAATTAATAACACTGTCACATTAAAGTAACAAATACAAAATAATTAATTTATATTCAAATACAATAGTAATACGATAGGAGTTTTATACCAATTCTACACATAAAAATATTAATAAAAGTTAGAAACAACACAAGTTCACTTAACTTAGGTCCGTTCGGTGTGACTGCTCCAGAGCGACTGAGTGACTGACTGTCTAGAACTTTTTTTTTTTTTTTTTTTTTTGTGTGTGGCATCTCGCAGGTCAACCTCTGAGGTTGTCGGCTGCTTAACCGGACTTGCCTGTGGTTGCCTTAATTAATAAATTAATTAAAGCCTCCAGCCAGGGCTTATTAAAAAAAAAAACTTACAAACTAGGCGACTACACGCTAAGGGCACCCCCTGTGGGGTACGGACCTCGGCTTAGGGCGTCGCAGGGGAGGACAGCTAGGGACAGGCTGGATCATATCATTATTATTATTAATAAGGGAATTTAAAGCTACTGGCTCAGCGTCGCGGGCTGGCTCTGGCAAGGGTCGGGGTGGACTATTACGGGGACGTCGCGGCGGGCCTCGGCGTCGAGGACGGAAGGACGGTCGGTTTTTGTGTTTGTGTGCCACTGTACTTGTTTCCCTACGGCTCTCTTGGAGCAGGGTGATTGCGTCATCGGGAGTGACTAGGGTATGCCTTGGTCGGCGAATCTTAGAGATACGCGAGGGTTCGTATTGGGCGGCCGATACGATAAGGGGATTCCTATGTTGGATTGAAGTTTCAAAGAAACGCTTGGAGACACGTTTCATGAACTGCTGGATGGTGGGCATCTTGAGATCTACGTGAAGAAGCTCATTTCGAACATAAAAGGGGGCTCCCGTGACTCTACGGAGGAATCGGTTTTGGAGGGTCTGCATCTTGTGGAGGAGGTAGGGCTTTGCGTGTGCGAAAACAACGCAGGCGTAGGTCATGATGGGACGGATGACCGCGGTGAAAATACGCAGCTTGCACCTGATTGATAACTTGCTGCGAGAGCTAAGAATGAAGTGGAGCCTACCTAGAGCGAAAGCGGCGCGCGAACGTGCCTGCTTTATGTGCTCAGCGAAGGAGAGGTGTCTATCGAGGACCACGCCTAAGTATTTTGCTTGCTTTTCCCAAGGGATCGGCTTGCCGTACATGGTAATCGGACGGGGGAAGGGTGGGTTTATCCGCGGTTTAGAAAAGAGGACTGCCTGGCTTTTGTCTGGGTTGACTTCGATTCTCCATTTCCGGAACCACTTGGCCAGAGTGTTTGCGGAAGTTTGGAGAGTGCGAGCGATGGCATCGGGTTTAAGACCGGTATAAAAGATAGCCGTATCGTCGGCGAATAGGGCTAGCTGGGTATTTTTATGCTTGGGAATATCACTAGTGAATAGCGTGAAAACGAGGGGGGATAGTACGGAGCCTTGAGGAACTCCTGCGTGAATGGGATGGGGGGAGGAAAGCTCCCCCTCAATTCGATAACGAAAGGTGCGATTCGATAAAAAGTCCCGTAGGATGAGCACGAGACGGTCAGGCACGCCGAGTTGGTATAGCTTATAGATTAAGCCATTGTGCCAGACTTTGTCGAACGCTTTCGCTATGTCGAAGAATAAGGCTCCCGTTATTGCGCCCCGTTGGAAGCCGGCGCTGACGTGTTCTACGATGCGGTGGACTTGTTGGATACATGAGTGTTCGGTTCTAAATCCGAACTGCTCATTGGGTATTAGACTCTTTGCTTCGGCAAAATCTTTGAGCCGCTTATATATAAGCCTTTCATAGATTTTACCGAGGACGTTGAGTAAGCTAATGGGACGGTAGCTAGACGGGTCAGACTTGGGCTTGCCTGGTTTGGGAATACCTATGACGGTGGCCTGTTTCCAGGTTGCGGGGAACATATTATTGCTCAATGCGCCATTGAAGATGGCAGTCAATAGCACTATAAGCTGGGCGGGGAAAAGTTTGAAAACCCTATTGGTGATGCCGTCAGAGCCAGGGGCTTTTCGCGGTTGGAGACTTTTAATGATATCCTGGACCTCATCAGGAGTGATGGGGGCCAGTGGATTATCGGGATCTTCGACGGGCGGAAGGGAAGTTCTACGTTCGACTTCGGCGTTCACCATATCGAGGTGGGCTTGGTCTACTGGTTGAGAGCTGGGAGAACACTGGGACTCTAGGCTGTCGGCTAGTCATTCTGCTTTTTCAGAGTTATCGAAGGCGACACTCTTATCGGGACGAATGAGAGGAGGCATTGTGGCCTCTTCAGTGGATCGTAACTTCCTCTGAAGCTGCCAGAAGGCAAGATGGGTGGGCTCAAGTTCGCTCAGCATCTTGTCCCAGCTCGCATTACGCTGCTCGGTAATGCGTTTCCTTACAGCACGCTGTAAGTTGCGCATGTGAGCTTTGTTTGCGGCGCAGGGAAAAGCGCTGGACGCACGGATGGCTGCGTTCTTCTCGGTTATCAGATTCCGTACATCGTCCGGGAGTTTCCAGCGGTGGTCTTCCACTACAGGAACTTCCCTTGAACAATCGTTCAGGACGGATTGTACGTGATCTGTAAGCGAGTCGATCGCCGCCGTCGTGTCAGCGACTGAGACTATGTGGTCAGGAATGGTGTCCAATTGAGGTGACGTGGTGGATTTCAGTTTTTCACTTACTTTCCTCCAGTCGGTGATCAATTGGGTCGGAGGAGGTTGGGTAGGATCATGGTTACCCGAGCGGGAACCTAGGTGTAGGATAACGGGACGGTGATCCGAGTTGAGCTCGTGAAGCGCTTCTATGGAGTGTAAACGGAGGTTTACATTCTTTAGGAGCGCCACATCGAGGACATCGGGGTTATGGTTGGGGTCGTGTGGGTAGTGGGTGGGAGTCATCGGAGCGATGACGTCGTAGTTTAGGGTCGCGCCTAGGTTATACACGATTCTGCCTCTGGCATTTGTCGTGTTGCTGTTCCAAGCAGGGTGTTTGGCGTTGAGATCGCCCGCTAGTAAGACGGAGTCACTCAGGCCGAAGAGAGTCGTGAGATCGCTGGTGAGCGCGATAGGATCGTCTGAAGCAAGAGACGCGACCGATGGTGGGGGATGGTAGGCAGAGATGATGGTTATCGGAGGATGACCAGTCATGCCTAGTCGACAGGCAGAGTACTCTAGGTGAGAGAGAGGCGCGGGTGGGGTCAGAGGGATGCAGTATAACTGCTTTCTATAATAAATAAGGGTACCGCCGCCGTGGCAACGTGTTCTGTCATTGCGAACTAGACGGTAATTCGCAATTTTGGGATCAGCGCGGTGGGGTTTCAAAAGGGTCTCCTGTATAAGGAGGACGTCTAATTGGTGGTCGCGGAGGAATTTAGTTATTTCGGCGCGTTGGTTGAAAATGCCATTGGCGTTGAAAAAACCTAATTTGAGGGATCGAGGCCTAGTGTGGTTTGTGCGTTGGGAATCCATTGGATCAGTCCATCGCATCCATCTGGTCGAGACCTAGCACCACATCACTGTGTGTGCTGAATATTTGGCTGTACATTGCCGTCGTAATTTTGCCGTTATTCTGCTGTTCGGCAGCCAGAAGGGCATCGCGGAGAGATCTGGCTTGGCGGGTCATAAATATTCTATAGTGGCGCAGTATAGTCTGGGCGCAAGCCTCGCCGTGCGCGACGGGTGAGGGATTGGGCGGTTGTTTGACTGCAGGAGCAGCAGTGGTTTGAGGCGCGGGTTTGTGACTGGCTGTGGGCTCTGTAGCCACGGCTATAGGCAGGATCTGCGCTGCGATGGGTATATCCATCAGTGCCTGCAAAGGTTTGGCAGGGGCCAAGGAGGGAAAGGCTTTTTCGTGGTTTAGCCTGTTCCACGGGGACGGTCTCTGAGGAGCGAGACGTTGGGGAATTTGAGAAGAAGGTGCCTCTCTCTGTTGGCGGGCGTTGGCGCGCTTCGCTAATTTAGGAGCGAGTTTGGGGGCTTTGGGACAGCCGTGGTAGTTTGCCGGGTGACCGGTCTGGCCGCAGAGAACGCAGCTGGGTGGTTCCGAACAGAGGGTTCGGTCTTTAGGCCGTGGGCAGTCCGCAGTGCTATGCTCGCCCAGACACTTGACGCATCTGGGAGTCGCATAGCAGTTGCTCTGCGCATGGCCATACAGTTGGCAACGGTGGCATTGTCCCACTGTTGCGGTTTTGTAGGGCTTTTCTATTGAGATACCGGATAGGGAGCAAATAGACTTAATCTTAAATATTGGGTGATGACCTTCGGTTGGTTCACAAATGACAAGAACCATGTCGTACAATTCACCGCCTCTCGCTTTATGTAAGCGATGGACGGCGATCACTGGTATACCTTGATCGGCAAGGTCGTCTTTAATATCCTGCACTAGGATTTCTTTAGGGACACGTTTAATAATAACACGAGTGGGCGTGTCCTCGGGGAAGGAGAAAGTGTGAAAGGAAATATTCCTTTCACGGAGGGCGCGATATAATTCCCTATAGTCGTTCGACGTAGGGACGGTGACTTTAATGCCATTTTGGCAGGCACGGGCGTTTGTGTAGTTGATCTTTCGATCAACACACATCTTAGACACATCAGTCTATTTCCCCTTGTCCTGGATGTAAAAGGGGGGCGGGGGGCGTTGCTTCCTTTGGGTTGAGGAAGTTTGGGCTATCGGGCTGGGGGGACGACTATCCTGCGCGCGAGTGGAGGTCGTTGGGACGGGGCTAGCGGGTCGTACGGGCGTTTGAGTTGGGGACGGGGGTGACGCGGTGGTCTTTTTGGCCTTGCTGACCTGGGAGGTTTTCCCTTTCTTCCTCTTGCCGCCGGTGACGACTTGAAAGTCGTCTTCCGAGGATGAGGGGCATGATGACAAATCATTGTCGGAGTTGTTATTGGACATAGGTTCGGTGATGTCCATTTCACGGAATTCAGGTGCAGCGCACACCTGCGCGGCGTCCATTGTTTTATGAACAATGGGATTAGTAGGTGGGCCGGAAACAATGGGTGATTTCGGGAATCGGGCGATCGGCACGACTTTGTCGGCGGGCGGGGGCAATAGAGGGCTATCTACCTGGAAGTCGTTCGTTGTTTGATGAACAATGGGATCGGAGTTAATAAACACTTCCGTGAATTGACCAACTGGGATGCCTTGATCGGCAAGCGGGGGAGATAATGGGCTGTCAAGCGCGTCACTAAAATCAGCGACGTTGGCTTCGGTAGCCGGAGGACTATTAGCGATTTCACGCTGAATTTTGCCGCCATATTTGGCGGAAATAGCAGGGTTTTCCCTAAGGATCTCTAACAATATCTCCAAAATATTGGAGTTCGCCATGATTGGCGAATGGATCAAAAATTTAATGAGGAAATTTTGGAGATTTCTCTCCCGCGGGCCTATTTAAAGCCTAACTGGCCTAACTCCCCGGATGGATGGGTCCGGGGATGTGTAACCCTCCCAGTCGGGTAGAGACTGGGAGGTGAGTACCTAATGGTGAGCCCTAAGCTTGTAACCGGTCGCCAGTCTTATTGTGCGAACCGGGCCCTATTGGGTCTAGTGCGAAGGGGTAGACACACCCAACCGACACTAGGTGAGTAGCTGAAAAGGAAACTCAGTAACTAGGTTTGACTAGGAGATCCCCCAAGGCCAAAACCTAGCACTCGACTCCAATTGACTGCTTCACCCTGAAGGGGATCAGCGGGTGCGTCGGGTCAGCACCCCCTTGGTATTGTTGACACCGTGAGGTTTCCAACCAAGGACCACGAAACTGTGGTTTTACCCTGAAGGGGCCAAACCAAATTGTTTTTGACGATACTCTGTTATAGAAACAGGATATCCTTCACCGCCTCGAAAAAGGCGGATCCGGACCAGGCGTCGTAGTCGGCGACTACGAGTGACGTCACGGCGGGCGTGACGAAGCGTAGCGATGACTCAGGCACGGAATGATCGAGAGCGCGGAGCGGTACGACCGTCGCGGGCGAGCGTCGGAAGCGGAATGGCTGTCTAGAACACTTGGCAGTCGCTGCGCCCCGCGAGGGGCGCGGCGAGCGGCCTCAGGGCTTCGCCCCCAGGTCGCAGGAGCAGTACCGTGTCCCGTCAATACGGGACCGTCATTGGGTGGCCTAGTTACGGCTTAGATGTTCGGGTGTGCGTTGAAAGCGCCTGTTCAAAAGTGAACGGCAACGCACACCCGCGTGATTCATTGCTATTGTGTGACTATAGGCGCGCCGCGACGCCGACTTTCGGCGTCGTTTCTTCACGACACCCCGGCGGTCTGACCCCGCCAGGTGAAACCCCCCTAAGGGGGAAGCCCAGCGGAAGTCGACCAGCGACAGGGGTGTCGACTCAGACGCACCTATAGTGAATGCGGGGCTCTCGTCCGTTCCGTTTCCAGATCTAGCCGGTTACGTTCCGGACCGCAGAGCCGAGTATGTATGTGTGAGCGGCATTGTACTGTGTGTCGCCGCTCAGTGCGTCTGCACCGAATAGCGTGCGCTGCTATCCGGTGCTAGTTATATATAGCGCATGTAGAGTCATGAATGTATGTTTATAGTACGCAACGTGCCTATATTAACTTAGAACACGTTACGTACTAGGTGAAGTGTAGTTATGAGTAGTATAACTGTTTGAGTAAGCCGCGTGTAAAGTGGGGCGACTTACCCAGGAGTCAAGTCCGGGAGGGATGCGGCCGCGACGTCTGTCGGGAGCAGATCTCTGGGGAGCCGCCTCGCGTCAGGCGGGCGCGCATGCCAGGGCGCCAAGTGCTTGACGTGGGGCCAAGCAGAGGCGTCGGCACGCGCGAACATTGCCTTCGCGAGGCGCTGCACAAACTCTTCCAGGCTCTCAGTCCCGGAGTCCCGCCTGATAACATCGTTCCTCACATAGCGAGGGGCGTGGAATATGGTGCGCAGCGTCAGGTTCTGCTGCGCACTGAGCTTCTTGCGTGACGACTCGCTAGTGAGGGCGAACCAGGCGGGGGCGGCGTATGTACAGCTTGTACACGCCCAGCTTGACACGCGCCGGGAGGCGGGACGAGAGCACTGGGTAGAGCAGTGCACGGGCGACCCTTGTCCGCGCCACGACTTGCATGACGTGCGGCCGCATCGAGAGCTGACGGTCGATGGTGACGCCGAGGTACTTGACCTGCGACGACCACGCGACCTCAGCTCCCATGAGCTTCAGGGGTGGTGGAGGGTGTTTTTGGCCAGTGAGCATAGCCTGCGTTTTACTCACGTTTACGGATAGCCGCCATTTGGCGAGCCACTCCGGGAGCATATTCAGCGCGCGCTGCATCTTCTTCGCCGCGTACTTGGGGCTCAGTGAGGTTGAGATGTACGCGGCGTCGTCGGCGTACAGCGCGAGCGTCGTGTCAGCTGTGGTTGGGATGTCGTCGGTGTAACGTGAGTAACACGCAGGCGATACGCTGCTGCCTTGTGGTACTCCCGCCTCGATGGGGCGGGGTGCAGAGAGTGCTCCGTCGACCAGCACCCTGAAGCTCCTGTGGGACAGAAAAGATTGGACCACTTTGACAACGCGACGGGGCGTGTCGGAGGTGGCTAGTTTATAAACTAAGCCCTCATGCCATACGCGGTCGAAGGCCTTCTCCATGTCGAGAAGTACTGCTACCGCGTACTCTTTCTTGTTCATTGTCGTGGACAGCTGGTAGAGTACTCTCGACAGCTGGAGCGTCGTACTGTGCTCCGCCCTGAAACCGAACTGCTCGGGCCTCGGCGTGATGTGTGGCGTAAGGTGTCGCAGCAGGAGCGATTCGAACACCTTGGAGATGGTGGACAGCAGAGTGATGGGCCGATAGCTCTCCGGCTTCGATACATTTTTCCCCGCCTTGGGCAGCATTATGACGCGCCCTTCCTTCCACGCGGCGGGAAAGGCCCCCGTGCGCAGCACCGCTGTAAACAGGCGCGCCAGCGCCGCCACCATACAGTGCGGCAGGTGGCGTAGCGCGGCGTTTGTGATGCCGTCGGCCCCGGGAGCCTTTCTGGGCTTCGTTCTTAGGATGGCGCGTCTGACTGCGCCCGGCGAGAAAAATATCGGGTCTTCCTCGGGAGCTATCGGCGTCGCGAAGTAGTCCCCAAGGTGTTGCTCGACTGCCGCGACGTGTGCGTGCTGGTCAGTCGGGTTCGGACGGAACTGACGCTCCAGGTGCTCGGCGAAGACCTCCGCGCGATCCTCCGCTACGTACTTAAGAGCCCCGTCGTTGCCTCTTAGAGGGCGCACCGGGGCTGGGGTATTTGTAAAAGTTCGGCACAGTTTGTGTATTGACGGCCAGCTGTCAGCCGTAGCGTCAATGTGTTCCTCCCAGCTCGCGGTGGCCGACGCTTGTAACTCGGCCTTTACCTTCTCCGCGAGTCGATTCAGTTGGGTCCTCATGGTCGGGCATCTTGTTTGTTGCCACTGCTTGCGTAAGCGTCTCTTCTCGGCGATCATAGCACGTAGTCGCGGTGGCAGGGGCGGCAATAGCCCTCTCCCCTGCGCCGGTGGTGGTATGACCGCCTCTTCTATCGCGTGTTGGACGCAAGCAGTGACTTCTTCCGCAAACTGATCGACGTCAGCGGCGGTAGCGATGGGCCGAGTTGGCGTCGTGGCCTCAACCTTTTCTGTGTACTTCTTCCAGTCCAGGAGTCGACGTGGCGTTGGTGGCTTCTGTCGGGTCGGCATTCCAGATATGACGACGAGTACAGGTTGGTGGTCCGACTGCAGCTCGTCGTCTATCACGTGCTGTGCGATCTGGCAGCTTAGCCCTTGGTGGATCACAATGTCCAGCACGTCCGGCATGTGATTGGGGTCGTCCGGGTACCGGGTAGGCGTCTCTGGGCCGGACACTGTGTAGCCAAAGGCTTCCGCGTCCGCGAAGAGTCGTCTCCCCTGAGTATTCATGTGGTATGAGTTCCACGCTGGGTGCTTCGAGTTGAAGTCCCCGGCGAGGATCGTTGGGTGTTGTGTGAAGAGCAAGGCCCGCAACTCAGCCAGGTCTAACTGTGTTGCGGGTGGCTTATATGCGGCGTATACGCGCAGGTCCTCGCCGGCCACGTGAATCTGTACGCCCAGCGTGTACAATGAATTATGCGACATCGAGGGGGGCAGCTCTTGATGGACGACTCTTCGCCTCACCAGCACTGCCAGACCGCGATATCTGATATTGAATGCCGACCGTTCATCTTTACGGTATATGTGGTAACCTGGGAACTTCATCTTGTCTTCGGGTCCCAGGTGTGTTTCGTTTATCAACGCCACGTCGATATCCTGGTCCCTCAGAAGATGACGGAGGAGGGCGACCTTATTTCGCAGGCCGCGGGCATTCCAATTTATTACCCGCAGTGGCCTAGCCATGGGTAAGCGTTAATAGGGTGGCTAGGCCATCTAGGATGACTTGTTGTGGGTCCTGCCCCCGTCCGATGGCCTGGATTAGGTCCATCATGATCTTTATGGCGCAGGTCATAAATTCTTTATTAACTGCCACTGAGGCGCCGGTAGCCTCGGTGGTCGTTGTTTGTACCTTCGGGTTCTTCTTCTTTGTAACACCGGCGCCTTTAGTCGCCGCATTCTCAATTGGTTTGACCTGCGCCTTGCTCTGGGCGGGGGCGGCCTGCGAAACCTCTGCCTTGGTCGTTGTTTTTGGATTCTGTGCAGGGGGGGGGGGGTTGTGCCTTTTCCTTCCCTTTCCCCCCTCGTTTCTTATTCCTCCTCCGCCTGGAAGAGGTGGCCTCTCCGCGCGTTGTGGGCCCGTTGGCTGCCGCCATCAGGGTCGCGCCGCCGTGGCCTTCTTCTACCTGCCTGACGCTTTCTCCGGCCGGCTGTGTTGGGCGGCGCGAGTTGGCTGTCAGGGCGACAGTCCCCGCCCGCCTGTTCTGTATTTCCTTTTGGAAAACGGGGCACTTGACGTGGCACGCCGGGTGCGGGCCACCGCAGTTAGCGCAGGTGGCCGGCTCCTCCCGAGGGCGTGGGCAGTCTCTCGCTGCGTGCCCCTCTCCACATCTTACGCAGGCGAGCGGGCGGTGGCACTGGTGCGACGAGTGCCTAAACTTTTGGCACCTGTGACACTGTGCGGGCCCGCGTTTTCCACGCCACGCCTCTATTTTGACCCCCCGCATCATGAGGAACACGGAGGTATCATATATGCGGCGCACATCTGGCGTCCGCTTAAGTAGGGCGTAGAAAACGCAGCCGGGTCTTCCTTGGCGCGCCCTTATATGGCGCACGTACTCCGGCTCATACCCTTGCGCGCGGAGCTCTTCCTCGATCTCTGAGGGTTCCGTGTCAGCGGGCAGGCCTCGGATGGCCACTTTCATCAGCTTCTCCGCTGGTAGCGAGTATGCAAACCATGATATACCGTCTGTTTTTTCCAACTCGGTGAGGTAATGCTGGATCAGCCTATACTCTCCCTCAGACTCCGGGGTGAATCGTACGCCGGAGCCGTAGGGACGGGCATTTGGTGGCCGACCCAGCTGGGCCGCGATGGCCCGGAAATGTCGAGCCCAATTCGGTAGTTTTTCCACTACCAGCGGAGGGTAGCGAGGCCTCTTGGGCCGCTGAGCATTTGTGTTATCTGTAGAAGGGGTGGCGGGGGCCGCACCAGAAGTGGTGGCGCGGGCCGCGTTAGAAGTGGTGGCGAGGGCCACTTTAGAAGTGGTGGCGGGGGCAGGTGTTGGCACTACACCTACCTCCTCTGTAGCCATGGTTTCCTCTTCTGAAGAGTAGGAATCTTCTTCTTCTTCTTCTCTTCCCTGCAGTGGGCGCTCTCTTCTTGAGCGCTGTTGGTCGAGGCGGTACCTCTTCCTTTCCTCCTCTGCTGACTCTTCTGGGCTGCGACGGCGCCTCTGAGGGCGCGGTTCAGGTGGATGGACGGTGTCGGAGTCGGTGTCCGACGACATCGGCGTGGGTGTGGGCGACCCTGCACGCGACGATGCGGTCGAGTACGTCGCGGGCGCATCGTACGCGGCGATGCGTGGAGGCGTTTGGGACGCGGGTCCAGTTGCGTACTTACGCAGGCGCGGGTCCCGAGACGGGGTCGCGCATACGCGCGCGAAGGATGGGTGCGCGGCGGCGGCAAGGGCACGCGAGGTGCCAGCGGCGGCGGGCGCGGAGGCAGCGCCAACGGGGGCGCGCGGGGCAGCGGCGGGCCCGGTAGCGACCGGGCGCTGCATCGCGGGACTTGCCTGGGATTTAGGTGGTTGCGGGCGGCTCGACGCCGTCGCGGGCGCAGCGCGCGCAGGCGCCGGCGGCGGCGGTGGGTCGGCGGCAACCTTCTTCCCCTGCAGCTCTTGCCTCAGTTGTACCGAGGAGATGCGTGCTGAGCTCGCCGTCGCCATCCCGATATCCGGGAGCGACGACGCCCGATCCAGCTTCTGGTGGCTCCTTACTTTTTCGGCGGCTTCTTCATTCCCTAACGATACGGCATCACCGCGGCCCGGAGAGCCGCGGGAGCCGGGTTTAGGCATCACGGAACACTATCCCGCACTTGGGTATTGTTATTTTTCCACTAGGATTCAGTTATTAGTTTTTTCAACTATCGTCGAAAAGTTGGGGGTAGACGTAACCGTCGCGCGACCGACGACGTTCCCGAAACGTCGAGAAACTACGACGGGTGGCGCCCTCTGCGCCTGTACGAGCGAACGGCGTTCACTCGTACACCCGCAGAGAGACAACACCGAAAAACGGTCCGTACGCGAAAATCACAGCACTTTGGTAACGAAGACACTAATTACACGTGAGCACTGGGTGGTTACTGGCGAATCCGCTGTCTAGAACGACTGAGCGGCGGCTTTTATACACAGTGGTAAACAAGTGACGTCATATCTTACGATTTTAAAACAGATTTGTTAACCTTTGTATTTTAACATTAAACTATGATTAAATGATATAAAAATACAGTAGATATGTTGAAATTAATTAGTTCAATTACATATCAGTCTTACGATGACAGAATTAGTAAACAAGCAACGTTATTTTTTAAATAACGTTTAAATATGCTGTTATACAAGACAACAGTGAAAGAACAGTTTTAACTATTGTTAATATCTTAAGCAAAATCTAGTATCTGTCACACGCATGCTTTCGTTCAAAACTGATTACAGCTCGCAAGCTGTAATCAGTTTTGCATTTGGGCAATACCTACTCGAAGAACTTCTTATGTGTCGAAGATTATCTCGTTGTTGATCTGTGATATTTGTGTGACGATTTCGCATTGCCAACCAAGTCGTTTCACGAGCTGCCTCACTGCTCTTGAGAGCTTCTCAAGCTCGAAGTCGGGCCATTCTAACGCGGCGCTATTCAAATGCAATTTCTTGGACTTCTTTGGGGGTTTCATTCGCGATGTTTCGAATTCTAATTGCATTACGGCTTCGTCGGGAAATATTTGATTTCCTTGGTCGCCGTATTGTTTATAATAATACCGGCACAGTACTATTTATAATTATAATTATTAGAATTCTCGTAACACTCGCACAAAACAAACAAATCGACCGGTAAACTTCAATTTCGTATTGCGTTATTTTTAAAACACACCACATGTGAACATAACGTGAGCTGTTAGTTGCGTTTTGATAAACCATTTAAAACAAATAAACAGCGACTGATGTTTTGACTGTTGGTTTTTTTATTGATAAATATCATATCATAACAATTATTATCCCATTCTGGACGAGGACAAATAATAAAAATCAATAATCATTAAAAATGGTTCAGCCGTTCTTGAGTTATAAATATTGAAACTAACACGACTTGTTTTATATACGGTGACTGGCTCACTCGATATATCCGACACCTCTAGGCGTAATTATATTTTTTTATCATCAATTAAGGTAATAGGTACAAATAAGATGTTTCAGAAATTGGCCAAGTGTGAGTCAGACTCGCCCATGAAGGGTTCCGTAGTAACTACGCCAAATAACTTTGGTGTTTGTATGAATTACAAAGTTATATTTGCGGTTTTAGAAAATATACTCTATCTCAAAAACTGTTGACCCGATCTCGTTCAAACTAATTTTGGTTATACTTTTTTTTTAATTTTTCACTCCATTATTATAGAAGTTAGAGGGGACACACACACATTTTACCACTTTGGAAGCGTATTTTTAAACTAGCGTTATCTTTTAAACGATTAACTTCATGAAAAAGTGGTTTTAGTAACCTCAATGTCATTTTTAAAGACCTTTTTATAAATACCACACACGCATAGGTTTCATGGAAAAAATATTTAGATAAAAATAAAACCGAATACTTAAATAAATAAAAAACAGCATTGTGTGTGCTTCACAGCTGTGGACTATACCACTTACGATAAAAACATAATCCTACTTCTTTTACAGTCGGTTAAAAAGTAGCCTACCTTTTGCAAGCTTCAAGCTACTTTCATATCGTTGATCCAAATCCTCGCAGTTTTTTAAGGTTTCGTAGCCGAATGGCAAAAAACGGAACCCTTATAGCTTCGTCATGTCTGTCTATCTGTATGTCTGTCCGTATGTCACAGCCATTTTATTCCGAAACTATTAGGACTATACATGTGAAACTTGGTCGGTAGATGTATACTGTGAACCGCTTTCTGATTTTAAGAAAAAAATTAAAAATATTTCAAATAAAGGGGGCTGCCCATACATGGAATTGAAACTGAAAATATTTTATTTTTTTATGAAACCTATGTATGTGTGGTATTCATAGACAGGTCTTTAAAAATCACATTGAGGTTTCTTAAACAACTTTTTCATAAAGTCAATCGTTTAAAAGATATACGCTTCCAAAGTGGTAAAATGTGTCCCCCTCCCTCTAACTTCTATAACAATAGAGTGAAAAATTTAAAATAAATATATGCTGTAGATTATTTTATAAACTTTCAAAGAAAATTAGTTTGAACGAGATCGGATCAGCAGTTTTTGAGATACAGCATATTTTCTAAAACAACAAATATAACTTTGTAATTTATACAAACACTATGAAAAACAAAGTTATTTGGCGTAATTACTACGGAACCCTTCATAGGCGAGTCTGACTTGCACGTGGCCAATTTTTTTTAGTTTTTTTTTTATTAAAAAAAGATTACTAGCAATATTTTTAGAATTCAGCAATCCTGTTAACCCCTCCAACTAAGCTAAATATGCTTGTGTCTGGAGTGGGTTCACGGTGATAGTTTAATGGGTTTGGTTAGAATCCGGGACCTCTCAATCACAAGTCCGAGACCTTAACCGTTAGGATATTGACGCTTATCAATTATCTAATGGCTAAGGTATAAGGTAGGTATTCTTTCGAAGATTAGTAGGTACAGATAGCCTTTTTTTCTCTGGGTGGGAAAACCATCGCATGACTTCTCCCGCTGTGGGTAGAGCGGAAGGGAGTGTCAGACTTCTACTGACTAAAAACCCACCCTTCCCGCAACCCGCGGTAGCTGGGGCGTGAAGAAAAAAGTTGTCTCTCCCTCAAGCGTTCAGCCTCCTCTTTCGCAAACATGACTGCTTCGCATTCTATTAGCTAGATGCTAGATGCAGCTGTCGAAAATATGAACCGGGAACAAAGAGTTAAAATGCTATCCGAGGCTAGGATAAATCTTGATAAGTCAAGATGGGCACCAACCAAAAACCGACCTCACCCAGCGTTGCTTAACTTTGAAGACAACTAAGACGGCTGTATTTATTTTCATGTGCTCCTCTACTCCTCCGCTAACTATCTTGAGTGGTCAGCTCCTAATTCCGCATAAACTGAAATATCCCGTACTAAACATAAAACCGCTTGAACGCACCGCCATTAGCTCTAAGAAGCTTATGTCATAATCAACACACGACAGCCCGCCGTAACTTGTTAATCTTGTCTTACATTATTCCTTTATTACAAATCCTTGATTATCACATATTAGTCTCCTCATCAACCATTCCCAGCCATCAAGCATTTTCTCTTACAGGATGCTTTTTTTACCACCTGGTAACTTAGTCTTCAAGTTATTGGCTTTCACTCGTCTTGTGTCCTGCTTAGATATCATAATATTATTTAGTTGAGCAGCATTCGTTTTTAACCGACTTCTAAAAAAAGAGGAGGTTGTCAATTCGCCGCGTACACATATTGTTCATGTATGTACACCGATTACTCGAAGACGGCTGGACTGATTTGGAAATTCATTTTTTGTTTGAAAGGATATACTTTCCAGGTGGTCCCAGGTGTCATCAAATCAGGATCTAACGATAGGATTCTGGAGTAATCAAAGAAACTCTACATATATTATAGGCACACCTATATATATTTTTTATAGTAACTAGTGCAGTTGCTCTCGAAAAATACCATTTGGTGAAATGAAACTAATGATAAAGATTACAGATGGCCACAGCAACTACCCGATAATAAATATGTTATTGGTCCCTATTCAATTGGTTAGCATGGTTGTTAAACACTATAATTATGCTCGTCACAATGCATATGGTAAAGTGGAACTGATGGTGAAGTACCTACCAGGAGAACTCCTCATTAACTAACGGTTCTGCATCGGGAAAAGCAATATTTTGTAAAAGGTAATAAGTAGTTTACGTTTTTGTAAGAAGTTAAATTACAAACCAACTTCAACCAATAAAAAGCAAGAAATAACAACTTGTTAACGAAAAATAAAACCGACTCCCAAAAAAACTGCATAGTGAAAAATAACTTTAATTTCGGAAGTAGGTGTCTTTGATTTTGTAATTTCGTGTTTTGAAAATACAAAATTAAAACAAGTTTTATAAAAAAATGTGGTGAATGTAAATTATTGGTTGATTGAGAATTTTAGGACAGAAATATAAAAGCGTCTCTTAACGTTTAATTTAAATAATGTCGTAACGTGTGAGTACCCTGTTGGCCCAGTAGTTACAGACACAACTTGCTAGTTATATGTAGTGGATTCACACCCAGTCAGGCACATTGCTTTGTTTGTGTAATTTACATCATCACCACTGCTCTCGAGAAAAAAACGTTTTAACAAAAAATAAAACCGACTTAAAAAAATACTGGAAAGAAAAATAATAATTTTAATTTCAGTGGTCGGTGTCTTTGGTTCTGTATTTTCGTTTTTAACCAAGTTCGAAAAAGGAGTAGGTTGTCAATTAGACTGTATGTTTTGGTGGATTACGGCCCATTACGATAGAGAGAATGCTTCGTACCAGCAGTGGGAACGTAATGATGCGTTATGTATGGCTAGTTACGTTAATTTAAATAATATCTAGACAAATTATTTATATTTATTTAGGCCTTGTATAACTCAAACTGCAATACTTACTAAAGGCACAGTGAAAATTAAAGTTTCTGTTGTGTTCGCAAAAACGCTTTTTTACTGAAGGCATATTAGTTCCACTGTATTTAAACCTAAAAATAAACTAATTTATCTGTTTGTCGCTCTGTCTTCCTATTTATTCGGATATAATTGTCATCGATAGATACGGCTAGATAACTTTTAATGGGAGTTTAACTAGGAGAGCAAATTTTAAATAGAATAACTTGCATAGGCAAGGTACTTGACATCTGCTAAAATAAAAATTAGGGTTCAGCAAAAAAAAATTAGACCCATGAAATTACGAACAGGCGTAGACGAAGCAACGAATGGTGTGATCTGTATCTATACATCTATTATAATATATAAATAAAATAACGGTTTGTCAGTGATTTCATAATAGCTGTATTGTCTCATATAATTATAGTTACTATTTACTCAATACCTAAATACGAGTTACACACACAAAAATACAAGTTGTTTCTTCTGTCTGTAATTCTGTTAGTCCAGCCCAAAATCCGGGATGATTGAACCAATATTAGTACTTCTTCAGGACTTCGCTGGGACAACATTTGGCTACTTTTTATCCCAAAATTCCCTCGATATCAGGTTTTACACGAAAACAACCGTGTTGAAATTAAATGAAATATTCATTATGTACATAGATTATAATTAACTAGCTTGTGGCAGCGGCTTCGCCCGCGTGGGAAGTTTTTCCCGTGTAAATCCCGATCCCGTGGGAATTTCGCAAAATCCTTTCTTAGCGGATGCCTACGTCATAACAACTACCTGCATGCCAAATTTCAGCCCGATCCCTCCTGTGATTTGGGCTGTGCGTTGATAGATCACTATGTCAGTCAGTCAATCAGTCAGTCAGTCAGTCACCTTTGAGTTATATATATTTAGATATACTTTTACACGTCATATTTTTATGCGTTTAGTTTAGCTAGATGAGGCCGGTTGATATCTCAAGCGAACGAAGAGAGCACAGTTAGTATTTAATAATAAATGAACAACTAACCACAAGCCCCTCCATTTTCAATCACGAAAACTCAAAACAATACAACTTTAATTGATTCAAACTCTATCAATGATCAGGTATCTAGAACAACTTACCCAGTTAGCATCCGAAGCAATGAAGCGCCAGATGATTGTCATTATAACAAACGAGTCGTTAAACACGGCCATCTTTACCTAAAGTTAACAAGCTCCGATGTTTGCGGAGGCAACGGAGTGAGTTTATTACTTAACTGGCTATTATTGAACTAGAATTGGCTCCTTACTATCGGTTCTCATTTCTTCAAATTATTGACACCACGGTGTAATTGGTAAAATACTAAACAACCCTGTGGACTATGTTAGTAATATCATAAATAACAACTTTTATTCTATGACTTCTAATAATTCATCATATTTTATTTCATCAAATTTTCTTACAAAAATAAAAGAAGATACAAAAGCAAAAGAAAGCGCTTATAATGTAGGTAAACTGATAGTACAAAAGGTAGCAAAGCGTAATATAGGTAAATTGATAGTACATAAGGCAGCGAAGCGCTAGTAATGTAAGTAAACTGATAGTACAAAAGGCATCGAAGGAGATCTTGAAGGTTGGTTTTTAGTAAATGTATCACGTTTACTAAAAAGTCATAGAACAAAAGTTGTTGTTTATGATGTTAGTAATACAGTAAATTACGTGAAAAGTTTATTTTGAGAGCAAAAAGATTATTATGTCACCATCTATCGTCAAGCTTTGACGTGAAAGAACGACAACGCACTAATAATATAAAGATATTTATTTACAGACTGCCTGCAAGATTCCAGTTGGGATACAAGACATCTAACTGGTGAATCAAAAAGGCAAAGTAGCTTGAAGTGGAAGCATCACTTACTACTTAGTTCACAGGCAGTCACTACATGTAAAAAACGAATACTCAGCTACCCATTACACTATTGCCGTGAACGCACTCCAGACACAAATAATGCTTTCAGGGTAATGTTGGGGCTACCGCGCTTTTGCAGTGCGTCGGAGATGTTTGCGAAGGCAGGTGTGCCTGATTTTTTTGCATTAATACGGTCGCGTATAGCATCCTTGATGCGGCGAGTGCGCGATAGCTCCAACAGCCTGATAGCTGTCGTCGCCGACAGGATGAATAGTCCAATAATGTGGCACTGGATGACGACTCACAGAGCGTCATTCACATACATTAAATAATTACTTTTTTAAGTGTATTTTATAATATTTCTTCTAATTTGTCTTGTTATTATTGTATTTTATATTTATTTTAAATTTGTGTGTTTATTTTTTTGTTTATGTGTAAATGTGTCTCCATATGGACTTTGGTCTGAAAATAAAGTATTTTATTATTATTTCATTTATTTAATCTATGTACATAATTATCAATTACATTTTTAAATATTAATAAAAAAATAAAAACATTTAAAAATATAAAAAATAGTAGCCCACCGGTATCGGGAACAGGGTCCAAGCTACCAGTGGTCAGGGCTCCATAGAGAGGAACCTCCTCACAATACGCGCCGTTTCCAGGAGTACTGCTTTCTGGATCAAGCCCTTGATCCAGCTGCCCAACGAGAGCCTCCTTAGATGTTTGTCAAGGCTCTTGGCTATTATGTCATTGGCTGTGACGACTATCGGCACAATAATTGCTGTCTCCACATCCCACATGTCGACAACCTCGCGCGCCAGGTCAAGATACTTATTTTTTTTATCTATCTCAGCTTTCACGAGGTTCTCGTCATGGGGGACTGCTATATCATATTATTATTATTATATTTGACTTAATTTGAGGGGTTATCAAGATTACTAGTAATGTGAATACTGCCCACATTGCTGCTGGTTCTCTTTAAAAATATAGGCTAAGCATAGTATGATGATGATGTATGTGAAATGTTTGGCTGACTTTCCAATAGAATAGAATTTATCTTTATGTGAGTATACAAGACACATAAAAGTTTAGTAAAACTTTCGATATTGTCTTAAGTTTCACTAAACTTATGAGTAAGTAGTAACCACTGGATGAGAAAATATGGAATAAGAAAAGTAGACGGCTCGGAACTGTCTGGCAGTTTGAGTACTTTATCCAGCCTATCCAAATGTCCTTCCTTTCTTATTGATTGTCAAATTGTTTGAGCTCCTTGAGCTTCGCGATCACTGACAAGTTCTTGTACTCTTTAAAGGTCTTCTCAAAGCTATGCATTTCTTTCCTTAGAAGCACCACAAACATCGACCGATATGATAGATATTTGACTAGTTCAGATTGCAAAGACTCAAAAAGAAAAAGATTTATTAAAAAAAAAATTATAATAAATAAAAGTATTATTTTGTAAACAAAAAAAATGACTTGAAAATAACTTATGACTTAATATCAAAATAAATGTAATTTATCACTGAACAATAAAACATTAAGATAATTTGCATACACATTTCCCTATAACCTCCTCTATATTCTAGTGAAAGTCCCATTAAAATCGTGTCAGCCGTTACAGAGACGATCCTGAATAAACAGAAACACAGACGGGCACACAAAACATATTGAATAAAGTTTCTTTTGGTTTTAGTAGCGTGAAAATAGTAATAATAAGTGATTACAGTCACTTAAGAAAATATAGGAACATGCATGTATTTATCGAAGATAATTATTTTGTAAATAACAACACAAAAAGACCACCTTACTCTTTATTCTACCAGATGTAAGTAATTTCGAAGGCATTTACTATAGAAATACAACCACTTCAAGATTTTCGTAGAAACTTTCCTCAAGTTTCAAGGCATCATCATAAAAATGTGCTAAAAGAGTAATCCATTCCATTTGCTGAACATTATACTCGGCAGCTTATCCTGTACCATTTTTTGTTCTTCCTTTTGTACTTGATGCATTCAGTTTCGACAGTTGATGGAGCACCTTTTAAATCGCTTTTTTACTTTTATTTGCTCTGTTTGCAGTCCTTTGCAGCTCAAAATGCATTTTCTGTCATTTGAGCCAAGGATAATATCTTTAAACTATTAAGCTAACTCTTAGTTTCCGAGCTAATAAAGTCTAGGGCCCCTCAGAGGCTTATAGGCGAACTCAACTCATCCGACTCCATTTTCGTGTTCATTATTAGGTCGGCTTTATCTTACGTATGTCAGTTACGGTTGGCTGGCATTTTAAGGGCCGCGTTGGAGCTCCACAAAAAATTCACGTTTTATCCCAACTCTCTACAATTTTGGACATTGGTCCATGAAAATGGCGTTCTGCAGAGCCTGACTCGAAATCTGAAGTGGTAAAATGAGGGAAGCGCCAAATACCTAACAACTATGGCAATGTTCATAAACACTTGTTCTAATTTACAATTATCTGAAAATATACTACCGGGAATACTTAGTTAGATATCTTTACAGTCTCCCCATGGCTATCCCGTTGCACAGAGTTGTCTTTTGAGAGATAACGGGCCCTTTCTAAATGCTGATGGTGATCATCAGGGTGGTTTTAGTGAGGTATCCACCCAGAAACCCACACTCGCTGGTCTTTGCTCTGTACACGCGTATGCATTCATAAATAAATTGCGACGTTGTCGTCCTTCCAGTACGCGTGTACAGAGTGTTTCTTTTACGTATCAATTTAACATTTTTAGTGAATAATTTAAATAAAAAGAAACATTTTGTTTTCTCAAAGTAATATTTTTTTAGCATGTATGGATGCTATACTACTGCGGGGAAACGCCTTCTGTTAGTTAACATACTGTATATGCAATACCAGAATATAATATTATCTTTTTAACAAGTAGGTATCTTTACATCAAAACTTTCGGGTTTATAATATGTATTAGTATAGTATTAGGAAGGAAAATACTAAACTCTTAAACGTGAGACAAAACAATGGTAAAGCCATTGTCTTTGAAGATGCTAACTGACTTGTGTGGCAATTACGAAGAACCATTAATGATCTTATCGTTGATTGAGTTCGCTTGCGATTGAACAATGAACATTTAGCAGACGTGTCGAGTTTCACTACCAACATTATTGGTTTATGGCCGTATATTGTACTATGGTCGCCACGCAACAGGCTACGAACTTGTTTTATAAGTTTTGTAATAACTTTTTAACCGCCATTGCGACTCGAAGAAGGGTAATAAGTTAACGTATGTTATATGAATATTGTTGTATTTTCCTTTGTAGTACTCTAAACACCAAACACGTGGGCGAATTTTAATGATTCATACGTGACTTTAATGAAACTATTTTACCTTTTTATGTTTTTAAAGTCGACTGCAGCAAATACTATTTATACTCTCTTAACAAGTTAATTTAATGCAGTCTCATAGCATTTATGTATATAACTTCAACTGCAGGTTTGTTCAGATATGCGCGATTCATTAGATTTTATGCATAAGATGAGCAGCTTGGTTGCCTATTGGTTACAAGCACGACATATGGGTTGTAGGTCGTGGGTTTAAACTCGGACAGGCACATCAATTTGTGTATGTATTGTGCCCGCGTGTCAGATTACGGATCATTTCCTCTCATAGAGAGGAGTACTGCATCCCAGCATCCACCTGCGTTCCATCATCGGACTACAAGACAAACGGCGATGCGCCATCGTTACATGGTGGACATCCCACCCATACGCATAAAAAGTTTTGGGAATACTTTCATTGTGCGTATGGCTAAGGAGTGGAATTTCCTGCCGGAGTCTGTGTTTCCTGATCGCTATAACTTGGGGGTCAAGTAGGTTACTTCTAGGCAAGCGTGCTCCATTTTCGACCACATCATCACTTACCATCAGGTGAGATGGAGGTCAAACGCGCGCCTATTAACAATAAAAAAAGCAGTGGGAACATTTCAAGATTTTATTTTTATTATTACGGATGAGCCCGCTCTTGACCTCAATCTCGCCTGATGGTAAGCAATAGATGAAGTCTACGATGTGACGAGCGAGCCCAGAAGATGCCTATTTACTATTGCATTAAAGGCTAAAAGGTCATAAGTGGCAGGGAACACAGAAGCCGGCAGAGAATTCCACAACTTGGCTGTGCGCACAATAAATGTGGAGGAGAAGCGCTTGGTACGACAAGACGGTATACCAACCAAGTGTTGATGGTAGCCAGCCGTGCATCTGGTAGACTGGTAGTGAAATGGATATGGAGGAATCAGGCCATGGAGCTCCTGCGCACACTCCCTGAAGTACAATCTATAGAAAATCGACAGGCAAGCAACGGTTCGCCGATGAGCCAGACTATGAAGCTTGCCCGATAGCACCTCGTTGCCTATAAGCCTTTTCAAATATTTTATGTTAATATAATCAAAATCTTGAAAGAATTGCAATAAACTGAACAGTAAAAATACACACGAATAATGAGCGTGACAGATACTAGATTTTGCTTAAGATATTAACAATAGTTAAAACTGTTCTTTCACTGTTGTCTTGTATAACAGCATATTTAAACGTTATTTATTACGTATTTACCGATTAATTACCTATTTATCGCTATTACCATGATTACTAGGTGTTTTATAGAAATAATTAGTAGTCTGTATAGCAATATCAGTTTATTAATTTACCACCGGTTCGGAAAGTAGTTATCTATGGAGAAGAGCCGGCAAGAAACTCCACAGTTACTTTTTTCAAAACATAATTCATTTTCACATAAACATCAATTCACTATATGTACTTTACAATATTACCACAATGTGATTACTATCGTTATAACTTTAGCTTTATTTACTTGTGTATCTACTATTTCTTTACTCCATTACATATTATATAAGTCAAGTTATTTATAGAATTAATACCAAATGTTCATTAAATTATCACACAATTATCAATTAATAACACTGTCACATTAAAGTAACAAATACAAAATAATTAATTTATATTCAAATACAATAGCAATACGACAGGAGTTTTATACCAATTCTACACATAAAAATATTAATAAAATTTAGAAACAACACAAGTTCACTTAACTTAGGTCCGTTCGGTGTGACTGCTCCAGAGCGACTGAGTGATGTAACTAATCCCCCTTTGCAACTCTTGAATTGAAGATTTGATTGGCCAATGATCGTCTCTCCTACGTTATGTTTATAAGTAACCCGAGTCTTTTAGAGGAAAGAGACTATTTACAGAAATGGGTAAATGACTTTGGTTAATTTAAATTAATTATTTCTGTGGCTGAATAAAGGTCTTGATCAGATGATTAAACATAATAAAGGTTATTCTTAAATACCTTAAACCTACGGAAGACAATTCAGTTCTTCCTGAATTAAAGATGCTAACATATATATTTGACTATAAGGAATAAAGGAATTAGGAAATCTGCCTCTACAAATTTTGTATTTTGTAGAAGTTAGTAGGCTCCACACCAAACGCCTCAACTAAAATGAGTGCCAACCACTATGTGCACCCCCTTCAGATAGGATATTGGATTCAAAACGGTTTTAAGTCCTATACAGTAATTAGGTACAACCATTCAGTCCAACATTAATCAATAATAATTGAACACTTCAATTAGTATGTTACTTTTCATTCTTAGTAGAAGGTTAAACCTTAGTATATGATAGGACTAAGCCTATAATTATAATGGTACTGAGACTCTTTTATAAATTATTGAGATGTACTCAAGTCATTAATTATATCACAATCATTACACGACCTCTTTATCCAAGAATTTCATAAGTGGTCAACAGGTAATGTCACACCAGTCTAGTATCAGACAGAGCCAGAATTTACACGAAGGGGTCCCATAAGTGCTCCTACTCCTCATAGGGTATCAACGGAAACACCCATGATATTCCATCAGTGCCGGGTGCCTACATACATCGAAATGATGAGAATCATTCCCATATTATTCCTCCCATGGAATTCCAAGAATTAGGTTATTAAATTCATTTATCATAATTAAACTGTTTCAATTATACTAATCATGCTGGAGTGAAATAGTATCACAGAAATATTTCCCTATAATTTGTTTAAAGTTAGAAGGAATGGGAAGGAAATGAATAGTTGGAAAAGAAAGGATTAAGGAAGTGGTAGGGCCTAGCTAATTAACTTGCAATACTAATTTAGTCCCAGTTAACTATGTAAGATTGATGTGGTGAGTTGAATCAATAACACAATGTTTTGTTGGCCTACAAAACATTGCTCATCAATTACAGTTGTAGAGTGTGCATAAAGATCTTTGCTGCATGTGAAGTGTTCCTGCTTGCAGTAGGATATAATCACCAATGAGTGTCTTCTTAGGAGGCTACGCTTAGAAGGGGTTTGTGAGGTCCCTTAAATTCATAACAACTCCTTGAATATAACACTCACTTATGAAAATACTACAGATTGTGTAAAGTCAACTGGTGCATAATTAGTATATTCATATTCTTGAAATAACTCTAATCTCACGACGAAGTTCCGCGGAACTAACTACACTTATTATCTAAACAACTCTACTATTCAGCTTAAGAAATGAACCTACACAACTTGGTTAAGTATGAATTACCTTCAATAATAAGTTATAACCATTTTCTGTCTGTTTTTAGATCATAAGTGAACTGATTTGGCCTACTATAGATTAACTACGCATATCTGCTTAAGTTTCTAATACTAGGTATATGAAGAAACAACTTCACTCGAAGAACTGAAAATCACACAATATAAAAAATAACAAGGAAAATTTGCAATAAGTATGGAGGTGTATCTGCTTATATTTCTAATACAACCTGGAAGAAATAATTCATCCTAAATTATGTTAAAATTCACATAGCACTATAAAATATCAAGGAAAACCGAAAAATCACAATAAAAGAAACATCATTAGTTGACATCAAGCGACTGTCAAAGCTTCCACCGACATTCCATAAACAATTATAAACCATAAAGTGATTAAAGTTTACTCTAGTTATACAATAAGTGACTTTATAATTATCTCCTAATGTTGGTTTCAAATACTTCTCTCTAATAATATGTCTATTGATAATTGATAAAAGAATTTACTTTAGGTTTAAATAAAATTCAAAAAAAAAATAATTGTTCAAGTAATTAAACCAAAATGGCGAATATAAGAAAATCATGCTACTAACTTTTGGTGTCTTCTTTGGACTGTGAATTATCATGTAATTAAACTCCTGTAAATATCCCTAATTTCTATTCTATCAATCTCACCTACTTTGCAAAGGGTACTTTTATTAAATATTGTAGATCTATTCTTCTTTCTAAATTATATATTATCTAATTATATAATGCAACCATATAAAATAGCTAACCGGTGTACATCCCCACCAACTGTGTCCCCACGTTGTCGTCGTGGTGGGGCTTGCGTGTTTCGATGATCTCTGGGGCCATGCCGGTAGAGGCACTCATGCCGGACGGGCCCAGGGGGAGAAACCAGACCAAGAGGGACACACCGGGGGAAAGGCGCGCCGCCTGGAGGATCGAGCAGCTAGCTCGAGCTTCTAGACGGCGCGGGGCCCGGTCTCAGAGATCGGGTCAAGGGGGAGGAAAGGTTCACTTCCGGTATGCGTCTAATCTTTAGACGTAACCGTGAAGTGAACCAGGGGAGGGGAAATGGGGTGTAGGGTCAGAGGAACTCACCTCTCTAAAAAAGTACAATAATATGGAGAACAAAGCTTTTGTAAAAGATACCCAGGCGGGTCCCAGCTGCTCTTCAGCTGGGGAGTCCCGCACCGGACACGTCCGGTCAGTCCCACCGTACTCTGGGGGGGACAACAACCGCTTTTACCCCAAATTTCCGGCAGTCGCCGCATCGAGCCAGGGAGGCTCACGTGCCCGTGAGGTGGAGTCGCTGGACTTGTCCAGCACGTCCACCTCACCGGCACCGAACATTGAGCGAGCGCAGAGCGCCGCTCCGCGGAGGAAGGGGGCGCTGATGCTCGGGTCGGAGACCGACTCGGCATCGGACGCCGAGAGCTTCCAGAGCTTGATCTCTGGGAGCGCAGTGAGGAGCGACGAGGGGGGTGCCGACAGGAGGAAGGAGTTCCTCAAGCGCCCCCGCGACGATGAGTCGTCGTCGGAGGAGGGGCTTGTCTCGGCCCGTAAGATCCCCACTAGCGTGCGGGGTAAAGGCCGAGGCAAGACCTCAGGGAGGGGGCCTTCCTCTGGAGAGCCCAACACTGGTCTGGCCTCGAGCGAGGCCAAACTAGAAGAGGCCGTGGCAGCTGCCATGCGCACCATCTCGCGGAAGCGGAACCGCAGGAGTAAGGAGGACGCGATCGGCGAAGCCACGGCCTCCATCATAGCGGCCGCGCGGACTTACGGCGGGGCTCCGGCTGCAAGGGACGACATGTCCGATCTGCGGCCGGAGGTCACCCGCCTGACTGCCGCCATCGAGGCTCTCCAGAGGGAGAACGCCGCCCTTAAGGCGGACCTGGCCGCAATCCGGGGAGACGGCCAGCGGAATGCGCCGCCGCGGGGCCAAAAGGAGAAAGGCCAGCCCACACCAGCGGAGGACTCGGTTCTCGACCTGGTGCGACAGGAGCTGGCCGCCTTCCAGCAGCGGTTCTCCCTATTGGAGAGCCGCGTGCTGCGACCCCCACTGGCGGCGCCTTCGTACGCGGCTGCGGCCGCGTCCAAGCCCCCCCGGACGGCGACGAGGCCGCCTCAGGCGAAGACGGCCACTGGGCAGACGGCCCCAGCGACGGCGGCTCCTGCGAGGGCGAAGACGGCCCCGGCCAAGCCAAAACAGGGCCCACCAAAGCCGCCTCCGACCCCGACACCTGCGGGGCCGAAACAGGCGGCCAAAGGGAAGAAGGCCCAGGCCGGGAACCAGCCGTCCCAGCAGCCTCCTCCAAAGACTCCTCCAGCCGGCGCCGACTGGCACGTGGCCGGGGAGAAGAGGAAGGCTGCTGGCGCAGCCAGGTCCTCGCGGAGAAGAGAGCGACGGCGGCGGCGAGACGCCGCGGCGCGATTGCGCGCCCCCAAGACCGCGGCTGTAGTGATCACACTGCAGCCGGACGCGGTGAAGAGGGGCGTGTCGTACCGCGACGTGCTGGCGAAGGCGCGGGAGGCGATCGACATAACAGAGCTCGGCATCGTCGGCGGTCTCCGTCACCGGGTCACTGCGACGGGGGCTCGGATGCTGGAGATCCCCGGCGCGGCCAGTGGCCCTACCGCTGACGCTCTGGCCGAAAGGCTCAGAGCGTCCTTAAACGCGGAGGAGGCCCGAGTCTCCAGACCCACCAAGCGCGCAGACGTGCGCATATTGGGTCTGGATGACTCTGTGACGGCCGAGGAAGTGGTGGCCGCCGTTGCCAGGACTGGGGAGTGCCCTCCCGATCAGGTGAGGGCGGGCGCCCTGCGTCCTGGCTTCACGGGGGGGCAAACCATTACGGTTAGCTGCCCCGTCCCGGCGGCGAAAAAGTTGCAGGAGGGCCGAAGGCTCCTGGTTGGCTGGGTGTCTGCGCAGGTGAAAGTCCTGGACCCCAGACCCCTGAGGTGCTTCCGCTGCCAAGTGGGCAACCATGCGGCATGCGTGTGCACCTCGGAGGTAGACCGCAGCGATAGGTGCTTCCGCTGCGGTCAGCCCGGTCACAAGGCCGGCTCGTGCTCCGCCCCGCCTCACTGCTTCGCATGTGAGGCGGTTGGCAAGCCGGCCGATCACCGGGCTGGGGGCAAGTCCTGCGCCCCACCCACCAAAGCCAGGCGCAGAGGTAGGCCCTCTGCCGCCGCCGTCACCGCCACCGCCGCCGCCGCCGCCGCCGTCGCTACTGCCACCGCCGTCACCGAAGTCATGGCTGAACCCCCGCGAGGGGCCCTGGAGGAGGCTGCAATGGATCCCGATTAATGGCCCCATTGCGCTTCCTCCAGGCGAACATCAACCACTGCGCCGCTGCTCAGGAACTTTTGCTCCAGAGCATGGCGCAGTGGTTGATCAACGTCGCCGTGGTCGCCGAGCCGTATTTTGTCCTGCCCAGGAATGACTGGGTGGCGGACTTGGACGGCTCGGTGACCCTCGTTTCGTCGGCCGCCGCCGGTACCCCGCCCCTCGATCGCGTCAAGAGAGGGCGTGGGATCGTCGCAGCACGGTTCGGGGAGATCGCTGTGGTAGGCGTTTATTTCTCCCCGAACCGAACTCTCGCCGAGTTCCAGAACTCCCTAACGGAGCTGGGAGACGTCGTCGTTGCCCTCGGTTCCCTCCCCACCCTCGTCCTCGGGGACTTCAACGCCAAAAGTCCGGCTTGGGGTTCCCGGTCCATGGACCATGGGCGGGGCAGGATGCTCGAGCACTGGGCCCGTGCGCAGGGCCTGGTGATCGAGAACCGGGGTTCTGTCCCCACGTGCGTGCGGTTTACGGGCGAGTCGGTGGTGGACGTTACGTTCGCCACCCCCAGCCTGTCACCGCGCGTCACCGACTGGCGCGTTGTGGAGGAGGTGGAGACCTATTCCGACCACCGGTATATCCGGTTCGACGTCTCCGCCCAGACCCCAGACGCGCCGGTCCGACGGGACCTGAGTGGTCCGCGATGGGCGCTGAAGCAGATGGACCGGGAGCTATTCCTGGAAGCCTCGATCGTGCAGGCCTGGGGGTCACCCCCGGACAGGCCTGCCGACATAAACAACGAGGCGGAGTGGTTCCGGGAGGCCATGTCGGAGATCTGCGACGTGGCCATGCCCCGGGTCCGGCAAGGACGCGCCCGGCGTCAGCTGTACTGGTGGTCGAGCGAGCTAGCAGCGCTGCGCGAAGCGTGCGTTGCGGCGCGACGCCGGTACACCAGGTTCCGCAGGCGCCGCACCCGACCTTCGGATGCGGCGACTGTAGAGGCGGAGCTGTACGAGGGCTACAGGGCAGCGAAAGCCGTCCTCCGAGACGAGATCTGGCGGGCCAAGGAACTGGCCCGGGAGGAGATGCTGGCGACTCTGGACGGGGACCCATGGGGCCGCCCCTACAAGTGGGTGCGAGAGAAGCTCCGCCCCTGGGCTCCCCCGTTGACGCAGAGTCTCCAGCCTCAGTTCTTGGAGGACGTGGTGAGCGCCCTGTTCCCATCGCGAGGGGAGCACGCTCCCCCGCCCATGGCTCCGTCTCCGACGGAACCTGAAGCTGGCGCAAACGCGGACCACAGCGACGACGACGTCTACGACGCTCCAGAGGTGACCGAGGTAGACTTGAGAGTGGCGGTACAACGGCTCAAGGCCAAAAATACCGCCCCAGGACCCGACGGCTTGCCAGGGAAAGCCTGGGTCCTGGCCTCGGAGACTCTCGGGCCTCGACTAGGGGGGCTCTTTAGCGCATGCCTGGAGAGGGGCCAGTTTCCACTTCGCTGGAAGACGGGAAAGCTGGTCCTGATCCAGAAAGCCGGGCGCCCTGCGGACTCTCCGTCCGCATTCCGGCCCATCGTGCTGCTCGACGAGGCGGGCAAGCTCTTGGAAAGAGTAATTGCAGACCGCCTCTTCGGGCACCTGAATCGGGTGGGCCCGGATCTTGCGGAGTGCCAGTTTGGCTTCCGCAGGGGGCGCTCGACGGTGGATGCCATCATGCGCGTGAGAGCCCTCACGACGGGGGACGCGGTATCCCGAGGCAGGGTCGTCTTGGCGGTGTCTTTGGACATCACCAACGCCTTTAACACCCTGCCCTGGAGTTGCATCAGGGAGGCACTCCGGTATCACCGGGTGCCGACCTACCTCCGTCGCATAGTCGAGGACTACCTGACGGACAGAGCCGTCATCTACCCCGGTCACCGGGGAGAGTGGAACCGGCGAGAGATGTCGTGCGGTGTCCCACAGGGATCGGTCTTGGGGCCGCCCCTGTGGAACATCGGATACGACTGGGTGCTGCGCGGCGACCTCCCTGACGGCGTCAGCGTAGTATGTTACGCTGACGACACGCTCGTCCTGGCGCAGGGAGAGTCGCACCAGGCGGCGGCCGACCTGGCGACGCAAGCGGTCGCGACAGTCGTTCATAGGATCCGGCAGTTGGGACTCGACGTGGCGCTGCACAAGACCGAGGCCATGTGCTTCCATGGCGGTCGGAACGCGCCACGGTCCGAGTCCCACATAACGGTGGAGGGGGTTCGCATCGGCGTCGGGAGGACGATGAAGTACCTGGGACTCGTCCTTGACAGCCGGTGGAACTTCAGGGAGCACTTCCTGAGTTTGGCCCCAAAGCTGAACCGGGCAGCAGCCGCCTTCAGGCGACTCCTGCCTAATCTCAGCGGGCCAAACGCCTCCTGCCGAAGGCTGTACGCCGGCGTCGTGCGGTCCATGGCCCTCTACGGGTCCCCAGTGTGGGCCCTGTGCATCCGGACGCGACCACTAAAGTTGGTCGCATGCCAGAGGGTCATGGCTATCCGAATGATCCGGGGATACCGCACGATCGCCGGCGAATCGGCCAACCTCCTTGCCGGATTGCTGCCCTGGGATCTGGAGGCGACTGCCCTCCAGCGCGTCTATGAATGGCGCGTGGAGGCGCAGCGCCGGGGCGTATCCCCGCTGCCTCGAGAAGTCGAGGCGCGGCGGGAAGAGCTCCGGCGCGATCTCAGGGCAGTATGGAGGGAACGACTGTCGCAACCGACGGCCGGGCACGCCGCAATTGCGGCGGTAAGACCCCTCTTTGAGGAGTGGCTAGATCGGCGTCACGGCGTCCTGACCTACCGCATGACGCAGGTCCTCACCGGACACGGAAGTTTCGGGAGGTACCTGTGTCTGATGGGAAAGGAGGAAACGCCTGGGTGTCACCACTGCGAGGGTCGCCCTGAGGACACCGTAGAGCACACGGTGCAAGACTGCCCCGCCTGGGCAGAGCACCGACGTGTCCTCACGGCGGCGATAGGCGGAGACCTCTCGCGCCCGGCCTTGGTCGAGGCCATGCTGCGGGGCGAGAGGGAGTGGGAAGCGGTCGCCTCCTTCTGCGAAGCAGTCATGCTTTCGAAGGAGGAGGCGGGCCGCGTGAGGGAGAGGATGGCGTCCTCCCTCCAGCCCAGCCGCAGTGGTAGACGCCCACGGCGTCGGACGTCGGCCGACGATCTCCGGCCACCGTAGGCGCGGGCATGCGGACAACGAGTAAAGGGCAACTCGCTGTCCGACCATGGACCATGCCCGGGTCGACGGCGCGTCGTGTTCCACGCGCGCCTCAAAGAGCGTCAGCAACATGACGAGGCCCCCTCTGCAGAGGGCCGAAGCCCGCCGGGGTCGTGGGACTCATCCCGTTACCGTGGCCCCGGTATGTAAAGGGTTATTGAAGGAACACCGTGGATTTTAGTCAGTAAAAGTCTGACAGTCCCTCCCACCCTGCCCGGAGTGGGAGGACTTATTTGATAATTTTACCACGTTAAAAAAAAAAAAAAAAAAAAAAAAAACCGGTGTACATGATAACCCACAGTGATGCAGTACTCTTTCTTGAACTCCTTTGTTGCTGTAAGAAGCAAAATTAACCTTCCCCATGCCGTATAATAAAGTGTTACAAAGGAATAAATATTAAAATACTTTACTGAATCGCGAAGGAGGTGAAGTGGTTCTCATATATGTCCATCACAAGTGGTACACGTTTCTAACTACTATTTATTAAATTAAATCTACTCGTAGAAGCTGAAAGAAAATTCCATATTAACTTATAACTACATGTACCTCCGGTACACGATTATGAGTAACCACAGTATTGATTGTCTTTTGTCGCACTTCCCTTTTTACCATTACCTTAAGGAATACTAATCCCTAAAATTTTGGATATTTTTAATACACCTAAAGGTAATGATTGCATTTGGTAATAAATTTCGAACAAGATTTAACAATAATATTTTTAGAAGCTAAGTATCTACATTCACGTCCGTGCTCATTTCCAAGGAACAATTAAATATAGTTAAAGAATAATATTATACTACTTAGTACATTCACACATAGAAAGCTTAACACCAGGTTATAGCCTTCTACTTGCAAAGGAGAAAACTTCATTCGAAAAGCTTTCGCCCCTGTTAGTACCTTTTCTTTTCTCATCAAAGAGTTCCAATGAATTCAAGTATTTAGTATATAGCACAGCCTAGCCATCCTAATTCCCCATATTAAAACTAGCTGAAAAGGTGGTATTATTCAGGTTAAATATTTGAAAACAATACACAGAAGGTGTAAATGGTGGTGGTGTAAGGTGTTACTAAATTATTGAGACTTATAAGTCTAGTATTGGTTGAAGTACTCCCTAGCCTTACAGTCTAAAATTCGAGAGATATCTACAATTTATCTCAATACTATGACTCCAACCAATACCTCTGCAAATTCGTGAAATTGAGTTATGTTATAGTGAATGTTCAATATATATATAAACCTATTACTTCCTTATTATTTTCTTTCTTAATTATGTTATGGTATTAATAATTATGACATGTTGAATTTCTATAGACCAGAAACTCACCCCCAGCAGCTGTGAATCACACCAGATCCCATCTAGAAAGTCTCGAATTTAATCGACTAGTCAGGACCAATGGACTCACCTACCCCTTACCATAACCCAATTATATTTTGTTTTATAAATATTTTGTTTCTTATTTGTATGTGTTATGTAATAATTCTCCTATGCATTCATTCTACGTGTCGTGTATATTTGAGGCAGTGATGTGTAGATATTAACTTATAACTAATTGTGTACTTATTTATTTAATGCTGAACCTAACAATCCTCATGATTTATCGTATCTAGCCTGGAGTGATAAATCATTTAATATTGAAAGCGTCCCTGTGATTTTATCGATCGGATCGATAAAATAACCTATCACTGATGTTATCGAGTTTACTTGAATAATACCACATACTACACATGAAAAGACACACACTTTTAAGAACAGTAATATCACATCCTAATATAATTTAGAGATAATTTGCTTACCAAATCTTTAACTTATTAAATATAAAGAACAATTTAATAAACAAATTATCTTACTACTCATAAATCAAACTGAATAGTATTCACATAAAACATTAGTATAGAACCCTCTATGGTGTATTAATTTATCAATCAGTCAATATTAAAAATAATTCTATTGTAATAAAATATATTATTTGGTTTCTTAATTTAATATACTAAATTAAATAGCATAGGTACATCTGCAATGAAAGTAATCTAATTTGTATTAATATGATTTGATTTAACCTTTTCATTTACTCTATTCTACCACTGTCTATTTAAATAGGATTATAACTTAGTAGAATAAAATTAAACTCCAACATAATTTCCAGAAGAATTATTTTGCAAATATAAATGACGAGTTATAGAGTTTATTTCACGTAATTAATAACACTTCGAATTAAATACCCAATTCTAATCACCATAATAAGATTCTCAAAAATAAAGAATATTGACTTACCAAATTCTGATGACTCAAACCCACAATCACTGATATTAAATACTAGATCGACTCTCGCCGTCCACTCTCGACAAATTTCTTCTATTTTCTATCCCGAATCCCGCAAACATTAGCTTATATATACTCTAACTTCCCTCCCAACCACCGTCTCCCACGGTCCGGGTCCCAGAGGCCTCGCATGAGTCATTCAATGCGCAGAAGTGCACTTCTAGGGGTCAGCGATTATCAGCGGAATTCGAGGTATGACGCAACGCCACGGCGCCGTTCCCACAGCGCGAGACCGGCACGTCAACAACTCTGGCTCCTCTCAATACTTGAGTACACGAAAGTTGAACCCTTTGTTTTTGTTACGAGGTTCCTTTGTTTGCATTCGCGTTGAATCAGACTGGCCCACTTAAGATTATGTACATTCACCCCCCAAAATTTTAAAAGGTATATCCGATTAAAATTTTGTAACCTATATCGGGTTGTGCACACAGTAATCTTCATGTCGTTATAATGTCAACCCACGGTATTAGTATAATATTCTCCTATGTTTTATTTTCCTTGACCATCAACCTTGTAATCTGTTCATAACTATTCATGTAGACGTATTGGAATAAAACGAGAATTAAATCAAATTTACTTTATATAAAACAAAAGAATTACGTTCTCCCATCTTAAACTCTCGTCTCATCTCTCACAAACAATTATAACAAATCACATCTTAAACAAACCAAATAAAATAATTAATCCATCAGCCTTTTCTTATAGCGGTAACACAACCTTCCAAAATTCGTGCGACAATTAAAATATTTTCTTCCATTATAACAATAACACAATTGTTGTCCCTAATCAGCTTCATTTATAATATTTAGACAAATGTATCGCATTAAAATTCCCCCTCGTCTTCTTACTGCTTGTATCTAGTAAAGTATAGACATTAGGAAATGGATTGCTTGCTATTAAATATGGACCTTCGTATAGTAACTCAAATTTTTTTGTCAATTTCTGTGAAACATCTGATCTATTTAACTTTCGAATTTTAACTAAATCTCCTACCTGAAATTGTATTATTCGATGTCTTGAATTGTATTTTCCTTGACGGTTTTCACTAGCCTTCCTCAAATTGTGCTTTACCTGTTCTCGTACTGAATTTGTATCCATTGACCCTGATGTCTTCGGTAAATTTTCATCTATTGTCAATTTAGTACTATTTCCGTATAATATTTCATTAGGAGTATATCCTGTACTATCATAAAAGGAATTATTGTACAACGACTCAATTTTTGGCAACCAACTTGCCCAACTGGCATGGTTCTTATGACAATATGTTCTAAATAATCTGCCTAGTTCCTTGTTTACTCTCTCGGTTGTGTTAGGTCTGGGGTTCCGAACTGTGGTATAAATTGTGTTTATTCCCATTTCTTTTAAATTTTCCCTCCAAACCTTGCTAATAAACTGACTGCCATTATCAGTCATAACAGCTTTGGGCTTTATTATTTTAGCAAATGTTTTCATTTTTGATAATACTGCCTTTGAAGTTGCTTTCCGTAGGTCAAATAATTTCACAAATTTACTAAATGCATCCTGGATAACTAGAATATAAGCAGACCCAAATTTCCCTTTAGGTAAAGGTCCATATAAGTCTGCCATTACTATTTCACCCACACTGTCTGGTATTATAGACTGGCAAGGCCCTACAAAATTTACATTATTGTTTTTTGAAAGTTGGCAAATATGACAAGTTCGTATTACACGCTTGATGTCCTTCGTCATTCCTGTCCAATAAAACCTATCTCTGATATATTTCAAAATTTTGTACGCACCCTGATGACCCATTTCTAGATGAACTTGTATAATCACATCTTCTATCAAAATTTGAGGTAAATAAATGACTCTTTTATCAAGTGGGTCAATTCGAAAATAAAGAATATTATCTATCCACTGACAATGTTTTGCTATTTTATTCAGTTTATTATCCTTGTATCAGTCCAGATTTGCTTCAAGAATTTTTTTGATTTTAGTATCTTGTTTCTGTAATTCTATTATATTCCTTAAATTTAAAGCAAGCTCTTTATTTTTCTGAATTTTCGTATACAAAATTTCTGGACAAACCGTTCTATCTTCTTGTATTATACCACTATCTGGAGGATATCTTGATAAGATATCAGCTACTAGATTATGTTTCCCTTTAATATGTTCTATGGAAAAGTTAAATTGATCTAAATACAAAACCCATCTAGTTATTCTACCATTATATAGTTTCCATGTTCGTATGAATGTTAAAGCTTTATGATCTGTTCGAATCGTTAATTGAGATCCTCTCAAATATGTTTCAAATTTTTTTAAACAGCAGATAACTGCAAACAATTCTTGTTCTGTAACAGTCCAATTTAATTCGGGTCCCTTCAAAGCTCTACTATGAAATCCTAAGATTTGCATTTCTTCTTGCTCATTATATTGATACAACACACCAGCTAACCCAACTCCTGAAGAATCTGTTTCTAAAAAGTATGGTTTATCAAAATTTGGATGATGTAACGTGATTGTATCCAGAAATCTCTTTTTCACTAAATCAAATGCTTCTTGTTCCTCGTTTTTCCATTGCCATATTTTATTCTTCTTTAATAACACACACAAGGGTATTATACTCAAACTGTAATTGGGAATAAATTTCCTATAGAAATTGCAAAGACCCAAAAAGGCCCTTACTTGTTTGACTTTTTTGGGAACTGGGAAATTTTGTATAGCTAATATTTTCTCCGGATCCGCTTTTATACCTTCTGTGGAGATGATAAATCCCAACATTTTTACCTCTTTGCATAAAAATTCACATTTTTGAAGATTACACGTCAATCCCGCCTGACTGAGTTTGCTCAAGACAATGTTTATATGGATCAAATGTTGATCCAACGTTCCTTGCGTAATAATAGCTAAATCATCCAAATAATTTATACAAAACTCCCTAACTTCCGGTCCTAGAATAACATCCATGGCCCTACTGAAGCTCCCTACTGATGTCTTCAATCCCTGGGGCAATACATTATATACATACGATTTCCCATTAAACGTGAATCCTGTAAATTGTTTACTTCCCTCTGTCAATGGAATCTGAAAATATGCATTATTCATATCTACTATGCTTATGTAGTTTACCCCATGGAACGAACTTAATATATCATTAGGAATTGGCGGCTTCTCTGAATCAGCTACCATATACTTATTTATTTCTCTAGCATCAAGCAAAACTCGTATTGACCCATCCTTTTTTAATGCAAAAGTTAAGGGACTACTATAAGGTGTACTTCTGCGGCTAATTATTCCTAATTCAACCATTTCGTTTAATTTATGGTTCATTTTGTCTCGGTAAGCGTATGGAATAGGGTAAGACCTTCTTATGAAAGGAATATGTTTTTCCATTTTTATCTCATGTTCATAACAATTCGCACGCCCTAATTGAGTTGAAAATAGATTGATATGATTCTTCAACACAGTTTGTAATTTATTTAACTCAGATTCTCCCAAGATTCCTTTCCCTTTCATGCTTTGTATTTTATCCTCTAAATGTTCATTATTCGTATTTAGTAGAAAATTTTCAAGGTTTAAGGTATTTATTCTAGTTTCTTCTTTAACCAATGGTACAAAATGTTCTCTTCCTTTGTATTTAATAAGTATGCCTGTATTTTCCTTAGCCAACTGTACTATTGCTTCGTATTTTCTTAACCAATCAAATCCTAAAATTAAGTCCCTGACTAATTTGGGAATAATCAAGAATCCGGTCTCAATTTCTATATTTCCCACTTTCATCGGTAGCATAACCATCTGCTGTACCTTGGAGCTTTTCTGACCTACTGCGCCCTTTATTTGTATTGGTTTTATAGGTAATAACTCTACATTCACATTACTACTCTTAAGTTCTTGCCAGAAAGAATCTGAAATACACGTTATATCACTACCCGTGTCTAATAAGCCTCTAATTTGTAAATTAAATATCTTCAAATCAATTTCAGATTTTACAAATCCTAATTCTTGTTCCTCTTGTTCACTTTCATTAAATACTGAATTAACAAGATTTTCTTTTACAAGAATCTGTTCAATTACCATATTTGATTTTAGTTTGAGACAATTTATAATTCCAGTTGTACCTAGATCTCTCGAATCAATGTCGCTTGAGTAACCTAAACCACACTTATGTATTTGCCCTACCAATTTAATAGGAGTTAAAATGCCATTACTATGTTTACCCAGGGACTGTCCTGGGAACCAACCCATTTTAAGCATCATATACAATCCTCTGTCCCCTATAAATGAAGCTGATTCAGGGACCGTCATTTCAGCTTCTACTGGTTTAAATTTGAGTCTTCATTGTTTGCTCCTGCATTGTCGACAACTTCCATACAATTGGTTTCCAGCGTTTTTTTCTTGTAAGTATTGTTGTTTTCTGGTCTTTTCCAGTTTTTGTATTTTTGGTATGTATTTTGACGTTGATTATAATAAGTATTGTCTTGTTTTTCCACTTGATCAGAAGTGTTCACATCATCTATGTTTCGCAAGAATGTCGCGGCTTCTAATATATTATTGCATTGAGCAATAGACCATAGACTTTGGACATTTTTCGGAAAATGTCTTATGATGTCAGAGATCAACTGTTTTTCAGGAATTTCAAATGTCAGCATCTTTGCTTGTCCAACTAGATTTAAAAAATGCGACAACATCGTTGGATGCGTATCACTGTTCCATTTGTTTGAGACTATGTTTCTTCTCAAAATATTCTGCTCCTTTTCTCCCCAAAACGTTTCCAAGAAATCTTTCTTGAAGTCTTCAAAGTTCACCCATCGATTGTTATATACTTGAGCCCAATCTTTGGCTTGTCCTGATAAACAACTCTGAGCTACATCCAATTCTCTCCCTATAGAAGGCATTCTGTTGACGTAATTTGTTAAGTCTTCTACAAATGTAACAGGATGACCAGTCATTTTGTCGGCAAACTTTGGTTTTTCCAGAATCTGGTTATGTAAGTGGTAATTATTTATAACCCTGTCAACAATAGGTTCAGTTTGACGCGATGTAGAACCAGTAAGGGGTGTCACTGGAATTCCATGGTTGCTATCTTGTGTAAAAGCGTCCGAGTTGGACGTAGAAGCTTCGTTAGTTGTTGTTTGTTTTATTTCCTTTTCCAAATTATTTAACTTAGACGTCAAGATGCCAATAGTTCGTCTCATCATACGATGGATAAGTCTAATGTCATTATTTCTTTTCTTCACTGGCCTATCTACCGCCAAGTTTCCTGAAGAACCGCCTTCATTTGATGAGGCTAATCGTGTTGGCAGTCCCTTTGATTTAGGCCTCCCCATTTCGACAACCAACAACACCTGTGTGATTTTCAACAGTACGACGTCCCTGTGGACAATTATATCCTAATAACTTTAATTCATTTTATAGTTCCCCCTCACCCCCCAAGTCTAATCCCCTTACAAATCCTAAGCAATATAAATAATGTCTCACTTAATTCACCTTTTTCTACATCTTCCTAAGGTTTAGCAATAGAACACCTCCTTAATTATAAACTTGAACATCAATGGTATAGTATTAGTACTAAAAAAAATACTCGAAATAACAATGATAGGTACATCATTTATACATAACGTCGCGGCTCGCATTGGACGATGGTATTTTAAGTTTATTAACATCGGCAACATGATGTGACTGTATCATTCGAATAGTCGATTCATACTTGTCCGGTTTTAGTAACATTTTAAAGGGTACATCACTATTTTTGTTTAGGACTTTTTCGTTTTTAGGTGTTATCAAATAGTTTTTATTATTTTTTTACAGCGTCTAAGCGGATTAATGTGTGTTAACATTGCCTACACATTACTGTGTCTATCGTGCGTCTTTTCTTTGTGAATATGTGCGCAAATTCGACTGTAAGTGAAAGTTTTAAAAGTGAAAACAAATCACATCACTATGAGGCAAAGTTAGTCCGATTTGTCCAATGAAGGGTACAAGTATTTAAACATGCTCACAACAAGAGAGAGAAAGGTATATTATATATCATGATAATGGTTATAAATTTCCGATTTCTCATTCTTTCTAAACCCTTGCCCAAAAATCAAAGTACGTACTTTAGAGGTTATAAAACTCAAAATAATCTTGAAATTTAATTCTGATCAGTTGTAATATATGCAACCGAAAGAAAGATCCCACTTTCAGATAATAGTCTCTTCAACTCTTTCCATTTCACGAACACCAAATTGTAGGCTATATAAGCCTACATATAAAATAGAATTGATGACCAGATATCCTGGTCACGGCACCAAATTGTAACTAATCCCCCTTTGCAACTCTTGAATTGAAGATTTGATTGGCCAATGATCGTCTCTCCTACGTTATGTTTATAAGTAACCCGAGTCTTTTAGAGGAAAGAGACTATTTACAGAAATGGGTAAATGACTTTGGTTAATTTAAATTAATTATTTCTGTGGCTGAATAAAGGTCTTGATCAGATGATTAAACATAATAAAGGTTATTCTTAAATACCTTAAACCTACGGAAGACAATTCAGTTCTTCCTGAATTAAAGATGCTAACATATATATTTGACTATAAGGAATAAAGGAATTAGGAAATCTGCCTCTACAAATTTTGTATTTTGTAGAAGTTAGTAGGCTCCACACCAAACGCCTCAACTAAAATGAGTGCCAACCACTATGTGCACCCCCTTCAGATAGGATATTGGATTCAAAACGGTTTTAAGTCCTATACAGTAATTAGGTACAACCATTCAGTCCAACATTAATCAATAATAATTGAACACTTCAATTAGTATGTTACTTTTCATTCTTAGTAGAAGGTTAAACCTTAGTATATGATAGGACTAAGCCTATAATTATAATGGTACTGAGACTCTTTTATAAATTATTGAGATGTACTCAAGTCATTAATTATATCACAATCATTACACGACCTCTTTATCCAAGAATTTCATAAGTGGTCAACAGGTAATGTCACACCAGTCTAGTATCAGACAGAGCCAGAATTTACACGAAGGGGTCCCATAAGTGCTCCTACTCCTCATAGGGTATCAACGGAAACACCCATGATATTCCATCAGTGCCGGGTGCCTACATACATCGAAATGATGAGAATCATTCCCATATTATTCCTCCCATGGAATTCCAAGAATTAGGTTATTAAATTCATTTATCATAATTAAACTGTTTCAATTATACTAATCATGCTGGAGTGAAATAGTATCACAGAAATATTTCCCTATAATTTGTTTAAAGTTAGAAAGAATGGGAAGGAAATGAATAGTTGGAAAAGAAAGGATTAAGGAAGTGGTAGGGCCTAGCTAATTAACTTGCAATACTAATTTAGTCCCAGTTAACTATGTAAGATTGATGTGGTGAGTTGAATCAATAACACAATGTTTTGTTGGCCTACAAAACATTGCTCATCAATTACAGTTGTAGAGTGTGCATAAAGATCTTTGCTGCATGTGAAGTGTTCCTGCTTGCAGTAGGATATAATCACCAATGAGTGTCTTCTTAGGAGGCTACGCTTAGAAGGGGTTTGTGAGGTCCCTTAAATTCATAACAACTCCTTGAATATAACACTCACTTATGAAAATACTACAGATTGTGTAAAGTCAACTGGTGCATAATTAGTATATTCATATTCTTGAAATAACTCTAATCTCACGACGAAGTTCCGCGGAACTAACTACACTTATTATCTAAACAACTCTACTATTCAGCTTAAGAAATGAACCTACACAACTTGGTTAAGTATGAATTACCTTCAATAATAAGTTATAACCATTTTCTGTCTGTTTTTAGATCATAAGTGAACTGATTTGGCCTACTATAGATTAACTACGCATATCTGCTTAAGTTTCTAATACTAGGTATATGAAGAAACAACTTCACTCGAAGAACTGAAAATCACACAATATAAAAAATAACAAGGAAAATTTGCAATAAGTATGGAGGTGTATCTGCTTATATTTCTAATACAACCTGGAAGAAATAATTCATCCTAAATTATGTTAAAATTCACATAGCACTATAAAATATCAAGGAAAACCGAAAAATCACAATAAAAGAAACATCATTAGTTGACATCAAGCGACTGTCAAAGCTTCCACCGACATTCCATAAACAATTATAAACCATAAAGTGATTAAAGTTTACTCTAGTTATACAATAAGTGACTTTATAATTATCTCCTAATGTTGGTTTCAAATACTTCTCTCTAATAATATGTCTATTGATAATTGATAAAAGAATTTACTTTAGGTTTAAATAAAATTCAAAAAAAAAATAATTGTTCAAGTAATTAAACCAAAATGGCGAATATAAGAAAATCATGCTACTAACTTTTGGTGTCTTCTTTGGACTGTGAATTATCATGTAATTAAACTCCTGTAAATATCCCTAATTTCTATTCTATCAATCTCACCTACTTTGCAAAGGGTACTTTTATTAAATATTGTAGATCTATTCTTCTTTCTAAATTATATATTATCTAATTATATAATGCAACCATATAAAATAGCTAACCGGTGTACATGATAACCCACAGTGATGCAGTACTCTTTCTTGAACTCCTTTGTTGCTGTAAGAAGCAAAATTAACCTTCCCCATGCCGTATAATAAAGTGTTACAAAGGAATAAATATTAAAATACTTTACTGAATCGCGAAGGAGGTGAAGTGGTTCTCATATATGTCCATCACAAGTGGTACACGTTTCTAACTACTATTTATTAAATTAAATCTACTCGTAGAAGCTGAAAGAAAATTCCATATTAACTTATAACTACATGTACCTCCGGTACACGATTATGAGTAACCACAGTATTGATTGTCTTTTGTCGCACTTCCCTTTTTACCATTACCTTAAGGAATACTAATCCCTAAAATTTTGGATATTTTTAATACACCTAAAGGTAATGATTGCCTTTGGTAATAAATTTCGAACAAGATTTAACAATAATATTTTTAGAAGCTAAGTATCTACATTCACGTCCGTGCTCATTTCCAAGGAACAATTAAATATAGTTAAAGAATAATATTATACTACTTAGTACATTCACACATAGAAAGCTTAACACCAGGTTATAGCCTTCTACTTGCAAAGGAGAAAACTTCATTCGAAAAGCTTTCGCCCCTGTTAGTACCTTTTCTTTTCTCATCAAAGAGTTCCAATGAATTCAAGTATTTAGTATATAGCACAGCCTAGCCATCCTAATTCCCCATATTAAAACTAGCTGAAAAGGTGGTATTATTCAGGTTAAATATTTGAAAACAATACACAGAAGGTGTAAATGGTGGTGGTGTAAGGTGTTACTAAATTATTGAGACTTATAAGTCTAGTATTGGTTGAAGTACTCCCTAGCCTTACAGTCTAAAATTCGAGAGATATCTACAATTTATCTCAATACTATGACTCCAACCAATACCTCTGCAAATTCGTGAAATTGAGTTATGTTATAGTGAATGTTCAATATATATATAAACCTATTACTTCCTTATTATTTTCTTTCTTAATTATGTTATGGTATTAATAATTATGACATGTTGAATTTCTATAGACCAGAAACTCACCCCCAGCAGCTGTGAATCACACCAGATCCCATCTAGAAAGTCTCGAATTTAATCGACTAGTCAGGACCAATGGACTCACCTACCCCTTACCATAACCCAATTATATTTTGTTTTATAAATATTTTGTTTCTTATTTGTATGTGTTATGTAATAATTCTCCTATGCATTCATTCTACGTGTCGTGTATATTTGAGGCAGTGATGTGTAGATATTAACTTATAACTAATTGTGTACTTATTTATTTAATGCTGAACCTAACAATCCTCATGATTTATCGTATCTAGCCTGGAGTGATAAATCATTTAATATTGAAAGCGTCCCTGTGATTTTATCGATCGGATCGATAAAATAACCTATCACTGATGTTATCGAGTTTACTTGAATAATACCACATACTACACATGAAAAGACACACACTTTTAAGAACAGTAATATCACATCCTAATATAATTTAGAGATAATTTGCTTACCAAATCTTTAACTTATTAAATATAAAGAACAATTTAATAAACAAATTATCTTACTACTCATAAATCAAACTGAATAGTATTCACATAAAACATTAGTATAGAACCCTCTATGGTGTATTAATTTATCAATCAGTCAATATTAAAAATAATTCTATTGTAATAAAATATATTATTTGGTTTCTTAATTTAATATACTAAATTAAATAGCATAGGTACATCTGCAATGAAAGTAATCTAATTTGTATTAATATGATTTGATTTAACCTTTTCATTTACTCTATTCTACCACTGTCTATTTAAATAGGATTATAACTTAGTAGAATAAAATTAAACTCCAACATAATTTCCAGAAGAATTATTTTGCAAATATAAATGACGAGTTATAGAGTTTATTTCACGTAATTAATAACACTTCGAATTAAATACCCAATTCTAATCACCATAATAAGATTCTCAAAAATAAAGAATATTGACTTACCAAATTCTGATGACTCAAACCCACAATCACTGATATTAAATACTAGATCGACTCTCGCCGTCCACTCTCGACAAATTTCTTCTATTTTCTATCCCGAATCCCGCAAACATTAGCTTATATATACTCTAACTTCCCTCCCAACCACCGTCTCCCACGGTCCGGGTCCCAGAGGCCTCGCATGAGTCATTCAATGCGCAGAAGTGCACTTCTAGGGGTCAGCGATTATCAGCGGAATTCGAGGTATGACGCAACGCCACGGCGCCGTTCCCACAGCGCGAGACCGGCACGTCAACAACTCTGGCTCCTCTCAATACTTGAGTACACGAAAGTTGAACCCTTTGTTTTTGTTACGAGGTTCCTTTGTTTGCATTCGCGTTGAATCAGACTGGCCCACTTAAGATTATGTACATTCACCCCCCAAAATTTTAAAAGGTATATCCGATTAAAATTTTGTAACCTATATCGGGTTGTGCACACAGTAATCTTCATGTCGTTATAATGTCAACCCACGGTATTAGTATAATATTCTCCTATGTTTTATTTTCCTTGACCATCAACCTTGTAATCTGTTCATAACTATTCATGTAGACGTATTGGAATAAAACGAGAATTAAATCAAATTTACTTTATATAAAACAAAAGAATTACGTTCTCCCATCTTAAACTCTCGTCTCATCTCTCACAAACAATTATAACAAATCACATCTTAAACAAACCAAATAAAATAATTAATCCATCAGCCTTTTCTTATAGCGGTAACACAACCTTGATGTGATGAGTAGATATTAACTTATAACTAATTGTGTACTCATTTATTTAATGCTGAACCTAACAATCCTCATGATTTATCGTATCTAGCCTGGAGTGATAAATCATTTAATATTGAAAGCGTCCCTGTGATTTTATCGATCGGATCGATAAAATAACCTATCACTGATGTTATCGAGTTTACTTGAATAATACCACATACTACACATGAAAAGACACACACTTTTAAGAACAGTAATATCACATCCTAATATAATTTAGAGATAATTTGCTTACCAAATCTTTAACTTATTAAATATAAAGAACAATTTAATAAACAAATTATCTTACTACTCATAAATCAAACTGAATAGTATTCACATAAAACATTAGTATAGAACCCTCTATGGTGTATTAATTTATCAATCAGTCAATATTAAAAATAATTCTATTGTAATAAAATATATTATTTGGTTTCTTAATTTAATATACTAAATTAAATAGCATAGGTACATCTGCAATGAAAGTAATCTAATTTGTATTAATATGATTTGATTTAACCTTTTCATTTACTCTATTCTACCACTGTCTATTTAAATAGGATTATAACTTAGTAGAATAAAATTAAACTCCAACATAATTTCCAGAAGAATTATTTTGCAAATATAAATGACGAGTTATAGAGTTTATTTCACGTAATTAATAACACTTCGAATTAAATACCCAATTCTAATCACCATAATAAGATTCTCAAAAATAAAGAATATTGACTTACCAAATTCTGATGACTCAAACCCACAATCACTGATATTAAATACTAGATCGACTCTCGCCGTCCACTCTCGACAAATTTCTTCTATTTTCTATCCCGAATCCCGCAAACATTAGCTTATATATACTCTAACTTCCCTCCCAACCACCGTCTCCCACGGTCCGGGTCCCAGAGGCCTCGCATGAGTCATTCAATGCGCAGAAGTGCACTTCTAGGGGTCAGCGATTATCAGCGGAATTCGAGGTATGACGCAACGCCACGGCGCCGTTCCCACAGCGCGAGACCGGCACGTCAACAACTCTGGCTCCTCTCAATACTTGAGTACACGAAAGTTGAACCCTTTGTTTTTGTTACGAGGTTCCTTTGTTTGCATTCGCGTTGAATCAGACTGGCCCACTTAAGATTATGTACAGTGACTGACTGTCTAGAACTTTTAAATTTTAAATAGTGTGTGGCATCTCGCAGGTCAACCTCTGAGGTTGTCGGCTGCTTAACCGGACTTGCCTGTGGTTGCCTTAATTAATAAATTAATTAAAGCCTCCAGCCAGGGCTTATTAAAAAAACTTACAAACTAGGCGACTACACGCTAAGGGCACCCCCTGTGGGGTACGGACCTCGGCTTAGGGCGTCGCAGGGGAGGGCAGCTAGGGACAGGCTGGATCATATCATTATTATTATTAATAAGGGAATTTAAAGCTACTGGCTCAGCGTCGCGGGCTGGCTCTGGCAAGGGTCGGGGTGGACTATTACGGGGACGTCGCGGCGGGCCTCGGCGGCGAGGACGGAAGGACGGTCGGTTTTTGTGTTTGTGTGCCACTGTACTTGTTTCCCTACGGCTCTCTTGGAGCAGGGTGATTGCGTCATCGGGAGTGACTAGGGTATGCCTTGGTCGGCGAATCTTAGAGATACGCGAGGGTTCGTATTGGGCGGCCGATACGATAAGGGGATTCCTATGTTGGATTGAAGTTTCAAAGAAACGCTTGGAGACACGTTTCATGAACTGCTGGATGGTAGGCATCTTGAGGTCTACGTGAAGAAGCTCATTTCGAACATAAAAGGGGGCTCCCGTGACTCTACGGAGGAATCGGTTTTGGAGGGTCTGCATCTTGTGGAGGAGGTAGGGCTTTGCGTGTGCGAAAACAACGCAGGCGTAGGTCATGATGGGACGGATGACCGCGGTGAAAATACGCAGCTTGCACCTGAGTGATAACTTGCTGCGAGAGCTAAGAATGAAGTGGAGCCTACCTAGAGCGAAAGCGGCGCGCGAACGTGCCTGCTTTATGTGCTCAGCGAAGGAGAGGTGTCTATCGAGGACCACGCCTAAGTATTTGGCTTGCTTTTCCCAAGGGATTGGCTTGCCGTACATGGTAATCGGACGGGGGGAGGGTGGGTTTATCCGCGGTTTAGAAAAGAGGACTGCCTGGCTTTTATCTGGATTGACTTCGATTCTCCATTTCCGGAACCACTTGGCCAGAGTGTTTGCGGAAGTTTGGAGAGTGCGAGCGATGGCATCGGGTTTAAGACCGGTATAGTAGATAGCCGTATCGTCGGCGAATAGGGCTAGCTGGGTATTTTTATGCTTGGGAATATCACTAGTGAATAGCGTGAAAACGAGGGGGGATAGTACGGAGCCTTGAGGAACTCCTGCGCGAATGGGATGGGGGGAGGAAAGCTCCCCCTCAATTCGATAACGAAAGGTGCGATTCGATAAAAAGTCCCGTAGGATGAGCACGAGACGGTCAGGCACGCCGAGTTGGTATAGCTTATAGATTAAGCCATTGTGCCAGACTTTGTCGAACGCTTTCGCTATGTCGAAGAATAAGGCTCCCGTTATTACGCCCCGTTGGAAGCCGGCGCTGACGTGTCCTATGATGCGGTGGACTTGTTGGATACATGAGTGTTCGGTTCTAAATCCGAACTGCTCATTGGGTATTAGACTCTTTGCTTCGGCAAAATCTTTGACTGTCTAGAACGACTGAGCGGCGGCTTTTATACACAGTGGTAAACAAGTGACGTCATATCTTACGATTTTAAAACAGATTTGTTAACCTTTGTATTTTAACATTAAACTATGATTAAATGATATAAAAATACAGTAGATATGTTGAAATTAATTAGTTCAATTACATATCAGTCTTACGATGACAGAATTAGTAAACAAGCAACGTTATTTTTTAAATAACGTTTAAATATGCTGTTATACAAGACAACAGTGAAAGAACAGTTTTAACTATTGTTAATATCTTAAGCAAAATCTAGTATCTGTCACGGCCATACTGACATGTACTTCGTTCTCGAAGTACAAATTACATTACATAACATTTAATCTAACTAACATAATACTAGTCTAATACATTTTCATTGTTATCATCGATCTTTTCACATTAAGACGACTAAATAACATAAAACTAGTCTAATACATTTTCATTGTTACCGTCGATCTTTTCACATTAAGTCGACTAAGTAACAACGGTTAGTGTTTTAGTCATCTAGCCCCACACCTGCTGCACATGAGACGGGCTAGTAAAACAACTAACTTCAGCAGTTCAAATCTCTCATTCTTTCAATATACATACATATGGTGTTGACACAGCAACAGCTTAATTTAATATTATCAAATATCTATAGTTATGTAATTAATTAATATCTAATAATAATTACTAATTGCTATATATGGCATAAAACATATTTTGTAAACTTAAACCTACACAATTTTAAACATTCTCATCAAGCCATATACCTGGCCATAACCTTAATTTATCTTTACATTATCGTGTTTACATAATCTTATCTTACTGTGCCTGCCCAAACACCCGCCATCAGTGAACCTCAATCACCTGCAGTCATGAATGGCAGACAACAGTCAAGACAAAGTTCTCTCATTATTTCATCGTACAGTAATTCATTGTCATCATATAATAATTCATTGTCATCATCATGTAATAATTCATTGTCATCATCATATAATTCATTGTCATCATCATATAATTCATTGTCATCATATAATAATTCATTGTCATCATAAATATAATAATATACATAAATTCTATAATAGTCTTTCATTATACAATTATTTTTCTTCACTTATATCGAAACAGTATACATTATATAGAGATTTTATAAAATAAAACAGTACCATTAAAAAAAAACGAAAAAATACATATCGAACAAATTTAAAGTGATAATAACCCACATTCAATGTAAAAATAATTAATAGTACAATAAAACAATAGTCAAATAAAAGGAAAATCGAAAACCAAATTGGTATGGAATAATAAACAGAGATTTATGACATCTAAATTAAAAAAAATTAAGCAATGAAATAAAAAAATGTTAACAATATGTCATCTAATTGTAAAATAAAATGCCAAAGATAAAATTTATAATTATACTAGAGGTAACAACATCGGGCACACCGCAATTGCGGCGGTAAGACCCCTCTTTGAGGAGTGGCTAGATCGGCGTCACGGCGTCCTGACCTACCGCATGACGCAGGTCCTCACCGGACACGGAAGTTTCGGGAGGTACCTGTGTCTGATGGGTAAGGAAGAGACGCCTGGGTGTCACCACTGCGAGGGTCGCCCTGAGGACACAGTCGAGCACACAGTGCAGGACTGCCCAGCTTGGGCAGAGCACCGACGTGTCCTCACGGCGACAATAGGCGGAGACCTCTCGCGCCCGGCCTTGGTCGAGGCCATGCTGCGGGGCGAGAGGGAGTGGGAAGCGGTCGCCTCCTTCTGCGAAGCAGTCATGCTTTCGAAGGAGGAGGCGGGCCGCGTGAGGGAGAGGATGGCGTCCTCCCTGCAGCCCAGCCGCAGTGGTAGACGCCCACGGCGTCGGACGTCGGCCGACGATCTCCGGCCACCGTAGGCGCGGGCATGCGGACAGCGAGTAAAGGGCAACTCGCTGTCCGACCATGGACCATGCCCGGGTCGACGGCGCGTCGTGTTTCACGCGCGCCTCAAAGAGCGTCAGCAACATGACGAGGCCCCCTCTGCAGAGGGCCGAATCCTGCCGGGGTCGTGGGACTCATCCCGTTACCGTGGCACCGGTATGTAAAGGATTATTGAAGGAACACCGTGGATTTTAGTCAGTAAAAGTCTGACAGTCCCTCCCACCCTGCCCGGAGTGGGAGGACTTATTTGATAATTTTACCACGTTAAAAAAAAAAAAAAAAAAAAAAGAGGTAACAACATAATCACTGTATTCATGGATAGTTGAACTTTCCACACACCGCTCGGCTAGTCTGACACATCAGTACAAGAAGTATTTATCATATTTGTATTTAAGTGGTAAGGTCCGTATTACAATATAACAAATTTTTAAGAATAAAAATATGTATTGCACAATTTTACTATAGAAATTACTTTCTAAGAGTTTGTAAAAGCAAATTCTTGAAGGTAAATGGTATTAAGGATTTTTTTTTCTAAGACATGGAAATATAGCATGAGCAACTTGTTTGTGGAACGGAGTGGATTCTAAAAAATATCTGTGACAGTGCTGTTATAGATTGTTCACTGATTATATACTTAATAGTATTCAAATAAACATTGGAGAAAAAAAAAACTCTCAATAGAAATATTAAAAGAAAACAAAACAAATATTGGTCAATATATGGTGGTGGTATTACAAATTGTAAATTGTATCACATCTTGTGAAAATCTATACCATTTCTTAAACTTATTAGCAAAATTGTATGGGATGCTGAAGTTTTGTTCTTCTATTCAAATCATCATAGAAAAATAATAATTATTGTAATCAATTTAAGTTAGGAAACACGGGATTCATCTAGTAACTGAAAATGGCAATAATTGCGGAACTATGTTCAATGAATCTGTACTTGACGAACATTCTAAAATTGTATCTCGACTCAAAACTAGTTATAAAGAGAGATCAATGCCTATGTGACCTAATTTGACTATTGAAATAAATTATTTGGCAACAATTTAAAAACCATTTCAGATTATTTAATAATTAGCGACTATGGAACCCATAATGAATTTTGTTTTCAATTGTGATAAGTGTAAGTCTCAAAAATTCAAATTAAATATTTTCTATACAAATCGTGTCGCATTACTACCTCACAAGTTTGTCAACAAGTGAACAAACATCAAGTTTTCTAAATTATATAAATCATCATTATTCTGAAATTTGAGTCAAATTATTTGTGATTTTTGTATAAAAATGAGTTACAAATGGTGTACATTATCAAAACGTATAAATACTTCAGTAAAAACCACACAACATTCATTTAATAAAAAAAAACAAACCGGTTTCGGATTTACACTTCTCACAATCAACGAGAAATCAAGTAAATAGCCAGGAAAAATATCTTGGAAGTTGGCTGGACGACAGGCTCAATTGGAAAGTACACATTGATCGTGTTAAAACATCTACAGAATATCGAAAAAAAAGAAGTGCCTGACTCTAAGTAAAATTTAATTAATCTTAACCCCTACAAAGAAAACAAAAAAATAATCATAAAATCCTTATTTCACTATCAGTATCTTTATCCAACTAAGAAAAATCAACTGAATATTAATAAGTTGCAGCTAATGACTAACAAGTGCATAGACTAATTACGGGAAAATTACTATATTATTTGTGTACGGCTGTACTTTGGTCTGCCGGAGGATTTGAAACGAAATAATGGTGTCAATATTTTCAAAAATAGACTTCAGAAGCATGTTCGAACAAAGTAATATATCGCCTCCAACTTTTTCAAGAGTGAACACTACTTAATAATTTAAATATATACAATACTTTGTATCTCATTTTAAGTGGATCATAATGTTATTATGAGAAGTAAACGACAGAACTTTCCAAGAAACTTTCTCAGAGAAATTGTGATGATATAAAGCCGAATACAATTTTTCTTTCATACTTATGTGAAAGCTACCATTATTTGAACAACCCATGATAAATGTACTTAGTTGGAAGTTTTAATATTTTTCAGCTCAGGAGCATAAAAATCTAAATTATTTTTGAAACATCTCCGATCACTATGGCGTCAATTTTAGGCATATTTTTACCGTGTGCTTTTACAAAATTAGTATCCATTATCATAGATCTCTATCGAGTACAGTGTACAATAATTGTAATAAATCCTTTAACACAGTGCAAAAAGTAAACGAAAGTAAATACCATAACAGTAGTAACATTATGTCAGACGGAGTGACATTGACAAGTGGGCTTTGGGGAAAAAGAAATCGATATTCTTTTATAAATTAATCGACTATATCGGCAACATTTTAAATCTCCGTGAATCTATAGTCAATACTTATTTTTGAGTATCAAATTCGATCATCAGTATTTATTACAATTGACGTACAATGAATATATGTAACATATAAAATACAACATACTATTTTTGTTATATCCCAGAAAAAGTTCACATGTTGATCACCATACCGTCAGCACGTTTGCGCCATAAGAATATGCATAAAACTTGACGAAGAAAAAAAAATATCGATACTTATTACATTTCCTCGATAATAATCGTTACAGTTTAAAAATAATGATTCCACATTTACCGATATATTTCCTTTAGTTAATTTATATGGATTACTTATAATAACACTTTTTTTTATAGCCTATTGGTTAAACGTTTAGTAGTTTCTTTTTCTTACTTGACTCCCGTTATGATGTTGGTCCATCCAATTTCTTTGCAAAGTTTTTTTTTTTGATTCCATAGCACCATCAGGCTGCACCGCTGTCACTGGACTGGAAGCGTCACATAATCTTCTGAACGGCGGCAATGGCCCGAGACAGCATCACGGATGAAGAAGCCTTCCAATATTGCAGGATTCATTCTGAAACTTTCACTCCAATGCATTAGTATTTGGGCAAGAACAATCTACATACATGTACCTTCTAATTGAAATAATATCAAGGCCTAAAACAAATGTATAGCTAACCAAAACTAACTCGCAAGAAAAGTAACTGCAAAACAATTTGACAATCCTGACCTATATTCAAGTACCCTCCTCTTAAAAAAATAAAATCACATGGGCTATGAATCAAACCTCAATACCGAAATAAAATATGTGGGCTGTGAACTATCCCACTTCTGATGTCAGAAATGTAAGATATATAGATATAAAGATATATAGAGAATGTTGTTATTTCTAGAATTAATTAATTATCAATATCTATTTATTACGTATTTACCGATTAATTACCTATTTATCGCTATTACCATGATTACTAGGTGTTTTATAGAAATAATTAGTAGTCTGTATAGCAATATCAGTTTATTAATTTACCACCGGTTCGGAAAGTAGTTATCTATGGAGAAGAGCCGGCAAGAAACTCCACAGTTACTCTTTTCAAAACATAATTCATTTTCACATAAACATCAATTCACTATATGTACTTTACAATATTACCACAATGTGATTACTATCGTTATAACTTTAGCTTTATTTACTTGTGTATCTACTATTTCATTACTCCATTACATATTATATAAGTCAAGTTATTTATAGAATTAATACCAAATGTTCATTAAATTATCACACAATTATCAATTAATAACACTGTCACATTAAAGTAACAAATACAAAATAATTAATTTATATTCAAATACAATAGCAATACGATAGGAGTTTTATACCAATTCTACACATAAAAATATTAATAAAAGTTAGAAACAACACAAGTTCACTTAACTTAGGTCCGTTCGGTGTGACTGCTCCAGAGCGACTGAGTGACTGACTGTCTAGAACTTTTTTTTTTTTTTTTTTGTGTGTGGCATCTCGCAGGTCAACCTCTGAGGTTGTCGGCTGCTTAACCGGGCTTGCCTGTGGTTGCCTTAATTAATAAATTAATTAAAGCCTCCAGCCAGGGCTTATTAAAAAACTTACAAACTAGGCGACTACACGCTAAGGGCACCCCCTGTGGGGTACGGACCTCGGCTTAGGGCGTCGCAGGGGAGGGCAGCTAGGGACAGGCTGGATCATATCATTATTATTATTAATAAGGGAATTTAAAGCTACTGGCTCAGCGTCGCGGGCTGGCTCTGGCAAGGGTCGGGGTGGACTATTACGGGGACGTCGCGGCGGGCCTCGGCGGCGAGGACGGAAGGACGGTCGGTTTTTGTGTTTGTGTGCCACTGTACTTGTTTCCCTACGGCTCTCTTGGAGCAGGGTGATTGCGTCATCGGGAGTGACTAGGGTATGCCTTGGTCGGCGAATCTTAGAGATACGCGAGGGTTCGTATTGGGCGGCCGATACGATAAGGGGATTCCTATGTTGGATTGAAGTTTCAAAGAAACGCTTGGAGACGCGTTTTATGAACTGCTGGATGGTGGGCATCTTGAGGTCTACGTGAAGAAGCTCATTTTGAACATAAAAGGGGGCTCCCGTGACTCTACGGAGGAATCGGTTTTGGAGGGTCTGCATCTTATGGAGGAGGTAGGGCTTTGCGTGTGCGAAAACAACGCAGGCGTAGGTCATGATGGGACTGTCTAGAACGACTGAGCGGCGGCTTTTATACACAGTGGTAAACAAGTGACGTCATATCGTACGATTTTAAAACAGATTTGTTAACCTTTGTATTTTAACATTAAACTATGATTAAATGATATAAAAATACAGTAGATATGTTGAAATTAATTAGTTCAATTACATATCAGTCTTACGATGACAGAATTAGTAAACAAGCAACGTTATTTTTTAAATAACGTTTAAATATGCTGTTATACAAGACAACAGTGAAAGAACAGTTTTAACTATTGTTAATATCTTAAGCAAAATCTAGTATCTGTCAAGAGCGTGATTAAATAATTGGAGCTACATGAGTTGATCTTCAATGTTAAGTAACTCTACTCGAGGTCAAACCGTAGATTGGTGGCAATCTTAATACATCAAAATTCCTCCGCGCCTCGTAAAGCAGGCTAAGCTGTTATCATTTGGAGGTACATATATGAGAGTCAGTACGTCGATTCTGTAAAATTCGAACAACAACTCACATCTCACATAGCTATTCACTGTCACTTCGCTTATGGTTCAAAGTGACTTGATTTTGCATTCTGTAAACAGCGTCGAAGTGACGGAGGAATTACCTTACCGAATGCCACTTCTCACGTCGTCTCATACTTTATCTGTCAAAATCTTTAGTTCAAGTCGCTGACATGCTCGCAAGGGTAGCGCTAGTATAAATTCGAATTAACAATCGAGTTTTTAGAATGCCAATCAATAAACTCACAGCGGATTCAGTACGTCGATTCTGTAAAATTCGAACAACAACTCGCGTCTCACATAACTATTCACTGTCACTTCGCTTATAGTTCAAAGTGACCTTGATTTTGCATTCTGTAAACAGCGTCGAAGTGACGGAGGAATTACCTTACCGAATGCCACTTCTCACGTCATCTCATACTTTATCTGTCAAAATCTTTAGTTCAACTCGCTGACACGCTCGCAAGGGTAGCGCTAGTGTAAATTCGAATTAACAACCGAGTTTTTAGAATGCCAATCAATAAACTCACAGCGGATTCAGATTCGAAGTTTAGAATGAGGTCTTACAGAATAACACAGCAGAGTTAGCTAAAACCTCTGTGAAACCTCTTTTAAACGAAGATCACAGTGACTGAGCTACGTGAGAATTAAGCTTTGTAGCTAACCAATCCAAACTCCAACAAACTGACTATGGTTGAAATCTCTCCACGATCCGAGGATTGAAGACTAACTCCTATTAATTTGTATTCTGATACCTTCTCCAAATATTTAAGTAAAGTTTAAATACGATTTAAAAGTCAGGTTTATAGCAAAAGCCGCGCCCCCGCTGAAGCCAAAGTCAAAACGAATCCTTTTACTGCAATAACTAACGCTCATTTTAACTTAAAAAGTAAGGTTAAAAGGATTAAAGGTTTAAGTCACTCTAACATCCATTTTCAAAGGTACAGAAAGATTATTATGGAGCAGAGCGGCCAAGAAAATTATTGTTTTTAAATAGGTGCTAATAAATTTTCGGTGCACATTAAAGAAAAATTTATTTATTTATTTCTATATTATTTAAGGATTAATTGCTATCGAAAATAACATTAACATATTAAAAGCATCATGGTAAAATTCGATTCAATCTTACCTTAGTGGTTTTTAGTTGCCATTGAATACCTATGAATAATCCTGTATTCGTTTGTATCAACGGTTTGTATTAATTATAAATAGAAAAATTGGCCAAGTGCGAGTCAGACTCGCCCATGAAGGGTTCCGAAGTAACTATCATAATATAATATAATATGTATATTTATTTGACAACAAAAAAACCTTACAAATTTCGTAAAACTAGCTTATGTACATTTATTTACAACTACGTCAAATAACTTTGTTTTTCATAGTGTTTGTATGAATTACAAAGTTATATTTTCGGTTTTAGAAAATATGCTGTATCTCAAAAACTGCTGACCCGATTTCGTTCAAACCAATTTTGGTTGAAAGTTTACATTAAGATCTACAGACACATATTTTCTTTAGATTTTTCACTCCATTATTATAGAAGTTAGAGGGGGGAGGACAGTGTCCTCCCCCTCTAACTTCTATAATAATGGAGTATAATAATAATCGAGAACTGGGTCGTTCACATACCTATAGTATGGTACTTCTGATTCTACAAGATTGTATTTAAGAGCAAGTTGCTGGTGAATAATCCTGGCTACGAGGTTGTGTCTATGCAAATATTCTCCGTTAGCCAGACGAGAACAACCGGAGATAATATGACGAATGGATTCTCCCGGTTTGTGACATGCCCGACATATGTCTACCATACCATCCTTCACAATATATTTCCGATAGTTATTCGTCATCATAACTTCGTCCATAATCGCACAGACAAAACCTTCAGTTTCCCCGAAGAAGTCACCAAAACGTAGCCAGGCTACGGACGCTAATAAATCTACTTCAGACCCATGAAGGGCTCGGTAATAGCGTCCGTGAAGCTCCTTGCTCTGCCGTACTTCTCTGCGGTCATTAGTATTTAATACTACAGGTTTACGCCAATTCTCGTTACCTAAGGAGAGCGGGGTGAGGCCTTTGTCCACCGCTGCCACATCCCGATGCATACGCACGTCAGCTTTTAGGAAATATTCTCTAAAGCTATGCAGCCTTGCACATGCACAACCGCGAGGTGTGCACCTCGTGGTTGTGCAGGGTCTGTGCATTTTAAAAGCCACGACCCCTGCACTTCCGCGGGATATACAGCCTCATCACCGATGAACGTGGGTGATGCATCCGATTTGCAGTCAGCGTTGTGCGGACCCGCCTGTCCAAGGCGTCAAGTTCAGTCTGAGTCCATTTGAGTATGCCAAAAGAATACATCAATACTGGCATAACCCAACCATTGAAGGCACGCACCTTGTTTCCGCTTGATAGAAGACTAGACTATTCAGTACTTTATTCAGGCGGCCAAAGAAGCGTTCCTTCAATGACCGTTTAACATAAGCAGCATTGATGCCTAGCGCTTCTGACATACCCAAATACTTGTAAGTTTCAGTCGATCCGAGGGATCTTAGGTGTATGGAATCCGAGAGTTGAGTTCCCACGGATTCCATAATCTCCCCTCGCTTTACATGCATGACCGCACATTTGTCCACCCCAAATTCCATCCCGATGGCGCTACTGAAAGTTTCTGTTACCTTCAGTAGCTCCATCAGTTGCAATTTGCTGGGGGCAAAGATTTTCAAATCATCCATGTAAAGCAAGTAGATTTAGATTTATTATTATTATAGGTAACTTCTTTCAAGTATTGTTTAGTGCTATAGTAAAAATAGTATGGGTAGGTAGGTCTTTTTATCTGCGAAAAAAAAACAAAAAGTAGCATGTCAATCACTAACCGGTAGATATTGAGTAAGTATGTATTGTATAAAATAATCAGATACGAACTTACTTTTACTACGGCTGAGCATCCAAGCACTTGGCAGGTAGAAGAATTATTTTCCTTTGAAAATGAAAAAAGTACGCATAGATTGCGTTTTTACGTTTTCGTTCCATAATTATTTTCTAAATAACACGATACACAACACAACTTTTATTGACAGAGTGTTAGTAGTCACTGTGTGCGAGCGTCCGGCGTTAAGCGTTAAGCGACAAAAGCAGGATCTAATAGGTTTGCCGGCGCGCACGCCTGTGCTTTGTCCACCCTTGCCGGTGCCTCACACCCCTCGTCCCACGTCCTGTAACGGTCAATTCTATGTTTTTCGGTACCGATATGGCATAAAAGTTAAATAACGGTATAGACTTACCTTTATTTTATTAAGGTACATTTATTTTATACAGGTATCGTAACCGTATACCGTAACCGTTTTCAGTCCCTGGGGGACACACATTTTACCACTTTCGAAGCTTATATCTTTCAAACGATTGACTTTATGAAAAAGTGGTTTTAGAAACCCTGATATCATTTTTAAAGACCTCTCTATAGATACCACACACGCATAGGTTTCATGAAAAAAGTATTTTCAGTTCTAGTTCCATGTATGTATATATATTTTAAATATTTTTTGAATTTTTTCTTAAAATCGGAAAGCGGTTCACAGAATACATCTACCTACTAAGTAATAGTTTCGGAATAAAATGGCTGTGACATACGGACGGCCGGACAGACAGACAGACGGACAGACATTCGAAACTATAAGCGTTCCGTTTTTTGCCATTCGGCTACGGAACCCTAAAAATGCGTTGCTTTTTAATGGTTTGTGAGGACGATGCGCCTTTTATAACATTACTACTACACTACTTATTATTGGTTGATATGAATTGACTAAATATGGTATGGTATTAACATACTACACAACAAAATTAGTATAAGAATTGTTTTGAGTTTATTCCTCTAACTAAACTTCAATATCAACTTGTGTTGCATGACCAAGAATAGATGATCGTTCGCCGTGCGTGCCATTGGTGACAAGTAAGGGATTATGTTAGAATCGAAGTTTAATGCCCTCACGTCAAAATCAGCGAGGCTTAAAGGTCAAGCATGGCTTATGAATAATTTTAATTTAATCCGTCAATATGTAATTTCTTAAATAACCTGTGTGAATATTTTTGAATAGATGCTTCTCTGGATAGCATTTGATTAAGCCGTATTAATAAAGGAGAACGGGTATTTTGGACCCAGTGCTGTGACAAGTTGTGGCAGACGCTATTTCAAGGAGGATATTAAAACTTTATTATACTCGTACTGTACGACAACAATAATTTAGATTTATTATCAACAACATTTTAAAGTAATGGGCAGTTTTCAGTTTTAAGTTTGTGGCATCGAAAATATAATTCTTCATATTCCTTTTCTGGGCTTAAGTCAAATTCTTACACTATTCTAACTATAAATCTATGTAATGTTCCCTTAGCATCAAAAAGGCAAAATTATTCCTCAAGCGAAAATTTAGACTTCCTACCACAATATAAAAAAATATCAGTACCTACTTTAACTAGGTCGTTAAAATTATTTATTTAAAAATTGGCCAAGTGCGAGTCGGACTCGCCCATGAAGGGTTCCGTAGTAACTATAATAAATATAATTAATATATTTATTAGAAAAAAAATCAAAAAGCCATACAAATTTCTTAAAACTAGCTTATTTACAATTTTTACAACTACGCCAAATAACTTTGATTTTCATAGTATTTGTATGAATTACAAAGTTATATTTGCGGTTTTAGAAAATATACTGTATCTCAAAAACTGCTGACTCGATCTCGTTCAGACCAATTTTGGTTAAAAGTTTACATTAAGATCTACAACATGTGTTTTTTTTTAGATTTTTCCCTTCACTATTATAGAAGTTAGAGGGGGGGACACATTTTACCACTTTGGAAGCGTATATCTTTTAAACGATTAACTTAATGAAAAAGTAATTTTTAAAGACCTGTCTATAGATACCACACACATATAGGTTTCATGAAAAAAAAATATTTTCGGTTTCAGTTCCATGTATATACATGGAACTGAAACCGATTTTTTTTTTACAATATTTTTTAAATATTGCTCTTACAATCGGAAAGCGGTTTACAGAATACATTTACCAACCAAGTTTTACATGTATAGTCCTAATAGTTTCGGAATAAAATAGCTGTGACATACGGACGGACGGACAGACAGACAGACAGACAGATGGACAGACATGTCGAAACTATAAGGGTTCCGTTTTTTGCCATTCGGCTACGGAACCCCAAAAAATATATAAATTGTAAACAATAAAATTTTAATATTCAAAGTTTTGAAACGGAATCTTATTGCAGTCTTGCCGATAGTTGCCATCATAATGCTCTAGTATTTGCCCACAGCATTGCTGCATACAGCAAAGTACCATTTCTTTGACTTTAAGTGTTATCTAAGCAATATTATTTATTTGTTGTAGGTATATCTCGTTTTGTATTGTGGACGGAGTGTCCGGACGGAGAGTCCAGCTGGACTTGTAGGTGCTGACTAAAATACGACGGTTCCTACAAATACCATGAGTTGGAAGTCCAGGATTTAACTACAGCTACAACAACTAATGCTATGCATACATGCGCATTCCCGACTGGTATCGTCTTGTCTTTGGTAGAAGGCCACTTCTCCTAGTATTCGTTGTAAACCTTCTATATTGTACTATATTTATCACAACGGTTAACAGTAATACCACTATATGCATAAAGCTTAAAAAAATTCACACAAGCGCAGCGGACAAAATACATATTCAATTATGACTAATTATATTTAAGAAGCTTATTTTGCCAATATTTATAGTTGCAGTAAAGGATGGTTGTTATTTTAGCTAGTTCAAAAATAGAAACTGCATAAATACTGCTTTGTATATAGCAGTAAAGGTTTGGTTTATTAAAATTCTTCCTGCCCTTATCTTATCTATTGCGAGAACTTTTACAGCTGCGTCTCACACATTTTTGTGTATCTAATTCCATAATAAAAGCTCTAACAAACTACCCATCAACATTCCACTACGCATACTAATACTATAGCATAACACTACGAAATTCCGTACGGACGTAAAATACTTACAATACGTATAATGCAGTCATTTGGGATCAAAACTCCAAAATCTTTGCAAATATTTGAAAATTAAACATCAGGAAATCGGGCCTTTATTTGTGAGTTTTAATACTTCCGGGGAAGCTGTCGTGGCGTAATTATACCGGGTCCTAAACAATTTGTAAATTCGATTTGTACTGTTTCACCGGGTATATTTTGAGCCAGAGTGTAAAATCTTGTAGACTCACTGGAGACGCCCATTCGATTGCACTCACCATCGATTTATTGGTCACACCTCAGTTGGAATTTACTGGCGGAACTCTCAACGCTCCAGTCATATAAAATTCAAAACGTACGTCTTTGGAATGGCAAATATAAAAGTGGCGGTCGTTCTTTTTGTGAAAATAACGTTTATATCTTTGTTATGTGGTTATTCTGACGTATTTTAGCTTTAAAGTCATGTTGTTTCCAGCATTTGAATACTCTAGTACCATGCAGCGTTTAATGGAAAGTAAAGACCACAAAATATTATGTCTAATGAAAAACGTTTTATTGCGTTCAAAACAGTTTGTACGCAGTGTATTTTATATTTTTGATTCAAGAGTACATATTTGTTATGTATTGAATATACAAAATAACCTAGTACCAACGATAAATAATAAATTGCTTGCGACAATAATGTCGACTGACAAATCTGAAACCATTCTTCTCAAACAATGTCTGAAGAAAATCAATTTTCTTAAAAGCAATTCGAACATTCAAGTGTTAATCTAATAATGTTCCAACAAAAGACGAAGTTCGACACAAGATGTCTGACGTCACTTGGCAGTACTTGCGGCGTGCTTATCACATGTTACAGCAACTGCTATTACTTTGAGCTTAATACTTAGGGTTTCGAATGTGATTTTCACACTTGAGTGGTGACCCCGCATTTGTAGATCCAACTTCTACAATATTTTAGTTCGCACTTCAGTGGGTTTGTGTCGGCGACGGTGTTACTCATCGCAATGTGCTTCACGTTATTTCGTGACGACATAATATAGTTTAAATTTTGTCTTGCTTGTGTACTGTTTGGCCCTGTTTGCTTATAGTTAAGTAAGTACGGTTCCTCCGTTAAAAATCGATTACGATTTTAAAGTGTTAGGTATTACTATTTTCCACGTAGTCTGAATAATGAAGTGTTAAATCGAGATGCATTAAGTATCATTTATAATCTATGTATCTGCACTAAACATCTTGCAGTTCTCTGGAAATATAAAAATAAAGACTTGTTTATACCCAAGTATCGGAAACACGTTGGATCAATAATGACAATACAATACACATGCCGAAGGATCGCTGTTCGGCAAACAACAAAGCCTCAGGCAAAATACCTACAATCTATTTAAATTTACATGTTTTTTTATTACTGAAGAGCCCGCTCTTGACCTCGATCCCGCCTGATGGTAAGCGATATATGAGGTCTACGATGGGACGAGCGAGCACAGAAGATGCCTATTTACTCTTGCTTTAAAGGCTGAAATGTCATAAGTGGCAGAGAACACAGAAGCCGGCAGAGAATTCCACAGCTTGGCTGTGCGCACAATAAATGTGGAGGAGAAGCGCTTGGTACGACAAGACGGTATATCAACCAACTGTGGATGGTACCCAGCCGTGTGTCTGGTAGACCGGTAGTGAAGGGAGATGGAGGAATCAGTTTTACAACAATTATGGCCAACCTTTACTTAATTATTGCTATTTTTGACAAATGACAAAATTTGTCAACTTGAAATTCGTAGTTACATACACGGTATATATTATCTGGTAGTTAATATATTAACTGTATTCCTTGGGAGTCATCTGTTTGGTCTTTACCCAACTTTGTTGGGGTCGGCTTCCAGACTAACCAGATGTAGCCGAGTATTAGTGTTTTACATGGAGCAGCTGCCTATCTGACTGCCACAACCCAGTAGCTGGGTAACACTATACCCTTCAGCCCGACTATTGTCAGTTTTTTTGGGTTCCTACTCTGAATAGCCGCGACCAATGGCTTGACGTGCTTTCAGGCACAGGGGTATCGCACTGCCAGCGAACTTTCAAACTCCGGACTACTACTTAAAATTACAGAAAATCCCAATAGCACTTATTGTGCGACCCGGTAATCAAATCCGAGACAGCACGACTACTAGATCAGTGAGGAACTGTATTCCTTCGGGGTACGAGTACAATATATGTACGTATCTCTTTCCAATCGGGTCGGATTGCCGTCGCGTCGCAATATAAGTGTAAGGAACAGAGAGTGCATTTATACCTGCTTACATATTTGTACAATAAAATAAATATCTCCTGCACCGTTGACTAAACTCCGCTGTGATTCTATTATTCTATTCTATTCTATCTATTTCGGCCGTCGTGGCCGAAATAGATCTATCATTACATATGTTCAAACACAAGTGCGCTTGCCCGGTGCCCCAGAGGGAGGCAAATACTTAAATTAAATTAATGTGTATATAGATTAAATTAAATTAATAGATTAAATTAAATTAATAAATTAAATTAAATTACGTCATAATTTATTTATTCGATGTGACATGTGTGTGATGACTTAAAATTGATGATTTTGAAAATGTATGGACACAATGTCTGAAATAAAAAGATTTTTTTTTTTATTACAGACATTACAGATTTAGAATAGTGAGGACTATACTAAGTCTGTAATGTCTGCTATATTTTAATTGCAATCATATTCGTAATCTTTTTAGGGCATAGGTACTGTTAATTAAACCATTGTATGGCAGATTAAAGAAAATTTGATCAAGTTCACAACTATCCAGACGACGATACAATATGCATATTCTCTATCATCTTAACCGAAATGTGTTTCATACCTCTCACCCGAGGCCAAATGACTTCTATCTAGAATTCTAATTCAAAATGTCACTAACAAAAAAAACTGAAATGTCACTTAACGGTCAAAATTTATGTAAATAAAAGTGCAGAGTAAAGTATATTAGGCGTACAAAATAATTCACTTAACCGAACAACCTCCTGCGTTTGATGGTCTATCATTCTACACGTGATATTGGCTAAATTGTGGTGGCTCCTCCACAAACGCCACTTAACAAGCGTTGAAGTTGAAGTAACTGAGTGAAAATGGCGGTTACAATCATTTTGGACCATCCACTGACTCAAACATACATGGTACATTCAGCCCTACTGGCTATGAAGTTATTAGCCTTAAGTCCTATGGCAGCCATGACTTGGGTTAGTAAAGGTCTGTTCCCAGACGCCAACACGGTTCGAAGGGCGTATCTATCTGAGTTGAAGCACTTGGCTCCGCACTGGATCGTCGGTGCTATGTACGTGACGACTCGACCAGCTACAGATATCGGGATAAGTCTATTTAGGATGTTCACAGCGGCAAGAATGATTCTAATCCTTGGCTACGCCACTAAACCTCTCTCTCCAGTATTCACAGACTTTGCACTCGTTCTGTCTTACTTCATAACGTGCTATATGTCTATGCACGTCGTTTACCATTATAGAGGTGCAATTTAGATCATGAATCAAATATCATCTCTTTTGATTCAGCTCTGCCAAGTCTTGCTACGTTTCAAAGACCTAAATCGGAAAGTTAATTGCTTTTTATATTATGTTCTGTTCAATCTAGAACGTAGGGAAACGACTTTCTAATATTGATATAACCGTATTACAATGGAATGAAATGGAAATGCTAGATGTTTTTTTATAGTTCAGTGTAAACGTTTTGATTCGACTTTTGTTCAGTTTTATTCGGAGACTTTTATTACTAATTTATTTTTAAGTGGTTTTATATATACAAGTAGTTATGTATATAGGTACATATTATATTATTGGTAATATTGAATAGATTAAATGGTTGAAAACAAATAATATGTAAATGTATTAATTATTCATTTAATCTGTTAGGTTGTATCAGTGGTGGTCAGGATGTGATGTAGCAAGATGACGGATAAATTGCGATGAAGATGATGTATGGCGAGGTTTGCTAAAATAAAAGAGATGCGTTAAATTGTCGAGCAAAGTTGCATGTAATGTTCTGCATATTATAGTTTATACAAAGATCAAGGAGAGGGGTTCAGGGAACAATATGAAATTAGCCAATTGCTGACATTATCGATATGACGTTGGGTCAAGTTTACTGTCTTGACCCCGAGACAACCTTGCTATCGTTGGCAGTTCTAGATGCGCGTAGATAAAATAGATAAGTTCACAACAAGGTATAATTATGGAGATCTACCTTCTTGATACATATTGAATGCTATGCAAACCCTAACTCGTAGCCGGTACTTTGAAAAGTCTTGATAAGAGTTTTCGGAAAAATACTTTTACTAAAACGAAAACAGAGCTCCAAAAATATCCAAAGAAACACGTAACCCGTCATTGCCTTAAAACCCTTTGAATTTTCTTGTAGCAAACTTTTTTTTAATCAAATGTTCTTGGAGAACCGAATAAACATTCACGAGATTACAAAAAAAAAGAAACAACAAACTATACACTAAAAGCATTTCTGGAAATAGTTCGACTTATCTACTTCACTTGAATTAATATTCTGATATTTCAAAGGAGCTTTCATTAACAATATACCTACTGCTCTGTAAAACTGGGATTCGCTTTGTATTTGATTGTCATACTCATTAGTGAACATGAGTTCCTTAGTTCGATCCGCGTTTAGGGCAAAATATTAATAGGATTTTGGGCAGTCTGGACTTTAGCACGGTTAGCGGAAATAGATTCGCTCCCGTGGGTGTACTACAGGTGCACGTCAGCATTGAAGGAGCCCAACAGGGTCATTCTGCCCAGGTTGCGGGTATGTTCTGGTTTGAGGGTTTTTGATTGTTTGTTAATATGTAATGTTAGGTTTTTAGTCAGTATAAGTCTGACACTCCCTTCCGCTGCACGCAGAGCGGGTGGAGTCAATAGATGATCAACCCATAAAATAAAAAAGGAAACCTCCATCCAGCATCGCTCACAGGGCTTACGGGGTGGATTACAGCCCATTCGCTCTCACATAGAACCGGCCCGTGACCAGTTTATGCAGGAGCTAGACTGCAGATAAAACCTGCACACTATTCGTCTGCAACTTTTTGGAGCTAGGATCAACAGGGGCGACCATTAGGTAATTCTGAGTCAGTGATACTCGTCTCGTCCAAAAATGTCAACTGTATTGCAATCCACAAAGAAATAACCGCGGACGATTAAGGCAACTTTATCACCAGTGAGCGTTATCATGTAAGCGTAGATACAATGCGGTACACGATCGAACATTTGATTGCATTATTATTCCTTTGTAGTCCGCAATGTAAAGCAACATGCATGCGAGCTCGTATCAAGAGGAAGAAAGACAGGTATAGGTAGACCATAGTCTTCATTATCTCCATCAAACTAGTAAATAACTCAATCAATTACCTAAGATCAGAAACCACATTCATAAGCGAAGTTATCTGGAGTTAGTGTTAATATAACCAAATGAATCGCAAATATTCGTAAACCTATACAAACAGATGTAAGTTCTCTGTGTAAACTTAGCCGCTTGGCGAACTCTGGCAACAGGTTGAAATAACGACAAATTGATTTTACTCGTGAACGCGATATTGCAGATTGTTAAATGGATTTCCATCAAGTTTATTTGGGACATGAATGAAGATTTCTCATGCTTGTTTTCAATTTAACTAAATACCTCACACTTCAATTAATGTCATTATAAAATCTTAGCATGTGAAGGAATAGATAGCGATGATAATCTTGTGATTTGTTTTGTGATTTGTCTTGTGATTTGATAACGCTAGGCCGCATTGGCTGATCTTCAAGACTAAACAACGCCTGCCTTGAAATTCAATCTGATCCAGGAGATCGCTTATGGCCAAGCGATCCCCTGGATCAGATTGAATTTGTCATTAGTATTTACTGAAGAGAGTATGGACTCTGAGGATCATCTTGGAGAGGGAGGTGTTCAAGACAATCCTGTACTCGGGATTTAAAAATATTACAATGAAATATCTATAAACTTGAACTTTTGATTATTTATCTTTTGTACCCAGGTTCATTTGCTATCATTGAATGCTTTTACATTCTCCTTAAAGTGATCACCATGTATACTTTCCCTTATTTGCGCTATATTTAGGTGTTAATAGAAAAAAAAAATAGAATAATTTATATTTTTCTCAATAAAAATGTAATTTATTCATATTGAACTTTAAGGACCTTACCTCACCGAGACGCCATGGCCACATCGATGGCTACGAATCAAAAAAATTCTTATTGAAATTTATGGCACCTAGCTCACTTAGCGACGGTTTGGCAACGTTGCCAATTTGGAAGTGTAGCCACAACCAACGGGTCTCTTTGTGGAGTCTGAATACCTGGCATTCTGGCAATGGCGCCAATAAAATGTAAATGAAATTCTAATCTCTAAATCTTTGTCGTTACTTACTTAATTTAAGTACTTATTCGGCTATTCCTAACATTATTGTTAAGAAATAATCATAAGTTTTAGCATTGTATGCATGTCGTTTGTATGTTGGCAATCAATACATTTTTTTGCTTTCTCACTCACTCAGTTTCCAACTAACTGCCAACACATCTGACCGAACTGAAAAAAACTGACCGTCAGATGGTAGCCACTGGTTACTCCATTTGATAATCGAAGCCATTAGCCATCAAAGTCGCTATCCTGTCTTGGTGAGGTAGGGCCTTAACAGTCCTACAGCAGCTTCATGAATTGCAACCCAGGCGTATATTAGACGCACAAGCGCTTAAGCTTATAAAAATATATACAATACTAACTCAATAAAAAAATGAATATTAAATGAATATTGCATATTATTGACATTTTTTAATTTAAATTAGTTATTTCTATTCTTTTTTTACTTGGTTTTTTGTTATCATTTTTAATTATTGTTTATAATTTAATAAATATTTTTTTACCTGTTATTATATTTAAATTTATAATAATGTGAACTTGTATGTATTACAACCGTTTACTATTCTCACTGTGAGTGTTGTGCATGCCTATAAGTAACTTGTTTACACAGGACTACAAATGAATGTTTTCTGTATATAAATTTGTAAATAAATTGTTTGCGTGCCTTGAGAATAAATTAATAAAATAAATAATAAACTCTAACCCATAGAGTATTTGTATCATGCGGAATAGACCCTATCGATGGGCGTGATGATAGTGACATGAATTATGTTTAGAACAGTGTTAACTTGAAGATTTATTGCACATAAATTATCTTATATCGTTTCTGGATATGACCCGGTAAGTTATATGTGAGTAGGAAGTGTTAGGGACTTCCTATATGCCTACATTATTTTGACGCGTTTCCTTTTTGGGGCTCATTTTAGATTTACTTGGGTAACTTGAAGACAGGCTGGTTAAGGAACAAGAAGAGCTCAGGGAATTAACATTTGAACTCAACGTGGCAATGCGGAGTTTTCTGGGCCAGGTGTCAGATGACAGCACTGTATTGGAGTATAGCAACGACAAAACGTATATTTTGCACGTAAATAATATATTGTGCAAAATATACCATATGTGCGGACGAAGTCGTGTCATTGTATGTGCTAGTTATTAACAAAGGCACAATGATTATGATAAATTTGATTGATTAATAATATCAGTTCCTTTGTATTGACATTGTTATTTGCTAAATCTTACTGTTTCTGTGTATCAGTCTTCTACTGACTAAAAGCACCATGTTCTTTTCGTTGCCCTTGCGTTCCAGGGTTGCGGTATCTTGTTAAGCCTGCAATATATGTTGGCCGAGTGTAGGCCAACGCGAGCGTTGGCAAATAGTTACAAGGCAAGAAATAATGTCCACACGTTCGACAAGATCGTCGAACACCAATGCAGACTACCAATGTAGAAGAGGGTCTGTAGAGCTGACCACACGTTGGCCGAGCGCAATCGAGCGCCTTTGATTTGTGACCAAAAACGGACACCGATCCGAAGTGAGGCAAGTGATCACGAGCAACGGCGAGCGAAGACAAGTTGCACCAAATGAGCTCTATACACGTTGGCGCTGGCCTCACTCGGCCAACTAGGCAAGTGACCCCGAGCGATAGCAAGACATGGCAAATATACTGTCTACATGTTGGTATTGGCTTTCACTGGACAACAATCAATCGGCCAACATGTATTGCAGGCTTTAGAATGTGCACGCAAACGTAATGGCCCTATTGTGACCCATCACTGCTAGAGGAGGTAGTATCTACTAAGCCTAAATTAATACCAACATAAGATACTGATTAATTTATCTATGCTATTCGTCGCTAAAATATACTAAAAAGCTAAAATCATTAAACCTATTCCTCGTTTTCCGATTTCGGCGCACTAGAACAAGAACCACATATAAAGTCGATTCATCAAACAGAGTTCATACAATAATCATACATCGTAAGCACTTGGTCGATCCATTATTTTAGGTTACCTACAAAACATTCCTCGACCCTTAATATTCTCGCTCATAAGATGGCGTACGCACCATCAATATTGTTCGTAATTGAAATCTATATTATGTTAGATATTTGTTTGGTTTCCGATATTAATAATACAAGGTTCCCATATAATTTAACTAGTATAGATTGCATGGACTTTAAAAGAGACTGACCTCTAGGTTCATTTCGGTGTTTCTTCTAATGGTAGTCAGGAAACACGGGCCTCATCTAGTTTAAATTTACGAATAATATGCGGAGTTAAAATGTTATTTAATAATACTATAATAAAGTCAATATAGTATATCAATAATTCTAATAACAAAGTATGGACTTATGAGTTCGATTTATTTTCACTGAAATGTATTTTTTAAAGATATGAGTTTACTTTTAAATGGATAATCCAATGTTTAGTAATAAATCTAATCTTCATTTGTCTCTATATGCTTTTTGAAATACTTTATAATAATATTAATCATAAGTGTTGATTACAGCACAGGTTTGAAAAAAAAGGTACCTGCACCTGACCTAAGCCGAGCCAGTATTTCAGGATGAAGTTCGCTTTACAATAGTTTTTAATGTTACTTCTTACATCAACATTTATTTTTTTATTTATAAAAGGTGGCTTCACATCTTATAGGTAGATATTATAAAAAACATAAGTACGTGTAAGTTTTAAATATAGCATAGATGCCAGACGGCATCCTAACTGTCAATTCCAGTCCATTATTTGCGTAGAATGGATTGGAATTTATTTAGGTATACAACGTGTAACATAAAGGGTATATACATAATAATCGCACGCCTTCTTCGGACGATAGCAAATAATATGGCAAAGTTTTAGTTATCCTACGTCTACATGTGTGGAACTTACTAGAAATTTCAATAGATTGAGAGACCTATTTTTTCAAATGAAGAAGAACAAAGAGAATTATCGTGTTATTAGCAAGTGACGTGGAAAGTTATTGACCCTCATAGTGCTGTGACACGTTTGTTATGTATGGTATTCAAGAATTATGTGAAACCGATAATTTGGTATCAATTCTTTGAGTCACTCATTTTGACCTGAAACTGTGCATAGAGACTCCATACCAGATGTTGTCTTCAGTCCTTTTGGATAGTTATGGGGTTTCCGTTACACGTTGTATAGGATATATCGGCAATGGTCTTTGCATAGGATCGAGAATGCAATAAATAACAATAATATTGCAATATAACACTGCAAAACATGCTTAACAGGTGAACAAAATACTGATTCAAAAATAATATTTAAAAAACTTTTTTGCAAAAAATAAAACCGACTTCCATATCAAAACACTCCAAAGCCAAAAATAATTTTAATTTCGGTAGTCGGTGTTATTGGTTTTGTATTTTCTTTCTTTTTCACACCGCCTTCCGAAATTAAAATTATTTTTGGCTTTGGAGTGTTTTGATATGGAAGTCGGTTTTATTTTTTGCAAAAAAGTTTTTATTTTCGCGCTTTTTAGTGGGTCAGTGAATTTTCCAAATCGATTCGTAAATGACGGAGTTATGCGCGAACAAAAAACGCAATGCAGAGTAAACGAAAAGATCATCAAGGTAAATTATTTTTTTCGACTTTTTTTTGATTTTTCAGAAACGGCTCGTCCGATTTCGATAAAATTTTCATGGGACCATTTGGGAAGTATACCCTTTCCAACAAAAAAAGAATTTTTGAAATCGGTTGGCAAGCGACGGAGTTATGCGTGGACAAACATAAAAAAAAAAAAAAAAAAAAAAAAAAAAAAAATACAAACATCCGAATTGAGAACCTCCTCCTTTTTTAGAAGTCGGTTAAAAAAGGCCTGACAATAGGAATTTAGTCTGTATTGTGGGCGCTTATATAATAAACATGTAAATAAGCAGTCCAATCCAAAACAAATTTAGGCCATATAAGAATTAGTTGCATGCAAGAATTGAACTCGCGACACGCAGTACGGCAGCCAAACGTAAGGTCTCACCGCAAACAGTGCCATCGTAACTTGACATTGAAGGCACCGTATATCGATTCAAGTACCTATATAAAAAACATTTTACCAAAAAATTAAACCGAAACACTGTAAAGTGAAAAATAACTTTAATTTCGGAAGTCGGTGCTAAAAACGAAAATACAAAACTAAAGACACCGACTACCGAAATTAAAGTTATTTTTCACTTTACAGTGTTTTTTGGGAGTCGGTTTAATTTTTTGGTAAAAAGTTTTTATTTCACTCTTTTTAGTTGGTCGATTTTTAATTTACCTAGTTAAAAGAGCCTAAATGTCAACTAATTATAACCTTTTACAAAATATTGCTTTTTCCAATGCTGGGCCGTTCATTGTTGAGGAGTTTTTCTGGTACTTCACCATCAGCTCTACATCAACATATGCATTGTGACGAACATAAAGTGCTTAACATCCATATTCAAGAAATCGAATCGCAATCCAGGAAATGCTTATTATTGAGTAGGTTCGGCGGCCATCTGTGGTCTTCATCATCAGTTCCACTTCCCCAAATGGTATTTTTTGAGAGCAACTGCACAAGTTACTATGAGAAATACCCAAAACGCCAGAGGTGTGCCTATAACATTTGAAGAGTTCCCTCGATTTCTCCAGGATCCCATCATCAGATCCTGCCCTGGTGACAATGGGACCAATTTCGAAGTATACCCTTTCAAACACAAAACGAATTTTCCAAATCGGTTCAGCCGTCTTTGAGTAATCGATGATCACACATAAAAAAAACTTGAATATTAACGTTGTGCATTTTTGATATTTTGGAATGGTTAGGGAATAATTTTGCACGATTTGCTTTAATTATCAGTATAAAAGTACTATCATTTATGTGGTAGAATACAATATTTATTTATTGCGCTATCGTAGACAAACATGACAATTTATATTACATTAAAAAGTTTATCTCTTAGAAAAATCAACTTTCATGTTAACACACACGAACATTCGCGCAAGCGTCCTGCGCCGCCTAAACAAAACAGCAGGCGCAGGCATACATTTTCGCCGCGCCGTAGAATGAGAGGGGGATACTTCCTCTCCTACGCCGCGCCGGCTGTCTACTCTCCGTCCGTCTTACGAATTTTTGATCAGGTCACGTGTCTTGACGCGAGTTTAACATTTTTTACCCATTACAAAAAAAGTGCACAACACCGCTAAAGAAGGTTTCACTTCAAAAAAATCCTTCAAAAATTTACGAAATTTCAAAGGTATACGTTTGCCCTGGTTTGCCCATATAAAATTCCCACGACATAAGAAACACTGTATAATGCTCCCTATCTCATTTTCTCCCACGTTAAATCTTATGAATTTATATGTCTGTCTCTTTTTACTGTTGCTTTTTCGTTTTATAAAATTTCAAATCACAAAGACGCTAAAGAAGTTTTCACTTCAAAAAACCCTGTTTCTTGCTGCAATACAAGGCTAATATTTAAATGAGTTTCCCGTTTTATTAAGGTAAATAAAATATAACTTAATTTTAATTACTATTGTAATAGAATTTACTTAATTAACAATCCACATTATCAATTATTTTAAATAAATCGCTTAAATCCTGACTTGGCGTTTCATTTGAAATTTCGGAATTCTTAAAGTCATACATGTTTACATTATATAATTGTAACATTTTTAGAGATGGAGACAGATGGAGTAAACGTAACGCAAAATCTATCATCACGTTTCGTGTCATCATCAAACTTAACAGCATTTCAAGGGACAATCGGTGTCGTAATTTGTTTTTCAGCATATGATATATCGAACAAGCGCGTTCAATTTTAAAATGGTACAGTCATGAATGCAAGTGCAAGTTTGGAAATATTTTCAAGACGCTAATTAAATGCCTACTAGGGTCACAATCATCAAATACTTCCGAATACTGCCTAGTACTAGTACCTACATAGATATACTACTTCTAGTACTAGTACATAGATAATCTGTAATGTAGTAGTACTAGGCCACTGACGGCCGCGCGCCCCGCGGGCATATATGTGATGCTTGTAAATGTATGTATGCCCCTAAAAATAGCCCTACTTATTTTTGGGCCCAAAAAAATCCCAATAAGCATTATTTTACCCTAAATTTGGGGCTAATAGCCCTAAGAAGTTTAATCCTGGATAAAAAATCCCCCTCAACTCACCCCTCAACTCGCCCCTCAACTCGCTCCTCAACTCACCCCTCAACTCACCCCTCAACTCATCCCGCACCTCATCCCTCAACTCATCCCTCAACTCATCCCTAATCTCATCCCTCAACTCATCCCGCAACTCATCCATCAACTCACCCCTCAACTCAACCCTCCACTCACGACTCAACTCCTCCCTCAACTCCTCCCTCAACTCCTCCCTCAAGTCACCCCTCAACTCACCCCTCAACTCACCCCTCAACTCACCCCTCAACTCGACCATCAACTCACCCCTCAACTCACCCCACAACTCACCCCTCAACTCACCCCTCAACTACTCCCTCAACTCACCCCTCAACTCGCCCCTCAACTCGCCCCTCAACTCATCCCTCAACCCGCCCCTCAACTCATCCCGCACCTCATCCCGCACCTCATCCCTCAACTCATCCCTCAACTCATCCCTAAACCTATCCCTCAACTCATCCCTCAACTCATCCCTTAACTCATCCCTCAACTCATCCCTCAACTCATCCCTCAACTCATCCCTCAACCTATCCCTCAACTCATCCCTCAACTCATCCCTTAACTCATCCCTCAACTCATCCCTCAACTCATCACTCAACTCATCCCGCAACTCATACAGCACCTCATCCAACGACCCATCCCTCAACTCACCCCTAAACTCATCCCTCAACTCACCCCTCAACTCACCCCTCAACTCACCCTTCAACTCACCCCTCAACTCACCCCTCAACTCCTCCCTCAACTCCCCCCTCAACTCCTCCCTCAACTGCCCCCTCAACTCACCCCTAAACTCACCTCTCAACTCACCCCTAAACTCACCTCTCAACTCACCCCTCAACTCATCCCTCAACTCACCCCTCAACTCACCCCTCAACTCACCCCTCAACTCACCCCTCAACTCACCCCTCAACTCACCACTCAACTCCTCCCTCAACTCCTTCCTCAACTCACCCCTCAACTCACCCCTCAAGTCACCCCTCAAGTCACCCCTCAACTCACCCCTCAACTCACCCCTCAACTCACCCCTCAACTACTCCCTCAATTCCCCCTCAACTCCCCCTCAACTCCCCTTCAACTCCCCCCTCAACTCCCCCTCTACTCCCCCCACAACTCCCCCTCTACTCCCCCCTCAACACCCGACGAGACCCCCCTCACCCCACCCCGCCCCCACACGGGACCCCTCTTACCCCTCACCTCCCTGAACTCCCCACGAAACCTCCCCCCCCCCCCCCCCCCCCCCGCCCCCTCTCAGGGATCCCTCAACCCCTGCGACCTAACTCCTAGGTCCAAACAGATAGATACTGTCGCTTTTTCGTTTCATTAACTTTCAAATCACAACGATGCTAAAGAAGTTTTCACTTAAAAAAAGTCTTACGCTTTTCGATCGGTCACGTGACCCTGACGCGAGTTTAACAGTTTTTACCCATACAGAAAGTGCTCAGCGCCGCTAAAGAAGTTTTCACTTCAAAAAAAAATATACGCGTCGAATTGATAACCTCCTCTTTTGGTCGTCGGTTGAAAATTACATACCACCGCTCGATTATTGAGCATGATAATTCTCGTAGGCTGCTACGCAGCTACGCCAACTACGCGGCTACGAGTGCTACCTGCTCTATCTATTTTGTGGCTACGCGAAGTAGCTGTGACTGCTACGTTGATTTCGATTTTACGCTAACATAGAGGTGACGCTTCTTCTTCTTCTTCGTGTGGCACGAAAATGTTATATGTATTTTGTTAGCCTAGAACTTTGCCACTTCCACGGCATCATCGGTGGCGGAGCAAACATATTTTTGGCGCCAAGTTGCTGGGCTAAGAGAGCGGCATAGGAGATATAGCATAGATATAGAGGTATTATTCGAAAAAATATTAAAATATAAATTTTAACTTGAAAATTAAATCCTACCCCACCGCTATTACGAGTATTACGACTCCACGAAGCGCAACTATCTGGCACTATTAGTATTACATCTGGCCGCTGAACTGCCGTCACTGGTTGAAGGAATACATCCACGAATATCGAGAGGTTTAAAATAAAATCTGTGAGTCTATTTTCACAATAATTTGTTACTACCTCTATGAAATATCTTTCTTTTCCAGGTAGATAGATAGATAGATAGAATATACTTTATTGTACACCAAAATTTAAACACACCTATTTAACATAATTTCTTAATTCTATGGTTACAATGGCGGTCTTATCGCTAAGAGCGATATCTTCCAGACAACCTTTGGAAGGACTTTCAAAACCTTAATTAAAGTGGGCAGGGCTACATTAGTGTACTCATAAAACAGAAAATAATATACATATATAATATATATATGTATACAAATATATAAATACAATACAATACATAAGTAATTATATTATATTATATTAATATAATGTGTTCTTAAGTGTGTAGAAATATGGTCTATTATCTACTTAGCCTCGAGTTTATATTCCTCATTTCAATCACTTTACTCACTTACATAAAAAATATCAGCACAAGTATATTTCGGTTTTTTATCTTGCTTTAGCAATGATGTTAAAAAATCTTGCTTACAAGAGTAATACTATTATTAGTACTACTAAACTCTTTTGCAACAGCCATTATAATTTCCATCAACATTCTAACACCCACAATCAACCGCACTCGTCTCAACACGATCATTCAAACATTACCCCGCTATACAACAGTACTCGTATATGCCAGTGTAATTGTCTACTTACGATTACCAAGACTTTCATGTAGCGTACACGTGTTATGGCAAGCTTAATTGCTTTTTCATGATCCTTAGACATCTCTTGAATTTTCTATCGCTTACATTTCGGGAAGCGTGCGATGAAATTACACAATCTAATACCGCGAAGCCCGTTTCATCATCGGACTACAAGACAAACGGCGATGCGCCATCGTTACATGGTGGACATCCCACCCATACCCACAAAACGTTTTGGGAATACTTACATTGTGCGTACGGCTAAGGAGTGGAATTCCCTGCCGGAGTCTGTGTTTCCTTTTCGCTATAACCTGGGAGTCTTTAAGTCAAGAGTGAATAGGTTACTTCTAGGCAAGCGAGCTCGACCACATCATCGCTTACCATCAGGTGAGATGGTGGTCAAACGCGGCTTGCGTTTGACCACCATCTCACCTGATGGTAAGTGATGATGTGGTCGAAGATGGAGCACGATTGCCTAGAAGTAACTTATTCACTCTTGACTTATTGTATTAACAATTTTAAAAAAATTCAGGAATGTAATACTGAGTTTTCAGGTTGTAGTTTTTTAGATACAAAATCCCAATTGTACGAAATAAGTTACAGTGAACTTCGTATCTAAAAATACACAAAGTCACTCTCGGGCTTATATTTAACAAAATTTTAAACACCGTCCACCATTACTCAGGGTCATCGCAAACCGACTGATAACTCTTACGGCTAGAAGAGTACGTTTGCGCGACTTTACGGAATGTGCGTTTAACTTTACTTTTGGATTTTGCGTAATGTGAGTTTAAATGTTTTGTACACATTTAGATACAAAAATACTTAAAGGGTAAAACTTTCGGTATTTTGAATTTCGTTGCTTTGGACGTCGGTATTTCAGTCATAGTTATTATGAAATTTCGGGATTTTAATACGTGCCCGCTCGTAATATAGACATAAGTTGTGACTTGGTGAAACGAATGCATTTTATCTCACAAAGGCGTGCTACAGCTTCAAAATAACAGCAGTACAACTCTAAACACACATACATTTGTAGACTGAAACCGTTGTAAACTAGTGCATCTCTACAAATAAAAGCTGGCTATTATGCAACTAGATGAACAAGCGGCGAGCTCTGAAGACTCAGTGATAACAGCCCCGAATTGCGAGTAGGATGTGGATTTGTATCCTGGTAGGTAATGCACTACTATTTTTAATTTTATTTCAAAACCTTTTTGTAAAACGACCTTAGTATTATAACGAATTTGCTTTTAAGGTATCGCACTTGTGATCGAGAAGTTGCGGGCTCAAACTCCACCCATTACTATTGCCGTGAATCCACTCCAGACACAAGCATATTTAGCTTAGTTGGAGGGGTTAACAAGACTGCCAGTTATGAGAATTCTTCCCATATTTTCTTATTCAATAAAAAAAAATACGACTGATTGTTATTAATATGAAAAAAGTATTGACACCGTTCGAAATTATGTCATTTCTATTTTTAAGGTACTTCACAGATGATCACTATCTCTTACTTAAGGTTAGTTTAAGGGGCAGGGCTCGCAATATCTGTAGATAGATGCAACATAGATAAGCCCTTGTAACATCTATTTATAATTATGTGTTTTTCTTTTGTGACAATATTATACTGTTTCAGCCACAATTATAATAACTACGACCTCACTAAAAACATAGCTGTCTGCACTCCTTCTCCATATATAAACTTTAACTATGCCAAATTTTATACTCCTCCGTCGGCATAATTTTCGTTAAAACGGGTACAAAGTTTTTACTTCACGTATATATAGATTTTTCGCACTTTATCTGCGTGGTTGACTATGGGCATTTAATTATTCAACTCTCTATCAAACAGAGGAACCATGTGTCTCAGCAGTGGGAAATATCAAAGCGAAAAACCTTATATAGGTTTTATGTTTTTAAAAATAAATGAAAAATGGATTAATCACTTTTAGGAAAGCATGCAACGTTGACCATTTGACGCAATTACACATTAAAACTGTATGTTAATACAATGATAGCCTTTATTGGACAATCTAACACAGGCATATACATTTTTGTTTAATTATGTCAGTACCGGTCTTGCATTCCATCATAGGCATGCCGGAGAATTTGCCGTAAACTATTTGTAATTGTAACGTTAATTGAATCAGTTTAGTAGATTCGGAGCAAATCGGCTTGGGCAGATATACACGCGGAACCCCGCACGCATTTCTTTTTTTTTTCAAACGTTCTGTACCCTTAAAAGTCAAAAGTAATTTAGATAAATTGAGAATCTAGTTTTATTTCTTTAAGAAATTTTATGCGACATTAAAGTAATGAATTTCGCGAAAATTAATTCAAAAAACGTTTTTGGTTTTAAGATTAGGTATTTATTACATTTTGTAGAATGAATAGTTAGTTACATTTTGATATTTACAAGTTTCGTGATAGTTCGCAGACTTGATTAAAATTTAAATCTTCTAGTTCTAATCTTCTTATTCTAATTTACTGTAAATTAAAATTAATTTAATTTACAGTAAATAGTATTAAGAATAAATGAATATTTTAATTTAAATGCTCAGAAAATTCATGAAAACGTAATTGTTTTTGCAGAGTTTTCCTTTGTAACGAATGTTTTTAAACACCTTAAAAAATGATATTAATTTTATAAAATTAAGAAATCTCCAACGTAAAAAAAGACATTAAATTCACTTGTTTCACTTAAAACAGTAATGTAAATAAAACTCGGAAGGGCTACCTGATCAGCTGTGTTGACCTCGCAAATTAACTCTAGCAAAACAGCTGATCAGGTAGCCCTTTCGAGTTTTATTTACATTGCTGTCTTAAATGAAACAAGTGAATTAATTTTTTTAATTAAAATCTCATTAGGTTAGATAGAAACAATGACTTTATACAGTTTTCAGTAAAAAAAATGCTGAAATATTAAGAAAAATCCGACGAAAAATTCCAACGCAGCGGGGTCCAGAATCATGTATCGTATCCCTGCGCGTTTGTGCGTCGATGTCCCTGTCACCCTGTAGATACGTCAGAATAACACTTAGGCTATTTTTTGTTCCGATTCCGACACAGGGCCGGGATTCACACCAGGAAAAACTTTCCACGTGAACGAAATCGATGATAATACAGTAAATTCCGGAATAAGATGATTTTCGGTTATCGGTTTTCTATCGGTTACATTTCGGGGAGTGTGCGATGGAATTACACAATCTAATTCCGCTAAGCCCGTTCCATCATCGGACTACGAGACAAACGGCGAAGCGCCATCGTTAGATGGTGGACATCCCACCCATACGCACAAAACGTTTTGGGAATACCTTCATTATGCGTACGGCTAAGGAGTGGAATTCCCTGCCGAAGGCTGTTTCCCGATAGCTATAACCTAGGAGTATTTAAGTCAAAAGTGAATACGTTACTTTTAGGTAAGCGTGCTTCATCTTCGACCAAACGCGAAATTATTTTCAGTTAAAAAAAAGATTTTTTATATAATGAAAATGTAGGTAGTGAATATTAATTGACCGAAAACTTACGCTACAGTACGAGTACAATAATTTCATCTTTCATCCTTATCGATAGTTAAAAGTATAAGGTAGTACTTGTGCTATAACGCTATAAAGTTGTCCGCACAAGAAGAAAATGTGTCAAAAGGAAATAATTTTAACAAAATTCCAACAAAGGAGTGGAGGAGTGGAACATAAGAAAGCCAAATTGACACCCTTCTACATTGTGAGATCTTTATTATCAATCTGAGAAAGCGTTAACAGGGCCGGGCTGACCCTTCGGGTCATTTTGGTCCTTACATTAAATCGAATCGAGCATATTTCAGTGTCAATTCGTAATTCCTTTATGAACTCCGGTTTTTCTATGGGTTCCGTACAAAGAGGTTAAAAGACATTATGATGATTATTCTTACTTTGATTCGATTTCTTTCGATTAATGGAATGTAAATACATGAAATTTTGCATAGTATACATTCTGAAAATAATATTTGCACTGTCTTGTCGTTAGTACTAAGCGCTTCTACAATGTGCGCACAACCAAAGTTTGGACTTCTCTGTCAGAGTTTAGACGTGAAAGAGTTACAAACATCCATGGATCCTCACAAATTTTCGCATATATATAACTTTTATTTAATTATTGTTATTCAATGAACTTTTCTTTTTTTTTTATTCAGAATAGGCTCGCGTTTGATCACCATCTCACCTGATGATAAGCGACGATGTGGTCGAAGATGGAGCACGCTTAGTAACCTATTCACTCTTGATTCAAAGACCCCTAGGTTGTAGCTATCTGGAAACACAGACTCCGGCAGGGAATTCCACTCCTCAGCCGTACGTATGAAGAAATTCCCACAACGTTTTGAACTATTTATGGGTTACATTTTGTTTCATTTATAACTATTGTTTACGACGCCTGGTCACAGATTACTAATAAGTTACTAACGTAACAGATACATCACTTCCCTGCAAAACGACAAATACCTACGCTATAATTAACTAAACTTTCTAGCTGTCAAGCGACACGAGGAAATATGAGCTTAACTGCTTTGACCCAACGGAGCGTTTCAAGTGCACAGCGAGCGATGACGTCGGACGGTATGAAAATACCTTAGGGTTGACCCAATGAAATATAATACAAAAATGTTTTATAAATGATTTAATTTTTTTAAATGGTCAATTTGCTTTTTACCTTCTCTAAACGTTGTATTTGTAAATTTGATAACGGCAAAAATTCTGAATCTAATAAAAAGTTTGATCAAATAATCATGGACACAAAGACTTAAATGATATTGATATTATTATTATTGAATATTATTGACATCAGTATACCGCAAAATAATGTCGTGAATTCGACATGGTTAAAATGCTTATTAAGGTTCTACGCGCGCAACTACACAGGCGGGCGTGCGACACCCCTCTGCCACTTGTGCGTTCGAACACAGGGCTAGCCGGTAGGTACTTATCGCGCGACCTTGAGCGAGTGACGGAGGCCTGGCCTGGTAGGTTTACTAAGTACTATTGGACAACTAAATTTTCCTAACTCTGCAAACTCCGGGCACGCCGCAATTGCGGCGGTAAGACCCCTCTTTGAGGAGTGGCTAGATCGGCGTCACGGCGTCCTGACCTACCGCATGACGCAGGTCCTCACCGGACACGGAAGTTTCGGGAGGTACCTGTGTCTGATGGGAAAGGAGGAAACGCCTGGGTGTCACCACTGCGAGGGTCGCCCTGAGGACACCGTAGAGCACACGGTGCAAGACTGCCCCGCCTGGGCAGAGCACCGACCTGTCCTCACGGCGACAATAGGCGGAGACCTCTCGCGCCCGGCCTTGGTCGAGGCCATGCTGCGGGGCGAGAGGGAGTGGGAAGCGGTCGCCTCCTTCTGCGAAGCAGTCATGCTTCCGAAGGAGGAGGCGGGCCGCGTGAGGGAGAGGATGGCGTCCTCCCTCCAGCCCAGCCGCAGTGGTAGACGCCCACGGCGTCGGACGTCGGCCGACGATCTCCGGCCACCGTAGGCGCGGGCATGCGGACAGCGAGTAAAGGGCAACTCGCTGCCCGACCATGGACCATGCCCGGGTCGACGGCGCGTCGTGTTCCACGCGCGCCTCAAAGAGCGTCAGCAACATGACGAGGCCCCCTCTGCAGAGGGCCGAAGCCTGCCGGGGTCGTGGGACTCATCCCGTTACCGTGGCCCCGGTATGTAAAGGGTTATTGAAGGAACACCGTGGATTTTAGTCAGTAAAAGTCTGACAGTCCCTCCCACCCTGCCCGGAGTGGGAGGACTTATTTGATAATTTTACCACGTTAAAAAAAAAAAAAAAAAAAACTCTGCAAACTATTCGTAAAATCGTTTAGCTACAATACGATAACAATATTTTTTTTTTTTAAGTAGAGTACAGATTATGCACATCTGTTACAGTGAAGGATTTACAGGTAGAACTGAGTGAAAAATGCTTGCACTGTCTGGACAGGACCACACAGATATTAAACTTTTTTTCCGGGTGGTAAAATCATCGTATGACTTCTCCCCCGCTCTGGGTTAAGCGGAGGGGAGTGTCAGACTTCTACCCACACTGTAGAGTCAGCTGCCCTTAGGTTCCGAGGCCGTAGTATCCCGTTAGAACATTCCCGCAACCCTGGCAGGCAATGGCCTTATGGGGCCCCGTCACTGGAGCTGACAGCTCTTTGAGGCGCACGTGGAACACGACGCGCCGCCGACCCGGGCCTGGTCCTTACTGGATGATGAGCTACCCCTGATTGCCGTCCGCATGCCCTCGCCTACGGTGGCCGGAGATCGGCTCGCGATCCCCGACGCCCGAGGTGTCTGCCGCGGCGACTGGGGCCCGAGGAAGAGAGTTGCCTCTCCCTCGCGCGTTCGGCCTCCTCCTTCGCTAGCATGACTGCTTCGCAGAAGGTGGCGACTGCATCCTATTCCCTCTCGCTGCGTACCATGGTCTGTACCAGGGCCGGGCGCAAGAGGTCACCGCCACCGACCGCCTCCACGAGGACTAAGCGGTGCTCCGCCCAAGCAGGGCACACCTCTACCGTATGCTCCACCATATCCTCCAGGTGGTCCACAAATATTAACCTACATATGTATATCTTTGACCTCTGAATTTGTTTCAGTATATTTTCTAAAGCGAACACCGGCCTCATTTAGTTTAAACTGAAAAAGATTGACGTGTAAAATGTGATACCTTATATACCTTACTATTTTTAGTTAACTTATTTACAAAATAATTTGTTATTTCCTCTTTTTAGCGTACCAATGGCTCGGGCACACCGTAATTGCGGCGGTAAGACCCCTCTTTGAGGAGTGGCTAGATCGGCGTCACGGCGTCCTGATCTACCGCATGACACAGGTCCTCACCGGACACGGAAGTTTCGGGAGGTACCTGTGTCTGATGGGGAAGGAAGAAACGCCTGGGTGTCACCACTGCGAGTGCCGCCCTGAGGACACAGTAGAGCATACGGTGCAAGACTGCCCCGCTTGGGCAGAGCACCGACGTCCATGAATGAAGATGAAGAATGAAGAATGGGGATGAAGGGATTAGGTCGTGGAGCTCCTGCGCACACTCTCCGAAGTATAATCTGTAGAAGATAGACAGGCAAGCAACGTTTCGCCGGTGAGCCAGGCTGTGAAGCTTGTCTGCCAGAACCTCGTCACCTATGAGCCTTTTAACTCTGCGTTCAGTAGAGTCAATTGCAGCTAGCTGCATGGTATTTGGCTGAGCCATCCCACAAGTGACTGCAATACTCCATACAGGAACGGACCTGTTTTTCGTGCAAGATTACCTACCAGTCGGGAAACCATAAGTAATTACATATTTTCGAACGTTTTCGGTTATAAATTGTCGTGCAGAAGGATAAGTATAAAATTCACGTTGATCTTTTCAGGAATTCATATCCTAACCTTTCATGGTCTGCCTTAGAACCAACGTAAGTGAGGGACAGCATATTATATAACTAGAAGGTAATTTTCCCTTGTAGAAGCCATCTTCATATAATATTCCCTGAGGTAGAGCGTTGACCGCAATGTGACGTCATTTGGTAGTTAGGTACCTGTGAACTAATGGCATCATAGTGCTGTTCCCATTTCGTCACTCGAGCGTAGCTGTCACGCCGACGTGATCTATTGGGGTCTTGGCTTCGTTCATTACGGGGTACAAGGATGTTTTCAATGCTAAATTAACATTATAATATTGATATACCTCGGTCTTACTTTTATATATATATTGTCTTGTAATTGGGTTCCGAAGGTCAAGTAGTTTGGTGCCCTAATTGTTCAATGGCATGTAGTTTACCCGTCGACTCCAACAGTAAAATAGTAAGTAGGCCATGGATAAACAAATGTTGAAAATATTTTCACAATATTCATCTATAATTTCGTTACCCTAATTTCGTAATTAATAAAATCGCAAAGTATTTTTTTTATTCCGTATGTGCTCACCCTTGTCCTCGAATCACATGATGGTATGCGATAAATGAAGTCTACGATGGATCGAATGAGCCCCGAAGATGCCTTTATACTCTTGTTTTAATTAATAACCGAATGTAATGCTAGATCCATCATATGGTACAAAGCGTCAATAGCCTAATGAATAAGATGTCGGAATTGAGATCGATAGGTCATGAGTTCGAACTCCACCGATTACACTATTGCCGTAAACCCACTCCACATACAAGCATATTTAGCTTAGTTGGAGGGGTTAACAAGATTGCTAGTAATGTGAATTCTACCCACATTGCTAGTAATCTTTTTTTAATAGTAGCCAAGAGCTGTAAGGCAGCAGCGAGGGCGCCTATAGTTCGAGGGTGCAATTGATGCTTATAGCCGAGCTAACTACTCTGCTTTACATCTCGATTGTGAGGTAAGTAGAAAAAAAACCGGCATTACAAGAATAAAACATTTTATTAGTTAAAATTTATAGTGAAATGAGAACAATTTTCAAATTTTAGGGACAGGTTTTTTTTGGGTATGTTAATAGTTTGAGATTGTGATATTTGTTGGTCATGGATAAAATTTGACGGGATGAAGCTTTCTTCAGCAGAAGTTGATGGTTGCGGATCATCTCTTGAGAAAGATGTTTCATTTTTTGAAAGCTGAATAGTTTTCGTTATTTGGTTGGTAATTTTACTTTTATTTTGTATGGAATCTTCAATGTAACCTTCAGCCACCTTGCTGGATTTCCACCCACCGTGCCTTTTTATAGTGGTTAAGTTAGCCCCAGCTTCGGCTAAAAGTGTAGCCGATGTTCTCCGGAAGCAATGACCTGTGTACAATTCCGGGTTTGCTAACTTTAAATAACTTGCGATTTGCTTCGGCATACTACTGATGGTATTTTTTCCAATAACTTGTTTGTAGCATTTACCTTGGTGGTACTTAAAAAAAAATCGGTTGGTATTTACATTTTTAGGACGAAGATTTCTGTATTTTTGTACGAATTCAGAGAATTCTTGAGGAACTACAAATGTTCGGTCAATTTTAGTTTTTGTGTTCGGTAGTTTAATTACTAACAACTGACCCTGTTGTTCTATGTTCTCTATTGTTATATTTGTCAATTCAATACCTCGGCATGCGCCAGTTATACCGAAGATAAGAACCACCTAAAACAAGCGAAATATAAAAATAAGAAGGTATGTTTTTTAGGATTGTGAGAATTTAAAAGATAAATGATGAAGTATTACCATTATGATGGTTAGATGTACGCGAACTTTTTGAAAGAGTGAAGAGACTTTTTTTTTTAAATTACTTACCGCCCTAGGGCTTTTCTATCTACATTATTACCCTAGAGCGCTAATTGGTTACCTACAAGCCCCATTTGGGGGTAATAAGGACCTACTTACCGAATATGAGAGATGTAAAGTATATTTATTATATCGATTCCGTTTTTATGACTGTGTAAAACATTCCTCTTTATAAAAAAAACACTCCAATTTCATGTCAATAAACGCCACGCCCTCATATTATGATAACTTCATCAAAATACGTTACGTTTAGTGCAACATGGCTACACTAGACGTATGTCTACGTGTGACGCTTTACGTATGTAAAGCGACTGTGTTTTTCTAGCCAGAGCAAACGCACGCGTGAAAATTTTTGTAGTGCAAAATTAAGCTAATGGAGTAGGAGATCTCATACAAGCTCAACATTTATATTATTTCTAACTATCAGACGAATGTAATGGTCGATATCTATTCGTATAAAGCAATTGTTCGTTAGTTTCTCTAAAACTCGAGAACAGCTGGACAGATTTGGTTAATTTCGTAAAGTAAAGTAAATTAAATTTATTTGCATAGATTATAGATACATAAAAAATAGATGTTACAATAAAATGGGTGATCCTTGTACAATCTATCTTATCTTAGGCATGCAATCATATCAATAAAAAGAAAATAAAAATAAAGTTATGGAATTGATCCCGTCATAAAAAATACATTATTTTTCAATTATTAATTATAATAACTTACATACTAACATACAATTACAAATGTCTACATAACTCATTAAACAACTAATTATACTAAATGTCAACAATATCCTCCATAAACTCTGCTAAGGAGTAATAACATTTATTAATTAAATATTCTTTCAGTTTTCTTTTAAACATAACATTATGTAGATTCTTTAGTTCTCGTGGGATTTTATTGTAAATTACAGGAGCCATTCGATAAATACTTTTACGTAAGAGGGCTGTTTTACTGGGTTCAATACACAAAATATTCGATTCCCTTTTCCTTAACACGTTCGCTGACAGTGAGTACTTACCCTGACACTACATTACGACAGTAGAATTTTCCATACTAAATGACAAATCAACGTAGTACTCGTGCACAAGCAAGCAATATGAAACTACCCACAAAATACTCGTGTTACGGCAGTAAGAAATATGAAATTGCTCATAATATGACAGTGGATACTGCTCTTCATAATACTTATATGAAAAATTATCGTGAGACGACGTACTCTTAAAAATAATTAGCCCGTCCTTCGATGTACTGTCATAACGCACTATTTTAATTTCCCGCCTAACGACGTACTTTCAGCGAACGTGTTAACCGTGTATCTGGTTTTTAAATATTAGTGGAAGTCCAGGGAAAGGGTAAAAGGAAAGGTCTGTACGAAGTTCGTCGGATCAGTAAAAACAGTAGGCAAATCTGGCAGAGTTATTTTCATCAAAGTTATAATTTTTGTATTCGTATGCATTTACATAACTGCCTCGTTGCTCAACTGGTCGCAAGCACGACTGCAGAACATGAGGTCTCAGGTTTGATTACCGGGTCGGGAAATTACTATTGGGTTTTTCTATAAAAAAAATTCATTAGTAGCCCGGAGTTTGGAAGCTGGCGTTGTAATACGCCCGTACCGAAAGAAAATTAAGCCGTTGGTCCGAGCGTTACAAGTATTCTGAAGCCTGAAAATCTAACACTGGTCTGGCCAAGGATATCGTGTTATCCAGCTACTGGGTTGTAGAGGTCAGAAAGGAAGACGCTCCATGTACTGAAATAGTACTTAGCTTCATCCAGTTATACTGTGTGTATCCGACTGAAACATAGGAAAAGTCTAAGGATGATGGATTCATTTTTAGAAGACAACGATTCAAAAAATCTTTATATATTTAGCCTTTTTTCCAATTAGACAAGGCTCCAGAGCCTAGAACATCGGTGACGTGTTGCAAGCCTATCAGTTTTCTGTCGGTTACATTTCGGGGAGTGTCCGATGGAATTGCACAGTCTTATTCCACCAAGCCCGTTCCATCATCGGACTACAAGACAAACGGCGATGCGCCATCGTTACATGTTGGACATCCCACCCATACGCACGAAACGTTTTGGGAATACTTTCATTGTGCGTACAGTAATAGTATCTTAAATAATGATTCTTTCGGGGAGTCTGCGATGGAATTACACAATCTAATTCCGCAAAGCCCGTTCCATCATCGGACTACGAGACAAACGGCGAAGCGCCGTCGTTACATGGGGGGAGTGTGCGATGGAATTACACAATCTAATTCCGCAAAGCCCGTTCCATCATCGGACTACAAGACAAACGGCGATGCGCCATCGTTACATGTTGGACATCCCACCCATACGCACGAAACGTTTTGGGAATACTTTCATTGTGCGTACAGCTAAAGAGGGGAATTCCCTGCCGAAGTCTGTGTTTCCTGATAGTTATAACCTGGGAGTCTTTAAGTTAAGAGTAAATAGGTTACTTCTAGGCAAGCGTGCTTCATCTTCGACCACATCATCGCTTAACATCAGGTGAGATTATGGTCAAACGTAAGCCTATCAAATATTAAAAAAAAACTAAGGTGAGGTCAAATTCCAGTCTAACAGGTAACCAGTAACTCTAAAACCCAGTTACTGGATAACACAGTACCCTTTGGCAAGACCGTTATCAGATTTTCTTCTGCTTCTGACATCCCATAGTGACTTTCAAAGATGTACAAATGATGGGCCCGGTTCAACAGCATAGATAGATAGATAAATAGAATATACTTTATCGTACACCAATAATTGAATCACACTTAAATAGCAATATCTATCTATCTAAATATATATAACTCAAAGGTGACTGACTGACTGACTGACTGACATAGTAATCTATCAACGCACAGCCCAAACCACTGGACGGATCGGGCTGAAATTTGGCATGCAGGTAGATGTTATGACGTAGGCTTCCGCTAAGAAAGGATTTTGCGAAATTCCCACGGGATCGGGATTTACACGGGAAAAACTTCCCACGCGGGCCGCTGGCACAAGCTAGTTGTAAATAAAATTGGTTACAATGGCGGTCTTATCGCTGAGAGCGATATCTTCCAGATAACCTTTAGAAGGACTTTACGAGCTTTTCAATTTTCAAGGTAAGGACGTATTCTGTTATGTTAACCCTTAACTGGACTGAAGGAAAATATTCCCCACATTAATTTTTGAGGTTTTACTCGAGCTTTAGACAAAGTATTCCCACAATATGTCAAACACACAATAACAGGAATATTATCTATGGTATGGAATGTAGAAGCATAAATCGGAACGCACCGTTTTACTGTCACTGTCAATTCATTTTATTGCTTTGAGGGTAGTCGGTGAATGTTTGTGTTTTCGTGCGAGTTTTTAAGAAAAATAATTACAATGCCCAAAAAAAATCCGGTAAGTAAACAGAAATGATTATTTTTAGTAGATTTGTTGTTTCTTTGTCTGAATTACTAGTTTTTGACGTGCATAATGTGTTTTATATGAGGTAAAATGCTTTTGCAAAAACGTGGGAAATATGTGCCTAGAGCCCGATTGTCGAGGTATTTTGTTTCATAGGTTCAGAATTTATTCTATCTTAGAGCGTTGATTGACTCTTGTTAGCGCCGCAAATGTTTCAATTGTCATATATGCATTTATTTCTTTGATTGTAGCCTGCTAAGAGGTGAAAGATTTTTTCTCTGATAAACCTAAAACACTGTGATGAAATATATGAAACACTACAAGATATGAAATCTTCTGAAGAAGATGATGACGAGAATGAAAAACTAGACTACATCCAAAATATAGTTACGGACCATGATTTGTATGAAATATTATCAGGTATAAACCTACTATTTATTTTCAAAGTAAGGTCACTGCAAAATTTTATAGAATCTGTAACATACAAATTATTATTTTCCAGCTCCAGTGATCAAAATGCATTCAAAATACATTTGCAGTGTATTTCAAGTGCCATTATGTCCAGCTCCATGTTTTGAAAAGTTCCATTGTAATTGTGATGTAGAAAATCATTTTCCTGCACAAGATACATGAAAATTATTTCCCACATAACGTATTCCATATAGGTTCTAGTAAGGCTAAAGGAAAATACTTCCCACACAATTTTTTTTTTTAATTTATAAATAAAAATATTGAAAAAACTAATACTGGTCTTCTTTATTTTCCTAATTACATTACATAAATAACTGCAGTTACTATATAACCTCACTGTTTTGCTCAGGCCCAGTTAAGGGTTAAGATGCTAACCAATCCACGGATCAACCTTGGCAACCGTCACTTAACCTTAAAAAGACGACCATGCGGCTTTTATTATTCAGCCACGAACTCTTCAACTACACAAAATAAATCAATAAAGTGTGCATAACGACCCTTTTAATCCAACACATCTAGGCCACAATACGCTAGCATTCATTGCCCCGATCAACACAGATGGGCAGCATTGATGCTTAGGGCATTTGAATTTCTATGCCCACTCGAATTTCCTTTGCCCCGTCGCATTTCCGAAGCCAAAAACAACACTATTATCGCTGGATAGCCATGTTCAAACCGATAGAGACCATCTACACTGAAGTAGGTCGTTATATCGTAGTTACCACCTGAAGCAGCGTTTTGTTATACTTCAGTAAAGTGGAAAGTGTCCTTTATAGACGTATATAAATGTTGTATGAACTAGAATTGTATTGGATTGTTAGATTTTATGTGTATTGTATTGGAACAGAGCTTAGTTTGAATGTCATCGATGACGTTTTGAAATTGAATGTAGGTAAGGTTTGGATGAAAAGGTATACTAACTGTAGGTGGAATACGTGTGCATATTGTTTTCGATATTCAGGATGGCTTGTGTGCCGGGGTTGCGAGAATGTTCTAACGAGATACCACAGCCCCGGAACATAAAAACAACGTAAAGAATAGGTAGGTTTTTAGTCAGTAAAAGTCTGCCACATAATATAATATAATAATATAATATTCCACAACTTTCACACAACGCCATCTAGTCCCAAACTAAGCAGAGCTTGTGCTATGAGTACTAGACAACTGATAAACATACATATATATTTCTGAATACATACATATTATAGATAAGTTACACCCAGACAAAGAACAAATGATCGTGCTCATCACACAAAGATTTGTCCTGGGTGGGAATCGAACCCACGACCTTGAGCATAGCAGTCAGGGCCACTGATCACTAAACCAACAGGCCTGTGGTGATGATTGATTTGACGACATGGCTGGTGCAGTGGTTGAACGATCGGCTGCTGCGCTGCGTGTTGTAGGTTCGACTCCCGCAATGGAACAAATGTTGGTACGGCCTAATGTTTAAGAAATACGATGACGATAAGAAATTCCTTGTGTGGAGAAATGTTTATATTAAAACAAAATTGTAGTAATTTGATTTCGATTTGCACAAGATTGTTTATAGTAAAATGTTATTATCATAAATGTTATGTTATTTTTCTAATTATTATACTATATAAAGCTAAATTACCACTCACTGACTCACTGACATAATTGTTCTCCCAGATGGTGGATGGGGAGGTGGGTATATTTTGACAGATTCGTAAACAAGTAACTCTGAAACCTACGGGAAAAGTGCCAAACCTCCCCTTTTCCCCCCCCTTCTCCCCCCTCCCTATCGTATCTCGGAAACTACGAGACCCGTATTTTTTTTTTTACGGATTCGTATAGAGGAGGCTCGGTAAAGTAAAAACCATTTTTCAAAGTCCCCCCCCCGCCCCCCTTCTCCCCCCTTTAGGTGGATCTCGGAATCTAAGAGACTTGGAACATTTTTTTTTCAGATTCATTTAGAGGGGCAATGCTTTAGTCGAAATACTTGTGCTACCCCCCCCCCCATCACCACCCCCCCTCTTTTTTTTTTTTTTTTTTCACAAGCTCGCGAGGTGCTTGCACCTCGCGCAACACGCAAATACTTGATTTAGAGGGGCAATGCTTTAGTTTTTTTCACAAGCACGCGAGGTGCTTGCACCTCGCGCAACACGCAAATACTAGTTATACTATATAAAGCTAAATTACCACTCACTGACTCACTGACAGAATTGTTCTCCCAGATGGTGGATGGGGAGGTGGGTATATTTTGACAGATTCGTAAACAAGTAACTCTCAAACCTACGGGAAAAGTGCCAAACCCCCCCTTTTCCCCCCCCTTCTCCCCCCCCCCTATCATATCTCGGAAACTACGAGACCCGTATTTTTTCTTTTTACGGATTCGTATAGAGGAGGCTCGGTAAAGTAAAAACCATTTTTCAAAGTCCCCCCTCCCCGCCCCCCTTCTCCCCCCCTTTAGGCGGATCTCGGAATCTAAGAGACTTGGAACATTTTTTTTTTCAGATTCATTTAGAGGGGCAATGCTTAAGTCGAAATACTTGTGCAACCCCCCCCCCATCACCCCCCCCCCCCTCTTTTTTTTTTTATTTTTTTTTCACAAGCTCGCGAGGTGCTTGCACCTCGCGCAACACGCAAATACTAAACCCCTCCATCAACCCCCGCCTTTTTTTTTTTTTTTTTCACAAGCACGCGAGGTGCTTGCACCTCGCGCAACACGCAAATACTAGTCTAAATATATATAACTCAAAGGTGACTGACTGACTGACTGATATAGTGATCTATCAACGCACAGCCCAAACCACTGGACGGATCGGGCTGAAATTTGGCACAAGCTAGTATCATTATGAAGTTTAAACGCCCGTATATGCGTTTTAAAAAAATATTAGTACAATTATATTTTTAAAGGGGTAGTGACCGCAGTCCGGCCACCTGGACATGAAATGTCTCTGCAGATTTGAAGACGTTGGGTCTTAGATCAGAAATTACACTAAATCGCCAGGAGCAACGGGGACATAATTACCAGAGACGCCAACTCCTATAGAGATAAGACCTAGAGAGAAGAACAAGTTCTATTTTTTAAAGAGCAATGCTGAGTGTCCATAGTAACTTTGGCTCAATATAAAATTCTCACGGCCAGTGATGAAAATAATTTTATTGTGTGTAGTTCAATACTAAGAACTGTTTCTTAGCATTTAATATTGTATAGAACTGGTAACAAAAAAATATTGCATAAATACAAATATGGAATTTTGAGGTTATTACAATTTGACTATACATGTTTGTACACGCTAACATTTAGCACTAAAGTAATTACTTCTGTCTAATTAAATAAAAGTACTTTACTTCGAGAATAGAGGTCCACTGCTGTAACAATGAACGAACTTCTTCGCATTCTACTAAATACCTCCGCATTCGGAAAACATTCGATCCACAATTAGTGCAACGTTGTTGGTTAGACATGGTCACATTAATGAATGTACTTCAACACTTCGAAAAGCAAAAGAGTCTCAAAAAACAGAGAAGGAAACGTAAACGCATGCACTTCGCAATATCACCGACAACAACAACTCAAAGAGAATGTAATACACAATGTTTTATTGTTTTACAACAACTGTTTGTGTTTGTAATGTCAATTAATTCCCTTTGTGTCACTTTGACACTTGTTCGAGTTTTTATTTCGCAGAATAGTCAACATCGCCTTTGCTTGCCATGTATAAAAATAGAATAGAGTTTTTATTCTCAATAATTAAAATATTATTTCAGATTTTTTATATAATTAAATGCGATTATTGTTCACCACATATTGTTACTATTTTTAATATAGAAAAGAATACATAAAACAATAAAGAATTTGAAATAAAAACTGATTAATAAGTTTAATTGCAGCATATTGACAACTCAACCTTTTTTCGACAATTTCCGGTCAGCTATTTGTTTATTAATAAATCAATTCTAATGAAGAAGTTCTCGAAAGAAATTAAATACAAAGTTATAGTTTAGATTTTATTGTATAGATTCTTATACATTAAAGATAAATGGCCGAGCCATTTTAAATTTAAAAGTTGTGTAGGCCAGGATCCGTCTTTGTTCTTTTATTATAATAGAAACTCGATAGAACATACCGCATTCTCTTGTCAAACTTTGAATTGTGAATATTGCACGCTTTTCACGTCATTTCAATACGTTGAATGCGTGACATCACTATTTCAGCCCGTCAATAAACTAACCAGTATAAAATAGATTTCTATTTTTAAACTGAAAATAATATTTTCTTTTTATTTTTGTAGGAACGTGAAACCGATGACCTGTGAATGAAACGCATTGAGATAAAAGATGAAGCGATGGCATAAACAAGAAAAGAATTTAAATAATTCCGCTTTCTATTACACAACGGAGAAATTCACTAAACTCATTTCGCGTAAAATAATGGACTTTATACACTTGAAACCATCAACAGCATTAAAAAAGAACAATTAGAACCATTTTCAATTTCGTTTTTACTTTGTTCATATTTTGGGATTTTTTAGGCGCTTAATAAACTTGCTTACTTAAACATTTTATATAGACGATGAACTTTTGGGAATTCAATTATTATGAGAAAGTTACTTTAGCCTTCTCTTAGTAGGCCTAATTATCAATTTTAATAACATTAAAAGCCCTCCCTAGATTCTTATTCAGGGCACTGAGAAGAAATAATGTTATATTTGAAAAGGATTTTATTAAAACATCGTTCTTAGGTTTTTGTCTAAAGTAATATTATTCATAATGTCAAGTTTTTGTTATTTATATGAAGTTAAGATTTTAGGTCTTAATTCTAAATTAAATTTTGACAGAACGTAAGTCATTATGACTAATGGGTTGAGAAAATATTTTGGTATAAATAAAACAAAGCCAATTACAGGTTCTAAAGCTAAAGGGTAACAACGGAAAAATAATTTGAAAGAAAGTAGTAATTAAGGAAAAAGTCATATACATAATCCTTTTTGCCTTACGTCTTAAGAATTAAATGACGTCATTTTCTAACATTTCACTAACGAACATCTTTTCTTTCTTGCCACCGCCAACCAATTCTGCCTACCATTGTGATTAATACAGTTGTTAAAAAAAGTTACTGAGATAAGAACTGAATACAGATGCCCGCTTTTCCAGTAGTTTAATGGAGTTTTTTTTTTTTTTTTTTTTTTTTTTTTTTTTTTTTTTTTTTTTTTTTTTTTATGATAGAGTAATTGGAGTTGGAGTAATAATACTTATAGTCCGGTCAAGTTGTCCACCATGTAACGATGGCGCATCGCATCGTTTGTCTTGTAGTCCGATAATGGAACTAATTTGACATAGACAGATTTCTTTTCAAATTTCCATGAAACTTAACCTGAATCATACCTTATACAATGCCTTTCTTAAATACTAAAGTGTGCTACACAAATAGCAACAGATGTGGTTTCACGGAACCCTACCCAGTTTAATGTAATTAGGAAGTTACGATACACACTCAGTTTCGGGTTCGGTTAACACAACTAAAACAAAATTACTGGAACATGTTGGTACGAGTACCTACATATACTACCTACCTATGTGTATGAGTGAAACCGCAGTAAACAATAATTAAAGTAAGAAATTTCTTACCAAAAATGTTTAAAAAAATACAAGTAAGTATGTACTATTTATTCTATCAGATCAGCAAGTCAATAGTCAATGATTTATAATTACCTTACTCTACAATAATGTATGTGTCTAATGTGTGTGTCTCTTTGCGTTTCATATTTGTTTTATTTTGTTAACTAGTTACATAAGTAGTTTGCCCCAGTTTTAAAGCCTGACGTTATCTAGCAGCTAGTTATTTTGTGTAATAATCTGTGGATAACGTTGTGGTAGTGTATTTGTTACAACTTGTTTAATTAGCTTATACTTATTTACTTAATTTGAAATACTCCTTTGTTTGTTATCCCTAATAAAATAAACTAAATCTAAACTAAAATCTATACTAATATTATAAAGCGGAAAAGTTTGTTAGTTTGTTTGTATGTTTGTTTGCTTGAACGCGCTAATCTTCGAAAGTACTGGGTGGATTTGGATGAAATTTGGTATGGAAGTAGCTTGAAGCTTGAGGAAGGTTATAGGCTACTTTTTACCCGACTGCAAAAAAGGAGAGTTATGTTTTTACCGTGATAGAATCCACGGGAGCGAAGCACCGCGTGAGTACTAGTTAAATATATATTTTACACAATTTAATGTTAGAGAAGGGTCCAGGCAACACCCTGGACCCTTCTCTAAAATTAAACTGTAGGAGATTTACCACGCTGTCACAGTTACAATCTGCAATCTAGGCATATTGAACATGTGCAAAAAGGCTGCCAGGCCTAAGTGGTATTGCGTGAAACAACGTTCGCATGTAGCTGACCGCTGGGTAAGTCTCCACGCACACCACTGCGTGTACTGAATGGCGCAGTCAAGGCAGGCTCGGAAGGAGGAAGTCAGAAAATCTGGACGTGTAGGTAGGTGCTTTTAATTTTAATTTTTTAGGAAATAAGCACCACCTTTGTGCGCTTTTGTCTGTATTTAACTATTTTTTTTTTTGTAAGTGTCATGTGTGTACATAAATAAATAAATAGGTTCTAAGAGGGCTGGTTCAAAGCGGAGTGGAAGACGAATATTTGGAAATTCTTGCCCTAATATTTTAAAATTATTTTCCTATTATTCTTGAAAAGACCTCCTCGTCTTTGCTTAGCAGTGAAACAGCTGCAGTTGGAAAAAAGAATAAACTCTGATAGTTTAAACACACTAATAAATTTTCAATATATTTATTTATTTAAGAAGTATAGATAATGCTTTAACTAAAGTTTTTCAGATGCTAACAAGTCCGACGTTTTCTGAAGAATTTTTTCTGCGTCAAAGTTTCAGATATCCTACTGTAAAGTAGTCACAGAGGTACTACCTACCTAACTATTAATAGGTACGCTCCTAACGACGACAATTGGAAGTTAGAAGAGATATCTAGTAAAAGAACCAACCTGCACAGAGTAACATGTGCATTAGCTAACGAACATACATTCAAATCAAGCCTTCAGCAAAGCATTCTGGCAGAGTTCCAGCAAAGTCTCAAACAAAGTATATGATACATGACATATTCAAGCGCAAAGCCACCAAAATTCACAAATTTCTGTGAACAAAGTGTCGCTATAACGAACAAGCTTGCATTAACTTCCATCTTTTGTTTGTTCTTACTTTATAAGCCAACGAGTCGTTCGTGTAATATTGCTCATTTCTCACAGGCGTTTCCTTTTTGTAGCCCCTTATTAAAATGTGTTGCAGTTAACTTAACCAATATGTATTTAAACGCAATTGAAAATAATAATTCTTTGCCGCATCTGCGTCTTTTGTTTTAACCGCATTTATTCACATTAACTAATGGTATCTATTTACAAATAGATTAGGTACTGCCAACGTAATTACAGAAACTATAGCTGTGTAACTTGGAACTTTAAGTTCAAAAACTCTACGAGAAATACAAAGGTAGACCGTATAAAGTCCCACACATCATAAACGTAACTCGTAAATTATATTGAAACGAACCAAATAAGGGTTCAGGCAGCGTTTTATAAGGCTAAGACCAGCTAAGGCTTATATGCTCATAATTTCTACCGCTTTTTGGCTGACCGTTTGGCATGGTTTTAGTAAGTACCTACAGTGCTACACTAGCGAGCATGGCTACAGAAAAATGTGATATTCGCAGCTGATGCTTTTTTTCAGTGCGAAAAATCATCAAGTGGCCCGTCCTGCTCTGCTTGGAGCGGATGGATGTCACACCTTCTACTGACTAAAAACCCACCTTGTTCTTTTAGTTGCCTTTGTGACCCGGGGCATGGCCCTGTCAGGCCCCACCAATGCTGCTGACTGCTCTTTGAGGCGCGCGTTATACACGACGCGCCGTCGACCCGGGCCTGGTTCGTATGGCGTCTAATGCTGAAGTCTTACCGCACTGTGTAGTGTCATCTTATTATATCAGTGGTTTATCACAAAAGTGCTATTACTCATAAGACACTCGTCTCCGTTATTCGGTCCAGTCGACTGAATTATTTATTTTACCAAAAGAATTACCTACTTACATTACCTGTATATTCCGTAAATTATTTACAACTAGCCTGCGTGAACGGCGTAAGTCGTCCCAAAGGAAAACTTATCGGGACAAAAATTAATACGTATGTTAATGCAGTTTTAAACGTAATGTAGGTATGCCTATTCCACTCAGTACTATTTGCATGCAAACAGCAAGTCACATCCATCCTTACAAACTTTCCCATGTATGAACGCGTTAATCTTCGAAAGTATTGGGTAGATTTAAATGAAATTTAGTGTAGAAGTAGCTTGAAGCTTGTGGAAGGTTGTTACTTTTTACCCGGCTGAAAAAGAAGGAGGTTATCTTTTTATCGCGATAAAGTCCACGGTAGCGCAGCCACGCGCTTCTTCTAGGTAATAACAATAGGACAAGGATGTATTAATCCAGGTTGGCCACTGTAAAAATAATCCGGCCAAATGCGGCACCCTCCGCCCGCCCAGACCGTTGAAAGTCCCTAGCCTTTCATAGGACATGCGTCTGTAGTTGCGCGGATTGCAAACTATATCTTCCTGGATTTAAACTCGGCCAATGATAGAGCTATAGGTACAGATTGCCAAATACCTGTCGAATAACTTGAGTCGATCAACACGAAAAGATAACGAAAGGCGAACACCTTATTACTTAATTAGCTGATAACCCTAGCCACGACCTATAAAGCCGTATTATCTCTAAATTGTTTTTATCGCTTCTTATGTTCTATGATTGCACCTGCCACGCTATCTCTTTACCACCCGTGGATGACTGGTAGAGAATGCCTACGGCGCAGCGGCGCGCGTTAAGTCCGCCTTTGTATATACTTACGTGCGAGAAGTATATAAAAAATATCACAAAAGCTAAGTATGAACTCGGGTAGAGGAATTAAATTTTCGCATAATCATTGCGAATTTTGGAGCTTCCGTAACAACAGATACCTATTCTAATTTTCTATTATTTCAAACTTTTGCTTAAATCATTCCACATACAATAAGTACTTACTGTACTTAAGTATGAATAATTCAAAAATCCTTTTGCGTTCGCTCTAAAAAGGGTTGCCTCCGATAAGTTAGTAAAAGGAGAGTCAACAAGCCAACTTTCAAGATTCCGAACCTGGAGCGAACGCACCCATCGGGAAATCTTGAAACTTTACGATTTGACAGTTGATTTGCAAAGTTCGGATAAATATACTAAATCCAGATTACTTCACGCCTTATCTATTGGCTTAGGTACTAAAAAGAGCCTCAATCCTGCGTAGTGATCCATGAACAAATCCCAGTGTTAGTGTTTTTGAGGAATATTGATTAAATGTAGGATATACAGGGTTATTGGTAATACGTCCCGATCCTGCTAAGGGCGTGTAGATGAGGTCATTAACTAACAAATAAAATGTTCCGCCGTCAAAATAGATTAGTGATTTTTAGGAGAAAAAAATATTTATTTCATAAAACGTTGCAAAAATCATAAAAATAAAATAAGTATTGGATCTCTTTTTTCAAAAGTACGGTGGTTTTTAATTGTTTTATGTTTTCTTATTATGCGCAACTTAATTCCTTAGCTATTTAATAAATAAGAATGCTAAAACGTGTTTTCGTTTTTTTTTATAAATTTTTAAAAGAGATAAAGTCCTATTATTATTTTAATATTTAAAAAAAAACTCGATAATGGTATACTTTAGGCCTAGAAACTTGGGTTGATTTGTTAATTAATGACCTCATCTACACGCCCTTAACAGGATCGGGACGTATTACCAATAACCCTGTATAATAATGAATAATTCAAATTTTACAGAGAGCGTGTTTTGTACGTGTTGTGTCATATGTCGCTCTGTAAGAAAGTAAGATATTTATGTCATTTCTTCTTATTGCACCTATACGTAGGAAGTAGTATCCAGTCTTTCCACACTAAAATATTCCATCTGCGACGTAAAATACCGTTATATACACAACATATTATTGGAATATTTTCAGTGTGCGTACTTGTGAGGAAAAGCTCTTGAACTTGCCTTAGTCTGTGTTTCCTGGTAGTAACAATATGGTGTACTTTAAGTTAAGAATGAATATGGTTACTTCTAATCAACCATCCTTCATTATCGATCACACACATCTTCGTTACCCTCCGATGAGGTTGTGAACCACTTAGATACCACTTAATAAATACAATTGAACCGTCTGTGATTTGAAAATAACTGTGTTTTCTCTATTGCTTATAGTATATTCAGGATAGTAAAACTCAAACAAACTTTCTATACTGTTGGTCCGGGCTAATCACGGGAACGGACGAACCTTTTTAATAGGACTTTCACTGGAAGATAGAGGATGTTATAGGAAAACTCTTTATCCCAGAATTCCCACGAGATCGGGATTTACACGAAAAAAAAACCTCCCACGCGTACAAAATCGCGGGCATAGGTAGTTAATAAAATGAATAAGCACAATGAGCACTATCATAGAACATACAGCACAATATATCAAAGAATTGCACGCACATGATAAAACCGTATACTCGAGCACAGAGCCAATAAAACTTCGAAACATTCGTTGTATGATACAGTTTTACATCACGTATATTGATGAAAAAATACATCTTTCCCCGTTATGGCCACATAAATCCCACGACATATTGTTCATGCGAATCCAATATTTTTGTGGAGTAATTCTGGTACCTTTATAGCGCGTTCCTATAAGCATATACTACACTTGAGCTCATATAACTGGTTATTGCAAAAGACACTAAGAACGCTAACTTTGCTGCTCCTCTTGGTAATGGAAGTAAATAGCCTATGGCTGATACGACTCTTGCGAGGGCATAGACTCGCATGAGTAATCTTGCTACTACCAAATTTGGTGATGTAGTTATGTATAGGGCTGCGACCAACCAGAAGGGAATCAAGTGCTTCAGGTTACTAATGTTCGCTCGGAGAATGTTCTCAGGCCGGCTCGTCACACTGGCTAAGGGAACAAGGGCTAATAGTTTTAGGGCAAGCAATGCAGAATATAGAAAGTAAGTTTGTATTAGGACAGAGTATGACTTATCAGCAGAAATTTTGAATTTCATTATTGTTTGTTTATTTTCAACTTTGGTATGGTATTGACATTGACATTGTCATGATACAATTATAGATTATAGATGAGATTATAGAGTACTGGAATACATAATAGCGAACTAAACGTCGCACTACCTTTAAAAGGTTATAACCGTAGTTAAGTAAAACACTAGTTAGTCAGATCTGAACTTCCAGGTATTATCTACATACCAGTCTTACCGCTATGGGGCATCGTGTTACCCAGTTACTGAGTAGTGGCGGTCAGTAATCCATGAAAAATTTTGTTATTCAGCTGCAACCGGTTAGATTGAAGGCTTGCCCCCAACATTCTGTTACGCCAGTCGTACGTCGAGAAACTTCGACAGAAATCTAGAATGTTCGAGACACTAACGCCATCTAGCGGCGAGTAGCAGTACTGAGTATATCGAGTCGAGACACTAATGCCATCTAGCGGCGAGTAGCAGTACTGTGTATCTCGAGTAGCTTCCTGGAACAAACACTTAAACAGTGAGTCGATTTTACAAGAATGTTCTATAATTCATAGACCGGGGTATAAATAGATCGCAGAGGAACGCAGATGTCAGTCTTATTAGGAGGCGAATACGCGATATAATCGAAGCTTTACAAGTGAGTTTCAGTGCGATTTAAGTGTTAAGTGACAAGTGTTGTGGTGCGAATAATTGTGTTAATTTTTATTTTGTGTTTAATTAATTAAAGTGTTAATTTTGGTTTAATTGGCGTTAATTATTTCTATCCCGAACTCCAGCTTGTAACAATACGAAAGGGCGAGGTAAATGATGATACGAGTATTGCTCAATATGAATGGCTTACCTAGTCAAGTAGGTACATTCGATATACTCACGTCAAATTTATAAAGTAATTAAAGAATGGTGGTACCTATTGACGGTGATAGGCATCAGTGTTCAGATTAATTTAAAATATTCACAGATTAATTTTGGTTGCCGGACCTGATTTTATATTTATTATGAAGGAACGGTGCTTACGCTGATTGGCTATTATTGTGTTGGGATATCAAACATTAATTTTTAATTAACTTTATTCATTAATATCCTTCTCCTAAATCAAGGGATTAATAATCTGATGTCGATATGAAAATAATAAAGATATGAAGTGCGTTATTGCAGAAGATTAAAAATATCGTATAAGTACGTATATAATACCTACTTATCTAAACAGAAACTGTTAATATGGTCACTATGAATGGTCATATTTTCTAAACTGATGAAGTGTATGAACTCCTTCCTTCTCCTTAACAGCAAGTGAACATTGTCGCTCCTCCTTTGGACTTTTGTTACATCGCCTATCACTAAAACGCTTGGTAACTACCCGTACATATTTATAAGATATTGAGAGTAGTAGTGACATAGATTTTTGTACAATGGAGTCCTATACTATTTCAGCATGAAAAACAACCACTGACCCTTCAGACACCTGAAAGTCTTCACGACAACAACCTATAAACACACTTTAACAACACCAAATCTATACTAATATTATAAAGCTGAAGAGTTTGTTTGTTTGTTTGTTTGTTTGCTTGAACCCGCTAATCTCAGGAACTACGGTTCTGATTTGAAAAATTATTTCAGTGTTAGATAGCCCATTTATCGAGGAAGGCTATAGGCTATATATCATCACGCTAAAACCAATAGGAGCGGAGCACTAATGAAGAATGTTTCAAAATCGGGGGATTTTTTTTCCACGCGGACGAAGTCGCGGGCGTAAGCTAGTAAGTAATAAACTGTCTTCAAAAGCAATACTGTTTACTTCTCCATTCCAACGTTCCGTGCAATCTTACTGCCGCATTCCTCAGTACCTGAGGGAGTACTCTCAGGCATGCAGGCAACGAAGTGCAAACGTGTTCGCCGAACTTATCGACTTGCAGGTTCTTTCTTGTAAAGAAATCTTAAAAATTGTCCCTATTTGTTTTCTGTTACGGTGTACAATACATAGTATATCTATCTACCTATCTACTTATCTTGCAGTTCAGTGCCAATGCGGAGTGTATTTTGTACAAGTAGTGATAGGAAGGTTTTCTAATTCCATTCTTAAAGATGTGAAAACATATTGAGCAGCGGTGGCCCAATAGCCAATAGTTATAGGTCTGACTTACGAGTTCTAGATTGCGTTGGTTCGGAAGGTAAGGCACATCAGTTTGACTAACTTACATCATAGCCGTTCTTAAATCGGTCAAGAAAAACATCGTGCCGAAGCCGGCATGGCCTGGGGCCAAACTTCGAAGACATTTGACATCCACAACACACACTGTTTTTTTTTTGGGTGGGAAAATCATCGAATGACTTCTCCCGCTCTAGGTGAAGTGGATAGGAGTGTCAGATTTCTACTGACTAAAAACCCACCCTGTTCCTTCAGCTGCCCTTAAGTTCCGGTGCCGTGGTATCTCGTTAGAACATTCCCCCAACCCCGGCAAGCAATAGCCCTATGAAGCTCCGTCACAAGTGCTCAAGACTCTTTGAGGCGCGCGTGAAACACGACGCGCCGCCGACCCGAGCCTGGTCCTAACCGGACGGTGTGCTACCACTGCTCGTCGTCCGCAATCCCGCGCCTACGGTGGCCGAAGATCAGCTTGCGATCCTCGACTACCGGGATGTCTCCCACGGCGGCTGGGGCACGAAGAAGAGAGTTGCCTCTCCCTCACGCGTTCAGGCTCCTCCTTTGCTAGCATGACTGCTTCGCAGAAGGAGGCTACTTCATCCCATTTCCTCTCGCCCCGCACCATGGTCTGAACCAGGGCCGGGCGCGAGAGGTCGCCACCGCCAATCACCTCCATGAATCCACAACATGCCCTGGGCCTGCATGTTGGATTACGGCCCAGTCAGCAGCAGTGGAAACGATATATGCTGGTTATTTTTGAGTACCGTATTGAAACCCGTAACATTATCATACCCAGTGTAGGTTGATGGATAAAAAATACCTGAAAATACTGATAAAATACCGTGACACAATATTTAAATCATACATCCAAAACCCGTTTTTCTTCATTGATGTCCTGCGCCCTGGACGGGGGAATGGATCTGAAGGGGTGGGAGGTAACCCTCACACCCTTCACCGGGGGCAATGGGGGCCCCTTAATATTCTTCAACACAGGTATGTTTACTTTGGGTTGCGGGAATGTTCTAACGTGATACCGCGGCCCCGGAACTTAAGGGCAGTTGAAGGAACAGGGTGGATTTTTAGTCAGTAGAAGTCTGACACTCGCTTCCGCTCCTCCCAGAGCGGGGGAAGTCACTATATGATTTTCCCACCGAAAATGGTCTGTTTACTGTGATCCACCAAAAATAATTTATTTAAAAAGATCAAATAACTTGATTAATTAATAACTTAAAACTTTAGCTCATCTGAGTCCCACAAGCTTCACAAAAATCTGACTTTAAAACTAATATAACTTCTTAAAGCCAGTATTGCTTGCTTTGGAGGTAAAACTTACAATGTACTAACATCGCAGTTTCTGCATGCGGTGATCCCCAGGGGGCCTTCTCAAAGTAATATGCCTCAGTGCAAAATTCTTCTTCGAGTCTTAACCCCTGGTGGCAATAGTTTAAACGCAGGCTGCTTGGAGGCACTCTAAAAGTTTACGTATATATACCACATATAGGTACCTAAGTTAGAGAACTGTGAATTAACGTTTAGATTAATCTTTCAGATTTTTTAAACTTACGTTGGAACTAGTGACATGTCATTAAAAGTTACCTACTCACCTACTGTGATAACCGTGGTGATAGACGAGTAGGTAACTTTTAATAGCATATGTAGGTAACTGTAAGTAATTATCGTTGATCAATCAATCTGCCTTAATTTTCCAAATCTGTTTACCAGGATGCAGCTAACAAGCAGTTATTTATTTAGAGCAAAATAAATAAAAATATAAAATATACACATTACCGTATTGATGTCTACGCGCTTAGTACAGACGCCAGCACGTCAATCTACCCTAATCTGTCAAATTTTACCAATCGAACATTAACCTTCCACTATTGTGATAAGGTTGAAAATCTATTAAAGAAAGAACAATGGCGAAAGCTCAGCTGACTTTAATTTAAGCGTCTAAAAGTGACTTATACACGAAGGCAGTTCTATTATTTTTCTACGTTTTTTCAAAGTATCACATTACCTAGTTAAGTCCGGATAAAAAAAAATAATTTTAAATGAAAAGTTATTTGATTTTTTCATTGACAATTAGTGATGCCATTTTTTAGTATTTATTCTGCCAAGTGACAGTAAGTGTAATATTAATGTAATAAAATCAGTTTTAGTTTGTTATTGTAAGTAAATGAATTAATAATCATGTTTATTTATAAGTGGAAGTGTTCTTTGTAGGGAGGTAAAAATATTGTAGTGTTTTTACACTACAATATTTTAATTCATTGGTTTTTACAAATGAATTACTTTCAATTAATGACTGGCAAAAAGACTATTATTCCAAGTCAAAAAAATATAACTTGGTTTGACAACTATTGATTGTTCATGTCACATTATCCTCAAGAAAAATATTTATATGTATAATCTATGGTTAACTGATTACTAGGCAGCATGGTCTAAGACCTTAGCCTGTTTCGTCAGGAACTAATCTACTTAAAAAAAAATGTTCATGTCACAAACGCTTGCACATTGTGCCTTGCTGAGTTAAAAATAAAAATAAATGCAATTAGCAGTTGCTATTCCTGTTAACAACTGTAATTGGCATTTATTTTTTTAAAACCTTTATTTTTGTACGAGTGCACAAGCGCTAAAGTTCGCAGTGCCTAACTTCACACTCGCCAAGTTAGAACGGCCACATTGTAGCTGTTATTATTTAACCACACTACCCATTTATTTTCTGATATCAATACATATTTTTCTCTAAGATGAACGCATTCTTTATAACATTTAAATATAATAATTATAATATTATTGATAACTTATGACATTTTATTTACTTGTACACCTACCACATTGTGGTCTTTTTAACCCAAAGGTTGACTGGTAGAGAATGCCTTGTTGCATTAAGTCCGCCCATGTAGGTACCACCATTACACATAAAGATTAAATAAATAAATTCTTTTATTGATTGTTTTTTAGAGTAAGTAGATGTAAGCAGTTTAAAAAAATGACTAACTAAATGTGTTTCTTTCTCTTTTCAGATTCGAAGGGTGCCGAATCTGTACAGTAAGGTGTAAGTACCTTAAAGAATGGCTTCGAAAATTGTTGCCAATTCTTAATCAGTTTTGCGGTATTTCACCAAAAGGTCAGCAATAAATCGGTATTTGAATAATAAATCCCTAGACGTTATAACAAAAAAAGTTTCTACGTTACCCTCTTTTCAATTTTCGACACAATTGCCCATCAGTGCTGGGAAAAGTTATTTTAAACGTCCATAATGATCTCCTATTGTTGGTGTGAGCTTTCCAAGCCCAAAAATACTATTGTAGATAGGCAGGCCATACTTAATTTATCGACCACAATAGTTAGAAAATATTCTCATATTAAGTTACATACACATTCATAATTCTGGATGAGTTACTATGTTGTATAGTAACATTAATAACCATCCAATGACCTAGAAATTTACTGCTATATTAAAATCCATTAGTCTGTTGATATTACTATTACATTTAAGCCTTTTAGTGTTTAATTCAAATAAATTTTATGGCCTCAGTTTTAGTATTTATTGCCTTTGAAATTAATTAAACGTACAAATTCACTTTGAAAAAAATTGCTCAATATAATGTGTAACTTTTAGATAGATATACCTACTCTTTATTGTACACTATAAAAAAAAACAAATAAGGACTTAACAACTAGAAAGTGTGATACAATAGGTTCAAACTAAAAAAAAACAAAAAAAACCTACTTAACTTAGATTACTAGAAATGTCCAGATACCGCCTCGCGTTGTGAAAAGCATCATAAATGAGCAGAGCTTCTGTCACAATTTCAAAACTGCGCGTCAAAGTAACTGACAGCGGCTCAGAGAAAAAGGATATTTTGTGGTGAATAAGTATTTTTACACGTAAATATAAAAATAAGAAATGATTTCATTTGAATTGAATATTTATGACTGGCTCGTTGGTATAGTGGTCGCAAGCGCGACTGCTGAGGACGTGGTATCGGGTTCGGTTCCCGATTCGAGCAGAAAGTGCTATTGGGATTTTCTGTAATGAGTAGGTAGTATCACACAGCCAACTTTCAAACCCCGGTTTGAAAGTTGGCTGTGTGATACTCCCGATCCTCGGCAAGCACGCTTAGCCATAGTTCTGATCTGTCATTTAAACATCTTTGACAGTCATGACAGGTAGTCAGAAGCCAGAATATCTGACATTGGTCTGGCTGGGTGTTACCCAGCTACTGGATTGTAGAGGCAATCGCTCCATGCAAAACAGTAATACTAATGACGATGACTATGACGATGATTTCAATTAGGATTTAGTTTCAAATATCTTTGTTTACAAATTCCCAGAATTGTTCTCTAATTGTTTACTTAAAGCAATTGTAAAACTAGTCTGGGAATTTGTACTGCTAAATCCTACGATTTTTATTTGTAAAATACCAATACGGTTGCTCAGTTCAAACGCAGATCTATACTAATATTATAAAGCGGAAAAGTTTGTTTGTTTGTTTGCTTGCTTGAGGAAGGTTAAGTACTGGGTGGATTTGGATGCAATTTGGTATGTAAGTAGCTTGAAGCTTGAGGAAGGTTATAGGCTACTTTTTACGCGACTGCAAAAAAGGAGAGTTATGTTTTTACCGTGATAGAATCCACGGGAGCGAAGCCCCGCGTGAGTACTAGTAATTAATAAAACGACCGCTCCGGTAAACTATAAAAATAAATTATACGCTTAACACGGAACGGCTGCAACGTTCTTTCATACTTTGTTTTGAACTTCCAACAAGTTTAAACTAGAATAAAATGCTGTTACTTATAATTTCTTAAGTTCTAAGCGCATACTCAAAGTTTTAATTAAAAAATCTGAATATCGCGAAGCTAGTTGGGAACAATTTAAAATTCCATTCGTCCCCTTTTTCATAAGAGCTGAACGTCTTAAGTGGCTAGTCACAGGAAGTGAAGCCACTTCGTCTTTTGTGTAAGAGTTTCCTTTGAACGTATTTAATATTCATTTTTTATTTTATGAGATTGAGTAGGTACCTTAATGAGTAAGTAGGCAGGTAGGTATGTTTAAATGAGTAGGTGTAGGTAGGTAGTACACGATATTGAAAGCTTCTTTTCCTTTCAACATGGACGTATACTGCGGGCTTTACATATGTTTTTGCCAGCAATGTAGGATTTAAGCTCGTGATTGAAATTAAAAGCGGACTGTATTTAAATATGGTCTTTTATTAACATTTCATGGAGATGTCTCATGTGACGCGGTGGAGTCCATAGAAGCATGAGTCGTTCGGATCGTTTCGAATCGGCTTTGCCGATACCACACCGTATCTTCACACACCGATGTCATTCGGCCGCCCGTTACGAACCTTGGCGCATCTGTAAGATTCGCCGACCAAGGCATACCCTAGGCACTCCCGATGACGCAATCACCCTGCTCCAAGAGAGCCGTAGAGAAACCAGCACAGCTTAAAAAAGCAAAAACCGACCGTCTTTCCGTCCTCGCCGCCGAGGCCCGCCGCGACGTCCCCGTAACCGTCCGCCCCGACCCTTGCCAGAGCCAGACGGCGACGCTGAGCCAGTAGCTTTAAATTACCTTATTAATAATGATATGATCCAGCCTGTCCCTAGCTGCCCTTCCCCTGTGACGCCCTAAGCCGAGGACCGTCCCCACAGGGGATGCCTTTAGCCGCCTTTTTTTAAGTCTTATAATAAGCCCTGGCTGGGGGCTTTAAGCATGGCAGCAGAGCAGCGAACGAGAGCGACGCATGGCGAGCGCTGATTGGTTGCTGCCGAATGAATCTGACCGGCGAGTGCTGATTGGACGTCGCCGAATGAACCTGGATGGCGAGCGCTTCATTCAACGGATCTACACATATATAAAAACGTACTCTGTGTCTTCGACACTGGAGACTCTTAAAACCATGGTGGTAGTCGGTTTACCATCATAACTCTTAATAACTTGTCATTTTCTCCTCTGTAAATTATATAAATATTAAAATAAATACGTTAAAACCCTTAAGAATAAAAGGAAGTTCATTGAAAAAGCCTGACCCTCAAAAATCCCCAAACATATTGGTGCAAAGCCCGGTTAAGCAGCTGACAACCTCAGAGGAAAACCTGCGAGATGCCACTCACAAAAAAAAAACACACCGATGTCGTGTTAATCACGTAGGCACGTAGCCCGTGAGTGCCGGTCGGCCGCGCCGTGTCTTCGGCGTACAGTGTGGTGAAAGAAGATGAATAAGACACAAACAAAGTAGAGTTTTTGGTGTCTAAATTTCCCCTCGGAAGAATTTCACCTCTTTTTTCTGGTGGGAAAATCATCGAATTACTTCTCCCGCTCTAGGTAGAGCAAAAGGGAGTGTCCGACTTCTACTGACAGTCCTTGCGTCCTTGCATCCCGGTTCCGCGGTAGGAAGAAGATAATTTGACATACGCAGTGGTCTTTATTTACCTCGGAATTGGAGGCATTATTGCTCCATGTAAAACGCTAGTACTTAGTTGCAATCGCTTAGACTGAAAGCCGATCCCAGGATAGTCATAAAAAGGCTAAGCTGATCATGATTAACGAAGCCTTTTCCTCATTAAAAGCCACAAAAAACAAAGCCTCTTCATCCACTAAACAGATTTCCCACAAATCTTCACAAACTGAACGTTTGTATTTGAGCAGATTAAAGAATGCCAAAATTAATCTTATGTGGACTCCGACGTGAGGGTCTTAAGCCGGGAAGGGTTTATGTGTAGTGGCCCTCAAGAAGCATCCTTGTTTTTTTCTCCTCTATGAAAGGAAAGGAATTATTAAGACTTTTTTCGAGAAATAGCCCCGTAGTCACGGACTGACCTTAGAGAGCGGGAAAATCAGTTCGGGACACCTTCTGGACTACGATATTGAATTTGCAAAATGTTGAATTCGCAAAATGTTGAATTTGCAAAATGTTGAATCCCAAAATGTTGAATTTTATCGAGATCTATTGTAGTCCAGGTGTATTTTTATTTATTAACGTAGGTACTAAATTAAAAACAAAAACTCTTTACTTGTGATCCTTATCTAAAAAAAACTCCACTTATAATCATTAACTAAAACAACAAAAAACATTTACTTGTAATCCTTAACTTAAACAACAAAAACTCTTTACTAGTAATACTTAGTTTAAAAAAAACTCCACTTGTAATCATTAACTAAAACAACAAAAACCATTTCCTTGTAATCCTTAATTTTAAAAAAAAAACTCTACTTGTAATCAATATTGATATTGATATTTTCCTGTGAAGTAGAAGTGTGCTCATTATAAGATTTGCCAAAAGACGTCCACTGCTGGAAATAGGCCTCCCCCAAATATCTCCACCGCGACCGGTCTTGCGCCTCTCGCATCCACATTCAACATTTTGCAAATTCAACATTATGGGTCCGGAAAATTCAACTTTTTACGAATTCAACATTTTAGGATTCAACATTTTGAGATTTCAACATTTTGCGAATTCAACATTTAGCAAATTCAACATTGTAGTCCAGAAGGTCGGCAAACTCTAGTAAAGTTTTTGAATAAAATATAATTTAATTCACAACACACTGAAGATTGCGTCCTTCTTGCTAAAAGCGATCGCACCCAGATACGCCTATTTCTTTTCTTTCTTTTTTGCTTTTGATTCATAATAAATAAATTAATAGTTTAAAAAACACTAGAAAAACACGCTTTTATAAACGCACGTAAAAACAAAAAATACTCTTCCATATTATTCTGTACTTACTACACAGAATAATATGGCAAAAAGTATTTTTTGAGTAGTGAACAATTAAACGGTCGGATCCTCTGGGGGGCTCTGGCCCCTTTTTCTTATTTAAAAGTGACATCTATAAAAAACTAAATCTATAGATTACGCGGTAATTCAAAAGGGTTAAGAAAACCGATATCAGATTTTCTTTAGGTTTGTTATAACCTTGAAACCTGATCGTGTTCAAAGTCCATTACGTGACCTTTCTCACAAGTGCAAACACGACTATGATACGAATTTCCATCATGGAATGCCAGTGCCTATCTTCCGGCTTCATCATCAGACCTTGAAACCTAATCGTGGTCAAAGTTCATTACAAGACTTCTAAGAAATCCAAAACAGCTATGATACGATATTCCATCATGAAGTTCCAGTTCATATCTTCCGGTTCCATCATCAGATCAGTTCGAGAGTACCATACTATTGTATTGTCATCAGAACTACATACAGCTGCCAATTTTCATTACGCTACGACCCTTGGAAGATGGTTAAATTAGTTACCTTAGATTCCATTACATAGTTAGTTACATACAGGTCGACCTAAGAAAAGCGTGTTAAAAAGTGCTACAAGTCGCCGCAGCAAGAATAATGTCGTACATAGCGAGCAATAAGTCCAGAACGTGCTGTATAAGGTCATGTTCCCTCAAGATTCTTTTACCGTTTTGAGAGTTGTGTTGAGGATGAAAATTACACAAAGTAAGGTGCCTGCCTGAATTGGAACCTACGACCTACAATTATACCGTGCGCACGCGCATTTCGGGTGTTCAATATTGTAATAATGGCGTCGGACGTTATTAAGTGTAATACGTGTAATATCGTTATAAACGAAAAATAAAATGGATGTAATGGATAATGTCAGTTTGATCCGCATTTGCACCAGTGCTTTTTCGGAAGAGGACATAGTTGTTGCCAAAGATCTTTTGTTCGATTCTGTGAAAACCGATAAGCGAAAAATACAGAGGAAGAAAAATGGCAAAGCACAGCGTGATGTCGAAGACATAATAGCCCTAATGAATCAAATCGAGCAAGATGATATACCAATTTTTGTTGCTCGTAACTTAACTAAACTACCCCCAGTAACGTTTGATCATGTCGACGTTACAAGGCTTTTAAAGGACATCGTCCTGTTACGACAGGAGCTAACGACAATCAAGCAAACCTATGTGACAGCAGAAGAATTAGATGTTCTCAAAAACGAGGTGGCAATGTTCAACCATAAAGAAGTTGTGGAGTCTAATAACAACATAAACATACTCGGGGGTAGTTCATCAAACGAATCAAACGAGTTATTGAATCGTGATCAACCATTACGAACAAAAAATGACCTTCCAATCACACCTGTATCTAAAGAAAATAGTATTAGTGTGCCGGAACAATCGATTAGTGTGAATACATGCGTTTCTATTGAAAAGACTAGTCAGGAATGTGAGACGCAATCAGTGACAAATAAGCAGGTACAAAACATAGTCACCCATCTTAAGACAAAATCCTTTGCGGAAACACTAAGTGAGGGTGGTGTTTGGAAGAATGAGAAGAAGGATGAAAATTGGCAACTTGTACAGAGGAAGAGGTTAAGAAATAAATTCTACAGTGAGAAGGGAGAAGCATGTGTTGAACTGGATGGAAACTTTAGGGCAGCAGATGGCAAACTACCTTTGTTTATAAATAATGTTTCCAAAAATACGTCGGCAGAAGATATTTTGAGTTACATATATAAAAAAACTCAAGTACAGATAACATTGGAGAAAATAATTATGAAAAAAGAAAGGGATTACGATGCCTACAAAATAATTATACCAAGAAGTAAATTAAATGTCTTTATGGATGCTAAGCTATGGCCTAATGGGATATCATTTAGACGCTTTGTTTATTTTACGAAGCGAACTGGCTTTGATAATAATGACAATAAATGAATACAACATTGGCTACATTTAACTGCAAATCTATTAAGAGAAGTATAGATGGTGTTCGAGCATTGTGCAGGTCAGCAGACATTGTGGCCTTGCAGGAGACCTGGCTCATGCCACATGACATTCCGTGGTTGGGCAAAATTGATCCAGACTTCAGTTACACAGGAACATCAGCTGTGGACACTTCGATCGGTCTTCTTCACGGCCGGCCTCATGGTGGGGTCGCATTACTTTGGAGAAAAAGTGTGTTTCAAACAGTGTCTGTGATTAACTGTAACTGTGTGCGGTTATCAGCTATTAGAATAATGATGGCTCATATAAAGATTTTGGTGTTTAGTGTCTACATGCCTACGCTACTCAGTAAACTCAATCAGGTTCTCAGCACAATTGAACCTGATTGAGTTTACTGAGTGTATGAGTCGTATAAATGCCATTATTGATGAGCAACAGGTAGAAACTTGTCTTATATTAGGCGATTTTAATTCACATCCCAATGGATTATTTGGGAATGAGTTAAAACAATTTTGCGTAGATCAGAACTGGATATGTGCTGACATTCAGATGCTAGGTACGGACTCTGATACATTTACTTTTGTAAGTGAAGCACATAATTGTAAAAGATGGCTGGACCACTGTGTGGTCACTGAAGCTGCGTGGAAGGCAATGGTGAGTGTTAATGTTAAGTATGATGTATTCTGGTCTGACCATTTCCCTTTACTTTTACGCTGTAATTTTAATATTATTAAACCAAAAACATTGTTAAACAATACAACGCAGAATAGAGTTTTATGGGGTAATAAACAAATAGAACAAATCGCAAAATATACTAAATTGTGCAATGACAAATTAAAATATATTGATTTTCCTGTCCAGTTTCACAAATGCATAGATAATAATTGTCACAATTTAGAACATCGGTCAGTCATTGATAATATGTACTACAATATAATAGCAATACTGTGTGAGGCGGCCAGTGAAAGTTATGAAAAAAGTTGTTGTCGAAGAAAAGGTTACATCAGGGGATGGAACAGGCACGTTAGTGGGGCGCACAGGCAAGCCAGACTTAGTTTTCAAATGTGGTTAGAGGCTGGTAAGCCACAGGGTGGCCAACTCTACAAAAATATGAGTTTAGATAGAAAAGCATTTAAGTTGAAGTTGAAATGGTGCCAAAATAACCAAGAACAAATAATTATGGACAAGATAGTTTGTCTTCATAGTAATAGTAATTTTAAAGAATTTTGGAAGAGCACTAACAAATTGAACCCTAAGCCTGGCTTTCCTGTCAGTGTTGAAGGTCTTACTGAAATGGCTGATATTTCGAATATGTTCAAAGATTACTTTACTGTTAAATCTCCGTTAGGCCCGTCATCACCTGACTCTTGTAATGACTTTCCTTTGGTACGAAGTTTAGCAATCAGATATACAGCTAAAGAGGTAAAACAGGCAATAACACGCATGAAGCGAGGCAAGTCCCCGGGACACGACGGGCTGAGTGTAGAGCACTTAAAACATGCTGGTAGTCACCTGCCCAGGGTTCTTGCACTGCTCTTTAATTGTTGTGTGTCACATGGTTATTTACCTAAGGATATGATGAAAACTATAGTAGTGCCAATTGTGAAAAATAAAACTAGTGATATATCTGATAAGACAAATTATAGGCCCATCTCTTTAGCCACTATTGTAGCTAAAGTATTTGATTACTTATTAAATAATTACTTGAAAACTAATGTCAACTTGCATGATGCTCAGCATGGCTTTAGAGAGGGTCTATCAACTGAAACTGCAATTTTATGCTTAAAGAAGGCTGTTAAATACTATACAGACAATCAAACTCCTGTTGCGGCTTGTTTTCTAGACATGTCAAAAGCTTTTGACATGGTTTCTTATGACAAGTTGTAGTCAAAACTATCTGCAGCAAATATTCCCTCTGAATTAATTCATATATTTAAGTATTGGTACACACATCAAGTAAATTTTGTAAAGTGGGCTAATGTATTTTCAAATGAATATATTATGGAATGTGGTGTGAGACAGGGTGGGTTAACCTCTCCTACCTTGTTCAATATTTATATTAATGATCTGATTGGTGAGCTAAGCAGTTTGCATGCTGGATGCTATATAGACGGTGTTGCATTTAATAATATAAGCTACGCTGATGATATGGCGCTGCTCAGTCCGTCAATGGCGGGGCTTAGAAAATTAATTGAAGTTTGTATGTGCTACGCTGATGAACACGGGTTAAGATACAACAAGAAAAAGAGTGAATTGCTTATCTTTAAGGCGCGGAATAAATGCACTAAAGAGTATTCATCTATCACTTTAAGTGGTGGTATCTTGAACCGTGTGCATCAGTTCAAATATTTAGGTCATATCGTCACGGATGCTATGAGGGATGATTCTGATGTAGAACGGGAACGGAGAGCGTTGGCGGTGAGGAGTAACATGCTTGTTCGTAGGTTTTCACGCTGTACTGATGCAGTAAAAATATCGCTTTTTAAGGCCTATTGCCAAGTGTTTTACACGTGTAGCCTGTGGACCAGCTGTACTCTAAAAGCCATCAATGCTCTTTGTATCCAGTACAACAATGCGTTTAGGATGCTGTTGGGGCTGCCACGCTTCTGTAGCGCATCGGGTATGTTCGCTGACGCGCACACTGATGGTTTCGCGGCCATTAGACGCAAGCGCGCCGCGTCCATAATGTACAGAGTGCGTGCCAGCACCAATAGTCTCCTAAACGTAATCGCTTGCAAACAGGATTGTCCTGTAATGTATTGTCTAAGTCAGTTGCATTTACTAACATAGTTTTAAGGTACAATGTTACTAACAATATTATGGAATGTCACAAATTCTGAAATAAATGAGTTTATTATTATTATTAAGTCATACCTGTGACCACCGGATCACTATCAGTCACCAATTATAGGTATCAGTACCAACTAAAATTAAAAACGATTATATGTTATTAGGTATGTAATTTATATTTCGCTTATGTTTGATATTTTTGCACATTTTTTGAAGAAGTCTAATTTATGTTTTATTATTCATTTCCCTTGTTTCGGTGGGTTCTCTTTAGGTTGATGGTGTAGGACTTTCTTCTTCAGCTCCTTCAACTCTTCGCCGGCTGCTGACGCTGGATTCACTTGTTCACCTGCTAAAGTATTAATAGGAATATAAGTATATAAAATATACGATATCGTCGCCCAGCAGTGAAAACCTCGGATGACTCATTTCCTCAAAAAAAAAAAAAAATTTGTTCTTTGGATTTATAAACTCGGTAAGCACCAAAGATATATAATAAACTATAGATACGTTGTCCACGCTCTAAAATGGCAAGTTGAAATCAAGGTAAGTGCCTCGTGTCTGTTTAGTTACGCACGAACCTGTGTCGCGATCGCTACACTACACATCTTAAGAAAAAAATATATTTTTAAAGAAAATTAGGAAAAAAGCATGCCTTTGTGTGTTTTCAGACGTTGCACTAATTATACCGCTTCCGTGAGAGGTCAAAATGTGTCATTTCATAGGTAAATATCAACAGAAATACATTTTTTATTTCTCTACACGGCTAATGGCGGCTAGCGTATGAATGAAGTCAGTCACGTGACGTTAGGGGAGGTTGTTAACTAAAGATGTATATTCATCTCTCTCTAACATCAGGTGTACCTAAAGATGGCATTTATTTTCTGTCCCTTTCTTTACGCGTATTAGATAGTAATTCTCTATGTGTGTGTTTCGTGCCGTTTTTGAGAGGTGTTTTGTGGGAATATGACGCGTCTATTATAATACGTCATTGGTAAGCACAGATTACTTTAGCAAACTTTCGAATCAGCTACTCCTAGCGCCATCAATGACGTGCTATGAGAACCTTGTATCAAAATAGGCTCCGCCTTTTTCGTCTGAGAAACTCGCCAGTACGGTTGATAATAGCGTTATTCCGGATTAAAAATTGAAGAAAGTGTGTACAAAGTGCCCAATTTGTGTTGTAAAGTGTCAAAATACATCGAAAAGTAAGTACTCTTTATGATTTAATAAGTTTTATGAAGAATTGACTACTATTTCTAACGATTTTGTCTTGAAATATATTGCTAACCTCGTACTCGTTGTATTATACCTATGAAAACCTTGTAAACTTGGTGACGGGTTTTTCACTGCTTTCATACCACTTATAGATAATCTTGTATTTGATAAACGAAAACAAAGTATTAAATGTCTCCATTATCCAGCAAAGATGCGTAAAAATTATCACATCATATTATTAGAAGATCACAAAAGAAAACATTTTTAGAAATTATAATAAGTAATATAAAATTAAATTAAAAAATGTTTTCTTTGTGATCTTTTTTCAGTAGACAGGTTTTTCTTCCTCCTGTAAAATTTTGTTATAAACACTTACGTGGTTTTCACTGCTGGGCGACGATATGTAAAATAAGGATATCCATGATTTTGCGAGCTTATGAGGCTCACACCTTCAGGCAAAATGCATTGGAAAGAAGAGTATATTAGTACATTAATGTGGAAGTAACAATACGTCGGTCTGTCTGTCAACTCTCAAGACGACTAAACAGCTGAATACATATGAATGAAACTTAACACACTGATAGACCAACTTTTTATTCCCATAATATGTTTTCTGGGCATTATTTTCATAACCGAAGGCTGCCGCGATAAATCCCCTCTTTGATGAGTGGCTGGAGAGACGCCATGGCGCCATGACCTTCCGCCTGACGCAGGTGCTTACCGGACACGGCGGTTTCGGTTCCGTATTCAGCGGGACATTCCGGCGGACACGGTGGAGCATACGGTCGAAGTGTGCCCTACTTGGGCGGAGCATCGCCGTATCCTCGTGGAACCGATTGGGGTCGGGGATCGTGAGCTGATCTCCGGCCACCGTAGGCGCGGGCTTGCGGACGGCGAGCAGGGGTAGCTCACCGACCGGTAAGGACCACGCCCGGGTCGGTGGCGCATCGTGTTCCACGCGCGTCTTAAAGAGCTGTCAGCACCAGTGACGGGGCCTCATAGGGCCATTGCCTGCCGGGGTTGTGGGAATGTTGTAACGAGATACTGCGGCCCCGGAACTTAAGGGCAGCTGAAGGAACAGTGTGAGTTTTTAGTCAGTAGAAGTCTGATACTCCCTTCCGCTTAACCCAGAGCGAGAGAAGTCATTAGATGATTTTACCACCAGGAAAAAAAAGAAAAGTCATTATTTTCATATTTTACGCTGGTGTAGCGACCGGTAAAAAATGTGTTCGCATACGTTACGCTTAAAAATGCATACAAGCGTCAACTTTCCATTAATGTGTACGAATCGCCCATTACTTTCAGTCTAACCGGATGAAAATCAGTGCTGTATATGGGGCAGCTGCCTATCCCCATAACTTGTAATTATTGTTAAAGGTAATACCATAACTTGACCGGCTTCATCGATTTTGACTACCTGTAACAACTCTCAAAGATACACAAATAAAACGTACAGATACTGCTTCATAAATATGTCTCCGTAGCGGAATGTTTAACATACGTTTTCACACAGCGCCATCTAGTCACAAACTAAGCAGAGCTTGTGATATGAGTACTAGACAACTGATAAACATACATATATATTTATAAATACATACATATTATAGATAAATTACACCCAGACAAAGAACAAATGATCGTGCTCATCACACAAACATTTGTCCTGGGTGAGAATCGAACCCACCGTCATTCCAAAGTCCTACTCTATGCTGATGATCTCAAAATATATAGGCCCATAAGAAATGTGCACGATAGTGTTTTATTGCAGGAAGATTTGGATCGCTTCAGCAATTATTGGGAAACTAATAAGTTACAATTAAGTCTGCCCTTAAGTGTTCTTGTATTAGTTTCACGAAAAATAAGAATGTTGTCAGGTATCCTCATTCCTTAGATAATACACCACTTTCCAGAGTATCCCTCATTCGAGATCTTGGCATCCTTCTCGACGACAGACTTCACCTTGACGCACACATTAACAAAGTTGTGAACAATGCCTATAGGATGTTCGGCTTTGTAATGCGATCTGCGAAAGAATTTGTGCGCCCTACCACCTATTTATACCTCTACAAATCGCTAATAAGATCTCAGCTCGAGTACGCAGTGCCAGTGTGGAATCCCTTCTACAAAAAATATTCTGCACAAATCGAAAGAGTTCAACGGAAATCCTTAAAAGCCATGCACTACCGTTGTTTCCGCACATCTTTATCAAGTGATCAATTACTTAGAAAATATAAATTAATTGAATTAAAATCAAGACGAACTTTGCTTGAAACAGTATTCTTCTTTGATTTATGTAACAATGTATATGACTGTATGAATATCCGAAATAAGATATGTTACACAGTTCCTAGGACAACAGTTCGCCGCGGTGTACGTGAACGTCCCATGTTTGCAGTGACGCCTTGTCGCACGAAAGCAGGTGAACGGGCACCTCTCCGCCGTTTAAGTAAAAAATATAATGAATATTTTCATCACATTGACATGTTCCTTCTTTCTGGTGCTCAATTCAAAGATAGAGTGTTTAAGACACTGGGTCAATAATCAATGGTTGATAAATAACATAATTAATTTAAAAAATCGATCTCTTATTATTTAAATTCAAATTTCAATCTCCAATGTTTTATCTCAATTATTTTTAATTATAATTCAATCTACATTTTTTTTATATCCATTATTTTCATATTTAATTGCTTTTTAGTATTATTGTAATATAAGCATTATAGTTGTAAGGTTTTAAATTATATCGCATTCATTGCAGAAAACTCTTATGTATTTTGTGGAAAATGTTGTTGGTGGCACATTTGCCCATTTAATATTGTATTATTTCCTTAACTTGATGTAATGTGTTACTGTTTGTTTTCCCTAAATAAATAAAATAAAATAAAACCCACGACCTTGCGCATAGCAGTCAGGGCCACTGACCACTAGACCAACAGGCAACCTTACAACCTTACGTATTAAAATACAGTCTCCCACCGCGTCTAACTGAACAGATTTTCAAGCGGTTTCCACCAATCGATAAAGGCTTCATAAGGAAGGGTTTAATATAATAATAATAATATAAGTACAAATATAAACGGACTAGCAGTCGCGCGGGACTTTATCTCGATTAAAACATTACCCACTTCTTTTGCAGTCGGGTAAAACCTTCCTCAAGCTTCAAGCTACTTCCATACCAAATTTCATTCAAATCCACCCAGTACTTTCGAAGATAGCGCGTTCAAACAAACAAACTTTTCCGCTGTATAATATTAGTTTAGACAGAATATATTAAAACGGGATATTTACCATGTGTATTGATTTTTGTGTGTCGGGAATAGAATCGAGTGTTTAGTGATACATGTGACAGTGGTAGCGGTTTCGCTAACAGAAAACGAACGAGAAAGAGGGTAGACCGATTTGTCTGCTCATAAACTTCCACCCGCAAATACACCAGTTCATCCGTGATCATGGCGCTTGCAACAGTGCCGAAATATCGGAAACTCAAAACAATAAATACACATTGTAAATATCCCGTTTCGAGTTCTAATGATACTGTTAGTGACCATGTCCGCTTAAAAACTTAGATAGAATATACTTTATTGTACACCACATAAATAACAATATTGCTGAAAATTTGGTTACAATGGCGGTCTTATCGCTGAGAGCGATATCTTCCAGACATCCTTTGGAAGGACTTTACAAGCTTTACAATGGGGAGGGCGATATTATTGACACTTACGATGTGTGTCAGCTGGTTTCAAGTCGGACTGGCCAGGCTTGTCTCCGAGGAACTGGTAGCCACTCCACCTCGTACTGGAGTTCCGTACTTTTATGGCCCTTACAGCACATGCTTCAACTCTTGGCAAGTTATTCATTATGACTGTGATAAGTTCAACAGGTGGTTCCTTTTTTATATTATTTATTAAAAAATTCTTCAATACTATTACAATATTTTACACAATCATAGCGAAATATATTATTGACGACAATTTTCTTTAAAAAAATGAATGTTGACTGAAGTGACAAGTCACATACTTAATACGTTTTCTTTTTACTAGAAAGAAAACCACGAAAGAGTATTTTATTTCTGTTTTTACAGCTGTTTACAACATTATTCGTAGTTTACAATAACGTAATCTGCAGACGGTGGATCGAAAAGAGAGATCGAGAAGAGAAAAGAGTGAGCCCCTTCTAATAATTTCTTTAAAATAGGTACACATATATTTCTCGTGTTCGAATGCAAGTTCAGGCAAGGAAGTCTTCAACAAAGCCTATAAGTAATTATACTCATTGTTAAAAAATAGTCGAATGTTACCAATAAGTGAAATTGCACCTCTCCTCCCCCTATCCAGGCCGCTAATTATAAAGAAGCAAACAAATACTTATGGTACTTAAATCTCTCAGATTTCTCCCAAACGTGGTATCTCCCAGTAGGTCATATCCGCGATTGTGAAACATTTTCACACAAACTTTAATGAAATAACACAAATTTGCAAATGAAATCAAACTCATGAATGTCTAACGAATTGAATGAGTTCATATAATATTCAATAAGGTATACGTATTCTCAGTTAAATTGACATATTCTTTACGTACTTCGATTTTCTGGCACCTACTATGCTTGCTGATCGCGTTACTCAGTTCCTGGGTTATGAATGTAGGCATTGGCTGAGTCCCAATATAAAATGCTACTATGCCGCTGCATCTGATTTGACTGAAAACTGAAATGAAAAGCGAGAAAGATGAGATTGATTATACTTTTTTCTGTAAGTGGATACTTGGTTTCAATATTTCCTTTTTTTTAATGGTCTAGTATTTAATTTTAGAAGGATTTGTTTAAAACTTGATGAGATCCTCACAATGGCCCGAGTATATTACTTGGTATAGTTAGTTATTTTTTTTTAATATTCTAATTTGTCTCCCAAAACTGAAGCTAAATTATTAGATGCAATTCAAAATTGGCTATGACAGACGGATGGGTGGCCGCGCGAATAATCATTTGAATATTCTATTTTTAACCGACTTCTAAAAAAGGAGGAGGTTCTCAATTCGGATGTTTGTTTGTTTTTTTTTATGTTTGTTCGGGCATAGCTCCGTCGCTTGCCAACCGAATTGAAAAATTCTTTTTTTGTTGAAAAGAGTAGACTTTCCAAATGGTCCCATGAAAATTTCATCGAAATCGGACAAGCCGTATTATATTTATAAAATAATTTTAATTTCGGAAGGCGGTGTGAAAAAAAAGAAAATCCAAAACCAATAACACCGACTACCAAAATTAAAATTATTTTTGGCTTTGTAGTGTTTTGATATGGAAGTCGGTTTTATTTTTTGCAAAAAATTTTTTATTTAATTAGCTTTCACGGAACCAGGTTCTACATTCGTTGAGTTCTTTGAACAGAGAAAAAAAAACTTTTTAATATACTGATGAATAGTCACATACACACACACATACATCAACTTAAATGGTTCTCATATGATTTGACCAGTACGGTTTATATAGACTTCAAAAGGGCCTTCTACGTTTGAATTTATATCGGTGTTTTCTCCTCAGACCCTATAACACAGGCCTTTTTTAGTAAATTTATGAATGAAAATGATAGTGTTGTTTAATAAAAAAAAATCAAAATAAACATAATTTATAAATAATAAGTTTTTATTAAAAAAACTTATTGTTACAGGAATAAGAAGCTTTATTTCGTTTCGTAACATAACAAGCTTTCGTTATTGTCACAAAACTGAAATAAATAGACTTAAACGCCTAGTTATAAAATTTACTTCTCCTCATAAAAGAAGACTTATGTTTAGTCAGTATGTTCAAAGAAAAACAAATTATATTTATTATGAAACGAAAAACTTTATGTAACATTACCAACTAGATAATGTCAAAGCCTAAATAAGCTTTGTTCCAAAAATAGCGGCAATATGAGACAAACTTATGTAATTTAAGATCCTTACTTCGGTACAAATGTCAAAGGCGTTTTATTTTCCATTTACACGTTTCGGTCTCTCGAGCGTCACAGTTTCGTCGTTTATAGGCTGATCGACTTAACACGTGACTGGAGATAATAACTCCACTTAACTGCAATCAAATTGTTTATTTCAGACATACATCTCTTATATATAACAATGGATTACTGTTCATTAGTCTCGCTAAAACTCGAGAAGCGCTGAACCGCTTTGGCTATTTTTGGTTTTAAAATATTTGTGGAACCCCAGGGAAGCTTTAAAAGGTGAGAAAATATGGTAAATAAAAATTAAATATGGTGGTACTAAGTTCGCCGGGTCAGCTAGTAATGTATGAATATCTATAGTACCAGCATACAAGAACGGAAAACTAGTAATTTATAATATATTTCATCTAATCCTATGTATACTGTCTCAATGTTTCGACTATGGCTTCCAATCCCGGAATACCGAGACCTCGGTATTGCGGGATCCCGCGTCATTTTCCAATCCCACGTGATGCGGGATTCCGGGCGAGGGGTCCGCGGGATTTGCGGGATTGAAAAAAAGCATGCATGCGACCTCTCGCGAGCGCGATCGCTTAGTGACTCAGTGACTGGCGGCCGGCAGTGTTGCAAACAACGCGGTGGCCGATTTCGCCCGTTTTTCACGGCTTAAGTAGCCGAATTTCAGTCAGTGGTAGCCTAAGTATGTAGCCTAAAATATCAGTAAAGTTTTTTATTCAGTATTTGTTACTGTTTTTTGTGAAGATAAAACGGTGTAATTTGATTGATCTCATACTAATAGCAATACGTAAATAAATGTGGAGTTAGTTGATTAATTCATTGTTTTATTTGCTTTATATAAATATTTTCAATATGCGATAATAGATAAGATATATATAATAAGGTAATATCCCGCAAATACCGAGATCGCGCAGGATTGAAAATTTGTAGTCCCGCAAATACCGAGATTGAAATCAGGCTGCGGGATTGGAAGCCCTAGTTTCGACTTATCAATATGAGACTTTCTACTTTTTCAGCAATTACCTTCATATTGGTGTTGCCGCTACTCTGCTCATTACCGATGCCGTTCAATGCTGTTTTCAAACGTTGGCAACCTCAAACATGGTTAATACTCTAGAGTACCGAGGAAGCCCCCACCGCATCCTGAAGGCAAGGGAATTTCTATACTGCACACGCAGGTTGCCTGGAACTGATGACTCCCTGCGAAAAGCAAAACCATAGGTTACAGGTGTAAAAAGATTTGCATTAAGCCTAAAAAAGTGTCCTTTAGTCCTCTGCGTTCTCTCTCAAATCAAAAATCAAGTAAACGAAAGATCATGTGTGTTTCCTTTTAGATGGAACTTGACACATTTGCGTGCCGTGCCATGAGCTGCGTCATCGTGGCAGATTGAGACAAAGATGGTAATACATTCCGACTAATATCAGGCTTTCTGGCTAACGACTGTCAAAGTTATTCAAATAAGAGCCGGGATCAATGGAAACTGAACGTGCTTTCCGAAATACAGGGGTATAATACCGCCAACTTCGAGACTGGGCTACTACTGAGAAGTTTCTTCTGTGTTTCCTGCCACTTATGACCTTTCAACCTTTAAAGCACGAGTCTCGTCCCATCTTAGAACTCATCTATCGCTTACCATCAGGCGAGATCGAGGTCAAGATTGCGCCCACCAGTAATTAAAAAAAATAGTAAATTTTGCCCGACTCAGGAATAAACCCAAGACCTCATGCTCAACAGTCGAACTTGCTTACTACTAGACCAATGAGGCAGGCTACGCGATAAATGAGTATATTAATTTATCTTTTTTAAAACTAGTTCAAGTGACCAAGAATTCAGAAATCTTAATATTGTACTTAAATTCATTAAAAAATAATTTATTTCGTCCACAAATAAATATCTTATGCTTTTATTACTTTCGCATACTAAAGTCTTCAGGTGTATAATATAACCCGGTCAAAATTTAATTAAAGAAATAAAAAATATTGCGTAACTTCATAGACGTAATGAAGTTTCGCAATATTTTAAATTTAATAATATAACTTTCCCAATAGATACTTACTGGGAAAGTTATATTATTAAATTTAAATCAATTAAAGTACTTTATTATTGCCATTCTGCTAGCTAAAATATAACGTAAACACTGGTTGAAAATTATAAAAACATACACGTTCTGTTTTGCATCATTTTTCCGATTACAACATGAAAAAGAAAAAAAAATAACAGCAAAATTTTTCTACTCATCTGCAAACATAAATTAATTAATCTTATTATATTTATTTAAAGTATTCCTTAAAAGATTCATAAATTAACTAGTTTTTGTCAGCGACTTCTTTCGCGTGGGAGGGTTTTCCAGCGTAAATCCCGATTCCGTGAGAATTCCGGAATAAAAATTTGCCTATATTGTGTTATTCCAGGATATCAACTATCTACTTACCTTTCATACAGATCCGTATATATCCATCCTCAAAAACTTTTGCATTTATAATAGATATTAAGCATTTCGCATTCATATTAGAGAAGTAAGATTTACCAAAAGCTTATTACTGCCTAAGGCTGCGGGCACGAAACTTCCGACGACCGAGCGATGGCGGGGCGACGAGCGTGACGGCGATGTATACAAAAGCATTGCACGGTATATGCTTTTGTTAACATCGCCCCGCCATCGCTCGGCCATCGCAAGTTTCGTGCCCGCAGGCTTAGTCTTGTCTCTGATCGCCTTTGCAAGTACGGCGTTCGTAACTATGTAGTTAATAATTTCTACAAGGAGATTAAAAACAAAACTTTACCAATAATTTGAAAGGACAAGAGGAGGAAAGGACAACAACTTTTTTTTTCTAGGTTGGAAAATCATCAAATAACGCGTCCCGCCGTGGGTGAAGAACTCACTTGCTGTTGGGAATCAGACCCAATACTACGCGTCACGAGTCAACGCGTCATCAGCAGCGGTGAGCGGATACGGCGCGACATCGACTCGGCCCAACCCGACGACCTGTGGTAGTGGCTTACACTTGCACATACTATATGTATATGAGCCGGGTCTTCCTTTTACTTGTTTGACCGAAAGGAATTTGACAAATTTTCACTTCCCAAAAATTTTTTCGCATATTTTCAATAGCCAAATTATTACTTAGCAAAAAATCTATTCACAAAAAATTGTAACGCAAACCTAATGTTTGGGAAATGAACTATAACTTGTTTACCAACTAGTACTTTTAACATTTTTTATTTAGTCAAATATTTCAATTGGAATAACAGATTTTACGCAAAATCAAATCAGCCAAATCTTTTTTCTATTAATGCAAGTCGTTTGTGGTAGGAGGTCACAGTTTCAACCTAACCTAACCTACCCATTTTGTTTTTATCAAAATGTTTTCGGCAAAACGGCATTATTATTTCCCTTATTTTTTTTTCTTTTTATTTGCCATAACAAATTATTTGACCAAACGTTTACTGTCTAAAGATTGTTTGCTGTTACAAATCATTTGATTAAAGACCAAATGCCTAAATGACATTATCCTTGATAATATTCTGCCAAGTAACAATTTGACCAAATGAAAATGTGCGTACTAAAATCATTCCAAACATTGCATTTGTATAAAAAAGGTTGCTAAAATTTGTTTGGGTATTGTAATTTTGGCAAAATCTTTTCGGCAAAACGGCAGGATCCCATATGAGCCAGTATTTTATTAACCAGCCTTTTTTTAATAAATATAAACAAAAAAAATATTAAAAAAAAATAATATAAATATTATAAATGTAAACACTACTACTAGTAGTAGTAATAGTGTTTACAAGGAGCAGAGTCTGACACTACCTTTCGCCACAGAATAGTAGTAGTACTATTCTGTGGCGAAAGGTAGTGTCAGACTCTGCTCCTTCAGTTGCCCTGGCGTTCCGGGGCTGCGGTATCTCGTTAGAACAATCCCGCAACCCCGGAAATGATGATGCTTGCATTACGGGAACGTTCTAAAGCTCTAAATGCGGTCCCGGATGCAAGGGCAATTGGAGAAACAGGGTGGGTTTTTAGTCTATAAAAGCCGGCACCACCTTTCACTTCAGAGTAGCAATCTTTAGATTTATTTAGGAGTAAAAGAAAAACGGCCGTTTAGTGAAGTACTAGCTGATATTATGTGCAAGTCAGTTCTATATATCAGGCCAAAAAGAAACTAAAAAATATTTTCGGTTACCTTCACAACCAAGTAGCTGGGAATAAGATACCACTTAGCCAGACCAGTGTGAGATTTTCTGACTTCTAATTACCCGTAACGACCGTCGCATGATAGCCGGGACCAACGGCTAACGTGCTTTCCGAAACCCAGAAGAATCTTGATACTTTAAGAAGGTATATTTAGGCACGACCGGGGAGGTCTAAACTAAACAATGTCTGTTGTAACGAAATTGTTAGGAAACGTAATATTTACGTTGTTGTACAGGTAATACAAGACACAACAACACACATCCAATACTCAATCATTTATTGCATTCCATATGTGTTACATGGTTCTAAATTGTATGAAACCATCATACAATTTAGATCAATATGGACCCTGTCGGGCACAGCAAAAATTAGAAGAAGGAGATTAAAAACAAGACTTTACCAATAATTTGCAAGGACAAGAGGAGAAAAGGACAGCAACTTTTTTTTCCTCACTTATGTACCTCTTATACTACAACACGGTCTATTTGCATTATCTCTGAGAACAGATAAAGTTCCACCTCCCCCTTACTTTGTTTATGTAGGTATATCCACATGTTTATTTATTATACAACATAAAGGGTATATACATAACAATCGCACGCCTTCTTTGGACGATAGCAAATAATATGGCAAGTTTTTAGTTATCCTACGTCTACATATGTGGAACTTATTAGAAATTTCAATAGATTGATACCAGAAGCCGATTTTTTTCAAATGAAGAAGAACGAAGAGAATTAATGTGTTATTGGCAAGTGACGTGGGAAGGTAGTACCAAGGAAGGTAGTAACCTTCGTAGTGCTGTGACACGTTTGTTATGTATGGTATTCAAGAAACATGTGAAACCGATAATTTGGAATCAATTCTTTGAGTCCCTCATTTTGACCTGAAACTGTGCATAGAGACTCCATACCAGATGTTGTCTTCAGTGTTTTTGGATAGGAATGGGGTTTCCGTTACACGTTGTATATTTTATTGTACAACTTACAATATTTATATGGATACAAAAGGTAAGACTAGTGTACAATGGACGGTCTTATTAGTACATTATAACTCAATTGGTCTTATCGCACAAGGCGATCTCTTATAGACAACCTTTCTTACAGACTCCTACATTGGTATATGTATGTGGCTATATAATATTTTTAGTTACTGTAAAATGCTAAGGATTACGATTGCGTCGAACTTTATGCCTTCATTGCCGTTTGCAAATAAAGAATATCATTGAATGTAATTAAAAGCCGATGGAGGTATCTCTTTCAACGACATCACATCATTTTCGTCTTATTTTTTGCCTTTCACATTCGTTTCGTTCTTCCCACACTTTAGAATAAGTAAATAATAATATGTACAACACAAAATGTTATTAACATGCAAAGTGTTTGTCGCATGGCATTCGTTTTTGCACGTTCTAAATTCTCATCTCACACTGAAATAATGAAGGAAACAACTCTAATGAAAACTTTGTACAACGTAATTAGTAGTCTAGAGTGTGACGTAATTATTCTTTAGACAGAGTAAAAAGGTCTTTGTTTAATTATAATAGGCCGTATTTAGAGACATTAAAACTCCGTTTAAGAACTTATCTTGAAGAAAATGGCAGTAAGATGAGAACTTTATACATACCGAAGAAGTTATTTAAAGACCTAAAAAAGCTACATTAAATCATATTCAGTACACGCTGAATCGTTTAAACGGTGTTTTAGTTATTTTAATTTTATATTAAATACATTTATTTCTTATTAAAACTTTCACAGCAATGTTTTCTTATTCCTCTCATCATTCCTTTACCAGCAAACCTCTCGTTGCTGCCATAACCACCCATTATAATTGGTCCGCCATCTTTGGGCGTCATATTGAGTTTAATAAGATGTCCTTTAGTTAACCAATTATTGTCATCCTAAACAACGTATACGAGTCTGTTTCAGGAACGTTAGCGTTCTTATACCTTTTATAAGATCGTGTGCGGTGTAGAGAAATAATTAATTGGATATACAAGATGTATTGTAATTAACGCACACCCTCAAACACCCCAATTAGAAATTTATGTAATTATCATAATACATACTCTGGATTTTTAGTTTTACTTGTTTAAACAGTTTTTAGTTTTGAGACTTTAACTTCCTTTAAATGAGTTTCATTTTTCTGTAATGTGTACTGAATGATGGAATTTATATAAATCTGCATTTAAAAAGTTACTACTTTAATTTACGGTCCATAGTTAGTTTCTTTTTACTATACAGCGAAAGTGTAATTTGTAATTTACGTAGCTTTGGAATAAAAATTCCGATATTTTTTTTAACGATAAAAATCGGTTCAGTAAACGATTTTGAACAAACTAATTTCAGGATATGCATTAATTATGTAACATGTATATATTTTGTGTTCAGGACTGCAAGAAGCCAGTGCAACGATACTGGTGTGTCCGAACTTGTCCACGGATCGTGGAGCCCAAAACGTTGCTTTCAATGAACAAAACTACAGGCTCTCCGGCCGACAACAATCAATAGCCTCTGAGGCTTTATCAATAACTAATCAATACCACTAACCTTCTGTGCTGGGTACGCCAAGCTTCGACCTTCCTAAGGCCACGCCCAAGTGTGGTATGTATGTAAATATGAAGTGAGTAAGTGAAAAGTATAGTGAAAGTCAAGTGTAGATGGACGGAGGTTCTCAAATGCAGGTCCTCCCAACGCGGTCTATCAGCAAACGCAGCACAAACTTCGCACCAGATTGAAGCAGCTATTTATCACTATTTTCAGCACAGTCCGCGTGTCAGACCGGGCTGACGACAATACGGCGATATATTCCAAAAATATCCCAGGGTCTACGTCAATTCGGGATTACAACTTCAAACAATAGTTAATCGCGACCCAATTATCGGTTGCAACCGGCGATTCCATACGATATTTTCCCAATTACAATCAAATCAAAGTCCCAAGAGCGGACATTTTCCAATAACGGAAGCAAAGTCTATCTGTCAAGTTAGTAATGTCAAGATCAAATTTATTTATGTCACAAAGGTACGTTCGGAAACGATCGGTACTAAACATCTACCCCCCCCGGACGGGCCTACCCGTCCGCTAATCAATTGGAAGTCTTGACAAGGTTGCAAATTTAACACAGCTTCAATGCGGCAAAATACCGTAGCTAGTTCCTCAAAGGTGAGAACGGTGTCTCCCAACAATCTCCGCCAGCGTCCCTTTGCCGCTTTCACAGCGGCCCCAAAAATACCCCCCCAATGGGGGGCAGGCTGGCGGGTCAAACAACCAAGTGACCCCTCGGCGGGCCAAACTATTACCAATGTCAACCTGGCTCTCATTAAGGAAGGCGTGTACCTCCTTCAAATAGTTACTTGTACCCTTGTAATTCGTACCGCAATCAGACCTAATCAAAGAAGGTAACCCACGGCGAGACACAAATCTTTCCAAAGTCGCCTCAAAGGCCTCTGTCGAGAGGGAGGTTACCAGCTCCAAATGTACTGCCTTGGTTGACAGGCAGACAAACACACAAATAAGACTTAACAATCTTACTATTACGAAGGGTGGACGTCTTCAACAAAAGGGGACCAACAAGTCCGTTACGACGCCAGCAAAAGGCCTCGTCTCATTGACGCGATCAGCCAACAAAATCCAAATCCTCGCTGCAGAATGGCCAACCTCGAATAAAAAAAAACAATTCGCAAAGAACCTTGAATCTGCAACACTCGGTTCACAACAAAGACCTCCAAAGAGTGGACGGACGTCTTCAACCAACACAAAACAATTTGACTGTCCGTCCAGGCGCAAGAAGCCCGAATGTCAACAATTCCACCCAAAGTGCGCGCAACGTGGCTTAAGAGACGCACAAGAAGCACCGCAGGAAGTGCAGATACATGTTGGAGCCAGTCTTCCAACAGGATTTCCCAAAGTGGCTCGTCCCAACCAAGTTCAGTTATAACAAGGGCAGGAGCACCAATTTTAGGGTAAGGACAACTCACAAGGGTGATTTCAAACCAGGTCCTTCCCTCAACAGTGGTGACAGCCGTTTCGCCAATTCCCCAAATCTTGCCTGAAAGGTCGTTCACCTTCAGGCCAACCTGTCCCGCTAACCAAGACGACAAAAGGCAACCCTGGGCTCCCGTGTCCAAAATAGCACGGATCACAATCGAGCCACCCGAGGGTCCCCAGACCTTGACCGAGGCCGTTGGCAACAAAACCGTCTTGATCGGGGGGGGGGGGGGTCCTTTAGCGGGGCAGGTGTCAATCTCTTAACGGTGCCTGGGCGGCGACCGATCGCCGCATCCAGGCTGCCCTCGTTCACGACGATGCCAACAATCAAAATATTCGTCCGCGCGGTGTCTCGAGCCGCTCGCCATCACTGGAGGGGCATATCCCACCGGATGCCCGAATGGCGGAGGGCGCGACTCCAACCGGGGACGTTCCGCCAAAGGAGGGGAAAGGCAGCGGCGCCGACCCGGCCACTGCTGCCAAGCAGCCAATGCGCGTTCTCCCTGACGAGGGGAGACCAAATGGCGCTCGCGGGGCTCCCGTTCAACTTGCGCGGGGGGTGGAGAGCGGCGTACAGAATTGTGGGCCTCAGCCCGATGCTCGTCTCCGGGGTACCCCCCCCTGCGCGAACCCCCCTCAGAAGCTGGTCTGCTGGAGCGGTTCGCGTTGGCGCACCAAATTCCAAGTGGGACCCTTTACAAATTCTACACGGGCTGGGGTTGGGGCAGTCCCGATGGAAGTGGGCCCCCAAACACGAGAAGCACAAACGGCGTGCGTTGACAATGCGGCGGCGGGCACTTACGTGCAAATTCAAAAAGGCCGGGCAACGCGCCATGACATGCCCCGTTGCCTTACAGAAGTCACAATGATGAGGACTCCGGGCGCCAGCAAAACAGGCGGCACGGCGATCATCAACAGGCCCCCTAGCCCGAGGATTCCGGGCGCCAGCAAAACGGGGGGCGGGGCGAACATCAACAGGCCCCCGAGCCCTAGTCCGTCCCTGGTCTCTAGGCCGAGAAGGTAGTGGGGGTGACCCCGTGGCGCCACGAGTGTTATCCGAAAACCGACACTCGTCTTCCAAAAATTTGAGGAGGTCGTCAAAGGGGGGAAGATGGGTGGCACTATCCCCACCATACTTCTGCTCAAAACGTGACCTCAACTCCGCGGGGAGCAACTGCAGCACTATGTGCACCAACAAGTAGGACCAATGTTCTACCGGTAACTCCAAGCGTCTCAAAGCGTTGGTCGCTGAGACCAACGGGTTCAGCAAGTCAGTGCGCAACGTCGACGTGCTGACAATGGCCGGTAGCCCCAAAATCTGGTCGATGTGCACATCAGCCAGGCAGCGCTTGTTCTGATACCGTCGGGAGAGAAGCTCCAGAGCGGTCGGGTAAGAGGAATCCGTCACCGGCAAGTGCTGCACCAAGGCTCTGGCTTCGCCCTCCAGGACAGACAATAAGTAGGCCAACTTCTGGGCAGGTCCGAGGTCCGAGCGTGCATCGACAAGACTCTCAAAGAGATTTAGGAAGCCCAGCCAGTGGTCCAAGCGACCGTCAAAATGTGGCAGCTCCAGGGTGGGCAGCCTACCCAATAGTCCAGGGCCTGCAACAAAGGGGGTCTGCGGCTTGGCCGCATCAGGCACCCGGCTCTTCAAAATTTCCCGCGCTCGTAGACATATGACATCCCCCAGGTGGACAATCTGGTCATAGTCACCCAAAATCTTATCGCGGGCTGCCTGGTCCATCACCTCCAAATCCACGTCCATGATGTACTCGTTGAAGCGTGTGAGCGCATCATCAGCTGACTTGATCCTCTCATTCACTTGCCCGTACCGAGCAAGGGTGAGCTCTTCCAAATCTACACGCTCAACCGTTGCAGCTGCCGATGTGAACCATCTCAACTGTGAGGTCAATCCGGCAGCAGCCTCCCTGACTGCCCTTAATGAGGCCATTGCAACAATCAAATATTAATACAACAGGCTAAAATTAACTAAACAAACAACAATGACTTGTTAGCTGACCAAATAATTTCACCAAAATAACAACTTAAATTCAATTATTTCAAGTCCAAATCCGACCCTGTACTTATTCCAAGTATGAATCTAGCTTGGTACAGATGGCTAGTTACAAAATAAATAACAATTGATTGTATAATACAATAAACACCAATAAACACAACAATTGAAGTATAATATTGCTCCGGACAATCTCTAACAACAATCCAATAAACAAATAAATGCAATAAGTCAATCCACACCATTCAATTCTTGTTATGTTAACAAATGTGTGATTATTATTTAGATAACCTTTTAAATTCAGATCAGTGACATTCAATTATTAATTGCAATAAATACCAAACAACTTTTACAACAATATACCAAATTATACCAAAATACAACCAATAATTCCTAATTTCACAAACAAATCTTACTTGTCAATGCAATACAAGGGACTAGCACTACAAATTACAGTACAAACTACAAGTGCTATTTGAGCCCGGCTGACAAAGCAATATTCAAACTTATTAAGTCATTTACAACAATATTCAAAACTTCCAATGTACTATGTGGATTTTATATTATAAAAACCACGCTCTGCTACCAAAATTGTTCTGGACTGCAAGAAGCCAGTGCAACGATACTGGTGTGTCCGAACTTGTCCACGGTTCGTGGAGCCCAAAACGTTGCTTTCAATGAACAAAACTACAGGCTCTCCGGCCGAAAACAATCTATGCCTCTGAGGCTTTATCAATAACTAATCAATACCACTAACCTTCTGTGCTGGGTTCGCCAAGCTTCGACCTTCCTAAGGCCACGCCCAAGTGTGGTATGTATGTAAATATGAAGTGAGTAAGTGAAAAGTATAGTGAAAGTCAAGTGTAGATGGACGGAGGTTCTCAAATGCAGGTCCTCCCAACGCGGTCTATCAGCAATCGCAGCACAAACTTCGCACCAGATTGAAGCAGCTATTTATCACTATTTTCAGCACAGTCCGCGTATCAGACCGGGCTGACGACAATACGGCGATATATTCCAAAAATATCCCAGGGTCTACGTCAATTCGGGATTACAACTTCAAACAATAGTTAATCGCGACCCAATTATTGGTTGCAACCGGCGATTCCATACGATATTTTCCCAATTACAATCAAATCAAAGTCCCAAGAGCGGACATTTTCCAACAACGGAAGCAAAGTCTATCTGTCAAGTTAGTAATGTCAAGATCAAATTTCTTTATGTCACAAAGGTACGTTCGGAAACGATCGGTACTAAAAATTTTGATATAAATAAATAAATATGAAGTTAGTTTGGTACTACACAACGTGTAACGGAAACCCCATATCTATTCAATAGGACTGAAGACAACATCTGGTATGGAGTCTCTATGCAAAGTTTCAGCTAAAAATAAGTGACCCACAGAATTGAAAACAAATTGTTGGTTTCGTATGTTTCTTGAATACCAATAATAACAAACGTGTCACAGTACTATGAGGGTCGTCACTTTCCACGTCACTTGCCAATAAAACGATAATTCTCTTCATTCTTCTTAATTTGAAAAATTCGGTCTCTGGTATCAATGTATTGAAATTTCTAATAAGTTCCACACATGTAGACATAGGATTACAAAACCCTTGCTATATCGTTTGTTATCATCCAAAGAAGCCGTGCACTTGGTATGTATATACCCTTTAAATTACACGTTGTATAAGTTTGTACGGAACCTACTGAGTCTAATACTCACTTGGCAGTTTTTTTATTGTTATTTAAGAGACGGAAAACATCCATTTTAAGATATGGAGATTTCTCCGTCGTAAAGCAGTGGTCCCAGCTGTCATTTCGCACACCTAGATCTAAAGAGAGCTAACTCAAAAAATCTCAATTTTTGAGTTATACATACCATCGAATTCCTTACGTAATAAGGAATTCGATGGTATATATATCAAAAATTGAGATTTTTTTGAGTTAGATCTCTTTATATCTAGGTGTGCGATTTGTACATCTTGAGAGTCGTGACGGGTAGTCGGAAGCCAGATAATGTGACAACAGTCTGGTCAAGGAGTATTGCGTTAACCAGCTACTGTCGCTCCATGTTAGAAGCTAGTACTCAGCTACATTTGGTTAAACAGAAAGCCGACCCCGACATAGTATAAAGTAAAGCAGTGGTCCCAGCTGTCATTTCGCACACCTAGATCTAAAGAGAGCTAACTCAAAAAATCTAAATTTTTGAGTTATACATACCATCGAATTCCTTACGTAATAAGGAATTCGATGGTATATATATCAAAAATTGAGATTTTTTTGAGTTAGATCTCTTTATATCTAGGTGTGCGATTTGTACATCTTGAGAGTCGTGACGGGTAGTCGGAAGCCAGATAATGTGACAACAGTCTGGTCAAGGAGTATTGCGTTAACCAGCTACTGTCGCTCCATGTTAGAAGCTAGTACTCAGCTACATTTGGTTAAACAGAAAGCCGACCCCGACATAGTATAAAATAGTTTAATCTAAGGATGATGAGGCAGACCGCAGAAGCGTTGGGATGACGATATTAGAGAAGTGGCAGGAGTAATGTGGAATAGAGTGGAACAAGATAGATTAGAATGGAGAAGGTTGGAGGAGGCCTTTGCCGACTGGCAAACAAATCTACAGAAAATTAAGAAATGTCAAATTGTACAATAAGTTAAATTCATTTTATAATAATATATGTATCAAGTCTAACTTAATTTAACATAAAATACAAACTAGAATAAAGCATCAAAAATTGAACCTCAACGCTATCGGCTGGCAACGTACCCAAGATACTTAGCCATTGACCAAAGAAATAGCCAGCCTTTGGGTCGCGGGAAGCGTCAACGAGCCTTTATAATTAGTAAATAATATTGTAATTAGGTTACAGATTTGAATATAAGGCTATATTATTATTATCAATGATGATGAGACGGAAAAAACTCTACCTACTAACTAGGCTGAATTTTTAAATGGTCTTTCAAAACTCAGAAAATATTCCAACTAAAACAAAATTTATCGTGAAACTTGAAAACGCTTTAGAAAACTTCAAAATGATTTTCATCGAAACGTTTCGATACAATTTATTACGCTATTAAATGCAGAAGCTGTCGGAGAACGTTTAAAAGTTTTTTATTTTCAATGAAGTGCGACTTCGATTACAGATATACCGTAGATATTTTATTGTTTTAAGTTCAACAGTTCAGAGAACTAAATTTTTAGATTCAATTGACCATTAATGCCCTATCATCAATTACTTAAGTTCAGGATTACTCACAGAAATCTTAATAATTATTAAGATTTCTGTGGGATTACTCTATGGGTTCAATTTTAATGAAGTTCTTACAGTATTTTTATTACCGACTTTAAAAAAGGGGAGGTTCTCAGTTCGTCTTAAACTTTTTTTGGTTACCTCATAACTCGACGGCTGGACCGATTTGGAAAATTCTTTTTTGTTTGAAAGACTGTACTTTCTTGTTGGTCCCATTGTCATCACCTTAGGATCTTTTGATGGAATCATGGAGAAATCGATCTATTGATGGAATCATGGAGAAATCGAGGGAACTCTTCAAATATTATAGGCACACCTATAGCGTTTTCGGTATTTCTTATAGTACCTTGTGCAGTTGCTCTCGAAAAGCTCTATTTGGGGAGGTGGAACTGATGATAAAGACCACAGATGGCTACCGAAACTACTCAATAATAAGTATTTCGTTGATTGCGATTCGATTACTTGAATATAGATGCTAAGCACTTTATGCTCGTCACAATGCATATGATGAAGTAGAGCTGATGGTGAAGTACCAGGAGAACTCCTCAAAAATTAAAGGCTCTGCATCGGGAAAAGCAACATTTTGTAAAAGGTGATAAGTAGTTGACATTTTGGCTTTTGTAAATAGGCTAGAACATAATAGGAATTTCGGAAGGTGGTATCAAAAAAAAAGGAAAATACAAAACCATAAAAAGGACTACAGAAATTAAACTTATTTTTGACTTTGTAGTGTTTGATATGGAAGTCGGTTTTATTTTTTGCTAAAAAGTTTTTTGGAATATTAGTTTTTAAACTACAATGGTCTCTATCATTAGGACATCGGGATATTCTCAATTTATATTTATTGTTTTGTGTTTCCGATATTTGGATACAGTTGCAAGCGCCATGATAACGGATGAACTGAAGTTATTGCGGGTGGAAATTTATGTTACCAATGAGATGGAAAATGAGAGGGCCATACCATTCTTGGATGTTAAAATAGTTTGCATTCTTGGATGCTAACGGCTCTCTAGGTCACTCAATCTCTGCCGGGTTGCAGGAATGTACTAAGAGAGATACTGCGGCCCGGGAACGAAAGGGCAGCTCAAGGATCAGGGTAGATTTTAGTCGGTAGAAAAAAGGCCACTCAATCTATCGGAAATCAAATCAGTCGAATCAATATCTACGCGCTGATACGCATCACCATACCAGACAGCTGAACTCTATAGTGACTTCGCTAACCAACCGTGCATATGACTTATGTGACGAGGAACATTTACATGATGAGCTAACCCATACGCAGAAGGTGCTACAGAGAAACAGATAACTCATCAAAAACATAAATTCTAAATGAGAGCTAAGTTCAATATTATGATATTTATATGGCTTGGTTGTTGACTTCAACAACAAAAAAGTGAAATCTAAATGGGTGCCAAGTTCAATGGTCTGTCCTGAAATTTATTTATAACAACATAAAATATTTTATAACTTAAAATATACTTTCTTCTTATAACTTAGGATAATTATTGAAGTCTAAGGTCTGACTTGGCTAGTTCTCATATACGAATTATTTACTTCGTATTTTTTCTAAACCTTACGAGGTTCGTACATAATAGCAGTTTATTTCGTCAAAAACTCATTCCACCCTACTCCTGCGCAAAGGCCGCCCCCTATTCCTTCCAGTTCTTGCATGTTGTGTCTCCTCTCGCGAAGAAGGCATGCAAGACATTTTTTTATTGGTAATAGGCTCGCGTTTGACCACCGTCTCACCTGATGGTAAGTGATGATGTGACCGAAGATGAAGCACGCTTACCTAGAAAAAACCTATTCACATTTCACTCTTGACTTAAAGACTCCCAGGTACAGCTATCTGTGTTTCCTGATAGCTATTACCCGGTTGTGGCAGAACAAGGAGAAGATGATATCGTCTAGCTATCTCAGGGCTTCATTCTAGTGATACCTGGGCCCACAGCTGTAAAACATAACAGCAGTTATTTTTTATCTGTCTTTATGTACATTGAAGATATTTTGTGTACACGTGTCACGCAAAAACTACTGCAACAAACAGGATGCGGTTTTCAAAATTGGTCTATTAAAAATTACTGCCTAACCCCACTTGTCTTTTAAACAGTGATTTGAATTAACTGGATCTGTACGGAGTAATCGTAAACATAGTACCTACATACGTACATATTTCTAATCTACAAAGAGCCAATTTTTTTTTTCAAATCTATGCCATGTAAGAATTACTTTTTTCTTACTTCAAATTCTACTAATTTCAACAGTAATAGTAGCTGAACAATTACAAAATAATTTGTCATACAATTAATCACCAGATATATTTTTAATATTTAGTGTCCCGTGTCTAAAAAGAAATAAAATAGAACCCTTGTCTCTGTCAAGACTCAGACCCATTTATTCAGGAATGCGCGGAGGTATCAAATTAAAATCACTACGGTTGAAAAAGCCTAAGTTTCCTTGGAGCTTCTTAGAATAAAATGTATCTTCTAAGTAAACGTATAGGGTGCTTCCCGTTTACCAGGAATCAAGAAATTGCGCAAAAAGCAAGATCAAAGGACGAATATCGTTAATTTGTAGTAAAATCAAATAAAAATATTTCATGTAAGTTTTTAAGCTAACATAGTCACTAACAGTATCATTAGAAGTTAAAACGGGATATTTACCATGCGTATTTTTTGTTTTGAGTTTCCGATATTTCGGCACTGTTGCAAGCGCCATGATCACGAATGAACTGAAGTAATTGCGGGTGGAAGTTTATGAGCAGACAAATCGGTCTACCCTCTTTCTCGTTCGTTTTCTGTTAGCGACACCGCTACCACTGTCAGATGTATCACTAAACACTTGATTCTGTTCCCGAAACACAAAACTCACCGTGTCGACTCGCGAACTTTCTACGGAACTTTTTCGGTTTTTACACATTTGAACCACTGGATTCCAGGCCCTCGACAGTTGAAACTCATCCTTCCGGTTGAAATTGTCGTATTTGGTAATCTCAATCGCTTCCCTTACCAGTCTTGGTATATAGTGGCGTTCTGTCGAGATGACTTGAGGGTTATGTAACTCAATCCAATGGTTCGATCCTGCGTTTAAAAGATGTTGTGCTATTGCCGATTTCTGAACATCATTATTTTTCACCGCCCTAATATGTTCCGTTATTCTGCAAGCTACGGTACGTTTTGTCTGACCAATGTACGACTTTCCACAGCTGCAGTCCACTTTATAGACACCGGGTTTTTCCAGAGGGAAGTTGTCCTTCGGTGAACGCATCTGAGAGACTTTCTTGAACAGAGTGAAGATAGTTTAAAATATTTCATGTTCCGAACTATTGTTAATAATAATTGATAAATTGACTGTGACGTATAGCCGCGTATGCACACATTATTATGAAACAATGATTTCATTTCCTGTTAAGGCTACTATGAAGCTCGATGCTATATTTATACTTGTAATAAAACTTTAACTTTGAATATATTGTGATCAACTTAGTATATTTTTATGCACCTGCCATGTTATTTCTTAGGGTCCGCCTTTGTACGTTTTTGTGTTGCATGAAGTTTTAATAAATAAATAAACAGTCACTATTTCTATGAAGCCTTAAATCGGACATCAGACTTGCCAAGTAGTATCCCGATACTCAGCTACTGGGCTGTTGAGGTCAGATTGGCAGTCGCTTTATGTAAAACACTACTACTCAGCTGAATCTGGTAAAAAAAAAAAAAAAAAAAAACTGGATGCTGATCCCAACATAGTTGGAAATAGGCCAAACAGATGATGATGGATCTATAAAATTGTTATTCCAAATACACATTTGCCTCAGCAAACCACGGTCATAACTAGTTTATATTAGGCATTGGTATAGCCACAGAACAGATAAAAGAGGTTAGAATAGAGATAGTTTCTGATTTGTATGAGAACGCGTGTCGCCGCTTGTCTCCCACTCTTTAGCTCCACTACAAGCATGAGGCTCGTTACGTATGCGAATTACGCACACAAATAAATTACACACACTTAAATCGAGTTCTTGCTACTGATTATAACTCACTGTCAATAAAAATTTGCCGTGCATCACGGCCAATCAGGGCAAAGGACGAAACGTCAATGATTGAAGCGTTGAGGACGCAACGCATGCAGTACATTGTAAGCGGACTTGGTCATTGCGTTGATTAAGCGAGTACACGTCGGGCAATGTATACTTTTTGTAACTTGTTGCAATAATATTGTTAATGTTCTGAATTTCATAGTTATCAGAATATTTTTATATTTTTTACAAATAAAATAGTAATTAAATGTTATTTTCGACTTACCGATGGAAAGATATACCTCCTCGCTCTATACTTGCGGTCTGACTTTTTGTTTTACAGGTTATAATTGCACAGCACGAATTTTAAAGCAGAGCTCTGTATTCCGAAGTAGTCCGAAAAGCACTAATCGCGGTGAATGAATTAATCGGTCGAGCTATGATTTTCGTATCTTAGTTGTGGCGCGCTCGCCACGCCCACATTACCATTCCAACCTTATTCATCTATTCTGTGGGTACAGCTGCCTTGATGGTTAAGAGGTCGCAAGCACAACAGCTGAGCATGACGTCTAGAGTTCAATTCCCGGGCCGGAAAAACAAAATATAATGACCCATTCATACGTAAGTCGTTAAGTAAATACAATTTTTTTTTAAAGAGATTAGTAGCAATGTGGGTAGAATTCACATTATTAGCTTTTTTTACCCCTCCAACTAAGTTACATATGTGTCTGGAGTGGGTTCACGGCAATAGTTTAATTGGTAGGGTTCGAACCCGCGTCCTCTCGATCACAAGTCCGACACATAAGCCATTCGGCAATTGAGGCTATTTAATATAAGTAAGTAGCAGTTTATGCAAGTACTTGAAAATTCGAACAAACAAGAATCAAGACATGTAACTTGTGAATCAGGTGCTCTGTTTGAACGATGCGAGTAGCGAAGCAAGTTAGCTTGAAGTTGAAGCGTCACTTACAACTCAGCTCAAGAATAACTTTCTGTATAGGATTTACGTTTATCTTTCGTACTGACGAGGAAATATTAAAGTCAATACGCATGAGAACATAAAGAGTAAATACAGTCTGTTTATTATGACTCCGCTTTTAATTAATTTACACTTTATGTACATTGGTAAACAGACGGACTACCACTTAAGTAAGGGTGGTGAAGGGATAGCGTGGTAAGTGCTTAACATGCTGTAATTATAATCCGAAGTTTGGTTTTCGTATGAAATCTATACTAATATTATAAAGCGGAAAAGTTTGTTTGTTTGTTTGTTTGCTTGAACGCGCTAATCTTCGAAAATACTGAGTGGATTTGAATGCAATTTGGTATGGAAGTAGCTTGAAGCTTGGGGAAGGTTAAGGCTACTTTTTACGCGACTGGAAAAAAGGAGAGTTATGTTTTTACCATGATATAATCCACGGGAGCGAAGCTTCGCGTGAGTACTAGTACTTAATAAGAAGGTTGTGTATTCTAACTAAAGTTTGTATAAATAATTTGGATAAAATATCCAAGCTTTTTATAAATAATTTCATATTATTTATTTATACTTTATTTTCAATGTTTATTGTACACCTTTCTATGGATACAAAAATTTAAACTGGTGTACAATGGGCGGTCTTATCATATAAATATATATCTTTATATCGCTTTTTATGACATATTGAAAGAAATTCCGAATATGATGATTATTTAATTAGCTCCCATGTCCAGCTATAGCTTACAACTGGATTCGGTCTCGTAATCCTATGATTGGTTGTCATGGCGCGTGGCTTGTTTTTGTTTTGATTGATTTCACGTTTTGTATGGATTTAAAAATACATATAATTTGTAGATAATATTTAAATAAAATGAAATATGTATTTTATTTTGCTAATTGGTTATAAATACCACTGTTACACGTAATTTTTTGCCGTATTAAATTTAGCTAAATGAAACCGTTGTTTCCTGAATACCTTAAGAAGAAACACCGAAACAATGTGAGAGATAGATGTCTCTTTATCTCCTGTAAACTATTTATATTCTAAGAATGAGCACTGTATGACGTTCTTGTCATGACCTTTGACATCAATGGATTCTACTGTACTTAAATATTACCTTTAATGTGATTCCCATTACTTTTTTCGTTGTCGCTGTTTGCTCTTATCATTTTGAACACGGAGACATTTGAAGCAGACTGTAATACGGTTCTTCTTTGCTGAGCTCAAATACAATAAAATATCTACAGATAATATAATATCTTCTTAGTAATAAAAGGCAGCTCAGCTTTGGCGAGGTAGGCCTATGTGCACGCACGTCAAATTAAAAATGGGCTCAAAGAAAAATCAGACGTGGGATCGCTGCCAGTCTTCTAGACACGTTTCGCAATGTTAGAATACGGCGGTGTACTTAGATATCTAAGTGTTTGTATAAAAAAAAACTTTTTAGCAAAAAATAGAACCGACTTCCATATAAAAACACTACAAAGGCAAAAATAACTTTAAATTCGGTAGTCGGTGTCATTTGTTTTGCGATTGCATTAATTTGTTGGCGATGTCAAAAAAAAGAAAATACAAAACAAATGACACCGACTACCGAATTTAAAGTTATTTTTGCCTTTGTAGTGTTTTTATATGGGAGTCGGTTCTATTTTTTGCTAAAAAGTTTTTTTTCACGCTTTTTAGTGGGTCGGTTTGTAATTTATCTAATTACAAAAGCTAACATTTCAACTACTTATCACCTTTTACAAAATATTGCTTTTCCCTGTGCAGAGCCGTTAATTTTTGAGGAGTTCTCCTGGTACTTCCCCTATTAGCTCTACTTCACCATATGCATTGTGACGAGCATAGTGTGCGAAACCATGCGAAACATCTATATTCAAGTAATCTAATCGCAAGCCACGAAATACTTATTATTGAGTAGTTTTGGTGGCCATCTGGGGTCTTCATCATCAGTTCCACTTCCTCAAATGGTGCTTTTTGAGAGCAACTGCACAAGGTACTATAAGAAATACCTAAAACGCTATAAGTGTGCCTATAATATTTGAAGAGTTCCCTCGATTTCTCCATGATTCCATCATCAGATCCAAACGTGACGACAATGGGACCAACTAGTAAGTATACCCTTTCAAACAAAAATAGAATTTTCCAAATCGGTTCAGCCATCTGCGAGTTATGAGGTAACGTACATAAAAAAAAAAGTTCAAGACGAATTGAGAACCTCCTCCGTTTTTTTGAAGTCGGTTAACAAAAGCAACTCAAATAAACTGGTTATATTACAATGAATTTAATACACATAAAATTAATACCTTCCCATCCATACGCACAAACGTTTTCGCAATACAGCGTAAGACGTGGAATTCTCTGCCGGAGTCTGTGTTTCCTGATAGCTAGGGTGGTGCTTCATCTTCAACCACATCATCATCAAATAGAAAAAAAACCATCATAATAATCTTAAAAAATCGCAATAATAATAAAGCTACTTTAAAGCTACTTTATGTTCTGACGGAAACACTATCGCCTTGGTTCAGTATTTTAAAATAATACCGTCCATACTGTCAATCACTTTAACTAAGAGTCTTTTGGCAGAGCCACGCACCCGCCACATCGGCGCAAAATGTTTTCTCACAATGGCGTAAAAATCATACACGCGTGCCTCTGTAAACATCCCTTTTTTCTGGGTAGGAAAATCATCAAATGACTTCTCCCGCTTTGGGTGAAGCGGAAAATAGTGTCAGACTTCTACTGACTAAAAACTCACACAATATACTTTATTTTATTTAGTACTAGCTTCCGCCCGCGACTTCGTCCGTGTGGAAAAAAATATCCCACGATTTTGAAACATTCTTCATTAGTGCTCCGCTCCTATTGGTGTTAGCGTGATGATATATAGCATATAGCCTTCCTCGATAAATGGGCTATCTAACACTGAAAGAATTTTTCAAATCAAAACCGTAGTTCCTGAGATTAGTTCGTTCAAGCAAACAAACAAACAAACAAACTCTTCAGCTTTATAATATTTAGTTTCAAAATATTTCCCACCAATGTGCTATATGATATAGATAGATAGATATATTCTTTATTGTACACCATAACAACAAAACAAATAAGAACTTAACAACTAAAAAGAGTGATACAATGGGCGGTCTTATCGCTAAAAGCGATCTTTTACAGACAACCTTTGGATAGATTTGACACAGAAGGAGAAAATAAATACGCGGGTAGTCCACGGTATACTATTTACCTATATACCTATAAAAATAAAATAGAAATAAAGACATACAATCATAATAACAACAATTTAAGGGGAGAGATAAAGATCTTTTAGCAATTTTTTGAAAGACAAACCCTTTGTACTTTCGTGCTTGTCTTACTGACACGGGGAGTTCGGCTGTGGAATCACAGCCGAACTGCTTGAGCTGCGAATGACTTACCATGGAAATTGGTGGCGTGACTCGGCACTGCAAGCCTAAAGTTTTCTGATAACCTCAGAGATTTTGCATGTGTGCCATGAAGGACCTTTTTTTTATTGACAATAGGTTCGCGTTTGACCACTATCTCACCTGATGGTAAGTGATAATGTGGTCGAAGACGGAGCATGCTTACCTAAAAGTAACCTATTCACTCTTGACTTAAAGACTCCTAGGTTATAGCTATCGGGAAACACAGACTCCGGCAGGGAATTCCACTCCTTAGCCGTACGCACAATGAAGGTATTCCCAAAACGTTTGGTGCGTATGGGTGGGATGTCCAGTTTTCCACCATGTAACGACGGCGCTTCGCCGTTTGTCTCGTAGTCCGATGATGGAACGGGCTTTGCGGAATTAGATTGTGTAATTCCATCGCACACTCCCCCCATGCCCCCCATGTAACGACGGCGCTTCGCCGTTTGTCTCGTAGTCCGATGATGGAACGGGCTTTGCGGAATTAGATTGTGTAATTCCATCGCAGACTCCCCGAAAGAATCGTTATTTAAGATAAGTGAGGGTTTTAGCATTAAACAGGACACTGTAAAGCAGAGACCAGATGTGTAAGTTCCGGCAAAGACGTATTGGAAGTCACTTGAGTTTCGTAAGAAATTCGGATACGTGATCCTATTTGCGCAAGCAAATTTTGCAAATTTTTAATAATATATTATATTGCAATATTTGCAAATATAAATCGAATGCAAAAATTTTATCAAATTGTGTTTCAGTAAGATCAAGATAACTGACATCAGCGCAGTCCAGGATGGAGAGTAAAAGAAGCTGTGCTAGCGCAATTTTAGTAGCAGTTGGCAGAAAGTTACGCAACCGTCTTAGGGAAAATAGACAGAAGCAAATAATTAGCGAACGACTTCTTGTAATTGGGGACCTCAACAAAGATATTTGTCAACCCAAACCCCAAAGTTCTTAACTTTCTCGCTTAATGAAAAAGCAGTGCCTTTGAAAATAACCTGAGGAAGCTGCGTCCATTTTACCTTAGGTAACAGACCGAGGCGTTAAAATCTACGTAGACATAGTCACCTCACGACCTATTTGTTCATCCATCATGGTTTATTATCTAAGCTCCTATAAGTAAAAGAAGTGGCCAAGTGCGAAGCAGACTCGTCCATAAAGGGTTCCGTAGAGGCAAGCATAGTTTAGCGACAAAAATAACTCTGCTGTTTTTGTGTATTTGTATAAGTGACTAAGTTGTATTTGCTGTTTTTGAAAATATGCTATATCTTGAAAGCTGCTGAATCTATCTCATTCAAACCAATTTTCGTTGAAAGTGTTCATTAAGATTTACAGCTTAATATATTATTCTTTGATGTTTCACTTTCTCATTTTTAAAGTTAGAGTCTCTGAGACTCTGAGATTAATATGTAGTCCTAATAGTTTCGGAATAAAGCGACTGTGACATACGGACGTACAGACAGACATAACGATTCTATAAGGGTTCCGTTTTTTGTCATTCGGCTACGGAACCCTAAAAAGGTATAATTTTATATTTTTTCTCAGTCGACTTATTCAAATTGTAATGTTTTTATTCTAATCCCTACACTTTGTATGTGAATAAAAGATATTCTTATCAAGTTCTCGACTGAATAGAAAAATATACGTGTTCATTTTTATCAGAATAACTTTTACACATTTATCTACAAAAGAACTCGCCTTCAAATTTGTTATTACTGGCTTGACTACGGGTAAAATATTATTTGTGTCTCATTTAGAAAAATAATAAGAGGCAAAGTTATTCGGAATTCACTTTCATGTCGAGCGCAAAATGGGTTGTCAGTTATCTTTGCGAACAAAAAGACCGGTATGTGACAAGGTCGAGATATAATTTATGGGTAGATAGAGCTCGGGTATTCTTTTTTTTTCTAAATTGTTTGATGAAAGAATCTATAGGCGATTCTTTTTACAACGAATCTCAAGCTGTACTGAACCGTCTTCCCATTTTGTATGCTCTGGGGCCATACCATGACGTATTAAAACATGAGTTGTTCGAGCGAAAAAGAGGGACGGAGTTATATAGCGTGCATAGCTTCATCTCTCTTTCTCGCTCGAACGACTCACGTTTTAACACGTCATGGATTGGCCACAATTCAGCGGTCTGATGTCATAGCCGATGATATGAAGCGATTATAGGAAGAAGGTGAGACATATCAAAAATGTTTGTATTGTCGCCAGGTTGATTTCCACAACAATACAAGTAAACTTTTCTAACATCGAAACTTTTGAGTAAGAAGCTTTCAAATTGTTTTATTTGTGACACATTTTTTTTAAATGCCCATTGAGACGACGATGAAATCGTCGAATTAAACGACAACAAATAGAGCGCTTTTAAATGAAACTGATAAGAAAATTTTCGCATCTGAAAATATTACACAGTACTATATTTAAATAAAAAGAAAGTATTTACAGAGACAGTATATCATTTATGTTTTCTATAAGCTGTGCCTGCGACTTCGTTTACGTAGGTGTCAATATTACTTACGTGGTTTTTCCCGCGTATATACTGATCCCGAGGGAATTCCGGGATGACAAGCCTTTATGTTGCCTTATAACCTCCTCCACCTTCCATTAATAAAGGCTCCGCCGTTCCCGAGATTTTATAGATAAGATACACATTTGTCATTGTAATTTAAGCAAATGAAAACCTTGACCTTGAAAAATGTTAGATACTATAGAGAAAGAGATACATTAACTTTTCAAAATTATTACACTGCCAGTATGACTGTGTACTCTTGCGTCTATTAAATATAGTGCCACAACAATATTTTATGTCGAGCTGAAGTTATGAGCCGCTGCAACTGTTGGTTAATGCAAGCCACGCTATATTTGACGGTTTTATGTGCTGAACTGTAGCCAATGTCGTAAATGTATTTGCTTTAGACCATTCTGAGGAATATACCAACTTTTTTTATTTAGTTAATGCACACAAAGTTCTAGATGCAAACTTAATACCTTAGGCATTGCTACAGTCAACCTAAGGTGCAATGTTGGAGAATAATCGAAGTTACATCTTGCAACTGAAGTTGTTTCAAGATCTGAACCCTCGCTTTATCAATCTCTTGGTGATTCGGTGGAGTAACATTAGGATTAGATACCCTAATATTATTCCACCGAATCACCCAAATGTAACTTTAGATAGGATTATTTTTTTATTTAGAATAGGCTCGCGTTTGACCACCGTTTGTATTAAGTATTTAGAGTATTTTTATTTTAATTCTTTATAAATATTATATTCTTTATTTAATTAAACTAGTAACAATCCCGCCATATATATACATATATACTAAACCTAACTATGTACATAAAAAAATAAAATAAAGAAATAAAATAAAAAATAAACAAGCTTAGGCGTCAAAGTACTCCTCCTCATCGCTGTCGTCCGGAAACGTACCCAGAAGACTGGCAGCATTGCCACGTTGTATGGCAATGCTTATTCTTTGGGCAAAGAATGAGCCGGCCCTCCGGTCACGCAAGGAATCGATCAGCCGGTGAGATAATTCCTTATAAAGGAGACGCGCACTCGGGCCCCATGAGCCAAGCGTTTCGACCCCAAACGGCACGAAACTGTAATTACTAGAAAGGTTACAGTATTTGCGCCGTTTGAGGGCCTCAGCAGTCGCGGCTGCTGCACCAGCACAGCTCGCCGTACTTTGAAAATGAGATGGCGCAAGAGTGTCGACACAAGTTGCGTCCCACACTAGAGGCCTACCCATCTTCCAAGGTACCAACGTCATACCATCTGGTCTCTTCCCATCGTCACGTACTAAGCCGCTTGGTTCTAATATCGCAGGTGTACTGGCGGTGGCAAGAGCTCGACGAATAATGTCATTAATGCTGGCGTGCCGAGCTATGCGCCCTGCACTCTTGTAACAGGACAGACCATGGTGCCCGAGGCTGTCAACAGCTGTACCGCAGTGACACCGATCTGGAGCAACACAAGGTACGCCTAAACGTAAACAAGTAGCGACCCTGAACGATGCGTCATCCATCATTGTGCCAATGGTGGATGACGGGAGTGCTTGGAGCCATAGACCCGACTCCCATTCTCCCACAGCCAACAGACGAGCTCGCTCAGCAGTATTCGAAGACGTATTAATTAAGTTATTCCGTAAAATACTGCAGAGCGGCGCGTCCCATAGTCTTTGGGAAGACAGGTTGTCGGGCAAATCCGTGTTGGGACAAGTCATCTTCCAAGCGTTCAAAGCATCGGACAAACACTGTACATCAAAATTAACCAGTAAGTGAGATAAAATTTAATATTGAGTATTGTATTTTATTCTATAGTGAGTATTTTTATTGTCACAAAGTATTTGAAGATAGGGTAACTATAATCTATCCTCCTCCTCCTTACTCCACTGTGGCCAGATGGCATAACTTTTAGGCGTTTCGTGCATTTCATGTATCGTAAATAATCCAGCTACCTACATGTTAAAGTCATAAATGTATACTCATTATGGACAAGTACCAAAATTGTAAATTTATTTCTTTTAATTGCAAATTTGTAAAAAGAGATATCGGATGAGATATCGGATGAGTTATCGGATATAGTGTCCCTTCAGGATACATGGCTTCTTCCCCATTTCTTTCCTGGGAACCATAAGTGACAATTTTGAGTACATGGGTAAATCAGATACGTCTACTGGTTTATTGATAGGAAGACCTCATGGTGGGGTGGCCATTCTGTGGAGAAAGGGCATTTTGAATCAGTTTCTGTAATAGAATGCACAAGTTCTCGCTTGGCTGCAATTAAAGCTACCGTCGACTCACGTTCGATTATTGTAATTTCGGTTTATATGCCAACAAATCTGCAGGACAACTTGCCGTTGTTTACTGAAGTTTTAGCTGAGATCAGTGCAATTTCTGCGGGCGAGAATGTTAAGATTTTGTATATATTAGGCGATTATAATGCGCATCCACACGAGTTATTTTCAACCGACGACAAATAAGGAGGAGGTTATCAATTCGACGCGTATATTTTTTTTTATGTATGATCACCGATTACTCGAAGATGGCTGAACCGATTTGGAAAAATCTTTTTTTGTTTGAAAGGGTATATTTTGAAATTGGTTTCATTGCTACCAAGTCAGGATCTGATGATGGGATCCTAGAGAAATCAAGGGAAATCTTCAAATATTATAGGCACACCTATAGTAATTTGAGTATTTTTATAGTAACTTGTGTAGTTGCATTCGAAAAGCACCATTTGTGAAGTGGACCTGATGATGAAGACCACAGATGGCCACTGAAACTACTCAATATATAAGTAGGAATAGTAAGTATTTAATGGGTTCCGCTTCGATTACTTGAATATGGTTATTAAGCAAAATATGCTCGTCACAATGCATATGGTGAAGTGAAGCTGATGGTGAAGTACCAGGAGAACTCCTCAACAATTAATGGCCCAGCGTTGGGAAAAGCAATATTTTGTAAAAGGTTATAAGTAGTTGAGATTTAGGCTCTTGTAACTAGGTAAATTATAAATCGACCAACTAAAAAGAGTGAAATAAAAACATTTTACCAAAAAATTAAACTGAAAATAACTTAAATTTCGGTAGTCGGTGTCTTTAGTTTTGCATATTCGTTTTTGGCACCGACTTCCGAAATTTAAGTTATTTTTCAATTTGCAGTGTTTTTGCAAGTCGGTTTAATTTTTTGGTGAAAAGTTTTTATTTAGGGAACTACATCATTTTTGTACTGATCAGTCATGGATATGTGCCGATATAGATAAATTAGGGTTAGAGGCAGATAACTACACTTTTATTAGTAAAGCTTACGATTGCAAAAGTTGGTTAGATCACTGTGTTGTATCGTTAGCAGCTTGGCAGACGGTTACTAAGTTAAGTGTACTAGAAGACGTATATGTTTCAGATCATCTACCGTTGTATATTGAGTGTGACAAAAATACTCTAAAGTGATGTGGGGTGAGAGAGACGAGGCACAAATTAGGTAACACCGAGAATTATGCCATAACGAATTACGGAACATTGATTTTCCTCCCGAGTTTGAAAGCTGTAGTTATGGGTCATGCTCCTTAGTCGAATATAGATGGATACTGGATCAGTTATATAACAAAATTGTGTCCATTTTATGTGGTGCTGCGGAGCAATCTTGCATAGGAGAAATGTGCAGGCCGGGTAGGCAGGGTCGGTCAGGTAGGAGGAAAGTATTATGCGGCTGGAACAATCACGTTCGAGACGCGCACCGGGGCGCCAGACTTAATTTTAAAGCGTGGGTGTTGCATAATCGACCGGACTCTGGACCAATACACGAACAGATGTGTCAAGCTCGTAAAATATTTAAGAGTCGCTTAAAATGGTGCTAAAAAACGCAGGAACAAATCAGGGTGGGTTTACTAGCTAAGCATAGGGCGTCTAATAAATTTAGTAAATTCTGGAAGTTAACTAGTAAACTAGATACCAAGCCCGGTCTGCCCGTAAACGTTGGCGGGGTAAGTGGTCCGGGAGATGTAGCAAATATGTTTATGGAACATTTTAAGGTGCAGTCTCCTCTAGGTCCGTCAGTTTCTATGATCGATGCTGGGTCTCACTATCAGGGAGAAGAACCACTTGTGAGTTTTGCACCAAAACAAGTGAACGATAATAATAAATATGAGCACAGGTAAATCTCCCGGGTACGATGGACTCAGTATCGAGCATTTTAAAAACGCGGGAATACACCTGCAGAGGGTACTGTCACTGTTTTACACTATGTGCATGAGTACCAGTGGAACTCATGAAAACAATTGTTGTGCCGATAGTTAAAAACAGGACTGGAGATAATTAAATATATATATTCAACACAGTTTATACAAGCGCAGATATTACAGATTCTGGTTTTATTATGTAAAAACTTATCGTCAATAAATAAATTTATTATTATTTATTAACGTAAACGCACCTATTACCGCCAGTTTAAGCCAAGTTCACATTTATGTGCAAAAAATAAGCACATGCTTAATAACTGGTGTCATTTTTTATTTTTATTCAAGTACTGGAACTAACGATCTTGTCAGTCAGATATAGAAACAATTCGAAAAAATGAAATAAATATTTTAAAAAAATATAAATTGATGAAAAGGGCTATGTTCCTATTACCGACTCAAACCATGGGTGTGTTCCTATTACCGTTTTTGTGGCACCTATTACCGACCGTTAAACGAACAGAACAAATTCAGTCAAATAAAAATGCTCGTGTGAGTTTAATTCTATAGAATACAGAATGTTATAATTATAACCAGCCTTTAATCAGTCTTAAGAGATATGCTTCATAATATGAATTACATATTGAAATATAACAGTGAATCCAGTCTATTAAATGGCGTTCTTCGTGCTTGGTGAAGACAGGTTGAACCCCACAATTTTCATTAGAGTACTTGTGATTTCTCTTGTCACGAAGAGTTGTTCAAGGAACCCAAATCTCTTTGAGGTTTCATAGATACTTGCTCCATTATCGATAACCATCAATGCAGAGTCAAGTTGATTAGCTGTATATTACGTACGTTTTAATCGTTTCATGTTTCTGAATCAAAATTTACCTAGTCGAATATACTATACTAAACCTTTGCTTAGCAGTGGGTTAAGAATTATAGTAAGTGGAAGTCAAAAGGTGATTTTTAATAATAGTTTTTAATGAAAAATGAATTACAGTTTTATATTTTTTCTAAATATTTTAAATTGTTATTAATGTTAATTACATTATATTTACCTACTAGGCAAAAAAAATAAAAATAATTACTAACACACTATCCATAAAAACTAAAAAAAAACATACAGACGAATTGAGAACCTCATTCTTTTTGAATTCGGTTAAAAAGTACAGGTACATCGGTAATAGGTTCTATTGAAGAAATTCTGTATAACCTATTACCGACCCAATGAAATGAATATGTATTGAGTAAATGTATTGTTTTTTAGAATATTTGTATGATTATGCAGGTGCCAGTAGCTATGCTAATTTTATTTTATTGGTATTTTAACTATAAAAATACAATATTAGAGAATTGTACATCCTACATTCATCAAAACATTTACATAAGAATAAAGTTGATTTTCACAGTATCGATACTCTTATTATGTATGGCGCTAATAGGTCAAATACAACTTGATACACTAACTAATCAAATTAGTATAGCCGACTACTTATTAATTGATGCATTATAACATAAAAAGTAGAAATTAAAATATTCGTCCAAAACCTAACAACGACCTAGGTCGGTAATAGGAATAAAATTGAGATTATTGTTCCTATCACCGCCACATTTTAATATTGAATTTGAAGCAAAATAAAGCTGTATCTCATTAAAATTAGTTATTATTTGTGTTTATGAAAGTATTAAGAAGGTATCAAAATAATTAAAAGGTTCATTAGATTGCTTTACAATTATATATTATGCTAAAAAAGAAATAGGTGTACTTACATAATCGGGAGCGGGACACTACTAAATATGCGCTATATCCGGAGTCCGACGACAAACTGTGCAATTATTCTTTAAATCGTTGGTTTACGCGCACAAGCAAGTGATGAATATTTGCATTACAAATACATCTATATTTTCTCTAAAGCAACGACTTGTCTAACTTTAATGCAACTCTTTAAAATGATAGTTTTATGAAACGGACGGTAATGGGAGCCGATTTTGAGGGGTCGTTATTAGGCGCCTTTACGTTATATATATCTAATAAAGCCGACTATCGGTCAATCTCTATTACGACTACAGCTGAAAAATTATGGATAGTATGATCGATTCATCCCTCTTTGAGGAGTGGCTAGATCGGCGTCACGGCGTCCTGACCTACCGCATGACGCAGGTCCTCACCGGACACGGAAGTTTCGGGAGGTACCTGTGTCTGATGGGAAAGGAGGAAACGCCTGGATGTCACCACTGCGAGGGTCGCCCTGAGGACACCGTAGAGCACACGGTGCAAGACTGCCCCGCCTGGGCAGAGCACCGACGTGTCCTCACGGCGGCGATAGGCGGAGACCTCTCGCGCCCGGCATTGGTCGAGGCCATGCTGCGGGGCGAGAGGGAGTGGGAAGCGGTCGCCTCCTTCTGCGAAGCAGTCATGCTTTCGAAGGAGGAGGCGGGCCGTGTGAGGGAGAGGATGGCGTCCTCCCTCCAGCCCAGCCGCAGTGGCAGACGCCCACGGCGTCGGTCGTCAGCCGGCGATCTCCGGCCACCGTAGGCGCGGGCATGCGGACAGCGAGTAAAGGGCAACTCGCTGTCCGACCATGGACCATGCCCGGGTCGACGGCGCGTTGTGTTCCACGCGCGCCTCAAAGAGCGTCAGCAATATGACGAGGCCCCCCCGTAGAGGGCCGAAGCCTGCCGGGGTCCTGGGACTCATCCCATTACCGTGACCCCGGTACGTAAAGGGTTATTGAAGGAACACCGTGGATTTTAGTCAGTAAAAGTCTGACAGTCCCTCCCACCCTGCCCGGGGTGGGAGGACTTAGTTGATAATTTTACCACGATAAAAAAAAAAGTATGATCGATTCATGCTTGAAAAAATATCTTTGCTTGCACGATGCGCAGTTTAGGTTCCAACCTGGGCTTTCGTCGGCGACAGCTATCGTTATAAAACTAAAAAAAAAACTATATTAAAACTACATTAAAAATAACTTAAAAATTAAATAAACTAAGAAAACTATAGAATATAAAACAGAAAAGTTTATGTAAAATTGCACTATCTTGAGTTTTTTTTTTTATTTCAGCAGCAGGTTTCCGGAATCAGGGCATTTATTTGTTTATTTTGATTACAAATTGCATCATTACAAAATTTAGATTTACTTTGCACAACAGTTTTACTTGAAATAGATTTTTTGATATTCTGATAGATTTAAACGTGCTTTCCTTAGTATTTTCAGAAGTCTTTGAATGTACTTGTCCCTTGTTCTTATGCTTGGGTGATAGTGAATGGTCGCTACTTTCCTTTAGCGGATCTAGTTTCGGTTTAAGCGTGTATATTTACTAACATCATTGATTTATGTTGTCCAAATGGAATAAATTAAATTAAAATTAGTCGTGCCCTTGGGTCACCAAAAGCGTCAATGAGCCTTTTCGATATGTCTTTAAAAAGGCTGTGAGCACACGGGCCCCACGTTCCGAGAGTTTCGACCCCAAACGGCTCGAAAATATAGTTGTCACCGAGATGACTATAATATAGTCATCTCGGTGACATACTATGTATTTACGCCGCTTGAGGTTTTCCGCAGCCGCCCGGCGGGAGCGCAAGTTACATTTATTTAAATAAATCGGCTCCTATTAGGATTATTTTTTGCCTAAAACATTAGGGTTTGAAACCCAGTACCTAACCATGTAAAATGCTAACATATTGTGTCGAACAATAAAACTGACCCTTGTCCTTAATGCAAGGCGTTGAGCTGGAAATATGGAAATATGTCGCCAGACATTCTCCATCCAAGCGCTCCTTGTCATACATTATTCAAATGCATATTTAATTTTAGCACACACCACAATCAAATTATTATTCCCACACTTCTACTTTTTTCTGTAAATATTTTTTTTTTAATTTAATATGTCTTTTCCGCTTCTTATTATAACAGCTTCTATAGTACTACATATGAATAAATTATACTGAGTCATCTGCTCTTTTTACCCGACTGCACAGGATAGGGTTATGTTATTAGCACGTATCTTGTATGTTTGTATTACCTCATATCTCCAGAACCGCTGAACGTATTTGAGATATCGTTAGATTCGTCTTAGCAGCCCAAGTGTTCTTAGATGGTTGACGTTAAAAAAAAAACATGGCGGCTGTGCTACGCCATTGTACTTAATGAAAAAGAACATTGTTTTTAAATAATACAATATAGGTATCAAATAAAAGGGCTCAACACAAGGATTTTAAAAAAGTATATGATAATTATCATTAGCGTAATACTAATAAAAATAATATAATGAGAAAGTTCAACAATATAAACTTTGCTCTTTTACTTTCTGAATCCGGTGGGATGCCAAAGTGACAAGACGAATATTTAAGATAACTTTTTTGCTGCTAATGACAACAGTCACAAAAATTTCTTTCAGATATAGGTACATACACTACGTGTACATGAGGCACCTTATCTCAAATAAGTATATATCGCAAAAATATGAATTAGAGACCGAATCGAAATTGCCTTTAGATTATTCTCGCTCAATATACATCGTTAATACACATTTTCAAAAATAAATTTTCACACGATTCTCTACTTGTACAAACCGCTATTCAACAAAAGATAACGTTTGGAAAATACAAGCAGAATTCAATTGAAATTCGCTGAGAACGTTGAATAAAACAGTAGATATCAGTATAAACTGCTGGGATGCACCGATCGATCTGCTTCATATACTTATTTGCATTTTATGTTTACACTCGTATTTTGGACTGGTTGCAACGCGTCAGATTAGAGAAAATCCAGCTTTGTAACATTAACTGTACTACTCTGAGCCACCCACGCACACACACACACAATCTAACGCACGCACACTCTCACTCACATACATATTTTTACTATTTTTATTATTATTTAAAAAAATATATACAACGTGTAACGGAAACCATATCTATCCAAAAGGACTGAAGACAATATCTGGTATGGAGTATCTATGCAAAGTTTCAGCTCAAAATAAGTGACTCACATAATTGACCCCAAATTATTGGTTTCATAATTATGTTTCTTGAATACCAGTAATAACAAACGTGTCACAGCACTATGAGGGTCATCACTTGCCAATAAAACGATAATTCTCTTCGTTCTTCTTAATTTGAAAAATTCGGTCTCTGGTATCAATGTATTGAAATTTCTAATAAGTTCCACACATGTAGACATAGGATTACAAAACCCTTGCTATATCGTTTGTTATCATTCAAAGAAGCTGTGCACTTGGTAGGTATGTATATACCCTTTAATTTAATTAGTGTCTCACATTTTTGCGAAAAAAAGTGGTAATTAATGTGTTTTTCGAAGATTTTCAAAGGTAAGACATTTAATTAAAGCCTATTTCCTGTTTTAGCTATTTTTTTCTGTTGTAACTTGCGTTTTAACAGCATTTTGGTGTGAGTTTGAATAACCCCACCTGGATTGTAATGGCTAAAATCAACTTTTTTGCAGTTGAAATTGCTCCACCAGATTTTATATGGAAATGAACAAACACTAGTGATGTGCGTGATTCGATATGTTTTGTCGATGTAAATACTTTACAAATATTTAACTTGTAGCTATATTATTGTAATCTTTCTATTCGCAGGATCACAACACGATTCAAATCGATACATTTCGAGGGATTTTTCAATTTCTTACTACTTTATTAATTTATTACAGATGGTTCGCCACTATAGAAAAAAAACGGACAAGTCATACACAATGGCAAAAATAAAGTAATGACGAGTTACCAAACTGAAGAAATATATGGCATTCCTAGATCAACCATTGTAACTAGAGTTTACAATAATCATATGAACGACAACGTTGGAAGACCTAAAGCTCTCGGGGAAGATATGAAAAGAAGAATTGCCCATAGCTTACATGTTATGGAAAAACATGGCTTCCCGTTAACTAGAAACAAAAGTAGCTGTTTTGGTATCTCAATATGTCCGCCAAAATGGAATCGACAATCCCTTCAAAAATGATTTGCCAGGAAAAAACTGGCTCCAGGCATTTCAGAAAAGGAACAGTCTCTCAATCAAAAAGCCTCAATCCGTTGAGATAACTAGAAGAAAGGCTTAAATTATAAAATTGCGTAACGTTTATATGACCGATGGTTCTATTTTAAATACATATTCCTTTCTTAAAATGTAGTTTTGATTAATGATTAGTGAGTAGATATAGTACCTTTAGTAGACAGCAGACCAAAATTATTTATTGGTGTATCTATCGACTTATTTTTATTACTTTCCCATCACTATTAACTATGGCGAGCAGTCGAAATTACCCCGCCTAAACCTTTAACATGTTTTTATTCAAAAATGCGCCTAGCTGCATAAATGACAAGATTCAATTTAGATTACCATCCCTATAAAAAACTCTGCAACTGACTAACATCAAGCTAAGAGCTCTAGAAGAGAAATAATAATTAATAATTGAAATTGCCCCACGGAGGGGGAATTGCAACTATTTTTGCCTTTTTTGACAAAAACACATTTTTAAGCCTATCTATTGAATATTTTTCAATATGAGTTTGTAAAAATAATACACAGATAATGACTCTGGAACGTCAATACATTACATTTTTAATAAAACTATATCATCTAATATTTTTATACCTTCAAAATTGTGGTTTAGATTTTACCAGTCGAGATTGCCCCGCTGCACCTTATAGTTTTATTGTCATTATATTTTTTAAATTTGATTTTTTTTTCTGTGTTGTATAATTTTCGACCATAATCTACTGCAAATTATTCTATGCACAAAGTAAATTTTAAATTACCAAGGAGAAGGCCTGGTGTCACACAGGCCATGAGCCTAGCTTAGGCACCAATCTCCCACAATATGTTCGTATATTATTTATATAGTATATTGTTAATGAATAAAACCATTGCATTTTGAGAGAGAGCGGGATATAAACCATTTACTTACATACTGACTGCAAAGAGAAAAAAATCCAATTAAAATATACATGCTAATTAAGAATTTAAGTCCGTATTTGATGTTGTTGTTTATTAACCTTTAGTCTTATTTTCATTGACCAGACAATTGTATCCTACACAGTCGGTAGAAGGAAAATACAAATTATATGCAAAAATAGACCTAAAATAACGAACTAATTATTGGCCCACGTGCTACCAAAATAAAATTACGCAATTACGTCATATTATCACACGTTACGCGATTAAAATACAAACATACAAAACAAAACATACCTATAGTCGAAATCAAGAAAGAGGTGCCCATCCTTCTTTTTGAAGCCGGTGAAAAAGAGAGCAGATGATTTTTTTTATCAATCACACTTAGAACGACTGAACGGTTTCAAATGACGTTCTGAACTCGGGAAAATAATGCTAATCCCGGTAGTACTGTCCCAGGATATTTTTTAACTCAGTATGAATCGCTATCCCGCAATGCCTCACGTAATTCAAATAAATCACTATATTTTGAAGTTATCTCTGGCTCAGAATGCCCTGATGTATCTCAAGAGTCAAAATTTTTCACACGAAAATTATGTTCTAAAGCTGGGGGTGTTTGTGCACCCAACATGCACAAACACGCCGTCTACACGTTGGCCAATACGCATTGGCCACTACATTCGCCACTGTGTTGGCCAACGTGTAGAGCCGGCTTTACGCAATATTGAAACCCCTTTTTATTTTTTTAAGGACTGGAAATCATCCAATGACTGCCTCCCGATCTGGGCGAAGCGGGAGGGTGTGTCAGACTTTTACTGACTAAAACCCACCCGTGTTCCGTCATTTGCCCTTCGTGTTCCGAGGTCGCAGCAACACTTTCGAACAATTCCGCATCCCCAGCAGGCAACGGCCTCCTTGTGAACCCCAACAATTTGCTGATAACTCTTTGAGGCTCGCGTGAAACACGATGCGCCGTCTACATGGGCCTGGTTTCTATCGGACGGCGAGCTACCCATTGCTCGCAGATCTACATTAACCAAAAAAAAAACACACAGTGGAGTAAAAAGCAAACACAAAAACACTTTCGCATTATGGGATAAACTAGTATAGAATTTCAGATAGATATTTTTTTACCTAAAAAAAGGCAGGACTGATAAACTAATGAGCCAACAAAAATGCAAACTATGTACCTACGTATGGTACATATTTGCATGAGTGCCTACAACATTTGCATTATTTTGTTTCCTCAGTATAGGGTTGCCATCACCAAATTTGCCGGCCCCAGACAAAGACTTATAAACCCTGGACATTTGGGTAAAATCACAGTTTTTCCCCGGACACCGTAGAAAAATACATTTTTGATCTTGAAACTAAAAACAACGATGGGTAATTATGATTTTTATTTACTGATAAAGTAATAACATTGACCCAGAAACAGAGCTTCAGAACTTTTTAATAACAGTCTCTTCCTTTTCATTTAATTAACGTAACATAAACAAAGAGATGAAATACCATAGGAAAATAATAATAGAGATCGTGCTTTTTGGCACCCGTAAGACCAATGTGTGTCCGGGTTTTACCTGGACACTTACTGGAAATACCTCCCGGACGCCCCTGGACGCTCTGCAAACTAGGAAAAATCCGGGAAAACCCGGACGGATGGCAACCCTACCTCAGTAGTATATATAAAGAATATAAAGTATTATCTAGATGTTATATTTTCATTAATCCCTATTATTTTTAGACTAGACTTACGGACTACAACTTGTTCAAGGCCACAAACGCAAAATTTGTATTCACAATATAATACCCAGACATAGATTAATGTTGACAAATTATTCGTTATTAATCCATTGGGATTAATGAAATAATAATTTGTCACTGAAATGCAAAATTCCTGTAAGACTTTAACTAAATAAAACAACTCTTGTTTCAAGATAGATTACTTTAACGGAAACTTCAATATAATATTGTTGTTGAGGATTTGAGGAGGACAACGCTGGATATATTATACTAGCAGACCCGCGGGGCTTCGTTCCCGTGAACTTTATGACTTTAAAAAGCTTCAAGCTACTTTTATACCTAATTTTATCCAGATCCACCCAGTACTTTCGAAGATTGGAGTGTTCAAACAAACAAACTTTTCCACTTTTTAATATTAAGGCTGTGCGCGCACTGCGTTGCGTTTTGGAAACGCAAAATCTGTGAAGTATGGAGTGTCATCACTATCAGAGAGTATTTAACCTAGAGAGCTTATAGGCCGATTTCTTTGAAGAACACAACTCACCAATACGGGTTGGGAGGCGAGGAAAAAATGCTTTACTGCAATTGGTCAGTTCAAAGTCAAGCTTCATAGGTATGCCGAGTTAGGGATTGCTGTACTTGATTGAGGGAAAGTTATCGATATCGATAAAATGAAGTTTAACATTATAAAATTACTCAATAAAATCACATAATAATATTTAATAATTATCAGTCTCAATTACAAAAAGAAAAACAAGTATGCTGTTATTATTGATTTTTAAAATGAATTAATTTGGTAAATGTCTTTCGAATTAAAGTTTTAGGGTCCTGATTATTTTGCTAAAAAATGATAACCGAGCGTCTACATATTTCTGAATTATGCATCTTGCTAATTCAATCAAATGATTGGTAGTTTCTATTTCATATTGATGAAAATTAATATCCGGGAATAAATTATACCCATTCAGTGATTTTAAAACCGATCTCATAAAATAATTGGAATTATATTTCTGAGACAGCACTTTCGAACCACTCTCGTTGATCGCCCTTTTAATATAAATTTCACAACGACGACAAATTTCTATTACTGTGGTGGATCCGTACAATAACTTGTTTTAGTGTCTTTTTGAAATTGTAAGGCGTTTTGATTTGTAACACCAATCAACGCTCCAATACAAGTTAGGCATTTTATTTGCTTTATCAGAGCATGGACAATGTAGCTGGCCATATATTATTTTTATATTTTATTTTTTTATATTTATTTTATATTCCATAATAAATATATTTTCATTAAAATCAGTTGTGTCAACAACTGTAGCTTCAGCAGGCACTAGGTAATAATTATTTTTTTGGTGGTACTCACCATCAGATGATTTATCTAATGACTCCTCCCTCCTACATACACTTGACTTAACCCGTGGAATCGACATCGAAACAAAGGAACCTGTTTCTTTTTCCTGGGTGGGAAAATCATCGAATGACTTCTCCCGCTCTGGGTAAAGTGGAATGGAATGGGAGACTTCTACTGACTAAAAACCCACCCTGTTCCTTCAGCTGCCCTTAAGTTCCGGGGCCGCGGTATCTCATAGAGACCATTACCGCAACCCCGGAACCAAAGTAACTAACGAGGGCGATATTGTAATGCAAAATTAAAAAAAAAAAAAAAAAAAAGTCCAACTTAATATAAAAACCAAACTAGAAACCAATATTCCCTAGTAACCTTATCAATCCACTTTTCTTTTTAATCTGGAATCTTGGGAAATCTAAAATGAAAACATGCATGTCACACAGAAGAAAAAATATCAGAACTTTCTCCTTTTTAGGGTTCCGTAGCCGAATGGCAAAAAACGGAACCCTTATAGTTTCGATATGTCTGTCCGTCTGTCTGTCTGTCTGTCTATCTGTCTGTCTGTCTGTTTGTCTGTCTGTCTGTCTGTCTGTTTGTCTGTCTGTCTGTTCGTCCGTCCGTATGTCACAGCCATTTTATTCCGAAACTATTAAAACTATACATGTGAAACTTAGTAGATAGATGTATTCTGTAAACCGCTTTTCTATTTTAATGAAAAAAATAAAAAAATATTTAAAATAAAGGGGGTCCCCATACATGGAACTAGAACTGAAAATATTTTTTTACATGAAACCTATGCGTGTGTGATATCTGTAGACAGGTCTTTAAAAATGATATAAGGGTTACTAAAACCACTTTTTCATAAAGTCAATCGTTTTAAAGATATAAGCTTCTAAAGTTGTAAAATGTATGTCAACCCCCCCTCTAACTTCTATAATAATGGAGTGAAAAATCTAAAAAAATATATATGTCTGTAGATCTTAATGTAAACTTTCAATCAAAATTGGTTTGAACGAAATCGGCTCAGCAGTTTTTGAGATACAGCATATTTTCTAAAACCACAAAAGTTATTTAGCGTAGTTGTAAAAATGTAAATAAATAAGCTAGTTTTAAGAAATTTTAAGGTCTTTTTTATTCGTCAAATAAATATACATAATTATTTTATTATTATAGTTACTACGGAACCCTTCATGGGCGAGTCTGACTCACACTTGGTCAATTTTTTTAAAGTCGGTTAATGTAGATAGGTATTTTATGACAACTATGTGAATTGAATTTAAAAAAAAATAAGTTTAATTTTATAATTATCGATATCGTATCCAGCCGTTATAGGTAACAGCACAGATTTTTACGATATAAATACAGATGAAAAGACAGGGATAAAAGAATTAGAATTTCTTAATGTAAGAAAGAGACATTTCCAAAAGACATCAACACGCGACACTATTTTGTCCTTGACCATCCAAACCACCACTTTAAATGGACCTCTGCGGTAGCTTATAATCTGATTAAATGATAAATAATTTTCATATTATTTCATTACTGATGAATAGTTATGTCATCCATTTGGTATCTAGATGTCTGGGAATGTTTTCCACACCACTTCAACGCGCATGAAAGCATTATTATGCGTTATAAATTCGATACAAAAATTTAAAATTGTTTAGCATGCACACAGGCCTAATACTTGGTCACAACTAAAATGGTTCGTTAGAGATGAGTTGTATTTACTAGAACAGATCCGAAGAATAGGTAAATTTCGATACTAGGTGGCACCTATTCTCACTTTGACAACACCTAGTATCATGAAGTATTGCGAAATCCAACTGCTCTTAGGCTTCATAGCACTAACGCGTAATTGCATTCCATTCACTCAACACGTTATAAACCTGCTTTACCGCTCATTCATGTTTGTCAAAATCATTCGTTTGTCAGTCACTTGAATTTAAACCCTAATTCAAAATACATAAAAGTAACGCAACGCGCACGCGTGTTGTGCAAGAATATATATTCTGTCCTTTTTTAACTACGCTATTCCGTAGTCTACCCATCTTTATTTTTCAGTACTCGAGACTAGTCAGTAATCATTCGATCCGAGAATACTCGATCCGAATGAGTACCAACTAGTCTCGAAAAGACTAAGTAAATAGATACTTCGTAATACTTAGTCTTGTCGAGACTAGGTGGTACTCATTCGAATCGAGTATTCTCGGATCGAATGATTACTGACTAGTCTCGAGTATAAAGTCCAATTACTAGGTACCAACCTAGTCTTATCACTGATTGCTGGTGCTAACACCCTAAGTTCAATAGAAATATCAAGTACAGGAGAAGTGGCAACGAGGTGAGTCCGTGAAGCTTAAAGACCGTCATCGTAAAATTTAATTAAAATACCGTGTTCATTTGTTGTTTAGCAGTTTCCTGCAAAATTAGTAGCCACAATAAAAAAATACTTGGACTAAGTACGTGCACCATGACCACATTCGATAAGTAATAATTGATACTAGGTGGACTAGGGACTAGGTGGACTAGGTGGACTAGGTGGAATAGGTATCTGGATCACGTATTTTTAAATACTAAGAATAGGTGCACCTAGTCCCAAATTTACCTAGTACAACCCATCTCTAGTTCGTGTATCGTAGCCAATATATAAGAGCAAAAACTAGCATAGTTTTCGTGCGTCGGGGCAACGTATGTGCGATCAAGTGGTTTTCAAATCAGTGAGTGTCATAGAAGTGCGCGCACTGCGGTAGAATAAACGCGTGCGGTAGAGTCACCAGTGGCCCCTCGCTGCGGTGAGTCTACCGCAAATATTTTGTATCGCATAGGAATGTATGTACGCACACTGCAGTGAAAAAAACGCACGTTTTGTCTGATAATGTTGCCATACATACAGATTTCTTTGTATTTATACATATTTTTGATGTGTAATACAAATAGTACTCGATACAGATGTTTATACAAATTTCACACTGTATTGATAGATATATAGATAGAATGTACTTTATTGTACACCAAATTTTTTTTAATTAAATGTAGCTTCGCGTTTGACCACCATCTCACCTGATGGTAAGTGATGATGTGGTCGAAGATGGAGCATGCTTACCTAAAAGTAACCTATTTAACAATATTGTTTATTATATTGTAGCGTGGTAGTCGATTAAACTAGAATCGATTACCATACTCATCCCTAATGTCTATGGTTTCACTGAGTGACAACACTTATGCGGTGCCGGCTATAAATTCTAATCCCCGGTCTGCTGAGTTCTTTTTACACCGCCTACTACTACAAGTAACTAATATTGAAACCCTCTGTGCCCAAGGGTAAGTGCTCAAACGTATCTGCCATTTTTTCTCCATCTTGCCAATCGCAATCCTCTTATTTCGCCATAATCTGCAGCGTTTGTAAATTTATATAATTGCCCGGTTGTCAAGATGGCTTCCGTCTAGAACATGACTGTGCTATTTCATTGTCATCTGTTTTCCACTAGTGATTCTAAATTTGTGAAGCGTCCGCAGGTCGCAGCATTCCTTTCCTGCTGTGTCATAGCAGCTACGAGCTTAAACGCCTTGCCACGCGGTTACCTTCTATATTGTTGCACGCGGCATGCGCACGCTTATCTTTAACCTTTGTGAACCGCCACGATGGTGAGTTTCCCTTCGTTTCCCTGAAGCTGTTCCTTGGGCTTACGGCTGGGAGACGCACGCATCGCTGGCGCTCACGAATCCTGGCACCACGCTTACGGAAGCACCCTTCGTGTTGATTCCAGGGTTTTTTTTTTACTGCCTTCATCTCTAATATCAACTACCTCAACGTCTGCCACGCGACGGGTGTCTTTGCTGCCTCCGCGTATAACCGCTAGAGAGACGTCCTGTCGCGTGGTCTGCCTGCATAACCTCTGCGCCTGCCACGTGCGAGTTGGGTGTCAACGCTGCCTCCGCGGCTAACCGCAGGAGAGACATCCTCTCGCGTGGCCTGCCCTGCATAACCTCTGCGTCTGACACGTGGTCGCTGCCGGCTTCGGGGTCGGCCCGCCGGTCTGCGTGCGTCGCGGCCTAAGCCCAGGACAGTACCTTCCACAAACCTACAACCAGTGGAGGAACACCTTGGTGAACTGAATCCACCCCTCTACCGAATAAATGCTGTAAACTTCTGTGGTCATCTTCTTTTAATTCTACCACCTAAACCCCCACGCCACAATATGGTTGTCTTATCGCTGAAAGCGATATCTTCCAGACAACCTTTGGAAGGACTTTAAAAACTTTAATAAAAGTGGGGAGGGCAAAATTAGTGTACTTACTACACATAAAAACAGAGAAAAAAAATATTATTAAAATAATAATATATATATATATATATGCAGATAACTGTTACAACTAAAACAGAACTTAGCAAAATAAATTACCAATTTTTTTAATGAATGTTTAAATTAACGTTGTTTATAAAAAAATTAAAAATAACCATAAAGAATAGATTTGTACAATGGTGTGTGTAACGTAATAAATGTGTTATCTGGGTAATTTATTTTGCCAAGTTCTGTCTTTATTTGTAACAGTTAATTTTATCAATACAGTGTGAAATTTGTATAAAAATCTGTATCGATATGTAAATCACACATCGAAAATATGTATAAATACGAAGAAATCTGTATGTATGGCAACATTGTCGGACAAAAGGTGCGTTTTTCTCGCCGCAGTGCGCGCACCTGAGATTGCGGTTATTCTACCGGTGCGGTAGAATTACCGCAATTGCGGCCACCGCAAGGCAGTGCGCGCACGGCCTAAGTAGTATAGATTATTAATCCATTTAAAAGAAACTGCTGTAACAAATTGAAAGATCTTTAATATGCATATCGACACCTCCATGCAATAACATCGTAACTCACTTTTTTCCAAAAATTGAGTTACAACGGCATTGTAATGTAAAAAAAATGCATTTTTACTGTACTATCATTGTAGTTCTATTCCCATTCGTTTCTAAAATAAACCAACGTCAAAGTATTGTAACTAATCCAAAAAAATATTTTTTGTCAACAATATAATTGCAACTTGATTTACAATTTATAGAAAATATTATGAGTAGCTTGTTTATCAAGTACAACAAAATTGTAACATTAGATACAATCTATGTATGTACATGATAAAATTACGGTTTATGATCATAAAATGTACTGTTACTGCATTGTAAGTTGAGTTACAATGATGTTGCACGGATCTTTACGTTATTTTTTAGTGCATTACGACAAGTTAAGACGAGTTGCGATGTTCTATTTAGTAGTTTACTCCCGCTCATAGAATTTCGGTGTTGTTACGTTGCTTGGTAAATAGAAGTAGAAGGTGTACAAAGTGACTATTGCGGTGTTTATAGTGTAAAACCATAATAAAATGAAGCGTAACCAAAATATCTTAAATTTGGCATTATCATTAAGTGGAATTTCAACTGGTAAGTTGTATTTGAATTATAAATTCTCAGTGTTAGCATAATAATACCTATTTAAGTTTTGGCATGCGCATCGGAGTTGTTCAGTCAGTTCAAATTAAAGATGTCCTGAATTCAACTTGTACCAAATAACTGAATACAGAGTTTTACTTGGATTTTCGTTATTGCTTTTCACCGAGTCAAGTAGGTACTTTGTCGAGTTACTCGGTTCAAGTTTATGCAGGTTTGGCGCGAAAACGCGTTTAAACCTACATGATTGCTTTAAGCCTCGGCCAAACAGATGCGATTTCGCCGCACGTGCGACAGAATTCATTCATGTTTTGGTCAAAACTTGATTGAACTATACTGTCGTACGACAGAATCGCATCAGTTTGACTGAGGCTTTACGTTCCGACACGATGAGATATTCGAATAACTTGGTAGCTCAAATAGCTTGGTATTTTATAATAGCACCAAACTATTCGAGCTGGTGCTATTCAGATGGGTGCTGGTGCTATTTAAATTGAAATGTTGAATGAACTTTATTATAATCTGTACTTAATTTAAATTTTAGATCAAGAGGAAGCTTCGACTTCGTCCAAGGCGGATGATCATGCTACCCAGAAAATTACTCCACCACATGATGACAGCCATTTTCTCGAACATGGTGACGATTTACTTTCATTCAAAAAAAATATACGGAACAATGCTCAGGTACGCTATTATAAAGACTTGTCCACCTCATCCAGTATAAAAGAACCATTTTCTCCTGATGTTTCTGAGTATATCCCTTCCGAACACAATGTTTCAATACATAGTTCTCAACATTCTATAGAATGTAATACGCCTTTACAAGAGATACCAACATCTACAAACTTTATATCTGAAAATATAACAGCTCCTGAAGTGACACCAAGGACAGTGAAAAAGACTGTTCCGAAGAAAACTAACCCAGGTAGAAAACGAGACCATAATCCAAAAAACTGGAAACGCAACATCACGAAACAAAAGAAAAATTCTGGCGAAGAATACATAAACAGAAGCGGAATCTTAGTACCAAAGAAAACTATGAAGAGTGGTTGTAATAATACCTGTATTAGAAAGTGCAAAGAAAAAGTAATGGAAACGACAAGAAGTGCAATTTTTAAAGATTTTTGGGGTTTGGCCGATCACTCAAGACAAGCAGACTTTATTTGTAGATTTGTAGAACGAGTTCCACTAAAACAAATAACAGCATCAGTTATTGGACAGTCACGGCGCCACTGGTCCTTTCAGTATTATTTATTTGAAGATGGTAACAGAAAAAGGGTCTGCAAAAAAATGTTTCTTGATACCCTGTGTATTAGTGATATGTGGCTACAAACAATTTACAAGAAAATAGACAAAGACGGAACCGGACTGATGACAGGAGACTTGAGGGGGCGACATAGTAATCGGAAAAATGTGATACCAAATGAAGTTAAAGAATCTGTTAGGGCTCATATTTCATTAATTCCTACAGTGGATTCACATTATGTAAGAAAAAGAACCTCAAAGCTCTACTTTGAAGAAACTTTAACAAACCCTGCATTGTACAGGCTTTACGTCGATTGGATGAAAGAAAATCGTCCGTTGGAACAAGTGGCAAATTCTAGACAATATATTATACTGAATATAATATTTTATACTTAATATAATATTGAATTCCACAAGCCTAAGAAGGACCTTTGTATTCTTTGCGACCGCTATAAGAGAGGGACTGAAAACGAAAAAGAAGACATGAAGCTAGAGTATTCCTTGCATATTGCGAACAAAACAGTGGTAAGAGAGGTGAAAGACACTTGTAAGTCTCAGTCAAAACAATCGGATTTAATTGTTACAGCCTCATATGACTTACAGAAAGTATTGACTACACCCCAATCTGAAGTTTCGCTCTTTTACTACAAAAGGAAGTTTGCGGTATATAATTTTACTGTATATGATATAGGAAAGGCCAAAGGATACTCGTACGTCTGGAATGAGACAATTGGCAAGAAAGGATCCTCAGAAATTAGTAGCGCTGTGTTTCTTTTTATTAAAAAGAAATACGAAGAAGGATTCCGTATATTTAATTTCTTTTCCGATTGCTGTGGCGGACAAAACCGCAATCGAATAATAATAGCTATGTACTCGCATGCATGTAAACTATTTGCAATAACAATTACACATAACTATTTTGAAGTAGAACACTCACAATCTGAAGGGGATGCTATGCACGCGTTGATAGAGCGCCGGAAGAAAAATCAGATTATTTTTGTACCAGAACAATGGATCACCCTGATCAGATGTGCTAAAACTACGGGGACTCCTTATGATGTTACTGAATTAGATCAAAACCTGATTCTTGATTATAAATGTCTTATAAAGAAAAAACTAAACTGGGACTGGAATAGTTCTGGAAAAAAGATGACATGGACTAAAATACAACACATTAAAATAGAAAAGGAAAACCCTGATTTAATTTATTTTCAATACGATTTTCTCAGTGATCAGTACTTATCTATTAACCTTGCTATGAAACCTACTTCACGAATCACACGAACAAAAAGAGCACAAGAAACTGTTCAGTGTGAACAGTTAAACGAAGGACAAAGTATTCCTTTATTGTACAATAAAGTGCTCCCAATATCAACAGCAAAGTATAAGGACCTTGTAAGCTTGTGTCAATGTAAGGCAATACCATATATTTATCATAGTTTTTATTTAAATCTTCCACATTCCACTCAGCTAGCTACAGACAATGACAGTGATGAAGAAAATTAATATTTTTTTAAAGTTTTTTTTTTGTTTTTTTAATATGTTTAAAAAATTGTTACTTACGTTTAAAAGATACATACATAGTGTCTTAATTTTATGTTGAATAATATAAGAAGGTATTCAGTTAAGTTCTGCTATTTTGTAATTTCTGATTCTGATTTTGTGATCTCATTAAATAATATTTAAGTACTACAAAATGTTTCTTTTATCTTTCAAATTAATAAGACAACATAATAACAAACACAAAAATAGGTATAATAATAATACATTATCGCATTATGGGATGTGTATTTACAGATTTGTTTTGGATTGCATGAATTAACTTAATTTTTACTATATAAAAATATTTTATGTAACTGAACACCTTGGAGTTACAATTATCTGACCACAAAAAACAATTAAACTACAAAAAAACTAAATTGTAACTCAGACATACAATGTTTGTCCTCGTAACTTATATGTCATTTCACTGTTTTGTTTTTCACGTAAGTCATGAAAACCCATGAAAACAATTTTTCTTTTACAACTTAGCCATACCTATTTATAGTCCGCCTAAACTATATTAAATAGATCCAGCTTCAAAAATTGTACGGGGTGTTTTGAGTTTGCTATAATTTTTCAAACTTTAAAATCGCTCTCCTGTAAAATCACAAAAAGTGAGTTACGATGTTATTGCATGGAGGTGTCGATATCATTGCATGGTGGACTTCCCACCCACATGCACTAAAGGTTTTGAGAGTACAAGTACATTGTGCGTACGGCTGAGTGGCATTCCCTGCCGGAGTCTCGGACTTCTGAAAGCTATAAAAAGTCAAGAATGAATAGGATACTTTCGAGTAAGCGTGCTTCATCTTTGAAAGCGTCATCATTACTTACCTGGATGGTGTGATGGTGGTCAAACGCAAACCTATCAACAATAATCAAAAATATTATTAAAATCCAGGGTCAAACATAGGCTACTATTTTTTCGAAAATCTACCCCTAAAGGTTTGAAATGAAAGGTTGATGAAAGTTTGTATCAGAAATCTAAACCGCTAAAACCGATTTTAATGAATTTCGGCACAAAATATAGTTGATTACCCAGGGTTAAAAATAGAGTAGTTTTATTTTTAATATCAACCCCTAAGGGGTGAAAGTAAGTATGGAAAAATAAACCACTTAACCGATTTCCATGAAAAGGAAGGAGATAGATGAAACATAGGTCACTATAAGATGGCAATGTGAATTTAGAACAGTATGTCAAATGAATCACAAACATGATTTAATTATTTTGCGATTTCAAATCTCATAAGCAAAGACAATTTTTCAAACACCTGTTTCCTTTAATAACCTTGAAATTATCTTTTAAAGTGTGTTATAACATAATTAGCCTACAACCTGTCCACTGCTGTGACATAGGCCTCCTGTCTTTTTTTTTTCCTGGTAACATCATCAGATGAGTCCTCCCACCCCGGGCAGGGCCGGAGGGACTGTCAGACTTGAACTGACTAAAATCCACGGTGTTCCTTCAATAGCCCTTTACGTTCCGGGGTCACGGTAATGAGATAAGTCCCACGACCCCGGCAGGCTTCGGCCCTCTACAGGGGAGGCCTCCCGTCTAAGAGAGGAAAGAGCTCCACTACGTGTGTCCAGTGTGTGTAGGTGGATGTCGCAAGTCTTCGCATTTTCGGTTCTAAGACATGGTCCTTTCAACGTGATGTTTTCTATCACCGTTTTGAGATCAGTGGTGACGATAAGTAATTTAATTCAATTCAATTTATTTTATTTCAGATTGTTTTTATTATCTATTTCAAAAGTATACGACACGTCTTTTTCTTTTATTATTTATATTACTATTATTACTTATATTATTCCATATTTGTTTGTTAATAACATGTGAACTTACAACCTAGTGTTAGTAATAGCTAAAGATGTGATAAACGACTTAAAACTTTTAACGAACTTATTCGTTTATTTTTTATCAAAAGTCACTTACGTAAACTGCTTAATACGCTTATTTACTTTCTTACATTAAAAATAATGAAATTATGTTGTTTGCTTTTTTAGTTGGTTAAGTTTAAGTATTGGTTTTTAAACGAAATCAATGAATTTTCTTTCGTACTTGGCAGGCTTAGGACACTGAATGAATAATATTATATAATTATGAAACTTTACTAAGTAGGTTAGTATTATTCTAAGATCTGTATTTATTAATAACTTGTCAAATAATAAACTACATTTTATTAAATTCAGGCGTACTTAAAAGTTCATTGATCTATTATATGTACATTTTAATTATTTACAAAATTTCCATTATTTCCTCAAACCATCAAGTCATTTATTCACATTCAGAAACATAATTTTTTCTACTTTGCTCGTCAACAACCGGGTCCTCCATTCCGATATTATGTTAAAATCGGAATACGATAAAGTTTTATTACAAAAATTACACACAGCTGTTTTAGTCGCATGATTTCTCAAAAAAAAGTTCCAAATTATGTTATTCGAACTTCTACTCGTCATTTTGATACAGTAGTTATTCGAATTACAGTTTAATTAGCTCACCAATTTGTTTTTGTAGAAAAAGTAGTCAAAATTAACACAATTACTTACACTATAAACTATATACACTATTATTAACACAATTACCTATTAAACACAATTAACTACACCTAAAAACTATATTATATACAAGTCCAAAACTCACAGAATTATTTCCTTGGTAAGAAACAATTGACCACATGAAATAATGTTTTACACTATTTATGTTTACGTAAACAATTCCGAGTCACAACTTTTAATCAAATTGTTTCGGAAATTCACAAAACATGACGCTTTTCACCGGGCGGAGGAAACGCTACTAAACGTAAAAAGCAAAATAAGTGATAAGCAACCCGTTTAAATTAAATTGGCGCTTTTAAAAGTGAACAACGGAAAGCATATTTAATTTGCTAGGTTTACCAATTTTGAGTAAGTCAACGCGATTCAGCACATAAACAAAAGATGTAAATATTTTAAACCTTAAAATTTTTGGATTAAGGTCGATTTTCGCATAATCATTGTTTACTATCGATTAAAATTGAATCAGGCGCCATCTATCAGTTGTTACATAATTCATTTGAGCACGTTCTTACGTGGTTATGAAAAGAAATTATCAAAACGCGGTTGCGTTTTAATTTTAACAAAAAGCGGAATAAACAGATAACTTTAAATGCTTTTATAAACAAGTCTGCTTATTCGTTTATTTTAAATAATATATTATATTATATGCTTTTCGTTTAAACGCCCACCTCTGGTAATAGCCTATTAACAACTTATAACTAAAAAAAAGTTTAAACCTAAGCTGAGTGGGACATGCCGAACCTGGGGTATGTTTACTTGACTGCATGTAGTCGTATCCATCGCCTCAAGATCGAAGAGTCCCACCTAGGGTTGCCAAATCAAAAAATCGAAAATTCGGAGTAATTTCCGGACATTTGATGAAAATTCCTGACTTTCTTTAATTTTGAAATAAAAACATATTTTTTATGTTTCACTCTTTCATTCAATTGTAGAAATTGGACATGTCCGGAAAATTCCGGTCGTATGGTAACCCTAGTCCCACCATCAGCTAACGTTCTCAGAAAGGTGTTGGGGCTGGCGCGTACAAAAGCAATGTGCCTAAATTGTTTCGGATCCACGACCGTAACCACTGGCCATCTCCTCTACTCCAAACTATATGTAAACACTGATATCTAAAGTACAAAAACATCGAAAGCCTTTTAATAGTAGCCTGACCTTTAAACGTAATACAAAAGTTCAGCCAAAGTAAGTCGTATAAATGAATAAATTGGTCCACTTGTTTTACCGACTGCGGAAATGATGAAACTTGATAACGTGAAAAGTAAGGCTTCGCACAGATTTATTGCACTGATAAATTACCAAATTAACAGAATCCGGACTATTCGTTTTAATTAGCGAAGTCCTCTGAAATTCCGAATTGCCGGTAACTGATGCCGAATATTTTTGTAACGAATTATCTTCGAGCGTCATTAATTGGAAATGGATTTTTTTTTTGACTAATGGATTGTTTTTAATTAGTTGTCGTATTCAATTTTCGATTCTATTCATAGTCATGTATAACATCATAATATCAGTTGAAAGCTACAAAAATACAATTAAAAAAAAATAAATACTAATTACCTTCAAAAATAAATTTCACCTGGCGGTGAGGGCGCGATGGCCAGGGACCAATGGAAGGCTATCAAAAGAGCAGCAAAAGCCAGTAATCTGCAGTAATGAGGAAACTATTAGAGAGAGATATCTTACATACATATAATTCATATCTTTAGTGAGGCCATTGAGAAGCACGGAGAAGCACTTGCTGTTTCTCTCGATGTCTCCAAGGCTTTCGATAGGGTGTGGCACGATACCTTTATTGCTAAACTTCCTTCTTTCTGTATACCCACTGAACTTTGCGTTAAGATAGAAGACATCCTGAGAGATCGGTCTATTCGAGTGGGTATTGATGGCTGCTCGTCTGGCTAATTGGCTATTAATGCCGGGGTCCCTCAGGGGTTAGTTCTCTCAGCAACTTTATTCTTGCTGCACAACGATCTGCTAATTCCCGGTACCTTTGGGTATGCAGACGACAACACTGTCTGAAAGATACATATATATCCAACGCGCGTGCTAGTGGGTCACAAATCCTGTCTCTCCGAGAAGTCATGGCGGAGCGCTTGAACTTGACTTTGAAGGCTGTCTCTGAGTGGGGCGACATCAACTTGGTCAAGTTTAATGCTGCTAAGTCCCAGGCGTGTCTTTTCTCCGCAAAAAGGAGCCAATTTCAACTGGCTCCTTCTTTCCGTGATGTAATCGTGCCAATAACTGATCGCATCGAGCTTCTTGCGGTTTGGCGTTGACATCCACTGTGGCGTGGTAGTCGATTAAACTAGAATCGATTACCACACTCATCTAATCTATGATTTCACTGAGTGACAACACTTATGCGGTCCCGGCTATAAATTCTAACCCCCGGTCTGCGGAGTTCTTTTTTCACCGCCTACTGTTACAAGTAACTAATATTGAAACCCCTTTGTGCCCAAGGGTAAGTGCTCAATCGTATCTGCCATTTTCTCTCCATCTTGCAAATCGCAATCCTCTTATTTCGCCATAATCTGCAGCGTTTGTAAATTTATATAATTGCCCGGTTGTCAAGATGGCTTCCGTCTGGAACATGACTGTGCTATTTCATTGTCATCTGTTTTCCACTAGTGTTTCTAAATTTGTGAAGCGTACGCAGGCCGCAGCATTCCTTTCCTGCTGTGTCATGGCAGCTACTAGCTTAAACGCTTTGTCACGCGGTTACCTTCTATATCGTTGCACGCGGCATGCGCACGCTTATCTATAACCTTTGTGAACCGCCGCGATGGTGAGTCCCCCTTCGTTTCCCTGGAACTGTTCACTGGCTTACGGCTGGGAGTCGCACGCATCGCTGGCGCTCACGATTCCTGGCACCACGCTTACGGAAGCACCCTTCGTGTTGATTCCAGGGTTTCGTTTTCTTTTCTTCTTCTACACTCTCAACTTTAATATCAACTACCTCAACGTCTGCCACGCGACGGGTGTCACCGCTGCCTCCGCGTACTACTGCTGGAGAGACGCGCTGTCGCGTGGTCCACCTGCAATAACCTCTGCGCCTGCCACGTGCGAGTTGGGTGAGGAGGAGAGACATCCTCTCCCGTGTCCTGCCCTGCACAACCTCTGCGCCAGACACGTGGTCGCTGCCGGCTTCGGGATCGGCTCGCCGGTCTGCGTGCGTCGCGGCCTGAGCTCAGGGCAGTACCATCCACATACCTTCGACCAGTGAAGGAACCCTTGTGAACTGAACCCACCCCCCTTCAAAATAAATGCTGTAAACCTGTGGTCTTCTTTTATTCTACTTCCACCTAAACCACAACGCCACACCACCCTTAATTTTGGTCCGTTTATCGAGGCTAAGGCTCAATTGGCTGCCAAAAAGTTGGGAATCCTAGCAAAGGTAAGACGATACTTCCGCCGGAACAGCTGCTCAACCTTCATCAAGCGCAAGTTTGATTTTGTATGGAGTAGGTACTGTTTTCATCTCTGGGACGGATCTGCCAAATACCAGCTTGATGCACTCGAGTCCATCGAGAAACTGGCCAAGAGGCTCATTGGTAACGAGAAACTGGTGGAGCTTATTGCTCCAGAGCCTTGAACATCGGCGACTTGTTGAAAGCCTGTCAGTTTTCTATCGGTTACATTTAGGGGAGTGTGCGATGGAATTGCAGTCTATGTCCACCAAGCCCGTTCCATCATCGGACTACAAGACAGACGGCGATGCGCTATCGTTACATGGTGGACATCCACCCATACGCACAAAACGTTTTAGGAATAGTTTCATTGTGCGTACAGCTATGGAGTAGAATTCTCTGCCGGAGTCTGTGTTTCCTGATATCTATAACCTCGGAGTCTTTAAGTCAAGAGTGAATAGGTTACTTCTAGGCAACTAGGCAAGCGTGCTTCATCTTCGACCACATCATCGCTTAACATCAGGTGAGATTGCGGTCAAACGCAAGCCTACAGCCTACCAACAATAAAAAAAACTAAAGTGTCTGTCTATAATTTCGAAATAACTCTCTATAGAAACATAACTGCTTCTTACACGATACTTGGATCGACAGAATTACAAAAGTTTATTTGTTTAATTCTTTTGATCTGACTGTCTTAAATAAGAAATCAGTCAGAAATAAGCACGGAAAAACATTCCGTGCTTATTTCTGGAACGGCTGAACCGAATACAACAGCATATTGGCTATTTGTTACCCCGGATCTCCCACGAATCGGGATTTTGAGCGTAAGATATATCTATTCTCAAGCGAAAGTCGCGGGCACAGCTAGTGTAGAAATAAAGTAGATTCTGCTTTCCATGACTTTGATTTTGACATTGCATGTATGAGTATTATTGACTGTCAGTAAACGTCAAAAGTTGAAGGAACATAAATAGATATGATTTTATGATAAGTACCCAAAACGATCATCATTATTAGTTCTTGTCATGATATTCATGTATAAATCAATTTGCTATAAAGTAGAATAATCGCTATACATATTTCAGTGCTACCACCGAATGCTACATCACTATACATACATAATATTTACTGCATTCAATAATCAACCTTATTGTTTTGTATTAAAGTTGACTTTCGGACTTAACGAAGATTTTTTCACACAAATTCTTTTTTCCACCCATGTATTGAATCTAACAGCTTTTAACTTTCGTGAATTGAAAATGTTGAAGTGAGTAAAAATACAGTCGCGGTTTGGTCGGTACGTTTTTGTTTTATGCAAATGTGTGCTGGTGGATACGTTGTGTCACTTTCAACGTTATTGGATTTTGTTGCGGGGTATTGACAGTTCATTGAAACAGCTGCCTCTGGATCTGTTAGTTAATGGAATGGGAATAAAGATGTCCAAAAAGGAATCTTAAGAATTACTTTAGTAGCGAGTGGTTCATTGCCACAGCTGCCTCTGGCTCTGTTAGTCAATGAAAAGGGAATATAGCTTAGATATTACAACAACCAGATGTGGAGAAAATAGGCAAAAAGTACTATAGCGACTGACATCGTTTGTTTGTAATCCGAAAATAAGTTTCAAAAGACGTGCTAGCCGAACATTAAAAGTCCCACTTTCTAATTATGCATTAATTAAACCATCAACATATTACGAATTTAACTAAAAATACTTTCTCAAAATATCCTAATTACAATTTTCAACAAAGAATAAATTAACAATCACATTCTTAGAAGTCAGAAGTGTTGTACCTATTTAAATTACACACAAAATTCATACTGAGACAAGCTCGTGACGTCACACAAGGAAATAAGCTCTGTTACCTCATTTCCAAGGAACCGGTGCCTGTAGAAACTTTTAAAGCACTCCGCATATGGAGCAACTAAGTGGTCTACTAAAAGTTGAAGCTTGTAGCAACTAAAGTATCAGTATATCGGTTGCCACGATTTATAATGACCAAGACTGGCGAAGGTCGCTGTGGGGAATGGAGAGTGAGAGAGAGAAGTTCCTTTTTCGAGAAGTTTATTTTTCACATTGTAGTGTTTTTATGGAAGCCAGTGTAATTTTTTGTTAAAGTTTTTATTTCTCTCTTTTTAGTTGATCGGTTTGTAATTTACCTAGTTACAAAAGCCTAAATGACAATTATTTATAACATTTTACAAAATATTGCTTTTCCCGATACTGGGCCGTTAATTATTGAGGAGATCTCCTGGTACTTCACCATCAGATTCACTTATGCATTGTGACGAGCATATTGTGCTTATTAACCATATTCAAGTAATTGAAGCGGAACCCATGAAATACTTATTATTGAGTAGTTCCGGTGGCCATCTGTGGTCATCAGTTCCACTTTACCAAATGGTGCTTTTCGAATGCAACTGCACAAGTTACTATATTAAATACTTAAATCACTTTATGTGTGCCTATATTTGAAGAGTTCCCTCGATTTCTTCAGGATCACATCACCAGATCCTGACTTGATGACAATGGGACCACACGCAAAGCACCAGCGTTCAAATAAAAACAGAATCATCAAAATCGGTTCACCCAGTCGAAAATTCTGAGGTAACAAACATAAAAAAATACAGTCGAATTGAGAACCTCCTCCTTTCTTGAAGTCGGTTGATAAATACTTTCCTAGATGCGTCAATCTAGCCTTAATTACAGGGTGTAAAAAGTGAAAACTGATGTTGATCATTGAAACTCTCCGTTACCGTTAGACGGAAACAATCATAGACGGCTTGAGTGTTGCCTTTTTTCGGTGGGAAAATCTTTTTCGGTGGAAAAAAATGGGGTAGAAGGTAGAAGGAATGTCAGACTTCTACTGACTGGTTGCGGGAATGTTCTAACGAGATACTGTGGCCCCGGAACGCAAGGGCAACTGAAGGAGCAGAGTAAGTTTTTAGGTCAGTAGAAGTCTGACACTTCTTTCCGCTCCACCCACAGTGGAAGGAGTAATTTGATGATTTTCCCACCCAGAAAAAAAAGATAGACTTCTACTGACTAAAATCCTACCCTGTTTTGTCAGCTGCTCTTTCGATTCTATGCCACGGTATCTTGTTAGAACATTCCTGGAACCCCGGCAGGTTGCCACAATCCCGGCAGGGCTTGAGTGTTGCCTGTGGCCGCAACTTGGGACTATATGTATATCGTCTGTAGAGTGCTTAAAGACACAAAGTAATTTCTAAGCAATTTTGTCAGCCGTGGTGTGGTATGAAAATTCGTCACCAGAATACCAAATTATGAAAGCAGCGAAATTGGAACGACAAGTTGAAAGATCTCATGCTATAAATTATAAATTTTGTTTCATATTTCGTCATTTAAAAGCAGAAAAGAGGTAACGATTTGAAGACAATAAAAAGCGTAATTTCAATTTAGAGACAATTATAGCTTTGTATATTTAGTTCGGTTTTCATAAAAGGATAACTTTCACTACGCTTATTTAGTAATCTGAACATTCTCACGGGTGAAGCAACTCTCCATGGCTACGCCCATACGCACAAAGTGTTTTGAGATTACATTCATTATACGTACAGCTAAGAATTGGAATACCTGCTGGCGTCTGTGTTTCTTGATATTTATAACCTGGGGATATTTACTCGTAAGTCAAGAGTGAATAGGTTACTTCTGGGTAAGTGTCAACATCATTGCTTACCGCCAGGTGAGATGTTTGTCAGACGCGAGCCTATGATAAAAAAAAAACGTTATATATGAAACCAACATTACTCTCTCAGAAAATAATAACCCACATATTTAAAATAACATTCCATGTTTCACAGCGTGTGCGGTAATCGTAAAACTTGGCCCATTTACCCGCATCGGTCGCCCTTGTCATCCAGACGAATTTACATATACAAGAACAAACTTTTTTATTCCCCTAAGTACCGCAAAAACATCTGCAAACGCCGTGTTTTGACGTCCAATTGATTTCTCTGAATCTAAGGGTAGTTTTTACGAGTACGTGAATGTTATTACGGCAGTGAATGGCTCAGCCTCCATTCACCACGGTAGAATGTTCGTTTTAGTTTTCCCGGTTTTTTGTTTTTGTTTGATGAATATTTATTCTCAATACTGATTTACGTTATAAACTATTGGGTTTGTTTGTATGTTGCTCACATCGCTGAGAACACCTACAACGCCGAGAACGCCCTAATTGTTACGAAGTCTATGCGAAGCAAAAGAAAACGATTTAATTAAAGTTAAGTAACTAAGTTAGTAGTAAGTTTAATTAAATTTAGTACTTAGAATATGCATGTAATGTACAATAAACATAAACAAACAATAAACATAAACAAACAATACTATCACTTTCTTTTGTTTCGCATAGACTCCGTAACATTTAGGGGCGTTCAACTTAAATATTTTTATTTTTGTATGAAAATCTGGTGAACTAAAATATGACGAATTTTTAAAAGTCATAGAACAAAAGTTGTTGATTATGATGTTAGTAACATAGTCCTGAGAGGTTTTCGGTGTTTTACAATTAACCCTGTATAATGCTTCATAATTCTCGTATCTGAATTTATTTACATGTTAGTTATTGTCGATACAATTTTTTTTTAATTGTTGATAGGTTTGCATTTGAGCACCATCTCACTTGATGGTAAGCGATGGTGTGGTGCATTGTATTCAATCACAATTCTCCCTACTAAATTTCGGAAACCGTGGACAATAACATCAGATATTAGTAGGATATATGAAACTGCACAAGTGTGTGCTTACATATGGGTGCGGCTCTGTTCTTCAACTCATGTGGGTTAATTGGGCTATCCGACACAACCAGGGAGGGATCAGGCGTAGGAGCAAAACCTTTTTTATTCAGGGAAAAACTTATCAAATGACTTCTCCCGTTCTGGTTGAAGTAGAACGGAGTTTCACACTGCGACTGACTAAAACTCCACCCTGATCCTTTAGTTACCCTTACATCCGGGGTCCGCGGTATCTTGTTAGGATATTACCGCAATCCCTGCAGGCAAAGGCTCTGCCGTGCTCCATCATTACAGCAGACTGATCTTTGAGGCACATGTAGAACACGATGCGCCGTCGCTTTCAACCCGGCAGGACCAAAGACTACATATGCTTCACACAACCAATTACGGAATGGCAGTGGCCCCCGCTCATTTACTATTCATCGTAAGCCTCACACAACAATATTAAACACCTTAATATCTATTCGATAGTTTATATACTACTAGCTTTTGCACGCGACTTCGTTCGCGTGGGTGGTTTTCCCGCGTAAATCCCGATCCCGTAAGAATTTCGGGATAAAAAGTATTCTATATCAGTCTCCTGGTTCTAAGCTACCTTCCTACCAATTTTCAGCCAAATCGGTTCAGCCGTTCTTGAGTTATAAATAGTGTGATTAACACGACTTTCTTTTATATATATAGATTCTAGATTCAAAGAACCAAGAAGAATTTAATAAACACCAAACGTACGCAAAACTTTTTCACTTGAAGACATACGCTATTGATATATACGAACTTCATTTGCTTTCGAAGATAAAGTAGGTGGCGCTATCAGTTTTCTGACAATATACGAGACAAATTCACTAAAACTACGTAGGTATGGCGTAGAGACTTTCACCCAGGAAGAAAATGGGTGCCGACGCCTCACGGAGAGAGTGAGGTGACATACTGATGAGATTAATCTAAAAATGTTCAATATACGTAGTTCCTCTTCCACGTGTGTGCTTTAAATATTTTAAGGCATGTGTTGACTCAAGGAACGGAAAAAGTCGCGATTTGTCCTACATAAGATTGGGACATATATTATCTATCTAATGGGAACACTTTCTCTCACTCGAACTGGGCAAAAATGCGATTGGCAGTCGAAATAGGTGATTAAAATCGCCTTTCATCGCACAAACAAGTGGGAACTATAAAAAACTAAATTTTGTTTTCACTTGAATTCCTGTAATGTAGGTACTAGTACCTACATTACGCGTTCTGTGTAACGTCGATTATTGTTCGTTACTGTTCTTACACGTACACACCTAGGTATGTACGAACAGTAACGAACAATATCCATGCTACCAGTCTTAATATACTCTATGCCCGCGTCACCAATCATGTTGATTGTGTATCCTTACATACATATTATAAAACAAAGTCTCCGTCGCGTCTTTCTGTCTTTTTATTCGTGATAATCTCAAAAACGACGAAACAAATTTTAATGCGGTTTTCACCAGCAGAGTGATTCATGTAGAAGGTGGTGGTGGAAGTTTAGTGTATAATTTATTGTGGTATGTAAGTATCAGTAAACAGGAACGGGAATTCCATAGCACACAATTACGGAAAATAAGCAGTTTGAATCATACCAACGTTAACTCATTAAATTACTCTCACCGAGTTCAAATAACAATGAAATCAAAACTTTGTTTTATCTATGTAACTTAAAACAAAAAGGTGAATTCCGTTATCGGGTTAAGAATTGAAAATTATCATCGAATATCGCATAGCCCTTAACTTTTCAAATGCAAATTGAGTTGCCAATAAGTTGTTAGGTAAGGGCCTAACTTCAGCTTTCGTTTACCTTATTTGATGGTTATTATTAATTAAATTAGTTCTAAATCAAGATCGTAGATATACTCGTCCCTAGTGGCAACATAGCAACCATCTACTTTGTGATTTTATAACAACTTGGTAATGTGTTTGCAATCAACTTTTGATGCATCTAATGGGTTTGTTTGAAGGTAAATTAGGTCTTAGTGTTTTGCTTACAATTACAGGGTTTCTTATGTATTTATCCTTCTCAGATTACAACATAATCATTCACCTTAGAAGTCGCTTTTACACAGTTATTTGGAAATCAAAACATACACTTAATTTATTGTATCTGAAAAGAGAGATATTATGTCGCTATTTATTACTCGACGGGTGCTCAGAATTTAACACTAAACGTTGAATAATATACAGAGATTGGCATGAATAATTATGAAGATCTTTAACTTGTATCTGACACTTATTACTAGTAAACCAACTTTCTCTTACATAATTTTCTGCCCGCGTCGGCCCTTCTTACCATTACCCCGATGAATCTGTACCTAACGCATCCAGATCTTTATGCAACCAGCAACGAATGCACACGAAAATCACACCTGACAAAATCAATTACCTGCATTATGAATCTATCCGTATATTTCTCCATTTGCACAGGTAGACGCCTCAGCGCTATCCTCGGATCGTGATGGAATTTCGATAACCGCCGCCGGCCGTACACGACGTTCCGATGCAAAAATTGACGTTCCTAGCGATCTTCCTCCACGATATTATACAGCATTGGAAATGGCAAGAAATGAGGGTGCCGTGAAGCTTCCTTATATTGTTCGGTAAAGCGATAAAGTGCTTAGAATTCCAGCTTTAAAGAACCTGTTATTGGATTTCGGAAGGGGTACCTATATCATCCATCTTCTATGAACTGTCATGTTCATCCTGCAACGTGGTCCTCTGTCGACCGAAGCCATAGCAACAGGCGCTGTTGACAGAATAATTAATTGTTTTTAATATGAATAAACCCAAGGCTTTGCGGGTAGTAAATGTAAGCAACTAAGCAAGGTAGGTTTAAACTGAACGTTTTTTTACCAAGTCGTGTTTTGATATATTTTATCTTCAATATACATATCTATACTAATATTATAAAGCTGAAGAGTTTGTTTGTTTGTTTGTTTGTTTGTTTGTTTGTTTGTTTGTTTGCTTGAACGCGCTAATCTCAGGAACTACGGTTCTGATTTGAAAAATTCTTTCAGTGTTAGATAGCCCATTTATCGAGGAAGGCTATAGGCTATATATCATCACGCTAAGACCAATAGGAGCGGAGCACTAATGAAGAATGTTTCAAAATCGGGGGAATTATTTTTCCACGCGGATGAAGTCGCGGGCGGAAGCTAGTATATATATATATATATATATATTATCTTCAATACCTTATAATATTGCACAGTACTTACTTGAATGGTCTAGCTTACGTGACATTTGATTACCTTTTACATGCCTAAGTAAGTACATGAATCATGGGTTGCTATTAGTGGACTAAATTTTGGGGTGACCTCGCCTTTCTGAAAGTTTTAAAACATAGTTATTTACATGGTATATAGTTATTTATACGATTCTAAAACGCAGACATACTTTTTTCTTTACCACGGAATATTTAAATAGGTCTGAACCGATTTAAGTGAAATCTCGGAATTCCCATAGGATCGAGATTTATGCGGAAAAATCCACGTAGATAATAATATGATCTCCCACGCAAACGAAGTCGCAGGCACAACTTGTATAGAATAAGAATGAATCTTCTAACGTTTGCACCTTAGTAAGGTCTTATATTCGGCGGTGACCTCTCGCGCCTGGCCCTGGTTCAAACCATGGTGCGGAGCGAGAGGGAATGGGATGCAGTCGTCTCCTTCTGCGACGCAGTCATGCTAGCAAAGGAGGACACCGAACGCGTGAGGGAGAGGCAACTCTCTTCCTCGCGCCCCAGCCGCCGCGAGAGACCCCCGGGCGTCGGGAATCACGAGCCGATCTCCGGCCACCGTAGGCGCGGGCTTGCGGACGGCAAGAAGGGGTAGCTCACCTTTCGGTAAGGACCAGGCCCGGGATGGCAGCGCGTTGTGTTCCACGCGTGCCTCAAAGAGCTGTCAGCAATTGTGACGGGGTCCTATAGGGCCATTGCCTGCCCAGGTTGCGGGAATGTTCCAACGAGATACCGCGGCCCCAGAAATTAAGGGCAGCTGAAGGAACAGGGTGTGTTTTTAGTCAGTAGAAGTCTGACACTCTCTTCCGCTCCACCCAGAGCAGGAGAAGTCGTAAAATAAGGAAACCTTAACAAAAGTAACTTCACCAATAGAACCCGTTTTACAGGGTATAAAAAGTATATTACCGAAATAAGACCCTCCTACAGTCTCAGGTGAGATGTTTTTCAGCTTTTACCTTCATTAATTAGTTCGGGTCAAAACGACGTGATTAACCGGACTTTCATTGACTTTACCGGACTTCCGTGATTTTCCGGAATCGTTTCATGTCGATATAATCTGTGCTTTTGCATCGAATATCGTTAATTATTTTTGCGAATGTAAGGCTGTATAAAGTGAATGTGAGCTACTTTCGTTTGGAAATAGGCCATTTTCAGACACTAATTGCCTGCATAATCTTCGTAAAATACTGTGAATGTGTGAATTATGTAGATTGTTACTCGTATACTCGGGATAAACTTTTTCTGGCAGTATAAGTACTTTATACAGCCTACCCAAACATTTTTACTTTGGTATTGTGAGTCAAATCGTTCAGCTCCTTAAAGTTCTAAGTTGAGCTACACGATACCTGACAAGTGCTTGTACTGCCTGGACAGGCTCACTTAAATCTGTGTGCTTCATTCCTTAAAAAATCACCTCAGACGATAACCGCCTTGGTTCTCATACGAGGCATGCCTTTTAAGTTTTGTCGTTTGAAGAAAAAAACAACTAGAACCTTATATTACTTTTTATTGTTTTTCAAAGTATTCACCACGTAGCTTAATACACTTTTCCATTCGCTGAAACCAGTTATTATAACATTTATTCCACTCTAAAAAAAAAAACGCTTTCAAGTCAGGCATTTTGAACACCCCCATGTTCAAAATGCCTGACTTGAAAGCGTCGACTGCTTCTTCACCGGACTGGAACCTTTGACCACGAAGACTTTTCTTTATTTTAGGAAATGTAAAAAAATTGTTAGGGCTTAAGTCAGGATTGTATGGACGATGGTCAAGTATTTCTACTTTTTCCTGCTTCAAATACTCAATCGTTTGACGTGCGCTGTGTGAGCTTGCTTTGTCGTGGTGCAGGATGATGCGTCGCTTTGAGTTAGATTTTCGAAGTTCGGTGATGACTTGTAGTAAACAAACTATGGTATACCACTCTGCGTTAACCGTTCTACGATCTTCAAGTGCAATAGGTGCAACATGGCCGGTTTTTCCAACGAACGTGGCCACCATCTTCTTTGAAGTGCTTCAAGATCGAACAACTTTAGTCGGCTTTGGCTCGTCTTGAAAGACCCAGATTGTAGATTGTTGTTTGGATAGGCATAGATCCAAGATTCGTCACCACTGATGATGTCGTAGACGTGATTTGACTTTCCTCGGTTGAACCTTTGCAGAGTTTTCTTACACCATCTGACGCGGGCCGCCTTGTGATCGTTGGAAAGCAGATGCGGTATCCAACGGCAAACTAGTTTTCTCACACCAAGCGCTTCATGCAAGATCTTCTGAATGGTTGTCCCTGAGATGCCTAATAGAGCTTCTATCTCTCGATACATCACATGACGATCTTCGAGAATTAGTTATCTCACAGAAATGATGTTATCTTCAGTGAAGGCGGGTTTTGGGCGTCCTTCGCGAGATTTGTCACTAACCTAAGTCACTAACACTAGTATGTCCACGCTGGAATTCTAAATACCAGCGTTCGACAGTCCGCAGACATGGGGCTTCATCACTGAACACAGATTTTACCTCTTCAAAACACTGAAGCCGTGTCAGGCCTCTTCTAAAGTGGTAGAAAATTATTGCACAAACATTTTCCTTGGAAAGATTAATTTTCGTACGTAACTTGACAGATTCCAATCGACGCTGTGACTAAACAATAGCATTAATCTTAATACTTTCAACTGTTTTGAGATTCAAAATTTAAACACATTCGAATATAGAACAGTTCCAAATTCAAAATTTCCTGGAAATATGGAAACGACAGAACTTAAAAGGCATGCGTATGATCTGACCAGAACAGATTGCATGGACTTAAAAAGAGAATTTGACATCTGAGCATTGAGATATAATGTACTACGTAGTAAATTATAACTCAATGCATCTGAGTTTGTTTCCGTGCTGTTTTCCCAGGGTAGTCAGTTAAGAAACATAAGCCTCGTAAAATTTCATTTAAAAAAAAAACGTGTAATAGTGTTATTTAATAACCGAATTGCAAAATAAATATCATTATAATAAGTAGTCATAAATATATGGTGTGGTTCTTCAATAAAGTCATTAGACGTTTAGGTATACCTATAGAATTCATTTAGGAAAAACTGGGTTTTTAAGAACTTTTTTTTAAATACATTTAGAAAAAAAACTAAAAGGACTACTTAGGATAGGTACCTTTGTAGGAAGCTGACGGAATACAAATGGGTTACTAACCTTTTAAAGGTTTTTGAACTCAGCGCAAAATTATTTGTCTTAGGAACAGAATAGTTGTTCGAACTTCAAACGTACAAAGTAAATTACCCTATTTCTCAGCTTACTCCTAACTATGTCGAAAAAACAGAACGGCGAACATCACGTATGAATTTGCCTAAAATATTTCAGGGAATATTTCATAAAAAAGGGAATGTTTCAGCAGTTCACAGGTAAAAAGGGCCTGCAAACTGCTGAAACAGGGATTGTGATCCACTAAACTAGATACTGTATTTGCGCAGGTACTACGGATAGTACATATTTACCGGATATTTACGCAGAAAAAAAAACTCAAATTATCTGTAAAATATGCTTTCTTTTGTTTTGCTTTCGTAGAAGCTTTTTTTATAATAATACTAGCTGACCCGGTTAACGTTATTTTGCCATATAAATTATTTCTCATTTAAAAATAAACACCAAAAATGACCTATTCTCAGATACCTACAAATATACACAAAAAAACATAAAAATCGATCAAGCCGTTTCGGAGTGGTTCGGTGACACGAGATTTTTTTATATTACCTTTTTAAATCAATCAAAACTGGCTTCGACCCGATGGTCGCTGTGAAGTATATTTCTTTCTTACTAGAGTACCTATAATGGCGAATAATGCCCGTCACATTTATCATATCAAGCTGAGCGCTTTTAAATTCATACTTACTGCTTTTTCATGATTTGTTTCTATCGCAGTTAAAGTATATTCACTCAATCCATATTTTTAACTGACTTCAAAAAAAGGAGGAGGTTCTCAGTTAGTCTTGAACTTTTGTTTTATGTAGTTACCCCATATCTCGAAGACGGTTGGACCGATTTAAAAAATTCTTTTTTTTTTTGTTTGAAAGGGTATAATTTCTAGTTAGTCCAATTGTCATCACGTTAGGATCTGATGAAGGAATCATGGAGAAATCGAGGGTACTCTTCAAATATTATAGGCGCACCTATAGCGTTTTGGGTATTTCTTATAGTAACTTGTGCTCTCGAAAAGCACCATTTGTGGAAGTGAAACTGATTATGAAGACCACAGATGGCCACCGAAACTACTCAATAATAAGTATTCCGTATTTCGAATATGGATGTTAAGCATTTTATGCCCGTCACAATGCATATGGCGAAGTAGAGCTGATGGTGAAGTACCAGGAGAACTTCTCAACAATTAACGGCTCTGCATCGGGATATCGATCTGATATTTTGTAAAAGGTGATAAGTAGGTAGTTGACGTTTTAGCTTTTGTAACTATATAAATTACAAACCGACCCACTAAAAAGCGTGAAAAAATCGGAGTAGAAAAAGTAAATTCCCTGTTCGCCTCGTTTATAATTTTGAAAAAACTTTCTGCAAAATTATTAGGTCAAGAGTGGGCCCACCGGTAATAAAAAAATAAAATAAAAAAAAACGAGGTGAAGAGGTAATTACCTTTTTCTACTCCAATTTTTTTCTGTAGAAGTCTCAAGAAAAACTTACTTATATTGATTTAGCAAGTTTTTGGGGCAAACAGCGTATTTCGTCGGGATCTGTTGCCCTTTTAAAGACAAGGACGAACGCTGTGGAACAATTTTCGTTTTCCCCATATAGTTATGATAGTTTTTGGCTCGTGTTAGTACTTATGTTTCTTCATTTGGAGACTATAGGAGTAATAAGTAAAACTCAATTTAACTTACAGAAGTTAAATTGAGTTTAACTTATTACTCCTATAGTCATATAAATAAAATACTTATACCAATATAAGTACAGACTTATATTGGTATCAGTATTTTATTTATATTTCTACTTATTTCGTTGTTTATTGAATCAACTGAATAAATAATTACATGCTTCGTTAAAGATTGATGGCTCAACTAATTTACAAAAAAGGCAACCCAAGTACTTTTTTAATCAAGTCAACGCAAGTTTCGGATATATGACCAATGAATGGCCCTACAGTGTCAGTGCAAATTAAGGTTTAGGTAAGTAGGACGAGTTAGAATCCTATCGAAAGCAAAGAAACGTTAGGCTTTTACCACGTTTAGAGAGACAATAGAGGTTAAGGGGTTATGTTTATCTAGTATATACTTATGAATAGGTGCGTTTGTGTAATTATTCATCACTTTTTAGTTAATCTCGTTAATGTCGTGAAACTCTCCCAACTAGCAAAAAATAATCTTACAAATATTCCAAGACCATATTTTTTTCAGTCTTATATCACACTTATAGACACATATAAGTGTGGATTTGGGCGCACTTAATAAGTATATTCACCCTTACAATTGCCTTGTAATGGTCTCGCGAAATGTATAATTTCAAACTTAAAAAACTCTTGCTGATACTTTTATACTGAAAAACAAACTTACAAGTCACTTACAAGGGCATGCTTTAAGGGCAAATAACCGTAAAGTCCTCTTACTAATGCTATTTTAACTGTAATATCACTAGTAGTCCTCTTTGTGATCTCCTAATAAAAGCTTAAGTATTATTTTTTATTTCATTTTCCTACAAAACGCTAGTTCGTAAGCTTAGTTTGTCACGCACTTTATGCGATTATTAGGTTGCGAAGTAGTTTTTCTCGATTATTTTGAAATTTGAATAATAGTACATTCACAGGCCTTTTCAAAAATGTGTCTTTTATTATATATTATTAAATTATTTGTGAAATAATATCAAAATGTCGCCATTATGACCAACCACGACTCATAAGTGCTTTATCAGAACAATATAAGTCCAGTATTCTTGTGTAAGGTTTATATCGCACTCGTAAAAGTCAAATTATACCTAAAACCACTGTCTACACACGGCTACACGGCCATACTACTCATAATTAGGGTTCCTTAATAAGTAAAGCAAGCCAAACAACGAAGTCATTATAGACACAAGTATATAATTATTCCACAACGTTAATTCAATGTACCTGATTTTATAACAATTTCTCGTGTCAGACACAACAAGGAAAATAAATAAGACTTAATAGAGAATTGTTTTAGACACTTGTAGGACTTTTAAAGTCCAAATATATCTTAGGTGAGATAAATGACACTTTTAAAACACTAGTTTTATAGAGGTCTAATAAAACACTTAGTATAGTCACTTCTAAGTCGTCTTTATCTTGACTGCTATCTTACAAACACACAGGAAATTAAAATCCAGATCAGATTATGCAGAATTAATCTCTAAGCGCACGTTTAGGTTACCAACTCCTCAAGCAAAATCACTTATGGCACGACGCTCTTCAGATTACTCATATCCACGCATTTATAATGAAGCAGTAAAGAACTGTAACATTATAGATCTTAAAAAATCCGAATGTAAAAAGACCATAAAGGATTGGCTTCTCACTCTCTCCTATGACAAAACAGAAAAGATTATTAAATAGGTAAGCATCACAAGAACTCGCATACATATAGACAGTACTCCTAATCTCCTAATCTTACACACACACACACCAACACACACGCACTCACACACACACACACACACACACACACAAACACCTTACACACACGCACGCATACACACTAACACGCAAGACCAATTTCATATACGAGATTGTAACCAATTTATTATTTATATCATCATGCTTTGTTCGTAATTTTAATTCATAACTTTAATTTTATTTCTTTATTTCATTATATCATAGTTTTAGTTTGTTTTTAATTTAGTTTTGTTAATAATCACTTTTTATGATATAAATGTGCAACTCTGGTCCCCAAGATACAGACATACGTCTAGTTTGGGGATCACTGTAAAACGAATTGTGTAATAATTGATTATTAATAATAAAAATAAATAAGATTGAATGTACTGATAAAATGTATTTATAAGTTTTAATTAAGAATGAAAGGCAATTAGTTCACTATCTCTGACAGTATATGCAGACTCAATAATACTAGCAACCACGACTACATAATTGTCTTGCCGGAGTTGCAGAATCGTTGAAAGAATTTCTGCGTCGGAACACGAAGGGCAAATGAAGAAACGGATGGGGTTTAGGCAGTAAAAGTCTGACACACCCTCCTGCTTCGCCCAGATGCGCGCAGTCATTGGATGATTTCCCATCCTTAAAAAAATAATTTTCATTATTTAACTGATTTTCAAAAATAAAATTTTAGAATATTTTTCTATAAAATAAAAACAATAAAAAACATTTCAAAATATAAAAGATGGCAGTCCACTGGTGTTGGGAGCAGGGTCCAAGCTACCGGTGGTCAGGTCTCCAGAAAAAGGAACCTCCTCACAATACGAGCTATATCGAGGAGTACTGCCTTCTGTATCAGGCCCAGCTGTGCAACGCCATCTTCGACACATGGTCGTCGAAGCTTTTAGCTATCAGCCCATTGACCGATATGACAATTGGCACAATTACAGCTGAGCCCAGATTCCACATATCAACATCCTCATGTGCTAAGTCGAGATATTTTATATAGTCTCTCTTTCTCAGCTTTCACGAGATTCTCGTCATGTGGGATAGGAGCAGCGATTATCATTATGCGGCGCACTAATCGATCTATCACCATTATATCAGAATTATTTATTGGCAATAACTATCATTATTTAATAAATGTTTTTCTGACCTATATGATTTTATGTAAGCACTACATTTATTATATTAAAGATACATATTGTTTGGCATTCTGGCCCTCACCAAAACAAAGGATTAGTGTGGGAAGACAAAACAGACATGAGACACCTTTGATTTTCCAATTCAGCACGTTATCAATCATCCACAGCTACGTAATGGAAAGGTCCACGCGTATATTACGCTAATAAATAACTCATGATTTATCACCAAACATTATTGTTCCAATATATCATTGACAGATAATAATAAGTCAAGCTGTTTGTTACTATAGATACTATAGATACATTTGATACCAGTAAAGCCGTTAGCCTAATCTAGCAGGTATACGTATGATCACAGTACCTAATACACCTACTCCACCCCATATAAAAGACATCATCTGCCAAGCCTACAGTTTCACATAACCTGAGAATACATGAAGCGTGTATCCGTAACGATTATCAAACATGTATAAATAACAGCCGGCGCCACCGGCTTAGATACATGATTTCCGAAGCACGGAAGAATTTGTATATGTATTATAAGATCAGAGGACTTAAAATTCGAAGAATGACTCATCCACCAACCTGTACGCGTGGTGGATTAGGGCTCATGGTCTCTCATAAAAAAGAGGCCTGTATCTCAGCAGTAGGAACCTTTCAACCTATAATAGGTTCAGTTATTATTTGTATATGTAGATACATGACACGTAAAAAGAGCACAAAAGTACTATTATGATTATTAAAACGTTATTGATATTGTTATGAAGATCTTATTGAACAATATTCCTCTCTGCTCTTTCTCTAACAGGGTTTTTTTGTGGATTATCAGGTGCTGAAAGAAGAAACATATTTAAACAATTTGGACTTTATGTGGTGGTATTTCTTCGTTTGCTCCATGGCATACAATTTTTACACAAATATTATATCACTCTCCATATCTGCTGTTTACAGTGGATTATTCGAGATAGAAATCTAAAATATTTCCGTTGAGATCGCTAAAGATATTGTGATATTGGATGCATTCTATTTGTCTGGACAATTGAGTGACGCTCGATGCAATTTCAAAATCTTATGCATGAGAATGTCGCTAGCTTCGCCCACAATAGCTTTGAAATATGCACTATTGTACATACATTTTGCTGTGTCAGATGTTATAAGGATTTCTCGAAATGACGGCACGTCAAATTCCACGTACGCCTCAAAATGCAGTCAGCTGTAATGATGGGGCCTGAAATGGCCAGCCGGGGTAGTGAAAATATTTTATCAATATACCGTGGACTCAGAACGCAAGGGCAACTGAACAGAATACAAAATCCAACCAATTTCTGGTTGGATTTTTTTTAGTCAATAAAAGTCTAACATTCCTTTTCGTTCCACCCACAGCAAGAGGAGTCATTTGATAATTTTTCATCGCAAAAAAAAAAAAATGTTTGAAGTATTTAGAGATTTTGCAAAAACCACTTCAAATAGTTTCCTGGATAACATGGATTCCTTATATAGTCATGCCAAACATGTTACAAAAATTAAATTACAAAATATATTTTTTTTTACGATATAAGCGAAAAGTGCTAAAATAATATGATTCCATTAAGGAAAGGATAATTTTTCAAAAGAACTTTCTTAATTAAAATCAAAAGATACATTGCATGTAAGTCGTTTCCTAAGAATATTTTTACGACAACTCTTTTCAAAATAAGCGTTATAAAATTATTACTTCTAAACTATTTCCAAGATAAATTATAACTACACGAAGTCCTAAATGAAATATCAAAGTTAGAATATGTAGAAATCATACACTTTAGTGAAAAACGGTCGAGAACTATCTCTGTTAGTAAATCTTTAATTGAGGTTCCAAGCTATACAAATTGTTAAAATGTTCTTGATCAACAAAACTTTATATTCAATTATCTATAACCTCACAACTCCATTTGATCAGAAAATAAATGGAGCACAAATATCTACACACGAAATTTATATAAATGACTAACATAATTCCATCGAGTATAATCTACTAAACGTTTATTTACTAAACCTAGGATTTCATAAATAAGATCGTAATATCCAGCCAAAAAGCTATAAATTGAATAGGGGTGAAATCTTGAAAGTTTTGCGGGTAGATACGAGTAATGTTAAGTGTCAGATTCACACGTAGCCGAGCTGTGGCGAGTGAATCACAGACTTAAATATTATATTCATGAGTTGAGCGATTCAGATGCCCATTTCGATAGTCTTTCATAGAGTGAATGATTTTCGTATTACAATTTTAGAATGTTATATCTATAAATATTTAGATGTAGTTTTCTGTTTATTCTAATGCCTGTGTACTACAAGTTTTGCACAGTGGTCTTAGAGCCAGCTCTTAAATGTATTCCCGAGTCGATGGCGCGTCGCATTCCACGCGCGCCTCATTGAGCAGTCAGCATCAATGAAGGTATACGATATAGTTTGATACGAGATACGATGGGGCCAACGTCTGCCGAGATTGCGGGAATTTTCTAACGAGATACCACGGCCCTGGAATAACAGGACAGGAAGGGTGCAACAGAGTAGGTTTTTAATTAGTAGGAGCGAAATATTCTCTTCGGCTGCACCCAAAGCGCAAGGAGTGATTTGATGATTTTGCCCCCGAAAAAATCTCTTTGTACTCGATCGCTTTAACGCAAACGTCAATTTGTATTGAAACGATTACTGTATCGGCATCAGATAAAAAGAAATGAGTATAAAAGACATTGCATTAGAAAACATCTTTTATCAAAGCCTGCGTACATGTTTTAAAACCTGAACTAAAACCACATATTTGCACGCCAGAATTTCTAAAAAAACCGCTTTAGAAAAATAATAAACGCTAATAAAAAAAAACTGTTGATCTTTTCACCGGTTGTTCTCCACAGGAACAGACCTAACAAAATAGTTTTGAATATTATGATATTAGTTTTACTCTTTTAATCTGCAATCAGTTTTCTTTTACTATTTAAAGCAGGTGAGTTAGAGGTCGACTGTCAGGGTGAGCACAACTCCAGCGAGTCATCTACTCCTCAGGCTTTACGAATAGTTATTATAATAATGACGATAGTTGTACGATTTCTTACATCACACAATTTCTATATCGTAGCATAAGCATTTTTATGTGTTGTAAAATGATTAATTACATTAAGTTATTGAGTACACTTTCATCAGTTTTATTGTAAACACGTATTTGTCGTAATAAATAGTTATCAAGAACTCAGCATTTTCTTCCATCTCAATATTCTTATCATCTCAATGATGAACCACCAAGGGCTCCCACAATGGTAGTTAGTTAGACTTTCTTAAAATTCTCTAAAACACAATGTGATAAGATTATAAATCGTTGAATTTAAAATCGTTTGCCATAAATCAGTACTCGATCCAGAAGTTTAGATTCTATATGTACCTAATCTCATTCCTTTTTTTTGTGGCTTGAGACTTATTTGAGGTGTGGTTCAGCTCTGTGCCACTTTTCGTTGAATTTCCAAGAAAAGTATCCCCTAGTTCTGGCTTAAAACTTTAAAGATTTGATACTGGTGATTTAAAAAGTTTTTAACGTTCTAGGACAAGTAAGTTTAAGGTAGAAGAATAAAATGTTATTCACTCGATTTAAATACCACTTAAAGGATCTTTCTAGTCAATGGTTTGTTGAAAACGTGCTGAATATTTTCTTTAAACAGAAAGTGTATTTGGTAACCTATTTAGAGCTAGCGTTTCGGGATCTCAATGGATCTAACAAAAGGCCCAATATCTGTGAAAAAGTCTGGACGCCTTTCAATTGTTTTTATTTTCTCGAAGAAATGTCTTTGAAAAATACGTATAGATGCAAAGGCGGAACAAAGTCCAGTCGACGTAGCAAAAAGCACGGATTGTTCTTATTAATACGAAAGGATGCTAACCCAAACTATTGATATAGCTACTGAAACCTAATTCATAATTATCACAACATTGCACTGTACTCCCGTAGCTTATTAAACCCGTCATATGACCATAGTTAAACTACAAATATACTTACATATAAAGAAGCAGATAGACAAAGTTGTGCTTAGTAATTTTTATGATTTGTTATTTGTTTCTGTTCACATAACATTTATTTGAAAGTGTGACCAGTTTGAAAGGAACAAGGACGCATGAGATATGTGTCCTAGGTAGCTAGGTGGCTAGTTTGGGTGTCGGAAGTGAGTCCTAGGCTACGCGATTCAACTTTTTTTGTTAACAAAAATGTACGCAGCAACAATTAAATTGTAACAATTAATATTACTGTATTTTTGTGGCCTTCATTTTTATTTGTCTAGCCTTTTACCACCTATGTTTGGGTCAGCTTCCAGTGTAACGACTGCCTATCTGACTAGTGTTGCCAGACGTCCAGTATTTCACGGGACGTCCCGTATTTCAGGCATAATTTCAAATGTCCCGCCGGGACCGACTCTGTCCCGTATATGAAATGGAATCCATAAAAGGCGAATTTCTACAATTTTACAAAAATTTTCTAAGCTATTTGGTACAACGGTACGATTTCTCAGAAAGTAACATCCTCTCTAAAATGCTATTAATAAACTTTAAATCGCCAGTAAGTGTACGCCCAACTTAATAAAAAGCGAATTAATGACCTTATTTAAATATCATTATAATTGTATTGATTTTTTTTTAATATGTCAAATCTATCAAAAATCTTCCTACCTGCGTGAGCGTTTTTCTTACGCTCGTTCTAGCGACGACGTACCGTGTAGATCACACCTTAGATCCCTCCTTAAATCTCATCCTCATAAAACTAGCTACTACTCTTATTCCTTCTCTGTCCATGCTGTAAGATTGTGGAACTCACTTCCGCCTAGCATTCGTGATATAAAAACTATATCTCTATTCAAATGTCGATTAAAAGAGCATTACCTTTCCTCTTAACTGTGTTAATTATTTATGTTTATATTTATATTATATGTTTATATACTATAACATTATGTATTTATTTAAGTATATGTTATTTTTATTGCATTGTAAGTATGTGTAAGTATATTTAATATTTTAGTTTTAGTTTTAGATTTCACATATTCATATTTATTTCTCTTCTTGTTCTCACACACTATTTTCTACATTTCTTTTTCACTTCTCCTTTCGCAGGTCTGCTGGAAGAAATTTCTTAAAAAATAAGCAGTACCTTTGTACTCAGATATTATAATTATGTTTATCTTAATGTATTTTACTGTGTGTACATAAATAATAAAATAAATAAATAAATAAAAATACATTAAAACATGCGCGTAGTAAATAATTTGGTTCTTTATTTATACCCAATAAAAAATTGAAGTCCAGTATTTTTTTGCCTGTTTAAACATTTGTCCCTTACAGGCTGAAAAATAATCTGGCAACCCTATATCTGACCTCCAAAACCCAGCATGTGGCTATGAAGATAATCATTGGCAATAGACTAGTGCCAGATCAAATCCAAATGTAGTTAAGTTAGTAATAAATGCACTCACATGCACAGTATGACCATCATAGATACATTAAACAACAAGAAAAAAGCTTTTACTGAATAGTATGAAGTTCTTTTATGATTTCCTTGCAAGGCATACTATGTACATTGTTAACCGTCACTTATCGCAACCTTTTACGAAAGTAAAGCGAAGGGTCAGTAGCTCAGTAAGTACTTATCGTAAAGCCTTTCAACTCAGACGTAGCTCTTAAGAAAACATAGTTCTTCCTTTGGGTGTTATAAAAGTGCTTTATGTATAACGAGTATGTTAATGTTCTATATCATTCATGAATATTACTTATGCACAGTTGGTTTACCGAGATAATCCTTTTTTTTTGGCGAGGTGGATATACTCTTCTGAGGCGGGTGATCTATCAAACTGCTACCAGTTTAACTGAACTGAACTGAATTGAACTAAATAAAACTTGCTCGTGCTACCTCCAAACTTGCGTTGGGGGCTGCGGGAGCACTTAATACTCTAAACTCAAAATATTCTCGCGCCTCCTCAGAACATCCTGCCAAATTTTCATCACAATCTGCTCGATCAGGTTAACGAGGACATACAAACAAACATAACGATTCTGTTTGCGCAGTGCACCCACGACACAGGAGAAAGGTCCTTGTGTAGAACAAGGAGTTTGTCAAAAATTTAAAAAAAACATAGATTTTTATTTATGTCGATCATCTATCCTAGCTCTGGCTTCTGACAGCCTGTAATGTCTGTGAAAGATAAATATGTATCGACTTAAAAGATATTAGGTGGCACGGCAGTTGCCCCGCCGAGTCGAGCGCGAAGCAAACACAGCTGTACCATATTTTTCTGGAACATTTTCGGCTATTTTCAGCCCCGCATTTGAGGACCTCCGGATGGGTTTAGAACGCTGAAATTATCGTCATCTAGTAAACTATAAGCACACACTTGAACCACAAAATTTCATGTTTGTAGCTTAGTTATTTCCTAAGTTATGCAAATGCAAAGTTGTGATAATTCGACACTTACTGATTCACTGATCAGAACTAGTACTTCTCATAAACATAGAGAAATGAAACCTGAAATTTGCCACAGAGGTAGGGTTTAGTGCCCATATAATGGACAAACTATCAAACCTAAGATCATGGAAGATCTGGAGTACCTGATGACCCTGGGGAGAAACCGTAACAGACCAGCCAAACTATTGAAGTTATCGACATGATGTGATCACAAGCATGGTTAACCCTTTCTTAGGAAATTAAAAAAAAATAAGGTCTGAATCTGATTAAGAACCCTAATAGCTCAGCTGAACTATGGAAGATGAGGAAATGCGCTATGACAAAAGTTATTCTTTGTGATGAGCCCCTTCTATTGATGTATATGAAACGAGCCTGATCTCGCCAAGTCGAGATACGAAAAAAAAAAAACAATGTCTAATAAGAAAACATAATAATGAAAGGTGAGTGTATAACTAAGAAACTAATCAAGTATAAAATAGTTTTCTGCAAAAAGAAGTGAAATCCCACCAAAAACATCCTGTGAAAAACTAGCCAATTCTCGATGGAGCTGCTTGTTTCTCTATAAAAAGTAATGAAATCTCTAAGCAAATCCAAGCCAAGTCAAAGGTTCTTTGTTGCGATTTCTTTAATAATATAGTTAGATTTAATGTGACTTGACTGTTGACTTGGATGTGTCAACCAATAAATGTGCATAAAGAACGTTCAACGGCCGGTCACATAATTATAACCTAACTACATATATTAATAAAGAAATCGCAGTAAAGAACCCTAGACTTAGCTTTCATGTAACGATCAATTTAGCTTTTAAACAAATAAAATCACCAAATATAGAATTAAATATTCATATTTTCCCGAGACAGAACAAACTATTAAAACAAAGTTAGCCAAACTTTATTATTGAATCTGCAGAGAGCAGTTCAAAATTACGACCTGAATAAATCAATTACAGAAAGACTAGGCGGCTGGAATACCTTATAATAAAGTCAGCATAATTATTTGAATACACACACATTCGCATTCAATCCGTAACCCCCACTGCAGACTAAACAAGACATCGTATTTTCTTTTTTTGTATTAACCTCTTCCCAACTATTTCTGGTTTGGTTTCTAGTCTAAATGGAGGCAGCTGAGAGAGGCAGCAAACACTAGTAGGTACTAGTGTTTGAAGTGTATAAACGGTGATGTCAGAATATTTGGCTTCTGACAACCGTAACGACTGCAAAAGTTGTACAGACGAAGCTACCCGAAACTGTCAAATTTTCCCAATCAACCTTGAACCTAATTTCATTTACAATAAAGTTGAAAATATATTAAAGTTATTTGACAGATTGTTGTAGCTTTATGGTCTGCCGTCTGTACATGAGGATGACCGGTGTGGCTGCTATTATTTAGCCATGAGTTTCTCAAAAACGAGATATATGAGTAATTTTGTCACTATTAACGTCCATGAACAAATTGAATTTTTACTAATGTTCTTATATAATTCAGATTGTAATATTACATCAAAATTACTTTAACATTAATTTTTATTCTGGTTTTGATTTTAATGTTAATTTAATTATAATCTAAACTAATTATTATGATCTAAGCTCAGTGTATCAACCCACTAAATAATAAATTAGTAGGTATTAGTTTCTGTGTTATTGCAAAAAATAAATAAGACTCCTTAAAAAAAAAATTTTAGCAAAAAATAGAACCGACTTCCATATCGAAACACTACAAAGCCAAAAATAACTTTAATTTAGCAAGTCGGTGTTACTGGTTTTGGATTTTCTCTTTCTTTTTCACACCGCCTTCCGAAATTAAAGTTATTTTTGGCTTTGTAGTGTTTCGATATGGAAGTCGGTTCTATTTTTTGCTAAATATTTTTTTTCACGCTTATTAGTGTGTCGGTTTGTAATTTATCTAGTTACAAAAGCCATAATATCAACAACTTATCACCTTTTACAAAATATTGCTTTTCCCGATGCATAGCCGTTAATTTTTGAGGAGTTCTCCTGGTACTTGACCATCAGCTCTACATCACCATACGTATTGTGACGAGCATAAAGTGTTTACATCCGTACTCAAGTAATCGAATCGCAATCCACGAAATACTTATTATTGAGGAGTTTCAGTGGCCATCTGTGGTCTTCATCATCAGTTCCACTTCCCCAAATGGTACTTTTCGGAAGCAACTGCTCAAGGTACTATAAGAAATACCCAAAACGCTATAGGTATGCCTATAATATTTGAAGAGTTCCCTCGATTTCTCCAGGATCCCATCATCAGATCCTGATTTCGTAACAATGGGACCAACTAGAAAGTATACCCATTCAAACGCAAAAAGAATTTTTCAAATCGGTCCAGCCGTCTCCGAGTTATGAGGTAACATACATAAAAAAAAAAAAAGATCAAGACAAATTGTAAACCTCCTTTTTTTGAAGTCGGTTAAAAATAGGCCCCCAAACTAAGCAAGGTATATTGCCGCTTTGCCTACTTTTAGTCTCTAAAAATAATGATTTTAATGCTTATTTTTTTTTAAATAACTCCAATGCAAAGTAAACAAGACACCTTTTTTGCTATCGGGGGAAACCTTCAAAAGGCGCCTAGACTTTTGGGGAAAGACCAGGGATTGTGGGATTTCTGCCTCACTAAAAACACCCCGATGATCGCCATCAGCACATAGAAAGGGTACCTCTTAAAAGACCACTCCGGAACTCCCTCTGTGCATTGCCTATTAAGGCACATCCCTGGGAGTCTCCCCTGAGATCTTTGTGCCACCTAACAAGACACCTACAACATAGAAAACCCATTAAAAACAAAATGAAAACAGTCACTTACGCCTACACCGCAAAGTCACGGACTGAGACAAAAGTACCCAATCCTCCAAAAACGCAATCCGGCCTTTATGGGTATTGCTCACCTGCTAATCAACCACAACCAGATTTCATATAATTTCAATTATGTACTTCCCGGTAAAACCACGTAGTATTAACAGCTATTATAAAGCAGTTCAAACACTACTGTGTCGTGCAAATGTCACCACGATTGCGTACAAGACGTATTGCACTATCCCTTTTCCTAAAACGGAGTTATGTTAGTGCTGCAGGCTGACACGTTATAAAAGGGGCCTTCTTGGTGTGTCTTTCTTCTTAGTGTTTGAAATATTATAACTGCATACATGCTATGAATACAAAATAAGCTTTAAAATATTCACATACTAGCTCCTGCCCTAGTAATGCTAGTAATGCTGATCCCGTGGAAATTCTATTTCATAAAAAGTAGACTATTTGTTATTCCAGGATGTCAACTATCTACTAACCATTTCATTAAGATCCGAATTAATTGCAATGTGCATTAACCATAACAAATGAACAAAATGAAAACTACGATATATGTACAATTATGTCGATATATTAATAAAAAACGATATATAAAATGATAATAAAATAAAAAAAAAATAAAAATAAACAATTCAATTGAATTAAGATTCAACAGTGATTCATTACTTATTATCTATGCAGATAACGGGCCTCTAACTACAAACTACTGTACTTTCTGCCATTTATAGATAGTTCAACAATTTCCAAGCACTGGCTATAATTCTTATTATTATTAAGGCCACCATGGGTAAGCCTGGTTAAGCAGCCGACAACGTCCTTGGTTGACCTGCGAGAACCCACTCACAAAAAACTCCAACCTCCAAAGTTACGAGAATCTCCGAATGTAACAAGTCCACTGAAACTTCTTCTAAGTGAAAATCTTTTACGTCTAACGTGTCGTAATTTTCGAGGACAGAGGCCCCGTTGTTTTTCTATTTAACCTAGCCCTTTCCATTATAACTCGTCTAACTTTGTTTTTCAACGAGCGCCTTGGGCACGGCTTGGAATTAGGGTGGCCAAGTTATAAAATACAAGTTCGTTTTATTAGGGCTGGTCAGTAACCCGTGTGAAGGCTGCGGAGCTAGTTTTACAACTGTATTAAGTTAGTAAGTCATAAACCAGGGATTTTTCTACAGATTTTATAAATCTGAGTGTCGAGGAATGTTAACAAAATAATACATGTCCACGTTTTATTCTTAATAGGTTTCCGTAAATTAATATCGGCTCATCAGCAAACCATGTCCAGCCATTTTGATAGGCCTGTTGGTCTAGTGGTCAGTGGCCCTGACTGCTATACACAAGGTCATGGGTTCGATTCCCACCCAGGACAAATGTTTGTGTGATGAGCACGATTATTTGTTCTTTGTCTGGGAGTAATTTATCTATACTATGTATGTATTTATCTAGTACTCATAGCACAAGCTCTGCTTAGTTTGAGACTAGATGGCGTTATGTGAAAGTTGTGGAATATTATGTCAAGTATGGCGATTGATTGTTGATAACTTATTTAACCAATCACAGAAAGGCATAATTACGCTAAGTTTCGTTCGAGAAACTATGCATTTATAAATATCAGGAATTCAGGAGGTAGGTAAGTACTTTCGGGTAGGAAAATCATTGAATGAGTTCTCCCGCTCTAGATGGAGTGAAAGGGAGTGTCAGACTTCTACTAACTAAAAACCACCACTGTCTCTTCAGCTGCACATGGATTCCGGGTCCGCGGTATCTCGTTAGAAAATTCCAGGTAACTGAAACACAAAAAAAATATGAAAATACTGTCGTTCACACGGAAAAATAACGAGTCAAGAGTCAAGAGACATGCCATGCGGTGTATACATAGATATACACCGCCCATTATACACTAGTTTAATTTTTATTAATAATTATTAGTACCTTTAAAACAATGCCGTAAGTAAGCAAGGAATCAGACAGGCAGATAGCTGCCTGTCTGATTCCTTGCTTACTTCTGGTAAATCACGCAACAGATTCTGACACCATATTCATATATAGAAAGGGCGGCAAACAAAAAAGATTTCTGTTTATAATTTGCACCTGTGCAATGCCGTAGCGGATTACTAGTGCTAAAATTACAATCACATTGTCCTGAGTTACTAAGACAAGTGCAATACATTCGTGTCACACATAATCTCTGGAGACCCAACTGACTGAAAAAAGAAACAAATTGTTTTTGTCTCGATACGGGAAAAGAACCGTTTCTCTGATACTCTGGACGGTCCGCATCGACGTGATATATTTTATTAAATACACACATCAAAAGTGTCTAGGGATCAAGCATTTTTATGCGGATTTCTTGAGATTGAGATGTGGCTTTGTAATAAATTTATGATTTTATAAATTTATATGGATCCTTTTTGGTGCATTTCATAATTTGAAACAGGAACTGTTAATCAAATTCGAGTAAAAGATGAAAATCAGCTGTCAATATTTTCCCTATAAAAACATACAACGCATTGAAGACATTATTAGTGCTACTGTTTCCCTACTACTGATTAAAACCAACGTTATTATGGAGCGGCGACGTCATTTAAGCAGGGAAGAAATGCTCAGAGCCGTGGGAATGATAGAAGCTGGTTCCCGGCAACGTACTGTGGCTTTAGCTCTGAATACAAGTCAGAGTGTTATCAGTCGACTTTGGACACGTTACCGAAGCACTGGTACCGTGGCTGAGCGCCATGGAGGACGGTATCGCTGCACCACACGGAGACAAGACCGATACATTCAATCTTAACTCGAAGAGTTCCAACAATAACCGCCATGATGTTAGCCGTGAGGCTTCATCACTCTTCAGGGAACTTAATTAGCGACCAAACAGTCAGAAACCGCTTGCATGAAGTGAACCTTCATTCCCGAAGACCGCTACGGGTACCACCTATAGCAATGCACAATCGTAAGATTCGATATCAATGGGCTCTTGAACACAGAAATTAAGCAGAAGAACAATGGCGTTTCGTGTGCTTTTCTGATGAGTCTCGTTTTGGTATGAGACCGGATACAAGACGTATACGACACTGGAGAACCCCTGGACGCCAACAGCGATTAAAATCCTGCCAGGAAGTCCATCCTTATAGTGGTGGAACCATCATGGTATGGGCGGGTATTTGGATCGGCGGAAGAACTGAGTTGATTTGGATCAGAGGCAACCTCAACGCTCAAATTTATGCTGACGTCATCGTTCCTCTACAAGTGCAAATCGGTCCCTTATTTCAGTTAATGCATGATAATGCACGACCGCACATCACAAGAGTTGTAAGACAGACTCTCGCCGCAGCTAACATCAATGTCCTGCTCTGGCCTGCTCAGTCGCGAGACTTGAACCCGATTGAGCATGCATGGGATATGCTACAGAGAAGAGCTCTGCCGAATATGGAGGGTATCCAGTCGCAAGAAGACCTTTTTTTGTTGTTGCAACGAACATGGGCGGCCATTCCACAGCGTGATTTGGATGAACTCATTTTGAGTATGCCAAACCGATATTCTTGTGTTGTTAGTGTTCGCGGTAGAAACACGGATTATTAATTGTTTAAGTTACCCAATAAAATTTTAAAGAAAACTGTTATTTCAGTCTTTTTTTCGAACTTTAATGTTAGTGGTTCAAATGTCAAAAATCCCTTTATTAGGAAAATGGCAAATTTCTTTATTAATGCAAAGGTAACTTGGTTTATCGTTACTGTGACAAACGAAAACACTTTATTTGATGAATCCTTAAAGAAAATTTTAATTAATATCAATCAGGAGAAAAGTTGTTGCAAAAATATATGTTGATCCCTAGACACTTGATGTGTGTAGTTGATACGCCTCTCTGTTTAAGACCATTCATTCTTAGTGTCCAATAATAATACATAATTATTTATGTACATCAGAACGTTCGGCCAATCGAGGTAGGGAGCTGGCTGCTACTCCAGTTTTTACTGACGATCATGTGACGCATAAAGATGCCAGCTAAAGAATTTGTGACGGAACAGTTCGAAAGTTAGAAGCATTTATTTATGGCCGAACGACCTGATATCAGAACGTTCGGCCAACCTGAATCTCCATAACTGAGGACCTCAGAGAAACTGTTACATATAAATATATTTGTATAAGATCGACGCTCCCTGATAGTCTTAAGTTATGAAGGTGGTGCTCAGAACTTCAAATCTATACTAATATTATAAAGCGGAAAAGTTTGTTTGTTTGTTTGTTTGCTTGAACGCGCTAATCTTCGAAAGTACTGGGTGGATTTGGATGCAATTTGGTATGGAAGTAGCTTGAAGCTTGAGGATGGTTATAGGCTACTTTTTACGCGACTGCAAAAAAGGAGAGTTATGTTTTTACCGTGATAGAATCCACGGGAGCGAAGCCCCGCGTGTACTCACTAGTAATACATATATAGAACTCAGTTATTTAAATTAAATAAAAAAGTAATGGGTTATATTTTTTTATTTATTAAAAATAAATAATGGGTTATATTTTTTTTATTTATATTAAAAAAATAAATATGCAATATGAAAATGATGTAATGAGTGATCCATCATCATCTGATTAACCTTAGTCCTGACTATGTTGTGGTCAGCTTCCAGTCTTACGGAATGCAGCTGAGTACTAGCGTTTTTTTTTTTCATAAAGTGACTGCCTGTCTGACCTCCACAACCCAGCAGCTGGATTTCACGAAATTTGTAAGATTTTCTGACTTCTGACTACCCGACTGCCAAGATGCCAGATGTTCAAATAACAGTCAGAACCAATGGCATAACGTGCTTTCCGAGGCACGGAGGAGTCTCGACATTTTAAGATGGTCATCTACAGACTGACCTCGGTAAGCGTTGCTTAACCTGGGTGATCGACCTGTGTAGCTGTTACTCTTTAGCCACAAGCTCTCACTCTATGTAATGTAGAGATATAGAGTATTATCTTTAGGATTTACATTATAACCACAATCATTCCATTACACGTTTGTGTTGCTTGCCTAATCCAGCTCGTAGTTAAATATCTTTGAGATTGATATACTCGTACAACTAAGAAAATCGGTCACTACACAATCTTTCTCTCTCATCGTTACCTCATTACTCAGGATCGTGATGACTGGCTTCTGTTGATTTGATAATGGTCCTCCACCGGTCTCTGGTCATCGCCGCCCTCACCGCCAAGTAAAATTTTTATGAGGCTGATGCATCCTTTACTTACCTCGGACTCTCTTGCCTTCTAATCCACCAACAACGACCAGTTTCTCCGAGCTGTCATCCCCTCTCCGCATTATGTGGGCAAAGTATGAAAGAATGCGATGTAGATAGATGTCACTATACAATACAAATCCTATAAAATATATTTCTTTCAGCCATATTTAATTGTATATCTCCGAAGTTCTCAATCAGATCTTCACCTAAAAATAATCATCAAAATTGGTGAGCAGTTGGCTAAGATATCCTTGAAATACTGAATAATCAAGTACAAAATACTTTATTTGAAGTCGGTCAAACACTGTATTCGCCATCGACATGGAACCAATTTCTTTGAAGATTATCTACTAACCATGACGTAAATGGGCACGCCGCTATTGCGGCGGTAAGACCCCTCTTTGAGGAGTGGCTAGATCGGCGTCACGGCGACCTGACCTACCGCATGACACAGGTCCTCACCGGACATGGAAGTTTCGGGAGGTACCTGTGTCTGATGGGGAAGGAAGAAACGCCTGGGTGTCACCACTGCGAGGATCGCCCTGAGGACACAGTAGAGCATACGGTGCAAGACTGCCACGCCTGGGCAGAGCACCGACGTGTCCTCACGGCGGCGGCGATAGGCGGAGACCTCTCGCGCCCGGCATTGGTCGAGGCCATGCTGTGGGGCGAGAGGGAGTGAGGGCCGACGATCTCCGGCCACCGTAGGCGCGGGCATGCGGACAGCGAGTAAAGGGCAACTCGCTGTCCGACCATGGACCATGCCCGGGTCGACGGCGCGTTGTGTTCCACTCGCGCCACAAAGATCGTCAGCAATATGACGAGGCCCCCCCTGTAGAGGACCGAAGCCTGCCGGGGTCGTGGGACTTATCCCACTACCGTGACCCCGGAACGTAAAGGGTTATAGAAGGAACACCGTGGATTTAGAAAAACCATGAAAAACCATGACGTAAAAGTGTATAGCACCGCACTGGACTGAAAATTTGCAGAAAATCCGACAAAGTTGATACAGACACGACGACTACACAGACATACGCCCGATGCCCGCACGAATGGCATAATCCGGTTTGAAAAATGTATTTCCTAACTCAAAGTCGAACCATTTTAAAGTCCTACAATAGTTCAGCCAATTTCCTCCACCGTACTTGAATTCGTGAAGCCACAACGTTTGAGCCTTTGAGCTTTACTTAATAAGGCAGAATGTAAGCTGCTACAAAGCTTCCTTTGGATATTTCTATCCAGCTATAAACTCATTTTATGGACTAGCTTCTGCTTTCGGATTTGTCTGCATGGAATTCAAATTGTTGGCAAAAGATTTTTTTGTATTCATGATGATCCACTATCTCACCTGATGGTAAGCGATGATGTAGTCGAAGATGAAGCACGCTTAGAAGTAACCTAGTCACTCTTGAGTTAAAGACCTCCGGGTTATAGCTATCAGGAAATACATACTATGGCAGGGAATTCCACTCCTGTACTAATTTTTGTTTTATTTATTACGAATCATTCTCACACCATTATCTCGATCACACCTGGTGGTAAGTGTAAGATGAGGTCTACGATGGAACCAGCCAGCCCAGAAGATGCCTGAATCCTAATCCACGTTATCCAATGAGTACCAAATTATATTTTTTATTTTATTAGGTCTGCCAACATTTATTTACAGTTTTACTATATAGAACAATGGCTTAATATAAAACTTTTTTCAAAAAATAAAACCGACTTCCATATCAAAACACTACAAAGCCAAAAATAATTTTAATTTCGGTAGTCGGTGTTATTGGTTTTGTATTTTCTTTTTTTTTTCACACCGCCTTCCGAAATTAAAATTATTTTTGGCTTTGTAGTGTTTTGATATGGAAGTCGGTTTAATTTTTGAAAAAAAGTTTTTATTTTCGGGCTTTTTAGTGGGTCAGTTTGTAATTAATCTAGTTACAAAAGCCAAAATGTCAACTACTTATCACCTTCACCAGCAGAGTAAACGAAAAGGTCGTCAATGTAAATATTTTTTTCAGACTTTTGTCTATTTTTCAGAAACGGCTTGTCCGATTTCGATAAAGTTTTCATGGGAGCATTTGGAAAGTATACCCTTTCCAACAAAAAATAATTTTTCAAATCGGTTCACAAGCGACGGAGCTATGCCCGAACAAACATAAAAAAAAACAAACAAACATCCGAATTGAGAACCTCCTCCTTTTTTAGAAGTCGGTTAAAAATCCCGTACCGTGTAACAACTACTCAGAGCTAAACACCACATACATAACACTTGAAATGCGAAAGTTAAGCTGACTTGCATAATATGCACTAGTTAACTAAATTAACATTAATTAAATTATAATTGAAGACTAGAATTGATGGAAACGGCATTTGATAAACGAATTAAATTAACAATTATAAAGTTGTGTGTTTTAAAAAAATTGATAATAGGCTCGCGATTGACCACCATCTCACCTGATGGTAAGTGATGATGTGGTCGCAGATGGACTACCTAGAAGTAACCTATTCACTCTTGACTTAAAGACCTCCAGGTTATAGCTATCGGGAAACACAGACTACAGCAGGTAATTCTAATTCCAAACGTTTTGTGCGTATGTTTTGTGGGATGTAAGTACCTAACCATGGCGCATCGCCGTTTTGTATAACAAGTAAGATATGATGAAACCAAAATGTAAGTAAATTTCTATTGCAATGGGTAAAATCCATCCCATAGTTCACTCCGAATTATAAGTCACCTTATATGTATATATTCGCGCTTAGTACTTTTTTGTAATGAAACTGTTATTTAAAACCGATCACAGAAAGGCATAATTACGCTAAGTTTCGTTCGAGAAACTATGCATTTATAAATATCAGGAATTCAGGAGGTAGGTAAGTACTTTCGGGTAGGAAAATCATTGAATGAGTTCTCCCGCTCTAGATGGAGTGAAAGGGAGTGTCAGACTTCTACTAACTAAAAACCACCACTGTCTCTTCAGCTGCACATGGATTCCGGGTCCGCGGTATCTCGTTAGAAAATTCCAGGTAACTGAAACACAAAAAAAATATGAAAATACTGTCGTTCACACGGAAAAATAACGAGTCAAGAGTCAAGAGACATGCCATGCGGTGTATACATAGATATACACCGCCCATTATACACTAGTTTAATTTTTATTAATAATTATTAGTACCTTTAAAACAATGCCGTAAGTAAGCAAGGAATCAGACAGGCAGATAGCTGCCTGTCTGATTCCTTGCTTACTTCTGGTAAATCACGCAACAGATTCTGACACCATATTCATATATAGAAAGGGCGGCAAACAAAAAAGATTTCTGTTTATAATTTGCACCTGTGCAATGCCGTAGCGGATTACTAGTGCTAAAATTACAATCACATTGTCCTGAGTTACTAAGACAAGTGCAATACATTCGTGTCACACATAATCTCTGGAGACCCAACTGACTGAAAAAAGAAACAAATTGTTTTTGTCTCGATACGGGAAAAGAACCGTTTCTCTGATACTCTGGACGGTCCGCATCGACGTGATATATTTTATTAAATACACACATCAAAAGTGTCTAGGGATCAAGCATTTTTATGCGGATTTCTTGAGATTGAGATGTGGCTTTGTAATAAATTTATGATTTTATAAATTTATATGGATCCTTTTTGGTGCATTTCATAATTTGAAACAGGAACTGTTAATCAAATTCGAGTAAAAGATGAAAATCAGCTGTCAATATTTTCCCTATAAAAACATACAACGCATTGAAGACATTATTAGTGCTACTGTTTCCCTACTACTGATTAAAACCAACGTTATTATGGAGCGGCGACGTCATTTAAGCAGGGAAGAAATGCTCAGAGCCGTGGGAATGATAGAAGCTGGTTCCCGGCAACGTACTGTGGCTTTAGCTCTGAATACAAGTCAGAGTGTTATCAGTCGACTTTGGACACGTTACCGAAGCACTGGTACCGTGGCTGAGCGCCATGGAGGACGGTATCGCTGCACCACACGGAGACAAGACCGATACATTCAATCTTAACTCGAAGAGTTCCAACAATAACCGCCATGATGTTAGCCGTGAGGCTTCATCACTCTTCAGGGAACTTAATTAGCGACCAAACAGTCAGAAACCGCTTGCATGAAGTGAACCTTCATTCCCGAAGACCGCTACGGGTACCACCTATAGCAATGCACAATCGTAAGATTCGATATCAATGGGCTCTTGAACACAGAAATTAAGCAGAAGAACAATGGCGTTTCGTGTGCTTTTCTGATGAGTCTCGTTTTGGTATGAGACCGGATACAAGACGTATACGACACTGGAGAACCCCTGGACGCCAACAGCGATTAAAATCCTGCCAGGAAGTCCATCCTTATAGTGGTGGAACCATCATGGTATGGGCGGGTATTTGGATCGGCGGAAGAACTGAGTTGATTTGGATCAGAGGCAACCTCAACGCTCAAATTTATGCTGACGTCATCGTTCCTCTACAAGTGCAAATCGGTCCCTTATTTCAGTTAATGCATGATAATGCACGACCGCACATCACAAGAGTTGTAAGACAGACTCTCGCCGCAGCTAACATCAATGTCCTGCTCTGGCCTGCTCAGTCGCGAGACTTGAACCCGATTGAGCATGCATGGGATATGCTACAGAGAAGAGCTCTGCCGAATATGGAGGGTATCCAGTCGCAAGAAGACCTTTTTTTGTTGTTGCAACGAACATGGGCGGCCATTCCACAGCGTGATTTGGATGAACTCATTTTGAGTATGCCAAACCGATATTCTTGTGTTGTTAGTGTTCGCGGTAGAAACACGGATTATTAATTGTTTAAGTTACCCAATAAAATTTTAAAGAAAACTGTTATTTCAGTCTTTTTTTCGAACTTTAATGTTAGTGGTTCAAATGTCAAAAATCCCTTTATTAGGAAAATGGCAAATTTCTTTATTAATGCAAAGGTAACTTGGTTTATCGTTACTGTGACAAACGAAAACACTTTATTTGATGAATCCTTAAAGAAAATTTTAATTAATATCAATCAGGAGAAAAGTTGTTGCAAAAATATATGTTGATCCCTAGACACTTGATGTGTGTAGTTGATACGCCTCTCTGTTTAAGACCATTCATTCTTAGTGTCCAATAATAATACATAATTATTTATGTACATCAGAACGTTCGGCCAATCGAGGTAGGGAGCTGGCTGCTACTCCAGTTTTTACTGACGATCATGTGACGCATAAAGATGCCAGCTAAAGAATTTGTGACGGAACAGTTCGAAAGTTAGAAGCATTTATTTATGGCCGAACGACCTGATATCAGAACGTTCGGCCAACCTGAATCTCCATAACTGAGGACCTCAGAGAAACTGTTACATATAAATATATTTGTATAAGATCGACGCTCCCTGATAGTCTTAAGTTATGAAGGTGGTGCTCAGAACTTCAAATCTATACTAATATTATAAAGCGGAAAAGTTTGTTTGTTTGTTTGTTTGCTTGAACGCGCTAATCTTCGAAAGTACTGGGTGGATTTGGATGCAATTTGGTATGGAAGTAGCTTGAAGCTTGAGGATGGTTATAGGCTACTTTTTACGCGACTGCAAAAAAGGAGAGTTATGTTTTTACCGTGATAGAATCCACGGGAGCGAAGCCCCGCGTGTACTCACTAGTAATACATATATAGAACTCAGTTATTTAAATTAAATAAAAAAGTAATGGGTTATATTTTTTTATTTATTAAAAATAAATAATGGGTTATATTTTTTTTATTTATATTAAAAAAATAAATATGCAATATGAAAATGATGTAATGAGTGATCCATCATCATCTGATTAACCTTAGTCCTGACTATGTTGTGGTCAGCTTCCAGTCTTACGGAATGCAGCTGAGTACTAGCGTTTTTTTTTTTCATAAAGTGACTGCCTGTCTGACCTCCACAACCCAGCAGCTGGATTTCACGAAATTTGTAAGATTTTCTGACTTCTGACTACCCGACTGCCAAGATGCCAGATGTTCAAATAACAGTCAGAACCAATGGCATAACGTGCTTTCCGAGGCACGGAGGAGTCTCGACATTTTAAGATGGTCATCTACAGACTGACCTCGGTAAGCGTTGCTTAACCTGGGTGATCGACCTGTGTAGCTGTTACTCTTTAGCCACAAGCTCTCACTCTATGTAATGTAGAGATATAGAGTATTATCTTTAGGATTTACATTATAACCACAATCATTCCATTACACGTTTGTGTTGCTTGCCTAATCCAGCTCGTAGTTAAATATCTTTGAGATTGATATACTCGTACAACTAAGAAAATCGGTCACTACACAATCTTTCTCTCTCATCGTTACCTCATTACTCAGGATCGTGATGACTGGCTTCTGTTGATTTGATAATGGTCCTCCACCGGTCTCTGGTCATCGCCGCCCTCACCGCCAAGTAAAATTTTTATGAGGCTGATGCATCCTTTACTTACCTCGGACTCTCTTGCCTTCTAATCCACCAACAACGACCAGTTTCTCCGAGCTGTCATCCCCTCTCCGCATTATGTGGGCAAAGTATGAAAGAATGCGATGTAGATAGATGTCACTATACAATACAAATCCTATAAAATATATTTCTTTCAGCCATATTTAATTGTATATCTCCGAAGTTCTCAATCAGATCTTCACCTAAAAATAATCATCAAAATTGGTGAGCAGTTGGCTAAGATATCCTTGAAATACTGAATAATCAAGTACAAAATACTTTATTTGAAGTCGGTCAAACACTGTATTCGCCATCGACATGGAACCAATTTCTTTGAAGATTATCTACTAACCATGACGTAAATGGGCACGCCGCTATTGCGGCGGTAAGACCCCTCTTTGAGGAGTGGCTAGATCGGCGTCACGGCGACCTGACCTACCGCATGACACAGGTCCTCACCGGACATGGAAGTTTCGGGAGGTACCTGTGTCTGATGGGGAAGGAAGAAACGCCTGGGTGTCACCACTGCGAGGATCGCCCTGAGGACACAGTAGAGCATACGGTGCAAGACTGCCACGCCTGGGCAGAGCACCGACGTGTCCTCACGGCGGCGGCGATAGGCGGAGACCTCTCGCGCCCGGCATTGGTCGAGGCCATGCTGTGGGGCGAGAGGGAGTGAGGGCCGACGATCTCCGGCCACCGTAGGCGCGGGCATGCGGACAGCGAGTAAAGGGCAACTCGCTGTCCGACCATGGACCATGCCCGGGTCGACGGCGCGTTGTGTTCCACTCGCGCCACAAAGATCGTCAGCAATATGACGAGGCCCCCCCTGTAGAGGACCGAAGCCTGCCGGGGTCGTGGGACTTATCCCACTACCGTGACCCCGGAACGTAAAGGGTTATAGAAGGAACACCGTGGATTTAGAAAAACCATGAAAAACCATGACGTAAAAGTGTATAGCACCGCACTGGACTGAAAATTTGCAGAAAATCCGACAAAGTTGATACAGACACGACGACTACACAGACATACGCCCGATGCCCGCACGAATGGCATAATCCGGTTTGAAAAATGTATTTCCTAACTCAAAGTCGAACCATTTTAAAGTCCTACAATAGTTCAGCCAATTTCCTCCACCGTACTTGAATTCGTGAAGCCACAACGTTTGAGCCTTTGAGCTTTACTTAATAAGGCAGAATGTAAGCTGCTACAAAGCTTCCTTTGGATATTTCTATCCAGCTATAAACTCATTTTATGGACTAGCTTCTGCTTTCGGATTTGTCTGCATGGAATTCAAATTGTTGGCAAAAGATTTTTTTGTATTCATGATGATCCACTATCTCACCTGATGGTAAGCGATGATGTAGTCGAAGATGAAGCACGCTTAGAAGTAACCTAGTCACTCTTGAGTTAAAGACCTCCGGGTTATAGCTATCAGGAAATACATACTATGGCAGGGAATTCCACTCCTGTACTAATTTTTGTTTTATTTATTACGAATCACTCTCACACCATTATCTCGATCACACCTGGTGGTAAGTGTAAGATGAGGTCTACGATGGAACCAGCCAGCCCAGAAGATGCCTGAATCCTAATCCACGTTATCCAATGAGTACCAAATTATATTTTTTATTTTATTAGGTCTGCCAACATTTATTTACAGTTTTACTATATAGAACAATGGCTTAATATAAAACTTTTTTCAAAAAATAAAACCGACTTCCATATCAAAACACTACAAAGCCAAAAATAATTTTAATTTCGGTAGTCGGTGTTATTGGTTTTGTATTTTCTTTTTTTTTTCACACCGCCTTCCGAAATTAAAATTATTTTTGGCTTTGTAGTGTTTTGATATGGAAGTCGGTTTAATTTTTGAAAAAAAGTTTTTATTTTCGGGCTTTTTAGTGGGTCAGTTTGTAATTAATCTAGTTACAAAAGCCAAAATGTCAACTACTTATCACCTTCACCAGCAGAGTAAACGAAAAGGTCGTCAATGTAAATATTTTTTTCAGACTTTTGTCTATTTTTCAGAAACGGCTTGTCCGATTTCGATAAAGTTTTCATGGGAGCATTTGGAAAGTATACCCTTTCCAACAAAAAATAATTTTTCAAATCGGTTCACAAGCGACGGAGCTATGCCCGAACAAACATAAAAAAAAAACAAACAAACATCCGAATTGAGAACCTCCTCCTTTTTTAGAAGTCGGTTAAAAATCCCGTACCGTGTAACAACTACTCAGAGCTAAACACCACATACATAACACTTGAAATGCGAAAGTTAAGCTGACTTGCATAATATGCACTAGTTAACTAAATTAACATTAATTAAATTATAATTGAAGACTAGAATTGATGGAAACGGCATTTGATAAACGAATTAAATTAACAATTATAAAGTTGTGTGTTTTAAAAAAATTGATAATAGGCTCGCGATTGACCACCATCTCACCTGATGGTAAGTGATGATGTGGTCGCAGATGGACTACCTAGAAGTAACCTATTCACTCTTGACTTAAAGACCTCCAGGTTATAGCTATCGGGAAACACAGACTACAGCAGGTAATTCTAATTCCAAACGTTTTGTGCGTATGTTTTGTGGGATGTAAGTACCTAACCATGGCGCATCGCCGTTTTGTATAACAAGTAAGATATGATGAAACCAAAATGTAAGTAAATTTCTATTGCAATGGGTAAAATCCATCCCATAGTTCACTCCGAATTATAAGTCACCTTATATGTATATATTCGCGCTTAGTACTTTTTTGTAATGAAACTGTTATTTAAAACCGAAAAAAATGATCCTTTCCCAAAAACTTTCAAAGTATAAAGTTTCATACGACAACCCTACAAACTAATCCGGTTCACTTCGGTTCAGTTTTTTCTTGTTTACGTACCCAGTGCGGAAACAGATTGAAGGGTGTCCGTACCCGGTCAAAAGTTTTACGTGTTTACCGGAAGCCTTTCTATAAATGGATAAAGGGTAGGCACATGTGGGGTTTCCTCTATTATTTGGTGCTTTAATATATTTTGTGACAGCTACTCTTATCGATGAAGTTTGACTAAACTTTATTGGTGAGAAAATTGAACGGAACCCTGTTTCGCTTGACAGTGTAAGTTTAGATTGAGCCGTTTGTTGTTTCCAAACCAAATCAAAAGTCTTGTGTGCAAGTCTTGCATGCGATAGGTACTAATGTACCTATCGCATGCAAGACTTGCACACACCTCTAATGAGGTAACGAGGCTGCTTGTATGTGTTGATGGTGATCACCGGAGTGGTTTTAGTGAGGTAGGAATCCCACATTTCCTGTTCTTTTTCCCCAAACGTTCAGGTGCCTTTTGAAATTTTCCCCCCGATAACAAAAAAAGGTACGGAGCTAATATTAACATGAAGTATGTAGAAGCATTGTGTGTAACTCGGAACAAAAAGGTCGCAATCACTCACTCACACATGCGGCATTGACGAGTATCAATACGTGAAACAAAATCTTTGTATCCCTTTTTACGAAAATAACGCGTACGGAGGAGGGAGGACTACGACATTTGGCATCGTTGAACTTTATATGGCGAATGAGTGCAGAAACATAATATTATTGTAATAGAAAAAAAAGAAATGGTCGAATCTCGACTACTGAGCGAGCACTAGTTTGTTTAAGGGATCCCGCATTGGGTGGCAAAACTAGTTTAAAAAATTCAAGGTTGGCGACTAGTGAAATCATAATATACTAGCTTCTGCTCACGGCTTCCCTTGCTGAAAACATTATTTCAGCGATAAAATAATGTAGTCTATGTAACTCAATGATATCGTAGCATTCTAAAATTTAAATTGAAAAACATTTATTCAGCTGAAGACACACACAGCAAATTAAACTGACTGATAAAAAAGGTCGGTCGCAGGTTATTTTGATGTAGCAAATTAAAAATCCGAGTTTAGTGTGTAAAATTGTAGATAAACAATTATGTAAGGGCTACAGTTTGCCAAATTTATGAAGCTAAGTACCGGAGATAGTTCTTTCTTCCCGGTTTAAGAAACCGATGGAGAATTATCTCTGGATTCGCACTTGAACTGCCACACATGAAGCACTTCCTTTTATGGTATTTCATTGGTAACCAGAAAGTACCGAAACACAATAAAATTAAACAAATTAAAATAACTGAAGTACCTAAGCAAGCACGAGCAAAACAGGAAGACATTTTAATTTATTTATGCTGTGTTGCTATGTCACGTTTTAACCTTCCTCAAAATCATTCCATAATTTACTTCAAATCAATACAAAACAATGTATTTTATTTTTAATACACAGAAGGAAACTTTTAAGGCACAGAAGAGATGTCTCAGAGCCATGTTTAATTTGAGTACCACTACTAGTTGTAAGCCTTATTTCATACAATATAAAATACTGACACTAACTTCCCTGTACATTCTGGAAACAGTCATGTTCATCAGAAATAATAACGCCTTATTTTCGCGAATGGCAGAAAAATTTCCCAGAAATAGGCGTGATCAAAATCAGCTCTGTCAGCATAGGAGTAGGACTGCACTTATGAGCAAAAGTGTTTTCTGCATGGCTCCCTTGATTTATAATAAGTTACCTAAAAGTTGGAGTGAGCTTAATAATAATGAACTGAAAAAACAACTTAAAACATTCCTAACCGATAAAGCTTATTATCATATTAATGAATATCTTGCAGAACAATTTACTGTGACATAGATTTATTGAATCAATATTGTATGTTATTAATCTTGACATGTATACTTCTGATATTAAAATTTTTATTTTTAGTTTTGACATGTACAATTTGACTTTATTTTATTTTTTACTTTTGACATATGATATTTTTTTTACTTTTGTTTCGTTTTGTTATGTATAATTTGACATTTAATATTTTTATTTTTGTGATGTATAGTTTTGAAATTTATTTTTTTAATTATTGCTAATCTGTATCAATTTATATTATTGGGTTTAAATTAAAATTGTCATATTAATTATTTAAAACATTTGCACGCCATCGTATAGGCAAACATGTCTGAACTTTATTTTCATTTCTATGTTATCTCCACAGAAATCAAAAATACAGGAGAAGTGGTAAGGGGGCGTATCGGTGTCCGCGCGACATGGCCACAGGGCTCATGTCACAGGCAAATGGCCGTCTCCGCGAACTAGTGCGCTTTCGACGGCGATCGTGATAACATATATGAATGCCGAGTTGTTCTGTGGTATCTTGTAAAAACCGAAGCCAAAATCAAATCTATGTGAATCATGGAATCACTTACCATATGTAAGTACAAGTATTTTACAATATTTGTCTTTAAAATCATGAAAAACATTAAATCGTAAAATATTTCTTGGTTTTACTATGTTATTTTTGTTTTCAAATATCAGAGCGATTGTACTCCTTTTGCTATAAATACATTGCTCCTTAACCACTACCTGAGTTCGTCACTAAGTAACTGGACAAGCAATGTAAACATAACATACGAAACTGTATTACGCGGATTCATCGCGTAGTGAGGCCGCCACTTCTTGCGACGAATTAGTGATGTGCTTGTGCAGATCCACTAACGTAGGCTATCGACAGCAATGTCGATTGACGAATGAAATATTGCTATTATAGTTTAGGGGTTTTTCAACCGACGACAAAAAAAAGAGGAGGTTATCAATTCGACGCGTATTTTACTTTTTTTTATGTATGATCACCGATTACTCGGAGACGGCTGAACCGATTTGGAAAATTCTTTTTTTGTTTGAAAGGGTATACGTTGAAATTGGTCCCATTGTCACCAAGCCAGGATCTGATGATGGGATCCTGGAGAAATCGAGGGAACTCTTCAAATATTATAGGCACACCTATAGTGATTTGAGTATTTTTAAAGTAACTTGTGTAGTTGCATTCGAAAAGCACCATTTGTGAAGTGGACCTGATGATGAAGACCACAGATGGCCACTGGAACTACTCAATATATAAGTATTTCATGTGTTCCGCTTCGATTACTTGAATGTGGTTATTAAGCACAATATGCTCGTCACAATGCATATGGTGAAGTGAAGCTGATGGTGAACTACCAGGAGAACTCCTCAACAAATAACAGCCCAACATTGGGAAAAGCAATATTTTGTAAATGAATATAAGTAGTTGACATTTAGGCTCTTGTAACTAGGTAAATTAAAAATCGACCAACTAAAAAGAGTGAAATAAAAACTTTTTACCAAAAAATTTAACCGACTCCCAAAAAACACTGCAAAGTGAAAAATAACTTTAATTTCGGAAGTCGGTGCCAAAAACGAAAATACAAAACTAAAGACACCGACTACCGAAATTAAAGTTATTTTTCACTTTGCAGTGTTATTTGGGAGTCTGTTTAATTTTTTGGTAAAAAGTTTTTTATAACATACGGAAACCTCTAAGAAAATATGTTTAACTTTTATTTTACATGAGGTGACAGAAATAAAAATACGTTGAAAAGTCAAGTGTACAAAAAAGTAAAAAAAATAAACTATTTATTTTACGCCCGCAGCATGCGTGGAGTTCCGACGTCGCCGTCGCTACAATAGTTTATTTTTCAATGTGTCAACCGTCTTAGCCTGGTTGGAAGATCGATGTAAATAATGTTTTTTTACTTATTTTGATTTTTTTACAGAGTAGTAGAGAAATGCGTAACCAATATTCGTAAAGTAAGTTACTTTAATTTTAGGTTAATAATTGGTGGTGTTTTTCGGTTTAGAATTATCGTATGTTATGCCTTATCCTCATGCTGTTTCTTTATTTTTTATGGTTTTTGTATTTTGCTTCCGTTGAAGCTTCGAATGCGTTATAATAATCGGCATGGTTCAGATAATGTATTTGTGAATTGAGCTTAAAATAAGTCAATATATTCATGCTATTTATTTGTTATGCATGGATGTGTGTTTGTTTTCATATATTTAACAATTTCTCTACTAACTAGGATTTTTCTTATAACAAAAACCTATTATAACCTACTAAACTATTACCTGCGGGGTAATTGCGTAACACACTTACAGTAGGAATCGGTTTCATTATGCTAAATCAACAACACTCACTGCGGTATTTAGGTTGTTGAGCAGACCAATATTTCGAACATATGAAGCAATGCATTAGCAATATACGTCAAAATCATTCAGATCTTGATTTATAGTGTGTTACGTAATTATTGCGATATTATATGGTGACGTTTAGAAGTAGCTTAGGATGTATGTAAATGATAAATAAGTGCTTTTCGTACTTTTCAGTTTCCCAAAAGATGGTAACATAAAAAAGGAATGGATTGATACCACAGGCATGCCACCTAACTGGTACCCTACAAAAAATAGCACCATATGCTCGGTTCACTTCAACGCAGAAATGTTCTAGTCTCTAAAGAAAAGTCGCAGGATTTTTGAATGGAAAATTCCAAAATTAAGAGTACAACTGATTTTTGCAGAAGTGGGTTGAATTTTATTTTAATACTGAAAGCTATTCTCATGATTTAGGGTATTCATAAAATCAGTCATTCAACTTTTCAGGATTCTATACAACCTACACGGCTGGTATGTTCCGATCAAGAGCGTAATGTAAGTTAACATCAACTTCTATTTGACCTATCACTATGATAATTAAATATTAAGATTTAAGTCGAAAGCGCCAGGGTAGCCCTTAATACTTAGTAGGTAGTACTTAATAATAATTATGTAATGTTATGTTCTTAATAATATGTTTATTGTTATTGTAATATTTTCTGGACATGCCATTTTTTATTTGGTTCATTTTCAGGTGCCCAAAAAAAAATTGTACAATAATAAATGGAAGAATCGATAACTTTACGATTTAGTCAATCACTAGCGTATATGTAAAATAAATTGCTTTTGCACAGCACAACGATAGCGCCCGATGTTTTTGTGTGGGTAAGTTCTACGGTGCATGGTAAATACACGCTGTGTTTGACGGAAGAAGGTTTATTATTGATTGTATAGTACGTTCTGATTCAAGAAATGCGGGTGTGTGTGCGAGTGCGTATCTATTGATTTTATTAAACTGCATGTGTAGTTGTTGCCCCGCCCAGCGCCTAACTGGAGACACACGGTTCCCATATAATTTCGTCTATTGAACATATCTAGTTATTTATTTTATCTATGGTTATCTCACATGCATTTTTATTCTGTATGTGTACACATGTTTGGAGCAAATAAAGAAATCTTATCTTATCTTATCTAATACCTATACAATGGGAATTATGAGTTTTTTAAATCATTATGTCAATTCAAAAAATTATATTACTTGAAAGGTGCCCTTATAACTATTGTTACCAACGTTTTTACCAAGGAGTTAAACTATAGTTTTACCTAGGATTGAGGTAAACGTTAAAATTATAGCAACACTTAAGTTGTACAGATTTTATTTGGATGTTGCCACAAAACATAAAAAATATTTAGTATATTTCTGGCAACATAAAATTGGCCCCAATAGGTGTAATTTATTCGACAGTAAGAGTCGATCACCCCTGGTGGTGTCCGAGAGCGCGAGTGTCGGTCCAAGCCCTTCTCGCTCCGTCGCCCCCTCGCCGCACACGTCCCCGCCGCCGCTCGCCGCCGATGACTCAGGCGCAGATAAGTGCGCTGCTCACGCGTCGGCCGCGTGTATGTTGGGTTTGATTCCCAACATGTTCCCCGGGTTGAAGGAACTTCAAAATTCTGGAAGGGGACAAATATTATTAAAGGCCCTCCTGATTGTGCCCCTCTTCGTGTTGATCTCTGCGACTGTGGATATACCGTCGCTACCAGAATACACTTTGGTTACTCGTCCTAGGCTCCAAAGTGAAGGAGGAAGAGCTCTGTCCTTTATTAAGACCAGAGAGCCGAGCTTCAGCTCTGACCTTGAGGAATGCCACTTCACCTTCTGTTGAAGTAGAGCTACATACTCCAGAGAGAAACGGTCCAAGAAATGTTGGTGTATGAGCTCTATTCGCTTGAAACGCTCCAAACTGTTGATCTTCTCAATGTTTACATCAGTACCCTGCGAATGAGGTAGAGCATTAAGTGGTCGTCCAATTAAAAAGTGAGAAGGTGTAAGAGCGGAGAAGTCACGAGGATTTGGGGAAAGAGGAGTAAGAGGACGGGAGTTTAAAACAGCTTCTGTTTGAGCGAGGCAAGTAGCCATTTCCTCGTAAGTTAACTGAGTGATATGTAACAACCTTTTTAAATGGTGTTTTGTGGAACGAACAGCTGCCTCTGCTAAGGCATTGAAATGGGGACTGTACGCAGGAATGAATTTAAATTCAATTCCTTCAAGAGCTAACCGACCTTCAAGGTCTGATCTTGCTAGAACCTTTGATAGTTCGTTATATGTTCCGACAAAGTTTGTGCCATTATCAGACGTGATACTTTGAGGTTTTCCACGACGCAAAACGATTAAGAGCGGCTATATAAGCTTCACTAGATAGAGCCGTAACGAGCTCGATATGACAGGCTTTAGTGGCATTGCAGACAAAGATTACCAAAAAAGACTTTATTAGTTTGCAAGCTCTGCCCTTCCTGTCCGCTATCATCACTGGTCCTGCGTAATCAACGCTGCAATGTAAAAATGGATTCTGTAATTCAGTGCGGGATGACGGTAACTGCCCCATGATGGGTTGAGCACATTGTTCCTTGTATCTGCAACACCGGACACATTTTGAGACAATGTTTTGAGAAAGGTTTCTGCCACCTAAAGGCCAATATGTTTGTCTAACGTTTGCTAATAAGAGTTGGGGACCAGCATGTAAATGTTTTAATGAAAATATTCAAAAATGATTTTAGTTAAATGGTGTTTGCTACACAGTAGGATAGGATGCTTAGTATCAAAACTATGTGGAGAATTATCTAACCTACCACCCACTCGTATAAGGTTGTTTTGATCTAAATAAGGAGACAAAGAAATTAGTCTATTATTTTTAGGTAAAGAAGAAGAATAGCATTTTCATCAGGAAACATTTCCAACTGAGCTTTATGTAATAATAAATTTAAAGAATTTTTAAGTTCATCGACCGAAAAGTGACCGGTTCGTTTGTTGGATTTGTTTCTAAAATTATAAATAAATGTTTGTAAATATCCTATTGTTTTCTGTAAATATATAAAGTTAGATGTATTATTAATTAAACTACAAATAGGATCTACATTAGTATTAGAAGAGACAACAGAACATGAAATCAATTCTGGTAGATCGTGTTTCTCCTTGTGATTGGGCATTTGTGGCCATTTAACTTCATTTTCTAATAGAAAAGTGGGACCAGATCACCACAACGATAAATTGCTGATGGAATCGGCCTTCAGCCCGCGGGAAACAAGATCCGCCGGATTGTCTTTCAGCCGGATACGTCCCCGCCACTGCTCGCCGCCGATGACTCGGCCGGCCGCGTGTATGTTGCGTTTGATTCCCAACAAGTTCCGTGTTTTAAGTTCCTTAATGACACACATGTTTTCAGTTTTTCTCCACACGATGTTAACAAACATTATATTTATATATTTTATGTACTTACGCGTATGTATTGTATTTACATATATTTATATTTATACATGTTTTTGTTAGTATTTCCGTTTTAATGAGTCCCCATTTTATTTAAAGCTAGTAAAGTCTTTCCAAAGGTTGTCTAGAAGATATCTTTCTCAACGATAAGACCGCCATTGTAACCAAATTGTTAGCAATATTGTTATTTGTGTTTTATTGGTGTACAATAAAGTGTATTCTATCTATCTATTTTTTTTTATCTGATGAATAGTTTCAAAGGTTACTCCTACATACAAACTGTCACACAAACATTACCTCTTTCCCCTTTATAATAATGTGAATTCGTTCGAGTGGAAATCTCGTAAATTTTCCCGGAATATACCCAGGAGTTACTTTAGGTTGTTCCATATAAATTATTTCTAATGAAAAAAAATAGCCTACGACTTATTCTCAGCCCTACCTAATACCCATAACAAAGACTGACACGACATTTCTATATATTAGATTAATATTATCATAATTTATAATAACATAGACTGGCTTTTTTCCGTAGTTTCCCTCACATCGTTAAACTACTTATACCGTGCATTTTCTCAGGATGTCAATGGCATTTACTGTAGCCTACTCATGAGAAGAATTTTTGTAATAAAATCAAAATCACCAGAAAATATTTATAAAACTGTAAAGTACAAGCATTAAATGCGTTAATATAAAACTAACAATTTAATTGGTGAAATAGAATGACAAAAGCGTATTAGTGAGAATCGTGAGCTCATCGGTTTAATTAATGGACAACCGAGGCTTTGAAGCTTAGCCTGCGAATAGATACATGTACCTAGTGTTCGTTGCTGGTGATAATACGGGCATAGGATGATTAAATCACGACTGAAGTAATATTAGTTTACTAGGAGACGTGCGGGGCTTCGCTCCCGTGGCCTTCATAACGATAAAAACATACACCTCCTTCTTTTGCAATAAGATAAAATAGCCTATAAACTTTTTCTATTGCAAATTTCATCCAAATCTACCCAGTACTTTCGAAGGTTAGTGCGTTTAAACAAACAAACAAACTTTTCCGCTTTATAATATGGAGTATTCCCGTTTGAGCACGTTTTTGAGAACCTGTGTAGTGTGTATTGAGCACCGAAGTTATTCCCATTTCAAGTGGAAAATACCTTTGGTGCTCAAAAATTTGGTGTTTAAAGCTCCTGAGCGATCTTCTAAGAGATCCCAAGGCTACCCTCCATGTACTGATGGTGACCACCAGGGTTCTGGTGATGTAAAAACCCCACCCTACTCGATCTTATCCTCAAAGGAAAAAAAAAAATAATGAAAATGAATTGTTTTTTCATAGTGTTTGTGTAAACGACAAAATCATATTTGCGGTTTTTAAAAATATGTTATAGCTTAAAAACTACGGAGTATATCTCATTGAGATTTCTTTTTTTAAGTTTTTACTTCTTTGGGAGTGTCTATTTTACAAAAGATTGTCATTGAGAAAAGATGATCTTTGACTTTTTTTAAATCTTATTTACAGACACCCTGCACGTATAGTTTTGGTGATAGATTTTTTTTAGATTCAGTTCCATGTATGTGAAGCCACCTTAAGTAAAAAAAATCGTAACCTGCCAAATTTCAACTTTACAGTCCCATTAGTTTCGTAATAAAGTGGTTGTGATATACTGTCCGTCCGTATGTCACAGCCACTATTACGATGCAGACAAAGTTGAGGTTCCGATATTCGCTATTCGGCTACGGAACCCTAAAAAGGTACATAGAGATTAGACGGGAAAGGAAACATTAACCTAACTATTTATTCTACTCAAGGCTCGGAACCGGTTTAAAAAATACCGGTTTATTTCGGTTTTCCTCCGAACTTTTCTTAAGAACGTAAACGTTTTGAGTACTTTATTTTTACCTAAATTAACCGGTTTATTCGACGAACGGCATGTCGGTGAACGCGTTGCAACTTGTGTGTGACTACCGCACAAAGCGGCGCGTAGACGTACTTACGATATTTCTTTTCATTCGATTCATGCTGACTCGAAGTCAGCATGAATCGAAGTTAGACGTCTGCTGTGCAGTAAGATTTAATTAAGAGTTAATTTTATTATTTGTGTTTAACATGGGTAGAAAGCGGACGAATTTAATCTATACATACTTTGACTACAATGAAAACAATAAAACTTCAAAGTGTGTTTTGTGTTTTTGTAAATAATTGATTGCCATAAAAGTATTTGCTTAAATGTTTAAAATTCGCAAGTAGAGCGATAGTAAACAGTAGGTATGTTACAGCAAAATATCAGTACGGCACATACAGAGACCATCATTGTGAGATCGACAAGGAATATTAAAATGTGGCACAGAAGAAATCTGTATGGATTGTGGATCATCAGGATAAGTCTACTGCCTGAAGAAAATTACCCTTCGTCCTAGATCAGAAACCATTGAGCCAGTAAGTTTATCACAAAATTTGGGACAAAAGCGTTGGTGCTTGTTTATTGAAAGAACGGATAGTGATCATCCATGGATAATGGCACGCACTCTGGTGGGCCCACAAATAATTCAGTAGTGAGGATTTTAAACCCAAGTAATGAAGAACACATAATTAAAAAGTGAACATTGATGGGCACCTGTGAGGAAGTTGCCTGGATACGCAGATGCCAAGAAATATCCAGTAGCAATAAACTTAATAGCACATATAATGTATCGGATGACTTTCGGAGATCCTTGTACCAACCTTTTAGAAGGGATCTTCTAAAAGGTTGGTACAAGGATCTGTCTGAAGACGAAGACGAAGAAAGAGGTAGAGGCCATGATTGAAGGGATGGTAAAGGATGGTGTGATAGAACCTTCATCCAGTCCATGGTGTTCTCCCGTAGTGCTAGTCAAGAAGAAGGAAGGCAACTTACGTTTTTGTGTCGATTATCGGAGGTTAAACGATGCAACAAAGAAGGACAGTTATCCACTACCAAGAATTGACGACACTTTAGACACGCTGACAGGAATGAAGTGTTTACAACCCTAGATTTGAAAAGTGGCTACTGGCAGGTGGAACTGGATCCTAAGGATAAGGAAAAGACAGCATTTTCTACGGGAAAAGGTCTGTGGCAATTCAAAGTAATGCCATTTGGTTTGTGCAATGCGCCAGCAACTTTTGAAAGGCTAATGGAGCTGGTACTCACTGGGCTTATTGGAGACGCCTGTCTGGTATATTTAGATTACATTATTATTGTCGGGCGCTCATTTCAAGATCATCTTAAGAACCTGGAACGTGTGCTAGCAAAAATCCGTGCAGCCAATCTGAAGCTAAGTCCTAAAAAGTGCTCATTTTTCAAACGAGAAGTGACTTTCCTGGGCCATGTAGTTTCGCAAGAAGGTGTGCAAACTGATCCGGACAAAATAGTCGCTGTTAAGGATTGGCCAGTACCAAAAGACAAGACACAGGTCAGAGCGTTTTTAGGGTTGTGCTCATATTACCGCCGGTTTGTGAAATATTTTGCTGATATTGCTAAGCCATTACACAGGCTCACTGAAGAGAAGCGAACATTCTGCTGGGAAGAAGACTGCGACGCTGCTTTCCGCGAATTGAAGAAGCGTCTGTGCGATACACCTATTCTTGGATTTCCTGACACTGAGAATGACTTTATCGTAGACACAGATGCAAGTAATACCGGAATTGGTGGCGTGTTATCACAGCGAAAAGGAGATAAAGAGGTTGTGAGAGCCTACTTCAGTAAAGCTTTATCAAAACCAGAAAGAAATTATTGTGTCACGAGAAGGGAGCTACTAGCAGTAGTAAAAACATTGCAGCATTTCAGTAAATATCTGCTTGGTCGAAAATTTTATCTGCGGACCGACCATGCTACATTAAACTGGCTTTTGCAATTCAAGAACCCTGAAGGGCAAGTTGCAAGGTGGATTGAACAACTGCAAGAGTTCCACTATGAAACTGAGCACCGTAATAGAAGATGTCACGGCAACGCGGACGCGCTATTAAGAAGACCTTGCCCTGAAAAATGTAAGCACAGTGTTAGGCAAGAAGAAAAAGAAATAGTATCCATCAAGATGCTGAGAACAGACCTGAGCAATGAGTGGAAAGAAGCGCTACAGCGTGCGCAGCAGGATGATTTAGACGTCAAACCCATTCTTGAATGGAAGAAAGCCGCTGCTCCAAAGCCTAGTTGGCATGACGTCGCTGGAATGAGCACTACAACAAAAAGTTATTGGGCACAGTGGGACAGTTTGGTGATTCACGAGGGAGTATTGTGCCGCAAATGGGAAAATACTCGAGGAGACCATTGTCACCTACAAATGGTCGTACCAAAGGCGAAGGTACCTGAAGTTCTACGGCTTTACCACGATGGATGTTCAGGAGGTCATATGGGAGTAAAACGGACTCTGTTAAAGATACGAGAGAGGTTTTACTGGAACCACTGCCGAGACGACGTAGAAGACTGGTGTCGCAAATGCACTAGTTGTGCAGCAGTTACGGCACCTCAAACACGCAGTAGAGGAGCTTTAAAGATCTATAATGTGGGAGCCCCATGGGAACGGATAGCGCTGGATGTTGCGGGGCCATTTCCTGAGAGCGAGAGTGGGAACAGGTACTTTATGGTCGTAATGGATTATTTCACAAAGTGGCCAGAAGTTTTTGCCATTCCTAATCAGGAAGCTACCACGGTGGCAGATAAATTGGTTAACGAAGTATTTTGTCGCTACGGAGTACCCTTGGAAATTCACAGCGATCAAGGAAGGAATTTTGAGTCACAGGTATTTCAGGAGACATGTCGAGTAATGGGTACTCATAAAACCAGGACCACTTCGTATCACCCACAATCTGATGGAATGGTGGAACGTTTCAACCAGACATTGGAGAGATATCTGGCTAAAGTTGTGGAAAGCAGGCAAAAGGATTGGGACAAACACATTCAGCCGTTCCTTCTGTCATACCGATGTGCAGTTCATGAGAGTACAGCTGTTACACCTGCTTTCGTGAACTTCGGACGAGAGCTTAGGTTGCCTGCAGACCTAATCACTGGTATACTGCCAGATACACCTTGTAGTGTAACAGACTAAGCGAGCGAATTGCGAAACAGAATGAACGACTTATACGAACATTTCAGACAATCCGGTCAACAAATGTCTCAGAAGGTGAAGACTCGTTACGACCAAAAAATGAAGAATTCAGGATTTGATGAAGGCTCATTTGTCTGGTTCCATAATCCGGTGCGCAGCAAAGGAAAGTCGCCGAAGTTACAGGCAAAATGGGATGGACCATACCGCGTTGTGACTAAAATTAATGACGTCACTTATCGGATCAGAAAGGTCCACGAGCTGCGCCAAAGATTGTTCAAGTTGATCGACTGGCGCGTTACTACGGGTCTAACGATGCTCGGGTCGAGCATGTCTTAGGAGGGGGCAGTGTTACGCCAGTCGTTTAGCGGTACGTCGAGAAACTTGGACAGAAATCTAGAATGTTCGAGACACTAACGCCATCTAGCAGCGAGTAGCAGTACTGTGTATCTTTAATAGCTTCTGGAATATTTTTGGCAATATAGGCAGTGAGTCGATTTTACAAGAATGTTCTAGAACTCATAGGCCGGGGTATAAATAGATCGCAGAGGAGCGCAGAGAGCAGTCTTATTTAAAGTTCCGATGGCGGAAGCGGACTTGGTCATTGCGTCGAGTACACATCGGGCAATGTATATTTTTTGTTACTTGTTGTAATAATGTTGTTAATGTTGGGAATTTCATAGTGATCAGAATATTTTTGTTTTTTACAAATAAAATTGTAATTAAATGTTATTTTCGACTTACCGATGGAAAGATGTACCTCCACACTCTATACTTGCTGTCTAACTTTTTGTTTTACAGGTTATAATTGCACAACACGGCATTTTAAAGCAGAGCTCTGTATTCCGAAGTAATCCGAAGTGCACTAAACGCGGTGAATGAATTAATCGGTCGAGCTATGATTTTCGTATCATAAATGTGCCGCGCTTGCCACGCCCACATTACCATTCCAACCTTATTCATCTATTCCGTGGTGAAAAGTAATATTATGTTTACCGATTATTTATCGTCATTATCAACTTAATTTCACCAAAAAAAAATATTAGATACTTAACCATTTTTTATGTTTTTACAGCCTGCAGAGCTTATTGATGCAATGACATAAATAAACGGTCGACCCGAATCAAAAAAATTCTTACGACTGAATAGCAACTTAACAGCGCGCGACGTTTGTTTATCGTGCGTCTGTATTAACCGGTTTTTATTGCTCTAAACCCTTTAATCCGAAAAAACCTCTATGTAATGCTCTTCCAAATACCGGTTTAAAAAAACCGGTTTATGCGAACGAAACCGAATGTAAAGGTTTTGGAGTCAAGTACATCATACCGGTTTGAAAATTTAACCGGTATCCGAGCCTTGATTCTACTTATTATCTACTAAGCCACACTAGCTCGGCGTGGTGAATTACGACCACTTTTTCTCACAGAGAAGGCCTGTCATTAAGCTAACGGTAGATTATAGTCACTAGTTGGGCACTAGTTGTCCGGCATTTTGCTGATCTGGGCCTATTTGACGCAGCCGTGAGTCACACAGTATTAATAGTCCTAGATGTGTTGAATTCTATTATTTTTTAATGTATATTTTTTTTATAATAATAAGATGTTATTTATTTTTATTTTTTACTGTGTGTACTTGTGGCATGTGTCAATAAACGTTTTTCTTTCTTTCTATACTTATTAATACTAAGCTTACAGATGGAAAAAGTTAGTATCGCATTTGTAATACTAGGATAGCTATAAGGAGCTCGTGGCTAAATAATAACATCCACAAGAGTCGATCTTTATGGTTAAGCAACGCTTGACGTGTTCGGTCCGTGGATGGGTAAATTAGCATATTAAAATTTGTTAGTGTCTCAAAAAGAACGGTATGCTTTTGGTACTGGCTGTCATTTGTAAAATTTTCCCAGTCGTTACGAGCAGAGGCGGCGTAAGGCGTGGGCGGTGTGGGCCACCGCCTATGGCCTCGCGGTGCAAAGGGCCTCGCGCCTCACAGCCGAAAATATATTTAAAAAAGTATGGACAAACAAACCTATTAAAAATTATTTAAGAAATACTACGGGTCAAGAAAGACTTTCAACTTTGGCAGTTTTATCTATTGAAGCAGATATAGCATTTAAGGCCACGCTTTTTGACATTTTCTCCATACAAATATACTTGTAGGATTACTCCATTATTTGATATCGTACTTTCAAAGTTGAGTATAATATCGATTTGTCTTGTCTATGCCAGTGATAAACAAAAATAGTAAAAGAATAAGGAATTTGAAAGTTCTGAGCCTCCAAAGTTCCGTATTTTAACACGAATTTTAACGCAACTTAGGGCCTTAAAAGTATAAAAGTAAAATATAAAATCTCTGAATCAAAATTTTTACAGACATAGTTTAGTTATTGAAGAGTTTAAATAACTTTATTTAGAATTAAAACATCTAGTTGCTTTTTGGTAAAAACATTTCTCCTAAAAGGCTACTCGTCAATTTTTAGGCGCCCGTTTCTTACAAGAATCATTCTGCATTTCACTTGAATGTTTACCCCCGGGCGCGCGGGCGGGGCGGGTGCACGCACACAGTCACACAAGCCGGGAACCAGTGCCTGTGTGCATTTCGCAGAATTTCACCGGTCAGTCTGCTTATCTGCTACAATTACGTAATTTTAGGTCGTGCGTGTTGTGAATGTATGTATACTAGGGATGACTGTGCTATTATCATTTGCACCTTAGTATCGTTATCACTTTAACCCCTGACATTGATCTTTGGATTTTGATACTTTATTGATTATTTGACTTCGTTATTACTTTGAATGATTTAGTTTTTTACTTGTAGTTGGACTTGAGGTAAATTCAATGTTTCGTAAGTTTATTATTATACATTGATTATATAATATAGTTTATTGACTTCAGCACTACAAATTAATACTGGATAAGTTGTATTTTACTTTTTGGATACAAATTCCTAAGTAGGTACCTATACCTACCCATAGTCTTGCTTGTTATAATTTTTTTTTAATACTAATGTGCCCTTGACCTCGATCATACACATAAGTGTAAAATGAGGTCTACGATCGGACAAGCGAGCCCAGAAAATGCCTATTCACTCTTGCTTTAAAGACTGACGGCTCATATGTGGCAGGAAACACAGAAGTCGGCAGAGAGTTCGATACCTTGGCTAATAATTAATATTATTAACATTGTAAACTAATAACTGCAAAATAACGATAGTTATTACGTACGTTAGGTAGGTAGGTATATTCTTGATATTTGCATTTGAAATATTATGTACCTACTAAGTAAGATAGGTAGTAGGTATACTTTTTTCTCATTCTGATGTCTATAAATAGGAAATAGATAAGGAACTTCGCTTTGTATATTCATCGTAAAAAAAACTAGCCCGCCGGGGTTGCGGAAATGTACTAACAAGATACCGTGGCCCCGGAACTTACGGGCAGCTGAAGGGTCAGGGTGGGTTTTTAGTCAGTAGAAGTCTGACACTCCCTTCCGCTTAACCCAGAGCGGGAGAAGTTATTCGATGATTTTCCCACCCATTACTATATTTTTTAATGGCTATGTACTTACTGTCAATGAAAATTAACGAATATGATATGTAATAGTAGGTATATTTAACATCCTGTGGGTTTTGGGTTTCTAGAATGTTCTAACGAGATACCGCAGCCCCGGATCGGGGTAGAGCGGAAGGGCGTGGCAAACTCTTACTGACTGTTCCATCCGTTATTATTACATAACGTTATTTTGAAGAAATATTTATCAACAAAATATTTACTATAAATGACATACCTATTTTTGAAGTGAAAACAAAGAATTCTTTAGTGTCGTTGTGATTTGAAAGTTTATGAAACGAAAAAGCGACAGTAAAAAGAGACAGACACATAAATTGCCGAATTTTGGAATTCTGATGGGGCCAAGTGGTAGAGCTTTTGATGTCCTTTAAAATGAGCCCAAACTCGGCTATCTTGCGACCACGGAAACGAAGTTAGGCCGCGGGGGATTGAGGTAGCCCTGAGAGGGGGGTGGGGCGAGAGGGGGGGTCTCGTGGGGTGTCGAAAAAGCGACAGTAAAAATTTAAGTAGGTATACCTATCTCATTCGCACTAGTTGAGAATCGCGATGTAAAGATAGTTGTTTATCATATTGCTAAGTGAGAATAGATTTAGAGTATTTTGGTAATAAGAAGTAAGATTGTTATAAAAGTTAGAGGGGACATTAAAATGTCTGATGTGAAATGTTTTTATCGGGTCCCTCTCTGGGTGGATCGGAAAAGAGTGTCAGACTTCTACTGACTAAAAATCCACCTGCCTGTTCCTTCAGCTGCCCTTGCGTTCCCGGGCCCCGGTATCTCTTTTGAACATGCCTGCTACCCCGACGCTTTATTTATTGTGACTCCAAAAAATACCTATAGGTACAGGAATTTGTCTCCTTTTCTAACTAAAAGGTAAATCTGTAGGTACTGTGTGGATTCGAGGTATAAGTGCTGTTTGTCTAGTCGCTCGCGCTGGTTCCGTCAAATCAAAACTATAGCACATAATTATGACATTGCTTCGAAGATATTTTAATAAAAGTAACGACTTAGATACTATATATTCCTGTACTAAATATGAATTGATTTCCTATTATAGGTATACCTACACAAACTTAAGAATCGTAAAAATATAGACGAAAAACCGGTCAAGTGCGTGTTGGGCCACGCGCAGTGTAGGGTTCCGTAGTTTTTATAACAGCCAAGTGCATGTCGGATTCGCTGACTGATCGTTTCGTACCATAATCTAACTTTTTAGTGACTACCTAACTAATTTGACTTCCTATACAAATCCTCACCTGATCCGACAATTTTGCACGGAAAGTTTTAATTTTTTTTAGAGATTTGTATAAAACTTGTCATAGCCGGTGTTTTGAATTTAAATACGGACACAAAGCTACACTACTCAATCGTCACAAGAAGCTAGCACGATACAACTGGCGCTTAGCGCCATCTATCGACATTTCTATAGAGTTGTTCAAAATTTTCGAGTCAAATACAATTGGTCGACTATTACTCGTAAACTTGTAAAGCCCACTTATGTGTGATAGTTTTCCTTTAAATTTCGTTATATATAGGTACTACTGCCGTGACATTTGAATTTCTAACTACAACCGTTTAGTTGATACAGGGGGGGACACATGACTCGTAACGAAAATTGGTAATTTAAAGCTTGATAAGTCACGAACGGTTTACTTAATCAAAAAACGGTCTTACCAAACCCCTAATATTTTTGAAAGACCTATCCAACGATATCCCACACTATGGGAAGAACGAAAAAAAATAATTATCATGCCACTTTATATGTATGGGAGGTACCCTAAATAATTGTTTTTTTCAAAATTTTATTTTACCACTTTTTCGGCGTCATTAACGTGTATACTCATGCCAAAGTACATTTTTCTAGTACCAATAGTTTTTGAGCTAAACCGCGGACAGACGGACAGACAGACGGACATGGCGAAACTATAAGGGTTCCTTGATGACTACGGAACCCTAAAAATACGTCTAGTTAAGTATAGGTATAAAAATCACACACCTGAAGCACGGTAATATATCATAATATTACCGTGCCTGAAGTAAAAAAAGGTGAAACGATTTTACATACCTACAATTATTGTACATGATAGGAAGTCTCTTAGCAAAGAAATTGAAAAGAAACCAAGGTTAGGTACCTATACTATCAGTGCGGAATGTATCGGGGAGTATAGGTAGGTACGTCCGCGCGCCGAGCACTGCTTCAGCAAATAAAGTTGTTGAAAAAACTGTGCGTCCAAATTATGTACTGTAAAAGACAAAGCTTATCTTCATAAAAATGTCTTGATGATAATACTACTTTCTAATATAAGTATCATACACATAACATAATTTGCCTTATTGTTTCTTATTTATAAAGGTTAGATATGTAGGTAATACCGCGGACTTTTTTTAGATCTGCAAAAACCATAGATAAAATAAAAAACCTTACATTTTTGTAGTGCATGAACTTTTGGTATATCTCAGCTGATCTCAGCATTTCGCCAGCGCACGCGATTATAGTAATTTACTTCCGACTTAGGTACTTCACTAATGCCCTTATTTTAGGAAAACGGAGAGCATTAGCGTGATGCTAGATATCCGATCTAGCCTTCCCCATGAAACTGCCTATAATCAGAAATATCTTTTTAAATCCTTCCAGTTCTTTCGAAGATTAGCGCGTTCAAACAAACAAACTTTCCGTTTTTTAATATTGGTATAAATAATATCAGAATCGTAAGTATGTAGGTATAGTCCTCGTCACCTAAGTTGGCAAGGGTTTCGCGTAGTGGGAGTAAGTTCGCGCATCGTGCACTTAGTGGAAGAAAAAAGTGGTCACTTTTACTGCTTGCCATTATTCTATGGTTATTGCCATCATTTATTTTTAATCATGTCTGTTCAGAAGAATGTTAAAGAAAGAAGAGGAATTCATTCGTTAATTCGGTATTATAAATAAAATAAGATATAATACATAAATACATTTAAAAGTAAAAAAAAATATTAAAAAAAAAACATTAAAAATAATATGTTCTCGACGTCACAATTAGTTAATAAAACTGCTACCCCCTTTATTCTTTTCTTTTCCCGGTGTCCTAAAGACAGTGACGAATTCGGAATTTCAACCTCCGTTAACAATAGTGTCTAACTGTTCTTTCTGACGTTTTAATAGTCTGCGTAAAACGGTATTTGGCCTTGGCATTGTAATCAACGTAACAAAAACTAAATTTAAAACAACAACTCGTAACAAAAACAAAGGGTATTCGTACAACCGGTACAACTTTCGTGTGCGCAAGTGTATTCGGGAGCAAATTGAACAAGAACTACTGACGCATCAATCGCGCGCTCGGAGCGGCGCTACGTCATAACCCGCGTCCCGCTGACAACCGCTGACACCTAAAATTCGACTTCTGCGCATTGAATGCCTCTTGCCAAGTTATTTGGCGACAACTATATGCGAACAGCAAATATATTATAATACGTCATTGTGAAACAGTCGATTTTTTCGCAATTTCTGGTTTGGTCTTATAGGTGGTTCAGAATGATGAGTTCAGTGTCCTATTTTCAGGTTATGAGTTATTTATGTATTTCCTAAATGCATACTCGTAATTTTTTAGACGTTCCGCTTCAAAGTAGAGATGAGTCCGATATCATGTCACAGGTAAAAGTCATCGGTATTTTAAAATCATGAAATGACAACGACAACACCATCAATGCTTTTAAATCATTTCTTGTATGAACGCGAGCTTCGGATAATCGGATCGGGCGGCCTCGGGCCGCCCCGAGCGGCGGCGCTGCGCTGCGGTGTGAATAGCGACGTTACGAGACTTGCGAATAAATCTATAATATCTTCTAAAATACTTATTTGATTTATATAGTGCAAAGGGCAATTTTGATCTATATTACATGGCAAAGCTAACAAACGCATTTATTTAGATAAGGATTAATACTGAACAGCAAAAACCAGTCTCGAAAATGACGTAATATTTTTACATTACTTTATTTTGAAGAAATGTTTATCAGTAAAATTATTTACTATAAATAACACGTTTTTTATTTTATGAAGTAGTAAGTAATAAAGTCCATAATATCATACTCGTGGTTGGCAAAGCCACAGTATAAACATAAGTGTATATCTCGGCAGCAAGATGTCTCCGTAAGGATGTAGGTACATTTCACTATTATGAAATAAATACAAATTCGAGCGTAGTTACCGTATAAAAAAGTATGAGTAACTCGCGATCGCCCGCATTTATGAATGACCTTGCGCAAGTGTGCGGCGCGACGGCACGGTGCCGTGTGGTGTGTACTACACGGGAGTGTTTGTGTGCGCGCAATAGTTTCGTCCCGCTCATCACTGAGTCTATCTCTTTCTCGCACGATGTTAGGTGAAATAGCATGCGAATTAGCTACGGCACCAACGAGTTCGCGCCTCTAACTTGTGGGCTCTTAAGATAAATTACGAACCAATCATTACGGAGTTCAGTAAAAATTTCTGTTCCTTTATAATATTTTTTCTATTTTGTTTAATGTTCCAAAGAAGTAGTAAAAATTTAGGTTTGTTTCTTAATGAATAAAAAATTGATTAATTTCAAGGGATTTTATTTCATATTCCCTTCTTCTTGCACCATCGAGGAGCAAGAGGGCCTCGCGAAATATAACTTGCCCACATGAAGTTTAGGTCTTGCGCCGCCACTGGTTACGAGTCAGTTACTATATCAGTTCTTACTTAGTTACCTAGACAAAAGCCAGTTTTACCAAGAGGTATCGTATTACTCAGATATTTGTTTTTTTTTTTTTCGTGGGAATATCATCAAATGACCCCTCCCGCTGTGGGTAGAGCATAAGGAAGTGTCAGACTTCTACTGACTAAAAACCCACCCCGCTCCTTCAGTTGCCTTTGCGTTCCGGGGCCGCGGTATCTCGTTAGAACATTCCCGCAACCCATTACTCAGCTACCTGGGTTGTGGAGGTCAGATAGGCAGTTGCAAGTAGCTGTAACGAGATAGTTGGGAAAAGACCGGGCAGATGAGTACGGATAGCTGAAAGCCTGAATAGTCGCTCAACAAAGAGATAGGTAAATAGTTCACCCACATAATTATTGCTTGTCTTTGTTTTAAGCACTACTATGCAGCTATGTCCCCACCAACTGTGTCCCCACGTTGTCGTCGTGGTGGAGCTTGCGTGTTTCTATGATCTCTGGGGCCTTGCCGGTAGAGGCACTCATGCCGGACGGGCCCAGAGGGAGAAACCAGACCAAGAGGGACACACCGGGGGAAAGGCGCGCCGCCTGGAGGATCGAGCAGCTAGCTCGAGCTTCTAGACGGCGCGGGGCCCGGTCTCAGAGATCGGGTCAAGGGGGAGGAAAGGTTCACTTCCGGTATGCGTCTAATCTTTAGACGTAACCGTGAAGTGAACCAGGGGAGGGGAAATGGGGTGTAGGGTCAGAGGAACTCACCTCTCTAAAAAAGTACAACAATATGGAGAACAAAGCTTTTGTCAAAGATACCCAGGCGGGTCCCAGCTGCTCTTTAGCTGGGGAGTCCCGCACCGGACACGTCCGGTCAGTCCCACCGTACTCTGGGGGGGACAACAACCGCTTTTACCCCAAATTTCCGGCAGTCGCCGCATCGAGCCAGGGAGGCTCACGTGCCCGTGAGGTGGAGTCGCTGGACTTGTCCAGCACGTCCACCTCACCGGCACCGAACATTGAGCGAGCGCAGAGCGCCGCTCCGCGGAGGAAGGGGGCACTGACGCTCGGGTCGGAGACCGACTCGGCATCGGACGCCGAGAGCTTCCAGAGCTTGATCTCTGGGAGCGCAGTGAGGAGCGACGAGGAGGGCGCCGACAGGAGGAAGGAGTTCCTCAAGCGCCCCCGCGACGATGAGTCGTCGTCGGAGGAGGGGCTTGTCTCGGCCCGTAAGATCCCCACTAGCGTGCGGGGTAAAGGCCGAGGCAAGACCTCAGGGAGGGGGCCTTCCTCTGGAGAGCCCAACACTGGTCTGGCCTCGAGCGAGGCCAAACTAGAAGAGGCCGTGGCAGCTGCCATCCGCACCATCTCGCGGAAGCGGAACCGCAGGAGTAAGGAGGACGCGATCGGCAAAGCCATGGCCTCCATCATGGCGGCCGCGTGGACTTACGGCGGGGCTCCGGCTGCAAGGGACGACATGTCCGATCTGCGGCCGGAGGTCAGCCGCCTGACTGCCGCCATCGAGGCTCTCCAGAGGGAGAACGCCGCCCTTAAGGCGGACCTGGCCGCAATCCGGGGAGACGGCCAGCGGAATGCGCCGCCGCGGGGCCAAAAGGAGAAAGGCCAGCCCACACCAGCGGAGGACTCGGTTCTCGACCTGGTGCGACAGGAGCTGGCCGCCTTTCAGCAGCGGTTCTCCCTATTGGAGAGCCGCGTGCTGCGACCCCCACTGGCGGCGCCTTCGTACGCGGCTGCGGCCGCGTCCAAGCCCCCCCGGACGGCGACGAGGCCGCCTCGGGCGAAGACGGCCACTGGGCAGACGGCCCCAGCGACGGCGGCTCCTGCGAGGGCGATGACGGCCCCGGCCAAGCCGAAACAGGGCCCACCAAAGCCGCCTCCGACCCCGACACCTGCGGGGCCGAAACAGGCGGCCAAAGGGAAGAAGGCCCAGGCCGGGAACCAGCCGTCCCAGCAGCCTCCTCCAAAGACTCCTCCAGCTGGCGCCGACTGGCAAGTGGCCGGGGAGAAGAGGAAGGCTGCTGGCGTAGCCAGGTCCTCGCGGAGAAGGGAGCGACGGCGGCGGCGAGACGCCACGGCGCGATTGCGCGCCCCCAAGACCGCGGCTGTAGTGATCACACTGCAGCCGGACGCGGTGAAGAGGGGCGTGTCGTACCGCGACGTGCTGGCGAAGGCGCGGGAGGCGATCGACATCACAGAGCTCGGCATCGTCGGCAGCCTCCGTCACCGGGTCACTGCGACGGGGGCTCGGATGCTGGAGATCCCCGGCGCGGCCAGTGGCCCTACCGCTGACGCTCTGGCCGAACGGCTCAGAGCGTCCTTAAACGCGGAGGAGGCCCGAGTCTCCAGACCCACCAAGCGCGCAGACGTGCGCATATTGGGTCTGGATGACTCTGTGACGGCCGAGGAAGTGGTGGCCGCCGTTGCCAGGACTGGGGAGTGCCCTCCCGATCAGGTGAGGGCGGGCGCCCTGCGTCCTGGCTTCACGGGGGGGCAAACCATTACGGTTAGCTGCCCTGTCCCGGCGGCGAAAAAGTTGCAGGAGGGCCGAAGGCTCCTGGTTGGCTGGGTGTCTGCGCAGGTGAAAGTCCTGGACCCCAGACCCCTGAGGTGCTTCCGCTGCCAAGTGGGCAACTATGCGGCATGCGTGTGCACCTCGGAGGTAGACCGCAGCGATAGGTGCTTCCGCTGCGGTCAGCCCGGTCACAAGGCCGGCTCGTGCTCCGCCCCGCCTCACTGCTTCGCATGTGAGGCGGTTGGCAAGCCGGCCGATCACCGGGCTGGGGGCAAGTCCTGCGCCCCACCCACCAAAGCCAGGCGCAGAGGTAGGCCCTCTGCCGCCGCCGTCACCGCCACCGCCGCCGCCGCCGTCGCTACTGCCACCGCCGTCGCCGAAGTCGTGGCTGAACCCCCGCGAGGGGCCCTGGAGGAGGCTGCAATGGATCCCGATTAATGGCCCCATTGCGCTTCCTCCAGGCGAACATCAACCACTGCGCCGCTGCTCAGGAACTTTTGCTCCAGAGCATGGTGCAGTGGTTAATCAACGTTGCCGTGGTCGCCGAGCCGTATTTTGTCCTGCCCAGGAATGACTGGGTGGCGGACTTGGACGGCTCGGTGACCCTCGTTTCGTCGGCCGCCGCCGGTACCCCGCCCCTCAATCGCGTCAAGAGAGGGCGTGGGATCGTCGCAGCACGGTTCGGGGAGATCGCTGTGGTAGGCGTTTATTTCTCCCCGAACCGAACTCTCGCCGAGTTCCAGAACTCCCTAACGGAGCTGGGAGACGTCGTCGTCGCCCTCGGTTCCCTCCCCACCCTCGTCCTCGGGGACTTCAACGCCAAAAGTCCGGCTTGGGGTTCCCGGTCCATGGACCATGGGTGGGGCAGGATGCTCGAGCACTGGGCCCGTGCGCAGGGCCTGGTGATCGAGAACCGGGGTTCGGTGGTGGGCGAGTCGGTGGTGGACGTTACGTTTGCCACCCCCAGCCTGTCACCGCGCGTCACCGACTGGCGCGTTGTGGAGGAGGTGGAGACCTATTCCGACCACCGGTATATCCGGTTCGACGTCTCCGCCCAGACCCCAGACGCGCCGGTCCGACGGGACCTGAGTGGTCCGTGATGGGCGCTGAAGCAGATGGACCGGGAGCTATTCCTGGAAGCCTCGATCGTGCAGGCCTGGGGGTCACCCCCGGACAGGCCTGCCAACATAAACGACGAGGCGGAGTGGTTCCGGGAGGCCATGTCGGAGATCTGCGACGTGGCCATGCCCCGGGTCCGGCAAGGACGCGCCCGGCGTCAGCTGTACTGGTGGTCGAGCGAGCTAGCAGCGCTGCGCGAAGCATACGTTGCGGCGCGACGCCGGTACACCAGGTTCCGCAGGCGCCGCACCCGACCTTCGGATGCGGCGACTGTAGAGGCGGAGCTGTACGAGGGCTACAGGGCAGCGAAGGCCGTCCTCCGAGACGAGATCTGGCGGGCCAAGGAACTGGCCCGGGAGGAGATGCTGGCGACTCTGGACGGGGACCCATGGGGCCGCCCCTACAAGTGGGTGCGAGAGAAGCTCCGCCCCTGGGCTCCCCCGTTGATGCAGAGTCTCCAGCCTCAGTTCTTGGAGGACGTGGTGAGCGCCCTGTTCCCATCGCGAGGGGAGCACGCTCCCCCGCCCATGGCTCCGTCTCCGACGGAACCTGAAGCTGGCGCAAACGCGGACCACAGCGACGACGACGTCTACGACGCTCCAGAGGTGACCGAGGTAGACTTGAGAGTGGCGGTACAACGGCTCAAGGCCAAAAATACCGCCCCAGGACCCGACGGCTTGCCAGGGAAAGCCTGGGTCCTGGCCTCGGAGACTCTCGGGCCTCGACTAGGGGGGCTCTTTAGCGCATGCCTGGAGAGGGGCCAGTTTCCGCTTCGCTGGAAGACGGGAAAGCTGGTCCTGATCCAGAAAGCCGAGCGCCCTGCGGACTCTCCGTCCGCATTCCGGCCCATCGTGCTGCTCGACGAGGCGGGCAAGCTCTTGGAAAGAGTAATTGCAGACCGCCTCTTCGGGCACCTGAATCGGGTGGGCCCGGATCTTGCGGAGTGCCAGTTTGGCTTCCGCAGGGGGCGCTCGACGGTGGATGCCATCATGCGCGTGAGAGCCCTCACGACGGGGGACGCGGTATCCCGGGGCAGGGTCGTCTTGGCGGTGTCTTTGGACATCACCAACGCCTTTAACACCCTGCCCTGGAGTTGCATCAGGGAGGCACTTCGGTATCACCGGGTGCCGACCTACCTCCGTCGCATAGTCGAGGACTACCTGACGGACAGAGCCGTCATCTACCCCGGTCACCGGGGAGAGTGGAACCGGCGAGAGATGTCGTGCGGTGTCCCACAGGGATCGGTCTTGGGGCCGCCCCTGTGGAACATCGGATACGACTGGGTGCTGCGCGGCGACCTCCCTGACGGCGTCAGCGTAGTATATTACGCTGACGACACGCTCGTCCTGGCGCAGGGAGAGTCGCACCAGGCGGCGGCCGACCTGGCGACGCAAGCGGTCGCGACAGTCGTTCATAGGATCCGGCAGTTGGGACTCGACGTGGCGCTGCACAAGACCGAGGCCATGTGCTTCCATGGCGGTCGGAACGCGCCACGGTCCGAGTCCCACATAACGGTGGAGGGGGTTCGCATCGGCGTCGGGAGGACGATGAAGTACCTGGGACTCGTCCTCGACAGCCGGTGGAACTTCAGGGAGCACTTCCTGAGTTTGGCCCCAAAGCTGAACCGGGCAGCAGCCGCCTTCAGGCGACTCCTGCCTAATCTCAGCGGGCCAAACGCCACCTGCCGAAGGCTGTACGCCGGCGTCGTGTGGTCCATGGCCCTCTACGGGTCCCCAGTGTGGGCCCTGTGCATCCGGACGCGACCACTAAAGTTGGTCGCATGCCAGAGGGTCATGGCTATCCGAATGATCCGGGGATACCGCACGATCGCCGTCAAATCGGCCAACCTCCTTGCCGGATTGCTGCCCTGGGATCTGGAGGCGACTGCCCTCCAGCGCGTCTATGAATGGCGCGTGGAGGCGCAGCGCCGGGGCGTATCCCCGCTACCTCGAGAAGTCGAGGCGCGGCAGGAAGAGCTCCGGCGCGATCTCAGGGCAGTATGGAGGGAACGACTGTCACAACCGACGGCCGGGCACGCCGCAATTGCGGCGGTAAGACCCCTCTTTGAGGAGTGGCTAGATCGGCGTCACGGCGTCCTGACCTACCGCATGACGCAGGTCCTCACCGGACACGGAAGTTTCGGGAGGTACCTGTGTCTGATGGGAAAGGAGGAAACGCCTGGGTGTCACCACTGCGAGGATCGCCCTGAGGACACCGTAGAGCACACGGTGCAAGACTGCCCCGCCTGGGCAGAGCACCGACGTGTCCTCACGGCGGCGATAGGCAGAGACCTCTCGCGCCCGGCCTTGGTCGAGGCCATGCTGCGGGGCGAGAGGGAGTGGGAAGCGGTCGCCTCCTTCTGCGAAGCAGTCATGCTTTCGAAGGAGGAGGCGGGCCGCGTGAGGGAGAGGATGGCGTCCTCCCTCCAGCCCAGCCGCAGTGGTAGACGCCCACGGCGTCGGACGTCGGCCGACGATCTCCGACCACCGTAGGCGCGGGCATGCGGACAGCGAGTAAAGGGCAACTCGCTGTCCGACCATGGACCATGCCCGGGTCGACGGCGCGTCGTGTTCCACGCGCGCCTCAAAGAGCGTCAGCAACATGACGAGGCCCCCTCTGCAGAGGGCCGAAGCCCGCCGGGGTCGTGGGACTCATCCCGTTACCGTGGCCCCGGTATGTAAAGGGTTATTGAAGGAACACCGTGGATTTTAGTCAGTAAAAGTCTGACAGTCCCTCCCACCCTGCCCGGAGTGGGAGGACTTATTTGATAATTTTACCACGTCAAAAAAAAAAAAAAAAAAAAAACTATGCAGCTATGTGGTGGTGTTTTGTTTAGCATTGGGCGTTTTTTAGCATTAATAATGACGTTTACAATCTATCTAGACACGCGGGAGCGTGTCAAGCCAAGAACTGGCGCGCAGCTCACCGTGTGTAATATTACACGAACCATTTGGAGCCACTTATGAGCCCCTCATAACTCAAAAACTATTTCACCTAAACTTGTCAAATTTGGCTCATATATTGAGACTGGTGAGATGCATATGTCTTCCAAATTTTATAAACATATCTCAAACGGTTATTTAGATATTAACATCCAAAAATCGTCATTTTTATGACTGACCTATAGATCAAAACTATAACCCAGTTCCAGATGACCTAGAAAGTTCAAATTTGGCATGAAGATAGGTAATTAGGTGAATACAAAGTAAAAAATCAGAAACTTGTAATTTTTTATCATTTTATTATAATTTTCACTTAACTTATAATTAGTGCCTCTAAATCTCTATATGTGGATTTTAAGATCTTTACGTGAATAGACAACGAGTTAAATACCACCTTTAATATTTTTTAATCCAAAAATTTCCGTTTTGTACTTATAAATAAGAATATAGTAAATTTTCGTATTTATTACGCGTAACTAACCGTATTCTACAACCACTAGCGCCACCTATTATTTTAGAGGGTCACTATACCATGGAGGCAAAACGCGTAAAAAGTATTCCGGATACTGAATGGGCAATTCATTCGAACATTTCAAAGGTACAAGAAAATATAGAGAATAACACAAAAAGGACAATTATACCCCGTAAACGTAGGAAAATACAGTAGTTTAACAAAAAAACCATTTAGTATTAATTTTGTTATAAGTAAGTACCTACTACTAATTTATGTACAAAAAGTAATGATATCCCATGAAAAACATAAATGTGAAATGAGAGCCAAGTTCAATATTATCATAAATGCCTTGGTTGTTGACCTCAACGACAAAAGAAGTGAAATCTAAATGGGTGCCAAGTTCAATGGTCAGTCCTGAAATTTATTTATAAATACATAAAATATCATTTATTCTTATAACTTAAGAGATTATATTGTAGTCTAAGGTCTGACTTGGCTAGTTTTCATATACAAATTATATTATAGCCTTTGCAAGTTCTAAACCTGTTATTTTATTATTCCGAAAATTTGGCTTGCTGGTACAAACTAACCATCGAACATAATAATTCGTATATTATAAGAACTAGCCAGGTCAAACCTTAGGCTACGATATATTCTCCTAAGTTATAAGAATAAATGATATTTTATGTTGTTTAAATAAATTTCAGGACTGACCATTGAACTTGGCACCCATTTAGATTTCACTTCTTTTGTCGTTGAAGTCAACAACCAAGGCATTTATGATAATATTGAACTTGGCTCTCATTTCACATTTATGTTTTTCATGGGATATAAGTAATAAAAATGAATCGCTGAATGTGTTGCTAAACGCAAAATACGAAAACGGCTGGACCGATTTGGCTGATTTTTTTTTTGTTGTGTTTGGTTTTGTCAGAAGAAGGCTCTTACGAAAATAAAAAAGTAGGAAAGGTCTCAAGGGTAGGGGTAAGGTAGGGTAGGGATAGGGTACGGTACGGTAGGGTAGGATTGGGGTAGGGTATTGGTAGGGTAGCGTAGGGTAGGGGTAGTGTAGGGTTTGGGTAGGGTAGGGGTAGAGTAAGGTATGGGTAGGGTATCGGTAGGATAGGGGTAGGATACCACGCGAACGAAGTCGTGGCGGGTCAGCTAGCTGTTATTAATAAAAAAAAAAATTACGTTCTTACACTGTGCATAGCTAAAGCTACCCTGAAATAATCTAACTACCTAAACTGTTGTCTAGAACATTCTGTATTCAAAATTCCGTTGTATAACACCGTTAATTATATCTAAAATTAATTAACGTCGCGCACAGTTGTCGTAATATGACACAATAATTCCAAGTAAATCACTGGCGACCATTAACATTTCATTACGGCTTGGCATGCGAACATAGCAGGTTTTACTCAGGTATAAGTAATGTTATTAGTCACTTCATAAGTTTCATAACTCGACTCAGTACGAATAATTTCAAAGTGCTAAATCACTGAATACGAAAACGATGATAAAACTAACTCTTAAAAAAGGTTTTGCTCTATACATTATCTCTGATCACGTTCTCGGGTCAAGTTTTTCAAGGGATCGTATCATTTAGAGAGCTTTGTGCAAAAGAAGGGTAGATCTTTGCTCAGCATTAGGACATAAATTTGGCTAGTAAAACAACATTGTTGGTCGGCGTGAGTCCTAAGTCTTTAATGCACAGATAATAGAGATGACCTAATGCTCCTTAAAAAGCTATCAGTAATACATAAGTAAGCTAGGGTGGCAACTCCTTAAAATCAACACTTACGTCATATTATTAAATTTCTGTATCTCCAAAGGAAAACACATAAACAAGACTATTTCATTGTCAGTCTGTGGTTGCGCCAACATTCAAAATATGATTGACATCCGCTATTTCCTATATCCATCTCCTTCCCGCACATACCTCGCGAGTGAGTAAGAAGATTCGCCCGCCATTTGTCGAAAAAACTTTTTTTGGTCCTTATCGCTCCGCAAACAAGTTGACAATGGCGTCGACGCGCTCCGCTTAAAAATATTAATAACTTTGGAATCACCGCATTTTCGCATGTAATAAGACTTATAATCCATAGTTTGTGCTTGTGTTTAACGTGTGAGGACAATAACTTGAAGCCCAACTGCCCTGAACCTGGAAAAGTGAACCGGTGCACCGGCGACGACGCGAGCACGTGACTCCCGTAAAGGTTTGTGCTTCCTTCCCTATTAATTTCGGGTTGTATTCCATTGTCCCACACCCACTGCAACTCGAATTACCTAACGCCAAGCGTTTGTCAATCGTTTAGCTCCGCACCGCAAATACAGTCCACTAAATTAGCCTTTCGTGCCAACATTTTCTTTGGTCCCTCTCACCGGATAGTTAGGTACTTATTTGAATTAGGTACATATTTGTTGTAGTTATCGCATTGGTATTTATTCCATAAGGAATAAACGCACCGCACCGCAGTCTTATACCTAACCCAATTCGTTGTTTGTTCATCTATTACCTACGTACGTGCGTAATACCTACATACCTACGTAACCATAGATCGCTCGTATTAGTTATTCATTCGGAAGTCTAAAATTATTTGTATATCGGAAACAGAGACACAACCTAGTGGGTAAATTAAGATTGTTTAAAAACTACCTACAGTTCTTTTATTTCACCCGCAGTTCGTTATAACTACCTACCCACTTTAGGTATTTAATATGGTCCGCGTCGCTGTTCTCCATCGCTTATTTGTTAAAATAACTTTATTTGCTTGTTTACCGCATTGATTGTTTGTAATAAATAATTATTATTCACGATGTCTCATAAGGACATCAAAGATCAATTGAAACTTTTATATGCTAAAAGAGACATGATATTTTCTCGCGTGCAATCTATTTGTGATAATGCACTTAAAACACTTGATCTAGCTATTAGAGATTCGTTCTTATGTTCTATAGAAAACTTGGATAGTTTGCGCACGGAATTTGAATCCGTAATTCATAATATTAACGTTTTAGAGTTAGAATTAAATCCAGAATACGCTGTGAGTTATCAGGCTTTGGCGTCATTTGAAGATTTATTCTGTCGCATCAAACGCGTTGCGAGGAGCTTGGAGAAGCCGTCTGTCCATCAGAGCCAGGCAAATCACACTCGCGATCGACCCAAATTACCGCCCATTCAGATACCTGAATTTAATGGTGATATTCGCAATTGGAATCTATTTATAGATAGTTTTGAAAACACTATAAATGGGAACGTCTCTTTGCCAGATCATGAAAAGTTACACTATCTGGTTGAAAAGTTAACTGGTAAAGCTAAAACTGTTTGTGCCGGCATTACTTTTAGTGCCGAAAATTATTCATTAATTTTAAAAACTTTAAAGTCGAAATATGAAGACAAAAGATTAGTTGCTACCGCATATTTAGATCAGCTATTCGAGTTGAAAAATATTACAGTTTGTAATGAACATAATTTAGAGAAGTTTTTAGATACTTTTGCATCATCTGTTCGCGCAGTAAAGAACCTGAAGGTCGATGACCTCTGCGACTTTTTGTTTTTATATTTGGGTTTAAGGAAATTAGATAGTGAAACTGTTCGTTTATTTGAAATAGACCATCGCAGTAGTAAATTGCCAAAATTCAATGATTTAGAATGTTTTGTTCGCGATCATATTAAAATATTACAACGCACTTCGTCAACCCATGAAGTTACGAAGAAGTCCGACCGTCGAACAGATGCGGCTTCGAAGTCACAAAAGTCGATACATACGTATGTGAATACAGCACCTGCTCCTGTACAATCGAGTTGTTCTTTGTGTAATAGTCAACATTCGCAATTGTACAAGTGTTCTGGTTTCTTAAAATTTACGCCCTATGAACGTTATAAGTTTGTTCGCGAAAAAAATTTGTGCTTTAACTGCCTTAGTGACAAGCATCGGGTTACGTCTTGTAATAGTAATCAAAGTTGTCGTAAGTGTCCTTCGAAGCACCACACTTTACTTCACATGGAGAAAAGTTGTAATAATGCCGCATCCAATGTGAGCACAGTTAGTTTACCAAGCGGTGACACGTCGTCGCAGTCAGTCGGTGCGAACTCTGCGTCAGCTTCGCAGCCGCAGCCGCAATCAACGCGCGACGTTGCCCGCTCGCAGGCCGCCGTGAGTGACGTCACGTTGTGTTCGATGTCCGCCGCAAGCAATACGTGCACTACCGTGGTGCTCGCGACCGCTCACGTTGTTGTTGATGATGCTTTTGGTAATCCGTGTCTTGTTCGAGCGTTGTTAGATTGCGCTTCGCAGAGTAATTTTTTAACTCAAAATTGTTGTCAACGCCTTGGTTTTAGTATTAATAACCGACCAGCCCGCTCAGTAGTTAAGGGGTTCGGTGGTTTAAAATCAACCATTCATGGTTCGATTAAAATTAAATTTGCATCGCGTTTTAATTCTAATATTTGTTTTGATATGGATTCGCTTGTCGTAGATAAAATTACGGAACAATTGCCTACTGTCCCGGTTGACACGTCTTTATTGACCAAATTTAAAGACCTACCGTTGGCAGATGAATCTTATGGTGTCCCTGGAGACGTCGATATGTTGATCGGCACATCGATTCTCCCGCACCTTCAGTTATCTCGTAAGATTCAAGGTCATTCGTCGTTTCCCGCACCGCACGCCCTAGAAACAGTTCTAGGTTTTGTTATTGTTGGTTCCGCACCCGCACATTTAGATAGTTACTCGACTGTGTCACATTGCTGCACTGTTGAGCCGCCGCTGGAGTTTACCATCCGCAGGTTCTGGGAAATTGAAGAGGTCAATGTCCCGCCTATCCTAAGCCCTGATGATAAGGTGGCTGAGGAGATTTATTGTGGCACGACTACCCGTGATAATGATGGTCGTTATATTGTCGCGCTTCCATTCAAGGGAGATATTTTTTCGCTCGGTGACTCCTACGCTTCCGCGGAAAAACGCTTTTCTTGTTTAGAACGTAAGATGCAAGCATCTCCGAAGTTGAAGCAAGCCTATGATGAGGTGGTTACCGAATACTTAGATAAAGGGTACATCTCACCTGCATCCACCGCCGAGACTGACGAGACTCTTGATCATCCATCTTACATCATCCCGCACCACGGAGTTGTTAGAGAAGACAAGCTTACTACTAAGCTCCGCGTGGTTTTGGACGGCAGTGCTAAGACTAGCACTTCCGTATCGCTCAATGATATTTTGTATTGTGGTCAAAACCTTCAAGGTAACTTATTTGACATTATTGTGAATTTCCGCTTGTTTGCTGTCGCGCTTTCCGCCGACATAAGGCAAATGTTTCTTTCTATTGGTATTCGCGAATGCGACCGCAAATTTCATCGTTTTTTGTATAGATTTTCGCCTCAAGAACCTTTGAGAGTTTACGAGTTTAATCGTGTTTGTTTTGGGCTTAAGTCGAGTCCTTTCCATGCGCTTCGCACTATCAAGCAATTAGCCGCTGATGAGGGTGAAAGATTCCCGAAAGCGAAAGACACTATTGAGACTGGGCTATACATGGATGACTTTGTTAATAGTGTAGCCAGCGAGGCGGATGCCGTTGAGACCGCCGCTCAAGTAATAAGTCTTATGAAGGCCGGTCAGTTTGATCTTGTGAAGTGGACTAGTAATTCGCAGACCGCTCTAGATTCGATTCCACTATCGCATCAATTATCTTCGGTGAAGGAATTTGATGGTGATGATACGCACAAGGTTCTAGGTTTAAGTTGGTCACCCGCGTCTGACATGTTCAGTCTTAAAGTTAGTTCGACTCCGCAAATTTGTAGTAAGCGCATTATCCTGTCGTGTGTAGCACGTATATGGGATGTTATGGGATTTGTAGCTCCCGTCGTTTTATATGCCAAGTTGCTTATAAAAGAACTTTGGCTTTCCAATAGTGATTGGGACGACCCCGCGCCCGAAAATATTGTTAAATTGTGGGCTCGCTTCCGGAAAGAACTTCCATTGCTCAATCAAATAAAAATTCCTCGCCATGTTGGTATATTGTCGAACAGTATAGTTACTGTTGTAGGCTTCGCCGACGCCAGTGCAAAGGCTTACGGGGGGGTAGTTTATTTTCACGTTTTGGATGCTGACAAGGTTTCGGTTAGTCTTATAAGCGCTAAATCCAAAGTCTCCCCTCGCAAGGTCGTTTCTCTGGCGCGCCTGGAGCTGTGCGCTATACTTTTGTTAGTGCAATTAATCAGCTCGATTGTCAATGCTTGTAGGCACCGCATTATTATTGATAGAATTATGGCTTTTTCTGACTCTACTGTAGCTTTGTGTTGGGCACATTCTTGCCCCCTCGCTGGGACACATTCGTTGCCAATAGGGTGGCCAAAATCCAGTCCGAATTACCACCACAAAATCTCTTTCACGTTGCTGGCACAGATAATCCCGCCGATTGTCTCTCCCGTGGGTTGCTCCCTTCGCAAATTTTAGATCATCCGCTGTGGTTCTGCGCTCCGTCTTGGTCGAGACTTTTGCGTTGTGTGAAATGAAATGAAATGAAATGAAATATTTATTTTGTAAATTGGTTATAAATAACACTTTTACACGTCATATTTTTTTGCGTGTTAAGTTTAGCTAGATGAGGCCGGTATTTCCTAACTGACTACTCTGAGAAGAAACACCGAAACAAACTCAGAGGTCATAGTCTCTTTTAAAGTCCAGACAATTTGTATTTGTATATGAGAAGCATGTAGGTTCATGTCTGTGGTATTCTTTTGAGGAAATAACCACGCAAATTTGAGCGGACCTGTCCAGACAGTGCAAGCATTTGTCAGTTATCGTGTAGCTCAACTTAGAACTTAAGGAGCTCAACAATTTGACGAACAATACCAAAGTAAGGACCTTGTGGTGTATGTATGTCGTTTTCTAAAACTGTTACCCACGCGCGGTGTTATAACCGCCGCTGATCTGGATAAAGCTGAGTCAGTCGTGCTACGTGAATTGCAGAGATTTTATTTCGCATCCGAAATTAGTAGTTTGGAGTCCAACAAACCTTGTAGCCGCGCCTTTCAACATTTGAAACCTTTTTTGCAGAATGGTCTTATTCGAGTAGGTGGTCGTTTGAGAAATTCCGATTTAGGATTTGAGCAAAAGCATCCAGTAGTTTTACCCCGCAAGGACCATATTTTAGATTTGATTGTAGATTATCATCATAGGTTGAATTGCCACGCAGGTCCAGACTTGTTGATGTCTATCCTTAGACAGAAGTATTGGATACTTTCCGCTCGCAATTTGATTCGTGCTAGAGTACACAAATGTGTGCCCTGTTTTAAGCTTCGCCCGTGTTTTATCGCGCCTGAAATGGCCGATCATCGCTCTTGTCGTGTTGTTCAATCCGCTAAACCTTTCGTTCACACCGGTACAGACTTCGCCGGCCCGTTTAGGGTAACTGTTGCCCGTGGTCGTGGAATACGCTCCACAAAAGCTTACGTTTGTCTATTTATTTGCATGACAACTCGTGCGGTTCACATAGAATTGACCGGTGATTTAAGTACGCAAAGTTTTATGTCCGCGTTTAAGCGCTTTTTGTCGCGCCGTGGTCCCGTCAAACGTTTATATTCTGACAACGGTACCAATTATGTTGGAGCTCGCCGTAATATTTCGGAGTTGCACGCGTTCTTACGGTCAAAGTATTATCAGAGTGAATTCGCTCATGTTTTGGCCGAAAATCGTATTGAATGGCATTTTAATACGCCCGCTGCTAGTCACTTTGGTGGTAATTGGGAGGCGAATATTAAGAGCCTCAAGTCGCATCTGTTCCGCGTTGTAGGCGTACAGATTCTCTCTTATGAGGAGCTGAGTACTGTACTCGCTCAGATAGAGGCAGTAATGAATACTCGTCCACTGTGCCGAACTCTATCTAGTGACCCCTCAGAATCTTTAGCTTTAACTCCGGCTCACTTCTTAACCACGACTTCTCTTAAGTATTTGCCCGCTATGAATGTTGATGAAGACAGACTACATCTCCTAAAGCGTCATGCTCTTTTGGATAGATTAGTTCAATCATTTTGGAAGCGTTGGAGAGCAGATTATTTGCACACGCTTCAGTCGCGTCAAAAATGGAATACTCCATCGAATCCAGTCACCGTTGGTACTGTAGTAGTTTTAATGGCCGAGAGTGCGCCTCCTCTACACTGGCCTCTAGGTGTAGTGGAGGAAGTTTTCCCTGATCCAAAGGGAGTAACGCGTATAGTAAAAGTTAAAACCGCGACCGGTTCGTATTTACGTCCGGTTATTCGCCTCTGTCCTCTGCCCAATCAGCAGCAGGCTTCAAATTAGTTTAGTAGTTATGGTAACGCTTTATATTATAGTTTAGGAATAAGGTTAGAAGTTAGATGTTACTCCAGAGTTTAGTTCTTTGATTAGTTTCGCTTATAGTTTTTGAAGGTAACCCTTCAAACCGGGGGGAATGGTTGCGCCAACATTCAAAATATGATTGACATCCGCTATTTCCTATATCCATCTCCTTCCCGCACATACCTCGCGAGTGAGTAAGAAGATTCGCCCGCCATTTGTCGAAAAAATTTTTTTTGGTCCGAATCGCTCCGCAAACAAGTTGACAATGGCGTCGACGCGCTCCGCTTAAAAATATTAATAACTTTGGAATCACCGCATTTTCGCATGTAATAAGACTTATAATCCATAGTTTGTGCTTGTGTTTAACGTGTGAGGACAATAACTTGAAGCCCAACTGCCCTGAACCTGGAAAAGTGAACCGGTGCACCGGCGACGACGCGAGCACGTGACTCCCGTAAAGGTTTGTGCTTCCTTCCCTATTTATTTCGGGTTGTATTCCATTGTCCCACACCCACTGCAACTCGAATTACCTAACGCCAAGCGTTTGTCAATCGTTTAGCTCCGCACCGCAAATACAGTCCACTAAATTAGCCTTTCGCGCCAACAGTCTGTCTGTCGAGACTAGGGCTGCCATCAGTATGGGTTTCCCCGGAATTATCCTAGTTTGAAGGTCGTCCTGGGGATTTACCTAATAAGTGTACGGGTGAAACCCTTATTGATATTACAGGTGCCAAAACGCAAAATCTCTATTATTAACCGACTTCAAAAAAAGGAGGTTTACAATTTGTCTTGAACTTTCGATTACTCGAGTACGAATGTTAAACACTTTATGCTCGTCGCAATACATACGAGCATGGTGATGTAGAGCTGATGGTCAAGTACCAGGAGAACTCCTCAAAAATTAACGGCTGTGCATCGGGAAAAGCAATATTTTGTAAAAGGTGATAAGTTGTTGACATTATGGCTAATTACAAACCGACCCACTAAAAAGGGTGAAAAAAAAATTTTTACAAAAAATAGAACCGACTTCCATATCAAAACACTACAAAGCCAAAAATAACTTTAATTTCGGAAGACGGTGTGAAAAAAAAGAAAATCCAAAACCAATAACACCGACTACCGAAATTAAAGTTATTTTTGGCTTTGTAGTGTTTTGATATGGAAGTCGGTTCTGTTTTTTGTAAAAAAAAATTTTTTCCTATGATGTATCTTTCCATTGTTTTCGCTATTTTGATTATATAGTTATAAAGAAAGAGAATTATATTTAAAAAAATCATAAAGCTTAAAATTTTATCAGTAACTATATAAAATCCATAATTAAACAACTTTCTTATTTTAATCTTCAAAAAATATTGTTTTCCTGGGGTGTTGTGCGAAAATTTACGATTATACCCGAATGTCCAGGATTTTCAAGTCTTGGTCTGGGGCCGGCAATTTACGTGATGGCAATCAAGACCCGTTTTCTCAGGATCACGTAGAGATATGAAACTTATTATTCAACGCGATAAAAATATATGACTATTTATGTCACATAATTTATGGTTTCACGCGTGAATAAAAAACTATAAGGTACTTCCCGTTGACTTTGAACCATAAAAATTGGCAAGAAGTAATGTCTTACAGCACATGTAGCCTCATGTAGATAAAGGAAAAGTCTCAAAAAAAACTGTACCTAAATATTTACCGTCATTTGGAATCTTGCTATACACATAACTATGTAAGTATATCAGTAGGTACTTATTTTCAGTATATAAAGTATATAGCTAGTAGTAGATATACATTTTAGCGATAAGACCGCCCATTGTATTACCCTTTTAGTTGGTTTATGGTGTACAATAAAGAGTACATCTATCTATAATAGGGATTGTTAACAATTTTTACTGGTACTGCTGATAAAGGATTTATAAACAAGACAAAAGTGAGGTAAAACTTGTATAATCACAAATATAGACAATACAGACAATCTCAACTTTAATAACGCAAAACTAAGCACAACACAACCGTACACGTCGAGAACTCAACCCAAAGAGAGGCGGTGATCGCGCCATGTCGTCCGGTGTATAGGTATCGCCAAATAACTTGGCAAGAGTCGTTCAATGCGCCGAAGTCGATTTTTAGGTGTCAGCGGTTGTCAGCGGGACGCAGGGTATGACGTAGCGCCGCTCCCAGCGCGCGATTGGTGCGTCAGTTGTTCTCAATCAATTTGCTCCCGAATACACTTGCGTACACGAAAGTTGTACCCTTTGTTTTTGTTACGAGTTGTTGTTTTAAATTTATTTTTTGTTGCCTTGATTACAATGCCAGGACCAAATACCGTTTACGCAGACTATTAAAACGTCAGAAAGAACAGTTAGATACTATAGTTAAGGAAGGTTGAAATTATGAATTCGTCACTGTCTTTAGGACACCGGGAAAAAAGAAGAATAAAAGGGGTAGCAGTTTTATTAACTAATTGTGATGACGAGAACATATTATTTTTAATGTTTTTTTAAATACCTACATTTTTTCACTTTTAAATGTATTTATGTATTATATCTATTTTATTTATAATACCGAATTAACGAATTAATTCCTCTTCTTTCTTTAACATTCTTCTGAACAGATATGATTAAAAATAAATGATGATAATAACCATAGAATAATGGCAAGCAGTAAAAGTGACCACTTTTTTCTTCCACTAAGTGCACGATGCGCGAACTTACCCCCACTACGCCAAAACCTTGCCAAGTTATTTGGCGTCATCTATAACCGCTTCGTTTCCCGCCACAGCACCGCTCGCGCTAGCTTCACTCGGTGCTGCCAACAGGATAGATAAATAGATGTATCCATCTATCCTTTCCTAAATTACAGTGATATAATATGTCTATATTTTTTTATCTTTTATTTTAAAACATGCGAATACATTTGATACAAACTTAAACATACCACCTAAACCATCGAGGGTTTATCTGTGGTATGCTAGCCGCAGCAACTCGATGCCACACATTATACACTTGTCATTAAAAGTAACACTTATTATGAATCTAAATACTTTCTAGATCGTAGTACTTTCTAGAAAGTGTTTCTTTAGCACTTTACAGCAGTTCTTTAGAGTTGTTTTTTTAATATTTACAGGTATGTCATTTAAGAAAGGTGGCATGCATTCCCACGTCCTTGCACCATACACATTTTTATCATTTGGTATTTTTAACACATATAACTAATTTATATATAATACAACTAATTTCACCGCAATTAGGCACATAATGACACCTGTAATCAAACTGTGACTTTTTCTTTACTATTATTCACAAGTGAGTTATAGGTTTTTTTTTTAAATTGGTTGAGTTGCTTTGTTTTTAAAAAAGTTTCGAAACAAAAAGATCGTGTTCAATAGTACAAATAAATTAATGTACCTATCTATTGCTTGCTAGTTTCATGCAACTTCGTATTTAAATAGATAAATTTCAACTTGTACATTTTTAATAAATACAATTTTCACCCAAATATAAATTTTGTTTTTCTGTGATAAAGAAAACTTTGAATTACCCATTTTGTACGTGGCTAAAACGCCATCCGAGAAAAGCCAAAAAAAAGAAACCTCGTTCTTTTAGTCTATGGCCGGTATTTGTACACTCTCTGACTTGGAGCGCGGGAAACTACTGAGTTAACCAGGCGGGGATTTTGAAAACTTTGTTAATTTATTTGATAAAACCTTTATTAATCGAGTTTTTAGGAGTGAAAACAAGTAATAAGTCATCAAATCCTTTATTAAATATATAAATTACAATGGGGAACGTGCGACCAAGAAAAAAACGAAAGAAGGATGGAGAGGGTGAAAAATCCGAAATGGAGTCGACGTCGTCAGAGTCTGAGATGGAAGTAGCAGATACGTATAAACCTTATCTAGTTACAGACTACAAGAGAAGATACCCCGAGGATTCCGGTGCTGCAGAATTTGTGGTATTCGTCGAGTCTTCTAATGCGGAACTACCTTTAGGAACACGAGATCTAATGTCCATATCCAGTTGCATCAAAAGGTTTAATAAAGGGGTCAAATACCTTAGATGTATGAATAAGTTTAAAATAGCTATATACTTTGAAAAAGCCAGCCTTGCTAATGCCTTTTTAAACAATGTTACATTTTTAAAGGATTATCAGTTTAAAGCTAATATACCAGCACAAAGCACAGAAATCACTGGTATAATTAAAAATGTGCCTACCAATCTGACAAATAAAAAAATCTTCACAATGCTGTCAAGTTACAAGAAAATAATATCTGTTCGAAGATTCACAAAACGGACTAAAATTGATAATAATTTCATCCAACAGCCGCTGCAAATAGTAGCCATCACCTTCGCGACGTCTGTTCTTCCAGACTACGTGGATTTGGATGGTTGGCGGCACGACATCTCAGCGTATATTCCACCTGTCAAACAATGTTTCCGGTGTCTCAGGTATGGTCATTGTGGCGTAGTGGTTTAGGTGGAGTTGAATAAAAGATATAAGCCACAGGTTTACAGCATTTATTTTCGAAGGGGGGTGGGTTCAGTTCACAGGGGGTTCCTTCACTGGTCGAGGGTATTCTTTAGGTTTCCCCATGACCCCCAGTGGAGCATGGTTTACTTGTTTATGAGCTAGACAGATTTCACATGAACTTACAGCTTTCACTACGTCACTGTGCATTCCTGGCCAGTTTCAACATTTTTTTTTTTTTATGCCGTGAGCCCCACGGAACAGTACCCGGGAAACGAATGGGGAAACTCACCATCGCGGCGGTTCACAAAGGTTATAGGTAAGCGCAAGCATGCCGCGTGCAACGATATAGAAGGTAACCGCGTGACAAAGCGTTTAAGCTCGTAGCTGCTATGACACAGCAGGCAAGGGATGCCGCGGCCTGCTTACGCTTCACAAATTTAGCAACACTAGTGGAAAACAGATGACAATGAAATAACACAGTTATGTTCCAGACGGAAGCCATCTTGACAACCGGGCAATTATATTAATTTACAAACGCTGCAGATTATGGTGAAATAAGAGGATTACGATTTGGCAAGATGGAGAGAAAATGGCAGATACGACGAGCACTTACCCTTGGGCACAGAGGGGTTTCTATATTAGTTACTTGCAACTGTAGGCGGTGAAATAGAACTCAGCGATTTTTTTTTTTTTTTTTTATGAATGGCCACTTGTAGATCAGCACACTAAGGCTGTGAGTCTACTTAACCGGACTTTCCTGTGGTGACCTCTAATAAATTAAAGGCCCCCAGCCAGGGCTTACAAACTAAAGTTTACTTAAAGCTAATGACCGCACGCTAAGGGCACTCCCTGTGGAGTACGGGCCTCGGCATAGCGGGGTCATTTTGGGAGGGCAGCAAAGGGACAGGCTGGGTCATATTATTTACGGGAGTATTTATTGCTACTGGCTCAGCATCGCGGGCTGGCTCGTTTGGCAAAGGTCGGGGAGGATTTTCATTACAAGTACGCGGACGTCGCGATGGGCCTCGTCGGCGAGGCCGGAATACGGAACGCGTTTTGTATCTGTATTTTCTAAGAGTGCTGGTTTCCCTACTGCTCTCTTGTCGGATGGTGGTGGGGTCGTCAGGCTCGTCTAGGACGTTACGCGGGCGACGAACCCGAGAAATCTTGGAGGGTCTGTATCGGGCGGCCGATACGATCAGGGGGTGAACTCAGCGAACCGGAGATTAGAATTTATAGCCGGTCACCGCAAAGTGCTGTCACTCCGTGAAACCATAGACATTAGAGATTAGTGTGGTAGTCGACTTCTAGTTTAATCGACTATCACGCTACAGTACCCCGCCTGTTAGCGAAGGATTTTCCCTAGGATAAATCCGCTAGAAGGCCTAAACCACTATTACTGACTACCTATACGTTCATACATCCCATTCATGTGCTTCCATACTATTAATCATTCATCCATCCATTCTATGTCCATCCCTGACTTGGAAGTAGTCCTAAGTCAGTGACGTACAATTACATACGAGAGGTAAGCTAATTATAGAGTAGTTTAACTCGAGACAGTCAGTAGGAAAAACAGCAAGATAAAGCAAGTGTATCTCCATAGGGTTAGGTAAACTTGGTGGACTGTTGCAGGCTATAGCTAATGTTAGGTTTCAAAGTAAGAAGTAAGTTCATTGTTGAATTTTAAATTATCAAAGTTCTAACAACAATTTAATAATAAGTTAAAGTTCTATTTTATGTTTTGGTTTAAAATTAAATTATGTTAAAGTCCAAAGCTAAGAGTATTTAAGAGAAATTAAAAAAAAAAATTTGTTAAGGTTAAAAAAAAAAAATTTTGGTAATGGTCCATGTATATGTTCAAATTGGTTTAAGTTTCATTACTGGAACACGCATCTTATGTCAAAGTCTATTCGAGTGAGTTTCCGAACGTGAGTGAAATTTTAAAAAAATAAATCAAGTCCATATCCATACTGTTGCGAGAATATCCGAACGTTATAGACGTAATTCTAAAAGACAAGTATCCAAGGTTGGTAACTACGTCGAGATGTCAAAGTCAGTACGTAAACGTCAAAATATAATATGTCAATGATCTTGAATTAATTAGGTTATGTTATGAAACACGCGGAAATATTTTCTAAGAGAATTAATTAATTTAATTAGGGCAGGTTGAATCTAAGTGATATTCAGGATAGGCGTGTTCAATACTAAAAGGTGTTATGAAGTTAAAGTTAGGTTTCTGGTTTAGTGCTTAGAATAAAGTTAGATTTGTTACCAGGGTAGACTGGAATATAGTTTAACTATGGTGGCAGATCACCAACAGTTTAGTTGAAAACAATACAATGGACTATGCTATATATTGTTTTATGAATAGTTTTAAGGTTAGTAGTGAGAAAGTTTTACAGTTATAATTAGACTATAAAGTTATAGACTACTATGCAAGTAGTTAATGGGTAGGTACGGTATTTGTATAGAAATTTACCGGCTTGAAGCTGTTTTCAGAACAGTAGGTTTAGGAATTAATGTAGATTAACTAGTGTGCGGACACCCATGTTTCAGGGGGCCGTCTTTAAGACATCCATGAGGACATAATAACATAAATAAAAGTTAAAGGTAGTGTACTATGGAGACTACTCTGCCATGATACTAAAGAATCGCCCTGAGGGCCCACTATGTAGCCTCTCATAGTCACGCCGTGAAGAGAAAAATAATCAAAGAGATTAGATGTATAGTGTATGTGTGTGTGGTCAGCAGAAAGGTGGTAATAGAACCGAAGTTATGTTGGCTTATAGCCATGCAGTCAAGGTATTTAGTTCTGTTAAAAGATAAATAAATATAGTTAATTTTAGAATAATAGTTTGGTAACTTTAGTTAGTAGGTTTTAATTAGGATTACCACACTGTAGGTGGGTGTGAAATATGACACTAGGATAGCCATAACTAGAGTTATAGTTAACTTAGGTAGTTAGGTACAAGTCGACCCTCCACGACTAGTATGGTAGGCAGTCGTGGGTGTGTGTTCCCTTGGCATCGTGTGACCCTGTATGGGGTCAAACACTAGTTAGTTAGCTAGGCCTACGGGAATGCAGGAATGAAACCAGTAACTTCGCTAGTTGAGCTATTTAGTGCAAATTGTACTGCTTGATTGTCTTATTGTACCTTTCCACGGTGTTAATCTGTGGTGCATACCTTGGAGTATAGTGTATGCTAGGTATGTTATATTTACTGAATAAGTTTTTAGTTTCATTTGAAGTGAACTGAGTGCCATTGTCTAAAATTATACATTGAGGTATTCCATGTACCAAAATACATTATCCTCCATTAGTTTACAGATAGTTTTAGCGTTAGCATTCCTCATTGAGAAAAGAAGACAATACTTAGAAACAACATGTCACTACAAAAAGATATGCGTTTTGGCGTCTAGAGACAGGCAGAGGGCCAACAATGTCAATACTGAGCATCTGGAATGGTCGAGAGCATTCTTTAGGTTTCCCCATGACCCCCAGTGGAGCATGGTTTACTTGTTTATGAGCTAGACAGATTTCACATGAAGTTACAGTTAATAGTCGATTAAACTAGAAGTCGACTACCACACTAATCTCTAATGTCTATGGTTTCACGGAGTGACAGCACTTTGCGGTGACCGGCTATAAATTCTAATCTCCAAAAGTCCGGTTAAGTAGACTCACAGCCTTAGTGTGCTGATCTACAAGTGGCCCTACCTAAAAAAAAAAAAAAAAAAAAAAAAAAAAAAAAAAAAAAAAAAATCGCTGAGTTCTATTTCACCGCCTACAGTTGCAAGTAACTAATATAGAAACCCCTCTATGCCCAAGGGTAAGTGCTCGTCGTATCTGCCATTTTCTCTCCATCTTGCCAAATCGTAATCCTCTTATTTCACCATAATCTGCAGCGTTTGTAAATTAATATAATTGCCCGGTTGTCAAGATGGCTTCCGTCTGGAACATAACTGTGTTATTTCATTGTCATCTGTTTTCCACTAGTGTTGCTAAATTTGTGAAGCGTAAGCAGGCCGCGGCATCCCTTGCCTGCTGTGTCATAGCAGCTACGAGCTTAAACGCTTTGTCACGCGGTTACCTTCTATATCGTTGCACGCGGCATGCTTGCGCTTACCTATAACCTTTGTGAACCGCCGCGATGGTGAGTTTCCCCATTCGTTTCCCGGGTACTGTTCTTTGGGCTTACGGCTGGGAGACGCACGCATCGCTGGCGCTCACGATTCCTGGCACCACGCTTACAGAAGCACCCTTCGTGTGATTCCAGGGTTTTTTTTCTTCTTCGTTATTCTTTACTGCCTTCGGTCTCGAAATTCAACTACTGCAACGTCTGCCACGCGACGGGTGTCACCGCTGCCTCCGTCACCACTGCCGGAGAGACGCGCTGTCGCGTGGTCTACCTGCCAACTTCTGCGCCTGCCACGTGGTCGAGTTGTGGAGGAGGAGGGACCTCCTCTCCCGTGGCCTGCCCTGCCTATCGCCTGCTTCGGACACGTGGTCGCTGCCGGCTTCGGGATCGGCCCTCCGGTCTGCGTGCGTCGCGGCCTGAGCTCGGGCAGTACCATCCATTACCCTCGACCAGTGAAGGAACCCCCTGTGAACTGAACCCACCTCCCTTCGAAAATAAATGCTGTAAACCTGTGGCTTATATCTTTTATTCAACTCCACCTAAACCACTACGCCACATCATCTAGCAAAGTTTTGCAAGAACTCTGAACGCTGCTCCATCTGTAAAGAAGATCACTCATTTAAAGTTTGTACAACACCCATTGAACATGCCAAATGCTTCCATTGTGATGGCAATCATATCAGCATTTCAGCTCAGTGTCCAGTAAAACAGAAAAAAAATCAAGAAAATAGACAAAAAATTAAGCCACCATCATTTGCTGACATATTTAATCATGGAACTTTCCCATCTCTTGGCCCTAAAAAGCCTCTAGATCTCCTCACTTTTTTAAAATCTAATGACAAGGCAGTTAACCTTTTAGTGCAAAGTATCATCAAGATGATAACGTTAAATAAGACGCAAGATACTCCAATATCTTCCAAAAACGTTTTAGATGTTTTGAGTGATTTTTTTAACCCCAGTGACACAAAGAACATTAGTTCAAATTCACAGACAAATTAAAGTTAGTACAGTGGAATGCTCAAAGCCTGTTATGTAATCGACATATTTTTACTCAATTTTTATATGAAAATAATATTGACATAGCTTTAATTTGCGAAACATGGCTTAAGCCTATGCAACGCTTAAATATTAAAGGATACTCCATAGAACGCAATGATTGTGGCAATAATTATAATGGTGTTGCCATTGTCATTCGTAATAGCATACAATATAATAGATTAACAACATATTCTGATGACTCAATACAGAATATTGCAGTCAAAATAACATATAATAATAGTTCACTATCAATAGCCAGCCTTTATATTTCGCCAAATTGTAGTCCTACTTTTAGCAAAACTAAGTTTTTAAATCTCATTAATTCATTACCTAAGCCATGTTTAATAGCAGGTGACTTTAATGCTCATCACACCATGTGGGGTTGCCAATCTGTCAGTCCACGTGGAAGAGATGTCCTCGATGCTGTAAATGAATGTAATTTGGTGTTATTAAACGACACACAACCAACAACAGTTGGTTCTAATATCTGGAGACCAAATGGTTTAGATTTAACTATAGTTAGTCCATCTATCGCCCTTAACTGTAACTGGAGAGTTCATAATGATCCTCTGGGAAGTTATCATTTACCCACAATAACAGACATATTATTCAATACTATTACAGATTCAATTACGTATATACATGACTTAACTTCTAACTTTTCTCAAGAAAACATATCAGAACTCAAAAGACCAAATCTACGACTCGTAAATTGGGAAAATTACACAAAAATAGTTAACAATTTGATTAAAGAATTTATTATTAATTACGATGATCCTCTACTGTCATACTATGAATATTGCCATATTATGCAAAAAGCTATAGATCAATCAATGTTTAGAAATCAGGCTCAAAATTTAAATACCAATAGTTTTAAGCAGGCAGGGACCAAATCTAAATACCGATATCCTCCTCTTCCATGGTGGAATGAAAAGTGTGCTAATGCAGTGAAAAAAAGTAAACAAGCATTTATTGCATTTAAACAAGATCCAAGTGAGTCAAATTACATAAATTTTAAAAAGAATCAGGCTGAGAAGAAACTTATAATTAAACTAGAAAGATTGGATAGTTGGAAGAAGTATTGTACAGAAATAAATAGAACCACTCCTATTTCAAAAATCTGGCAAACTATGCGCAAATTTAATAAATCCTACAATAGAAATAACAATCTCAATAATAATAGTGAAACATTTTGGATAAATAACTTTTTAAGAAAATATACACCTGACTCTGTCTCACACCCCATACAATTAACCAATACCTCTGTAAATCCCACCAATAGTTACATTATTAATCCATTCACCATAGATGAGTTAAAAGCAGCCATCAAATCACGTAAAGACACCACCTTTGGTTTAGACTGCATTTCATATAAGATGTTTAAAAAATGAACACATTTTGCCTTATAAAATTTTTAAACATTTTAAATTTACTTTGGGAACAAACAATAATTCCAAAAGAATGGAAGCAAGATTGCTTGGTTCCAATTCTTAAAGCAGGAAAAGATCCAAATGATGCAGATTCTTATCGTCCAATAGCTCTAACATCCTGTGCAGGTAAACTTTTTGAGCAATTATTATATATTTATTGCTTTAATATTTGATGTAACTGGTGCATGTAGGATACAAGAATTAACAAATATAACTGTAAAAGACATCTATAAACTTCTCTAGAACCATGGCCAGATTCTTTTAGTGAAGATACCTATGACGAAAAATAAAATACCTAGGTCATTCACCATACACGGTCCATTCTATGAAATTGTTAAGAAGTATGAAAGTTTGCGTTCACCAAAAGCGAAAAATGACCGTTTCTTTCTAAATTACCAGAATGGTAAATGTACCTGTCAGCCAATAGGTATAAACAAATTTGGTTCTATGCCTAAAGAAATCACAAAGTTTTTAGATTTAGCAGATAGTGAGAGCTACATTGGACATAGTTTCAGAAGAACTTCAGCTACATTGCTGGCTAATTCAGGAGCTGATATAATGACTTTGAAGCGTCATGGTGGATGGCGATCTAACAATGTAGCAGAATCATACGTAGAAGATTCCATATAAAACAAGAAAGAAATTTGTGCAAAAATCACAAAAATAATTAGGATTGATTCTGAGGCGCGTCCTACTGGCGAAACACCAAGTACATCCAATAATTGTATTTCACCTACTTACACGAATAATGAACCATCTCAAATAACAATACAACATGAAAGTATTTCAGTAAATAATCTGTCTGATGAGACCGCTATGCCATCAAAATCAGTTAATTATAATTTTACCAACTGCACATTTACTAATTGTTTCTATAAATAAACTTTTTACTCACTAAATAAAATGGCTTTTTAGTATTATTTTCTTCACAAGTGTGTTGAAAAACGTCGTATGATACACGTGTGTATTGATGATTACCGTCCTCGGCTCTCCATAGTACACACTTGTACTATAATGTACTATTAAACGTGGGTAAGTAGGACAAACAACGTAACGACTGCAACCTTTCGTATTTCTGAATATCACTAATACTGTAGAAGTTATTGCTAATGAAATGACGTGTAAACGTATCTTGTCGAAGACATTTAAAAAATAACGAAAAGGGTTTATTTAAATAAATCCTTTTCGTTATTTTTAAATATTTAATTCACTTTTAGATGACACAACTATTTTCTCAAGAGAACCAAATAAGAGTACGAACATATGATCTCTGGCGACCTGTGACATTGCTCCTAAGCTACGTTATTTTTAAAATACAGCCAGTGCTAGATACGTGCTCGCTACTAAGTACGTATCCTCGCTCCCACAATAAGTAACTCGGTGCAGTAGGAAAGGCCACTTCAAAACATGCGAGCTCGTGAATTTCAATGTGTAATTCACTTAGCGTTGTCGCTCTACGCCACTGAGTTTATTTAGTTATACTGATTAAATTTACATGTACGCCTTTTTATTTTTGTTTAGGAAGCCAACATTTCGCTAAACAAGCTTTTTAAAATGAATAAATTGATGGTCAAAGGTAGATTTAATCTGTTCTTAACCAGAATGCATGAAGGTGTTTTTATTCGAATATAAAAATAACATAACATTTTTGTAGCAGCAGCACAGGTCAATGCAACACTTGCCGAGGTTGTAACAATCTTTCAACATCCTTCCGTACTTCTAAAAGCACGTGTAAACTCGGTGTTCCAGACTCTTATTTGTTCATCTTTGATCGTCGTTACGGAGAGTCTGAAGTTGGAAAGGTACCAGTCTTGCCTAGGATTGTTGCCCAACTACTGAGTTGTGTAGGCTACGTACGATTAAACTGAAAGGCGACCCCAACATGGTTGGGAAAAAGCTAAGCAGATAAAGGTATATTTTTATGTGGTTAACATATTTTATTACGACTAGACAAAAACTCGTTTTGTTTATTGTGTTTTGTTTATTATGTCATTTAACTACCAATGTACATTGGTAGTTAAAAAATAATAACATACGTTTAATTCAGGATTCAAAAGTCCCATACAGACACATACATTACAGACAGATACAATACAATATAAATTAACTTAAACATCTACACAAAATCATAGATATAAAATAACAAAAATTACAATAAAATAAAAGAAAAACATGCAAAACAGATAGGCTGTCCCACCCCAAGGCCACAAGCAACATGTCTCCCACAACAATGCCGTATATAGGGACAGTCTAGCCTACCTGCTATCATTTTTAAAATAATGTTGGAAATAGTCCACACTCGGCACACCAGGGATGCTTGCCCATAGTTGCATAAGAGCAGGTAAGTAAGTTAAGGTATATTATTGCTGACTGCTAGGCTATCAATTATTTCGAAATCTACGCACATGAAATCGTGGACGAAGTGCTATTGTGCTACTAGTGTTTAGTAGTCTATAGGGGAAAGAATGTCGATTGCCAAAACACTCAAGTGAGGTGCTTGAGGGTTTTGGCATAAATATTATTATTATATAGACATCAACGTACTTAGGCCACGTTTATGGTTATATAATAATAATAAAATATTATTTAATAAATTAAAAAATGTTTTAGTGAATCTAACAACTACAAATTCTTCTCTCAAGAATCCTTACTTTGCCAAGAACCTTCTTTCGATATGACTAGGGTCAGTAGTATTAGATTCGTTTAAAGAAAACTCCGTGCCTCTCGAGTATTACTTTTATTCATACGTTTATAACTCTTGTAATGTTTCAGCAGTACACTAAAATATTCTTATACTTAGATAAATACTATACTCTTCGCTGGTTACAACAATAATGCCGAGTCAACCTGTCGTATAATAGCCTTTTATAACTTCTGTCATCACGTCTTCTACCGCGTTTTACGAGAATAATCATTTTACAACTACCCTCAACTAACAATATTTGAATCGAGTTTAACAAAATATACTTCAATTTTAAATTAAACCTTACAGTAGGTATATGCAAAGCCAATAGGTACGGTAAACGGAACTTCTAGGTAATATAAATAATTAAATCAATAGAATTTTCTATGAAGAAAACTGGATTTGTTCGTTTCCAGCAGTTCTTTCCCTGCGTTTAGCATCATCAGTAACAATCGATTTTAGTAAAATTTTTCATCAACCAAGAATTCTATCGCCCAACCCGCCCAACCTGTATTGGTATGATGGAGCTGCCAAAATACAGAACCAACATGACAAGCAGTCTATGTCTATGTTGAAAAAGATAGTACAAAAAAATGATAAGGTTAGTATTTGGGTAAGGCCACCAAAATTGACAATTTTATGTGTGACATTTTTGTCTTTTTTTTGCAGTATCTTATGGTTAAAATATTCAATAAATTGTAGAGTGTATCTGAATTATGTGTATACCGTCGAAGAATTAGATGATAGTCCCCTGTTATAATCAGGGCCGGATTAACCATTAGGCGGAGTAGGCAACTGCCTAGGGGCCCCGCATCAACTAGGGGCCCAGGCCCAGTGCACGCACCAAGAAAACATGTTTCTTCGAACGAGAATTTGATGTGCGTGTGAACTTAGGGACCTCAGTGTTATCTCACAAAATACAAATTGTTACATTTAGTAGTAGAATTAAAACAATTTTAAAACAAATCTGGGAATAAGTAATCAAATATATTAAAAACCACAGCCCTTAATGTGCGTTTCCTCAGTTCACACATGATTTGGTCAGTCAAAGTAAGAAAAGGGGCCCCGAGAATGCCATTGCCTTAGGGTCTCTGACAGGGTTAATCCGGCTCTGGTTATAATAATAATATTTTTGCGAAAATCCTTGAATTGACTAATTTTATCGAACGTTTAAAATAAAACAATGGCTTAACTTTTGTGTGTTTTTTGTGTGACGAATTTTTACCCCAAAGCTACTATTTAAAGAGAAAAAGTGCAAAACGCAATATTAATTTATGGCAGCACTGTTATCGAAAAAATTAAAAATAAAAAGGCAGCTATGCCAGGCCTCCGTCACTCGCTCAAGGTCGCGCGATAAATACCTACCGGCTAGCCGTGTGTTCGAACGCACATGTGGCAGAGGGGCGTCGCACGCCCGCCTGTGATACTGATTATCGTTTTGATTTACCCATGCAAAATGCTCTCACGTATATTTCTGAGTATTTACTACTTAAATGCAACAAAACAAAATTGTCCAACATTCACAAACGAATTTAAAAAAATACCAAATGTGAATAACTCTGGAATGTTCACACATTTCAAAGCTCACACAAGAGTTCTTCCTTTTATGGTGGTTTGAAAGTACCACCGGAGACGTTCAATGAATAGTCATTGAACGTCTACGGTGTTAGAAGATTAGAAATTGCATTTATACAAAACTTTTCATCGAACTTGATGGGACGGCCTGGGAGCAAATTGTATGATGTATTAAAATCAATATCATTTAAGTCTTTGTGTCCATGCTTCCCACATGATTATTTGATCAAACTTTCTATTAGATTCAGAATTTTTGCCGTTATCAAATTTACAAATGCAACGTTTAGAGAAGGTAAAAAGCAAATTGACCATTTTATAAAATTAAATCATTTATAAAACATTTTTGTATTTTATTTCATTGGGTCAACCCTAAGGTATTTTCATACCGTCCGACGTCATCGCCCGCTGTGCACTTGAAACGCGCCGTTGAGTCAAAGCAGTTAAGCTCATATTTCCTCGTGTTGCTTGACAGCTAGAAAGTTTAGTTAATTATAGCGTAGGTATTTGTCGATTTTGTCATTTTGCAGGGAAGTGATGGATCTGTTACGTTAGTAACTTAATAGTAATCTGTGGCTATGCTATAATCTATATTGTTTCGCCAGTGATGAGTGAAGGAGCCTGAAGTGCACGGCACGGTACTGTTTGTGTAGAAGAAAAAATAAAATTAATGTAATTTCTGAGATAAGAAACAAATACCTATTATTGTATTATATTTGTTGGCGATGAGGTAAAACTGTAAACTTAAAACTGCCCATTAGTGCCTAATTGCAATAAATAACTGAAATACAACCTAAAATTGTTTATAAAATTTAGCTTTTGTGTTCCTTTACACTACAGATCTATAAAGCCGCATACATAGTGGTATTTGGACTGATTTTCTAAAGTAATTTTTCTGAGTGTGATTTTGTAGGTATGACAAACGCAGTACTTACATACCTACTTTTTAATAGTGAAAACCTGCCAAGTGCAAATTAAACCATAAAAGGCTCTTCAATACCGAACTAATTTAGTATGGTTTACTAATGTAATCCAGCGGTCAATTGTTACGCGTCAAAAGGTACGCAAGTGTATCGTTTAAAAATCGTATAAGTGTCATTACTCCTATAGCACTGCTCTGCAGTCTGTCCAATCTAAAATTATTAGGTTTTATTATATTAGATTTATTTAACCATTATGAAAGGATCTTTACCCAAAACATGTGTTACTTTTGGGTCACATTTGTGTAACGGTAATACAAAATCTGTTGTATTACTTTTGTGATAATATTTGACAATTTTGGCGGCAATTTAAAAAGAAAATATAATACACTTTCATTATTTTTAATTCAACATATAACAGTCATTAAAATAAACACCCGTTAAGGCAAAATTTACTCCTCTTCTAAGTTTATCAGTTCTTGAATATTACTATTAGTTCTATCTTCATCTTTCGCATTTAATCAACATATTCTCAGTATGAATAAAATCAGTAAAATTCCCACTTTTGCTACCGCTTTTGATAGCGTCACAAGATAATAAAATGGCATTTTAAATACAAATTATTATTTATACTATATAAAGCTAAATTACCACTCACTGACTCACTGACATAATTGTTCTCCCAGATGGTGGATGGGGAGGTGGGTATATTTTGACAGATTCGTAAACAAGTAACTCTGAAACCTACGGGAAAAGTGCCAAACCTCCCCTTTTCCCCCCCCTTCTCCCCCCTCCCTATCGTATCTCGGAAACTACGAGACCCGTATTTTTTTTTTTACGGATTCGTATAGAGGAGGCTCGGTAAAGTAAAAACCATTTTTCAAAGTCCCCCCCCCGCCCCCCTTCTCCCCTCCCTTTAGGCGGATCTCGGAATCTAAGAGACTTGGAACATTTTTTTTTTCAGATTCATTTAGAGGGGCAATGCTTTAGTCGAAATAATTGTGCACCGCCCCCTATCCGCCCCCCCATCACCAACCCCTTTTTTTTTTTAAAGAAAGCTCGCGAGGTGCTTGCACCTCGCGCAACACGCAAATACTAAACCCCCCCATCACCCCCACCTTTTTTTTTTTTTTTTGTTCACAAGCACGCGAGGTGCTTGCACCTCGCGCAACACGCAAATACTAGTTATATTATATAAAGCTCGATTACCACTCACTCACTGACATAATTGTTCTCCCAGATGGTGGATGGGGAGGTGGGTATATTTTGACAGATTCGTAAACAAGTAACTCTCAAACCTACGGGAAAAGTGCCAAACCTTCCCTTTTCACCCCCCTTCTCCCCCCTCTCTATCGTATCTCGGAAACTACGAAACCCGTACTTTTTTTTTACGGATTCGTATAGAGGAGGCTCGGTAAAGTAAAAACCATTTTTCAAAGTCGCCCCCCTTGCCCCCCTTCTCACCCCCTTTAGGCGGATCTCGGAAATTAAGAGACTTGGAACATTTTTTTTTTTCAGATTCAGTTAGAGGGGCAATGCTATACTCGAAATAATTGTGCAACCTCCCCCTCCCATCACCCCCCCCATTTTTTTTTGTTTTTTCTTTGTAAAGAAAGCACGCGAGGTGCTTGCACCTAGCAAAACACGCAAATGCTAGTTACATTATATAAAGCTAGATTACCACTCACTCATTGACATAATTGTTCTCCCAGATGGTGGATGGGGAGGTGGGTATATTTTGACAGATTCGTAAACAAGTAACTCTCAAACCTACGGGAAAAGTGCCAAACCCCCCCTTTTCACCCCCCTTCTCCCCCCTCCCTATCCTATCTCGGAAACTACGAGACCCGTATTTTTTTTTTTTACGGATTCGTATAGAGGAGGCTCGGTAAAGTAAAAACCATTTTTCAGTCGCCCCCCCCGCCCCCCTTTTCACCCCCTTTAGGCGGATCTCGGAAATTAAGAGACTTGGAACATTTTTTTTTTCAGATTCATTTAGAGGGGCAATGCTTTAGTCGAAATACTTGTGCAACCCCCCCCCCCCCATCACCCCCACTTCCTTTTTTTTTTTACAAGCACGCGAGGTGCTTGCACCTCGCGCAACACGCAAATACTAAACCCCCCCATCACACCCCCCCATTTTTTTTTTCTTCACAAGCACGCGAGGTGCTTGCACCTCGCGCAACACGCAAATACTAGTTATTATACTATATAAAGCTAAATTACCACTCACTGACTCACTGACATAATTGTTCTCCCAGATGGTGGATGGGGAGGTGGGTATATTTTGACAGATTCGTAAACAAGTAACTCTGAAACCTACGGGAAAAGTGCCAAACCTCCCCTTTTCCCCCCCCCTTCTCCCCCCTCCCTATCGTATCTCGGAAACTACGAGACCCGTATTTTTTTTTTTTACGGATTCGTATAGAAGAGGCTCGGTAAAGTAAAAACCATTTTTCAAAGTCCCCCCCCCCGCCCCCCTTCTCCCCTCCCTTTAGGCGGATCTCGGAATCTAAGAGACTTGGAACATTTTTTTTTTCAGATTCATTTAGAGGGGCAATGCTTTAGTCGAAATACTTGTGCAACCCCCCCCCCCCATCTCCCCGCCATCACCCCCCCCCCCCCCCATTTTGATTCTTACTACTGAAAGACTGTTAATTCTTACTTATAACTATAAACGGGCCTTCAAATTTTTTATGCCATGCCCTCCCCTCCCCAACCTCCCCTAAAATTGAAAAGGCTGTAACTTCATAACGGTTAGAGATAGCCATTAGGTGTTTGAACAAATATTATAGTAGGCGTCGAAACTTATCCGGTGGTACGTAGGGCAAGCAAACTTAAGAAAATTATTTTTCAAAACTCCCCCTCTCCCCCATCGTATTTTTGGAATAGCTTTCTGGTGGTAGTGGAGCGAACAGCAAACTTTAGGAATCATTTTTCAAAATTCTCCCTCCCCTCCCCCTCCCTTCACCACTCGCCCCCAAGATTAAATAGTACGCAATATATGATAAATAATATTCATGATAGTTCCAACTGTTACTAGGAGAAGTTAGGATGCAATAGCGAGCGAAGTGAGCTCGGGACTTGGGGCAACCCGACTCGGACAGATTAGGTTAGAAGGGGATGGCCGGCATCACTTTCGTGGTTATTTTTTTTCAAACCATTGACTGACAAACCAAACAAACGACTAGACTACATCTTTTATCCATTTTTGAGATTTGTTGCGAAACCTTTTTGTTGGAGTAAGGCCGAGGAGGAGAGGAGCACCCCCTGCCCCGTCACTCTACTCCCACTGCCTTCCTCCTGCCAAACAATACTAAATTTTTCCGAAATTTTTATTCTAACCTAAAAACTTTAACCATGGGTATCACCATAACCATGGGGTTGCGCGGGGGGGATGGATGGTACAGGGTGGGGTGTAGCACTACTCCAATTCTCATAACATTCATAAACAGGTCGACCATCATGACTATTTAAAAAAAAGAGTCAACTCAGTCAACTAGCCTAGACCATAGATAACTTGGCAGTGAATTAAAAAAAAACTGAAAAGCGCGGCAAACTTAGCGTCGGTCTACTATAGAGGTGTAAAAGTAACGAAAAAAAGCGTACCCGTATGTATTCGTTACTATAGCCATTAGTACTCGTTACTATCGTATCGTTACTCGTTACTTTGATACGTCATATAATATAGAATTATAGACCAACACATCGAGTCGTATTGAGTATTCGTACGGTATGAGATCACGGCGTCGCATCATTCGTAATTATACTATATAAAGCTAAATTACCACTCACTGACTGACTGACTCACTCATTGACATAATTGTTCTCCCAGATGGTGGATGGGGAGGTGGGTATATTTTGACAGATTCGTAAACAAGTAACTCTCAAACCTACGGGAAAAGTGCCAAACCTCCCCTTTTCCCCCCCCTTCTCCCCCCCCCTCTATCGTATCTCGGAAACTACGAGAACCGTATTTTTTGTTTTTTACGGATTCGTATAGAGGAGGCTCGGTAAAGTAAAAACCATTTTTCAAAGCCCCCCCCCCCCGCCCCCCTTCTCCCCCCCTTTAGGCGGATCTCGGAATCTAAGAGACTTGGAACATTTTTTTTTTCAGATTCATTTAGAGGGGCAATGCTTTAGTCGAAATACTTGTGCAACCCCCCCCCCCATCACCCTCCCCCTCTTTTTTTTATTTTTTTTTCACAAGCTCGCGAGGTGCTTGCACCTCGCGCAACACGCAAATACCAATTTCTTTTTTCACAAGCACGCGAGGTGCTTGCACCTCGCGCAACACGCAAATACTTGATTTAGAGGGGCCATGCTTTAGTTTTTTTCACAAGCACGCGAGGTGCTTGCACCTCGCGCAACACGCAAATACTAGTTATATTATATAAAGCTAAATTACCACTCACTCACTGACATAATTGTTCTCCCAGATGGTGGATGGGGAGGTGGGTATATTTTGACAGATTCGTAAACAAGTAACTCTCAAACCTACGGGAAAAGTGCCAAACCTCCCCTTTTCCCCCCCCTTCTCCCCCCCCCCCTATCGTATCTCGGAAACTACGAGACCCGTATTTTTTTCTTTTTACGGATTCGTATAGAGGAGGCTCGGTAAAGTAAAAACCATTTTTCAAAGTCCCCCCCCCCGCCCCCCTTCTCCTCCCCTTTAGGCGGATCTCGGAATCTAAGAGACTTGGAACATTTTTTTTTTCAGATTCATTTAGAGGGGCAATGCTTTAGTCGAAATACTTGTGCAACCCCCCCCCATCACCCCCCCCCCTCTTTTTTTTTTGTTTGTTTTTTTTTTTTCACAAGCACGCGAGGTGCTTGCACCTCGCGCAACACGCAAATACTAAACCCCCCCATCTCCCCCCCACTTTTTTTTTTTCACAAGCACGCGAAGTGCTTGCACCTCGCGCAACACGCGAATACTTGATTTCGAGGAGCAATGCTTTAGTTTTTTTCACAAGCACGCGAGGTTCTTGCACCTCGCGCAACACGCAAATACTTGATTTAGAGGGGCAATGCTTTAGTTTTTTTCACAAACACGCGAGGTGCTTGCACCTCGCGCAACACGCAAATACTTGATTTAGAGGGGCAATGCTTTAGTTTTTTTCACAAGCACGCGAGGTGCTTGCACCTCGCGCAACACGCAAATATTAAACCCCCCCCATCTCCCCCCATCACCCCCCCCCCCACTTTTTTTTCACAAGCACGCGAGGTGCTTGCACCTCGCGCAACACGCAAATACTAGTTATACTATATAAAGCTAAATTACCACTGACTGACTCACTCACTCATTGACATAATTGTTCTCCCAGATGGTGGATGGGGAGGTGGGTATATTTTGACAGATTCGTAAACAAGTAACTCTCAAACCTACGGGAAAAGTGCCAAACCTCCCCTTTTCACCCCCCTTCTCCCCCCTCCCTATCGTATCTCGGAAACTACGAGACCCGTATTTTTTGTTTTTTACGGATTCGTATAGAGGAGGCTCGGTAAAGAAAAAACCATTTTTCAAAGTCCCCCCCCCCCCGCCCCCCTTCTCCCCCCCTTTAGGCGGATCTCGGAATCTAAGAGACTTGGAACATTTTTTTTTTTCAGGTTCATTTAGAGGGGCAATGCTTTAGTCGAAATACTTGTGCAACCCCCCCCCCATCACCCCCCCCCACTCTTTTTTTTTTTTCACAAGCACGCGAGGTGCTTGCACCTCGCGCAACACGCAAATACTTGATTTAGAGGGGCAATGCTTTAGCTTTTTTCACAAGCACGCGAGGTGCTTGCACCTCGCGCAACACGCAAATACTTGATTTAGAGGGGCAATGCTTTAGTTTTTTTCACAAGCACGCGAGGTGCTTGCACCTCGCGCAACACGCAAATACTAGTTATATTATATAAAGCTAGATTACCACTCACTGACTCACTCATTGACATAATTGTTCTCCCAGATGGTGGATGGGGAGGTGGGTATATTTTGACAGATTCGTAAACAAGTAACTCTCAAACCTACGGGAAAAGTGCCAAACTTCCCCTTTTCCCCCCCCTTCCTCCCCCCCCCTATCGTATCTCGGAAACTACGAGACCCGTATTTTTTTCTTTTTACGGATTCGTGTAGAGGAGGCTTGGTAAAGTAAAAACCATTTTTCAAAGTCCCCCCCCGCCCCCCTTCTCCCCCCCTTTAGGCGGATCTCGGAATCTAAGAGACTTGGAACATTTTTTTTTTCAGATTAATTTAGAGGGGCAATGCTTTAGTCGAAATAATTGTGCACCCCATCCCCATTTCCCCCCCTTTTTTTTTTTTTTTTTTTCACAAGCACGCGAGGTGCTTGCACCTCGCGCAACACGCAAATACTTGATTTAGAGGGGCCATGCTTTAGTTTTTTTCACAAGCACGCGAGGTGCTTGCACCTCGCGCAACACGCAAATACTAGTTATACTATATAAAGCTAAATTACCACTGACTGACTCACTCACTCATTGACATAATTGTTCTCCCAGATGGTGGATGGGGAGGTGGGTATATTTTGACAGATTCGTACACAAGTAACTCTCAAACCTACGGGAAAAGTGCCAAACCTCCCCTTTCCCCCCCCCCTTCTCCCCCCCCCCTATCGTATCTCGGAAACTACGAGACCCGTATTTTTTTCTTTTTACGGATTCGTATAGAGGAGGCTCGGTAAAGTAAAAACCATTTTTCAAAGTCCCCCCCCCGCCCCCCTTCTCCCCCCTTTAGGCGGATCTCGGAATCTAAGAGACTTGGAACATTTTTTTTTTTCAGATTGTTTTAGAGGGGCAATGCTTTAGTCGAAATAATTGTGCAACCCCCCCCCATTTCCCCCCCTCCTTTTTTTTTTTTTTTTTTTTTCACAAGCACGCGAGTTGCTTGCACCTCGCGCAACACGCAAATACTTGATTTAGAGGGGCAATGCTTTAGTGTTTTCACAAGCACGCGAGGTGCTTGCACCTCGCGCAACACGCAAATACTTGATTTAGAGGGGCAATGCTTTAGTTTTTTTCACAAGCACGCGAGGTGCTTGCACCTCGCGCAACACGCAAATACTAGTTATACTATATAAAGCTAAATTACCACTGACTGACTGACTCACTCATTGACATAATTGTTCTCCCAGATGGTGGATGGGGAGGTGGGTATATTTTGACAGATTCGTAAACAAGTAACTCTCAAACCTACGGGAAAAGTGCCAAACCTCCCCTTTTCCCCCCCCTTCTCCCCCCCCCCTATCGTATCTCGGAAACTACGAGACCCGTATTTTTTTCTTTTTACGGATTCGTATAGAGGAGGCTCGGTAAAGTAAAAACCATTTTTCAAAGTCCCCCCCCCGCCCCCCTTCTCCCCCCCTTTAGGCGGATCTCGGAATCTAAGAGACTTGGAACATTTTTTTTTTCAGATTCATTTAGAGGGGCAATGCTTTAGTCGAAATAATTGTGCAACCTCCCCCCCCCCCATTCCCCCCCCCTTTTTTTTTTTTTTCACAAGCACGCGAGGTGCTTGCACCTCGCGCAACACGCAAATACTAAACCCCCGCCCCCCTCACCCCCGCCCCCCCGCCCTCCCCCCCACTTTTTTTTTTTTCACAAGCACGCGAGGTGCTTGCACCTCGCGCAACACGCAAATCCTTTTTTTTTTCACAAGCACGCGAGGTGCTTGCACCTCGCGCAACACGCAAATACTAAACCCCCCCCCCCATTACACCCGCCCCCCCCACTTTTTTTTTTCACAAGCACGCGAGGTGCTTGCACCTCGCGCAACACGCAAATACTTGATTTAGAGGGGCAATGCTTTAGTTTTTTTCACAAGCACAAAAGCACCCAAATGGTGGATGGGGAGGTGGGTATATTTTGACAGATTCGTAAACAAGTAACTCTCAAACCTACGGGAAAAGTGCCAAACCTCCCCTTTCCCCCCCCTTCTCCCCCCCCCCTATCGTATCGGAATCTAAGAGACTTGGAACATTTTTTTTTCAGATTCATTTAGAGGGGCAATGCTTTAGTCGAAATACTTCTGCAACCCCCCCCCCCCATTCCCCCCCCCCCCTTTTTTTTTCACAAGCACGCGAGGTGCTTGCACCTCGCGCAACACGCAAATACTTGATTTAGAGGGGCAATGCTTTAGTTTTTTTCACAAGCACGCGAGGTGCTTGCACCTCGCGCAACACGCAAATACTTTATTTTTTCACAAGCACGCGAGGTGCTTGCACCTCGCGCAACACGCAAATACTAGTTATACTATATAAAGCTAAATTACCACTCACTCACTCACTGACTCATTGACAGAATTGTTCTCCCAGATGGTGGATGGGGAGGTGGGTATATTTTGACAGATTCGTAAACAAGTAACTCTCAAACCTACGGGAAAAGTGCCAAACCTCCCCTTTTCCCCCCCCTTCTCCCCCCCCCCCTATCGTATCTCGGAAACTACGAGACCCGTATTTTTTTCTTTTTACGGATTCGTATAGAGGAGGCTCGGTAAAGTAAAAACCATTTTTCAAAGTCCCCCCCCCCCGCCCCCCTTCTCCCCCCCTTTAGGCGGATCTCGGAATCTAAGAGACTTGGAACTTTTTTTTTTCAGATTCATTTAGAGGGGCAATGCTTTAGTCGAAATAATTGTGCAACCCCCCCATTCCCCCCCCCCCCCTTTTTTTTTTTTTTTTTTTCACAAGCACGCGAGGTGCTTGCACCTCGCGCAACACGCAAATACTAAACCCCCCCCCATCACCCCCGCCCCCCCCACTTTTTTTTCTTCACAAGCACGCGAGGTGCTTGCACCTCGCGCAACACGCAAATACTTGATTTAGAGGGGCAATGCTTTAGTTTTTTTCACAAGCACGCGAGGTGCTTGCACCTCGCGCAACACGCAAATACTTGATTTAGAGGGGAAATGCTTTAGTTTTTTTCACAAGCACGCGAGGTGCTTGCACCTCGCGCAACACGCAAATACTTGATTTAGAGGGGCAATGCTTTAGTTTTTTTCACAAGCACGCGAGGTGCTTGCACCTCGCGCACCACGCAAATACTAAATCCCCCCATCTCCCCCATCACAACCCCCCCTTTTTTTTTTTTCCACAAGCACGCGAGGTGCTTGCACCTCGCGCAACACGCAAATACTTTTTTTTCACAAGCACGCGAGGTGCTTGCACCTCGCGCAACACGCAAATACTAAACCCCCCCCCATCTCCCCTCATCACCCCCCCCCACCTTTCTTTTTTTTTTTTCACAAGCACGCGAGGTGCTTGCACCTCGCGCAACACGCAAATACTAGTTATAGTATAAAATCCAATCCTGGGAAAGAGAGAAGTGTACTTCGTATAGGGATACGCAAAAAGTATCGATACCACAGGGTATCGATACTTTTGTTTCGATACCAAGTACTTTTGGGATCGATACTTTTGTTCCGATACTTTAGAAGTATCGATACTTTTAGAAAGTATCGATACTTTTTATCCCCACCATGCTTGATTCAAGATTTTAAAAAACTTTTAAGCAAAAAATAAAACCAACTTCCATATCAAAAACCTACAAAGCCAAAAATAACTTTAATTTCGGTACCTAGTCGCTGTTATTGGTTTTCTATTTTCTTTTTTTTTTTGACACCGCCTTCCAAAATTAGAGTTATTTTTGGCTTTGTAGTGTTTTGATATGGAAGTCGGTTTTATTTTTTGCTAAATAGTTTTTTTCGCGCATTTTAGTGGGTCGGTTTGTAATTTATCTAGTTACAAAAGCCAAAACGTGAATTACTGATCACCTTTTACAAAATATTGCTTTTCCCGATGCAGAGCCGTTAATTTTTTAGTTCTCCTGGTACTTCACCATCAGCTCTACAACACCATATGCATTGTGACGAGCATAAATTGCTTAACATGCATATTCAAGTAATCGAATCAAATCCACGAAGTACTTATTATTGAGTAGTTTCGGTGACCATCTGTGGTCTTCATCATAAGTTCCACTTCCCCAAATAGTGCTTTTCAAGAGCAACTGCACAAGTTACTATTAGAAATACCCAAAACGCTATAGGTGTGCCTATAATATTTGAAGAGATCCTTCGATTTCTCCAGGATCCCATCATCAGATCCTGATTTCATAACAATGGGACCAACTAGAAACTATACTCTTTCAAACAAAAAAAAATATTTTTCAAATCGGTCCAGCCGTCTTCGAGTTATGAGGTGTCATACATAAAAACAAAGTTCAAGACGAACTGAGAACCTCCTCCTTTTTTGAAGTCGCTTAAAAACATGCACTTTACGGATCCCAATGCCTGCGCCCGTGCGATTTCGTACATTCGAAGGACAATAAACGCAAATGACAGCCCGTGCCCATCAACAAACTCCTCGGAAACGGAAACTGACACAATGGATTTCTGGAGTCAACATAAACAACTGGCTCATGCAAGACGTCAGAGGACAACTGAAGGGGAAAGGGACGAGGTTGGACTATACCTTTCAAATCAAGTATCTCCTCTCAAAGCAGATCTTTTGCAAGCGTGGGAAGACATGAAATTCGTTTGCGGAGTTCGGAGAGGCTTTTTTCACGAGCTGGAGCAATTATGACAGAGAGTCGTAATCGCTTGACTGGATCCCGCCTGGATAAAATTTTATTCACGTTGGATTGCAAGATTAGCAGTTTTCTAAATAATTTAGTATTCATTATGACAATTATTTATGAGTTTTATTGTGTTTAGTCGTGTAATTTTAATTATAAATAAAAACATTTTAATTTTTGTACTTATTTATTATTTTCTCCAAAGTAGGGTATGCGCTACCCTCAGACAAGACTGAGACCACTGAACAGACACAGACAGACACTGATGTGACTATACTGGAGGAGGAAATGGCGAAGGCTGCAATGGCCGACGCTGAGTCAGACTCAGCGCCACCCCCGTCACCGGGATGGACAATGCAGCTGCTCGCATCCTCACCCAGCGACACCTGGCGAGGAACAGCGGAGGGAGATGAAGCATCCAATGGATCCGACTCCTCCTAACTCCGCTCCAACGTCAGCACCACCCACAGCAAACACCCAGATCATCCAGGCCAATCTCCAGCATAGCCAGACCGCCACGGCTAGCCTTCGCAGAGCCCTGGAGATGAATCCACGGACAATTGCACTTATACAAGAGCCGTGGATTAGAAACAACAAAGTATGTGGCCTTGGAAACACCGGAGGTAATATCACTCTAAACACACTTAATGCAGAGAAACCACGTACCTGTATATACACACCCAAAGACATACCTATTACCCCACTAACTCAATTCTGTTCCAGAGACCTGACTGCGATCAGGCTCCGGATTGACAGCAATGCTCCAGATTTAGTACTAGCCTCGGTGTACATGCCAGGCGACAACGAGAACTGCCCACCGATAGAGATGATTGATCTTGTACGTCACTGCGAGGACTCGGACCTGGACCTGATCATCTGCACCGACTCAAATGCTCATCACCCGCTTTGGGGAAGTGAAGTATCCAACGCCAGAGGTGAGACGCTATCCACATACCTATTCTCCACTAACCTTAACATTATGAACCGAGGCTCAGAGCCCACTTGGGTTAAGTAACCTAACCTAACTCTAGCTACTGAAAACGCGACCAAACTTATCTCTAATTGGCGCGTATGTGATGAACCCTCCTGTTCCAATCATAGGAGAATCCGCTTTACCTTAGCAACCATCATAAAAAAACCCACACCGAGGCGCAATCCGCGCCGCACAAACGTCACAGAATACAAACACCACCTAGCCTCTTTGTTGGCTAGACGACAGTTACACTCGACACCCTTGACTGATCCCACACAGCTTGAAGAAATCGTGACAAAATTAACAAACGACATAACGGAGGCTTACCACGTGAGCTGTAAATCAAGAACACCTAACACCAGGAGTAAGGGAAACCCATGGTGGAATGCTGAACTTGGTAGGCTCAGAAACACGCTACGAAAACAATTCAACAGAGCAAAGAACACTAGACTCCCGGAAGACTGGGAGCTATACAAAGAAACCCAATACAAGTTCAAGAAACAAATCAGAATGGCCAAGAATACCGCTTGGCAGAACTTCTGTGAATCCATAGAATCTAACAGCGAAGCCGCACGAGTAAAGAAAATCCTATCAACTGATCAGGACCGTACTCTCGGCGCCCTTAAAAAACCTGACAACTCCTACACACAAACAGACCAAGAAACCAGTAAGGTCCTTCTAGAGACGCACTTCCCGGACTGCCACCTTTCCGAGGACAGCACGTGGGAAAACGAATCTAGACAGACACCAAGTACTACAGACTGGTCTAGAGCCTGCGACATAATCACTGAGGACCGCATAACATGGGCCATTAAAACATTCCAGCCATACAAATCTGCAGGACTAGATGGCATTTTCCCGGCCCTTTTGCAATGGGGTGAACACATCCTGACACCCTGGCTGCTGGAAATCTACCAAACCTACATAGCACTCAGATACGTCCCACTAATGTGGCGGGAGGTGAAGGTCATCTTCATACCCAAACCAGGCAAAACCGACTATACACAACCCAAAGCGTACAGACCGATAAGTCTCACATCCTTCCTACTGAAAACCCTAGAGAGGCTCTGCGATAGACACTTCCGAGATGAACCTCTCCATAAGAATCCGCTTCACGGACAACTGCACGCCTACTCAACGGGGAAATCAACAGAATCTGCCCTACACAGCGTAATATCTAAAATTGAATGCGCAATACACCACAAATGCTCCTCGATGGCTGTTTTCATAGATATTGTTCAGTACCAAGCCAGCGCAACGGTACTGGTATGCTGAAACTGTCCACGGTTCGTGGAGCCCTACCGTTGCTTGCAAACAAAGTTACACAATAGCCTCTTAGGCTTTATTAATACCTAATATTACCACTTACCTTAGCTGGAGACGCCAAGCTTCGACCTACCTGAGGCCACGTCCGTGTGTGTGTATAAGTATGAAATGAGTAATTGAACGTATAGTGAAAGTCAAGTATGGATGGACGGAGGTTCTCAAATGCAGGTCCTCCCAACGCGGTCTATCAGCAATCACAGCACAAACTTCGCACCAGATTGAAGCAGCTATTTATCACTTATTTTCAGCAAATCCGCGTGCCATTTTGTCTGGCATCAATACGGCGATATGCTCCAAAATATCCCAGGTTTTTCGTCAATTCGGGATTACAATTTCAATCAATCGTTAACCGCGACCAAATTATCGGTTACAACAGGCGATTCAACACGATATTTTCAATTACAATTAAATCAACAGGTCCCAACTACGGACATTTTTTCAACCGGAACAAAGGTTATCTTTCAAGTCAAAGTTAAGTCAAGCCCACAGATAATTAATGTTGCCAACCAAAAAGGTGCGTTCCATTTCACGTCGGACCGAACATCTACCCCCCCGGACGGGCCTACCCGTCCGCTAATCAATTGGAAGTCTTGGCAAGGTTGCGAATTTAACACAGCTTCAATGCGGCAAAATACCGTAGCTAGTTCCTCAAAGGTGAGAACGGTGTCTCCCAACAATCTCCGCCAGTGTCCCTTTGCCGCTTTCACCGCGGCCTCAAAAATACCCCCCCAATGGGGGCAGGCTGGCGGGTCAAACAACCAAGTGACCCCTCGGCGGGCCAAACTATTACCAATGTCAACCTGGCTCTCATTAAGGAAGGCGTATACCTCCTTCAAATAGCTACTTGTACCCTTGTAATTCGTACCGCAATCAGACCTAATCAAAGAAGGTAACCCACGGCGAGACACAAACCTTTCCAAAGTCGCCACAAAGGCCTCTGTCGAGAGGGAGGTTACCAGCTCCAAATGTACAGTCTTGGTTGACAGGCAGACAAACACACAAATAAGCCTTAACAATCCTACTATTTCGAAGGGTGGACGTCTTCAAAAAAAGGGGACCAGCAAAGTCCGTTACGACGCCAGCAAAGGGCCTCGCCTCATTGACACGATCAGCCGGCAAATCTCCCATTAGGGGCTGCATAGTGGAGGCCTTAATCCGATAACACGGCATACAACGGAAGACAATGCTACGAATAGTACGACGAGCCGACAAAATCCAAAATTCTCGCTGCAGAATGGCCAACAGCGCATTGCAACCGGCATGCGAGTTTTTAACGTGACGATCAGTCACCAACAATTGTACCAAGTGGCCCTCCTTGGGCAACAAAAGGGGGTGACAGGCCCCATAAGGAAGGCTAGAGTGCCTCAACCGTCCTCCAACACGCAAAAGATCCGTCTTATCCAAGAAGGGATTCAGCTTACTAACAGCTCCCGACAACTTAACCCTACCAGACTTCAAGACCTCGATCTCCTTCTCAAAGTGTGCAGCCTGCACAGAGCGGACCCAAAAGAGGAGTGACTCCTGTCGCTCTTGAGGAGAGAGAACTGGTGACAGGCGCTTGTCCCCTGGATTCCTAGAATTATGGCCAAAACGCCTGATCCACGAGGTGACGTTCAACAATTTGTCGAGGGAGCTGTATCGATTCATCAAAAAATCAAGATCAAACGGAGGGTCCTTTGTCCCAACAGCGAACACCTTAAGTCCGGGCAAAGGATCCGACATCAAGACTGGCGTTCGAGGCCAATCGTCCTCGGGGCGAGTCAGCCAGTCCGGTCCCCACCAGAGGGGGTGAGCAATCAAGTGGGGGGCCATGCACCCGCGTGAGGCCACGTCGCCCAGGTTCAGGTCACCAGGCACGTGCCTCCAAATCAAAGGCGTTTCAGAACCTTGAATCTGCGACACTCGGTTCGCAACAAGGACCTCCAAAAGGTGGACGGACGTCTTCAACCAACACAAAACAATTTGACTGTCCGTCCAGGCGTAAGAAGCCCGAATGTCGACAGTTCCACCCAAAGTGTGCGCAACGTGGTTTAGAAGACGCACAAGAAACACCGCAGGGAGTGCGGATACAAGTTGGAGCCAGTCTTCCAACAGGGTTTCCCGAAGTGGCTCGTCCCAACCAAGTTCAATTATAACAAGGGCAGGAGCACCAATTTTAGGGTAAAGACAACTTACAAGGGTGAGTTCAAACCAGGTCCTTCCCTCAACAGTGGTGACAGCCGTTTCGCCAATTCCCGAAATCTTGCCTGAAAAGTCGTTCACCTTCAGGCCAACCTGTCCCGCTAACCAAGACGACACAAGGCAACCCTGGGCTCCCGTGTCCAAAATGGCACAGACCACAATCGAGTCACCCAAGGGTCCCCAGACCTTGACCGAGGCCGTTGGCAACAAAACCGTCTTGATCGGGGGGGGGGGTCCTATAGCGGGGCAGGCGACAATTTCTTAGCGATGCCTGGGCGGCGACCGATCGCCGCATCCAGGCTGCCCTCGTTCACGACGAGGCCAACAATCAAAATATTCGTCTGCGCGGTGTCCCGAGCCGCTCGCCATCACTGGAGGGGCATATCCCACCGGATGCCCGAATGGCGGAGGGCACGACTCCAACCGGGGACGTTCCGCCAACGAAGGGGAAAGGCAGCGGCGCCGACCCGGCCACTGCTGCCTAGCAGCCAATGCGCGTTTTCCCTGACGAGGGGAGACCAAATGGCGCTCGCGGGGCTCCCGTTCAACTTGCGCGGGGGGTGGAGTGTGGCGTACAGAATTGCGGGCCTCAGCCCGATGCTCGTCTCCGGGGTACCCCCCGCTGCGCGAACCCCCCTCAGAAGCTGGTCTGCTGGAGCGGTTCGCGTTGGCGCACAAAATCTCCAAGTGGGACCCTTTACAAATTCTACACGGGCGGGAGTCGGGGCAGTCCCGATGAAAGTGGGCCCCCAAACACGAGAAGCACAAACGGCGTGCGTTGACAATGCGGCGGCGGGCACTTACGTGCAAATTCAAAAAGGCCGGGCAACGCGCCATGACATGCCCCGTTGCCTTACAAAAGTCGCAATGATGAGGACTCCGGGCGCCAGCAAAACGGGGGGCGGGGCGAACATCAACAGGCCCCCTAGCCCGAGGACTCCGGGCGCCAGCAAAACGGGGGGCGGGGCGATCATCAACAGGCCCCCTAGCCCGAGGACTCCGGGCGCCAGCAAAACGGGGGGCGGGGCGAACATCAACAGGCCCCCGAGCCCAAGTCCGTCCCTGGTCTCTAGGCCGAGAAGGTAGTGGGGGTGACCCCGTGGCGCCACGAGTGTTATCCAAAAACCGACACTCGTCTTCCAAAAATTTGAGGAGGTCGTCAAAGGGGGAAGATGGGTGGCACTATCCCCACCATACTTCTGCTCAAAACGTGACCTCAACTCCGCGGGGAGCAACTGCAGCACTATGTGCACCAACAAGTAGGACCAATGTTCCACCGGTAACTCCAAGCGTCTCAAGGCGTTGGTCGCTGAGACCAACGGGTTCAGCAAGTCAGTGCGCAACGTCGACGCGCTGGCAATGGCCGGTAGTCCCAAAATCTGGCCGATGTGCACATCAGCCAGGCAGCGCTTGTTCTGATACCGTCTGGAGAGAAGCTCCAGAGCGGTCGGGTAGGAGGAATCCGTCACCGGCAAGTGCTGCACCAAGGCTCTGGCTTCGCCCTCCAGGACAGACAATAAGTAGGCCAACTTCTGGGCAGGTCCGAGGTCCGAGCGTGCATCCACAAGACTTTCAAAAAGATTTAGGAAGCCCAGCCAGTGGTCCAAGCGACCGTCAAAATGTGGCAGCTCCAGGGTGGGCAGCCTACCCAATAGTCCAAGGCCTGCAACAACGGGGGTCTGCGGCTTGGCCGCATCAGGCACCCGGCTCTTCAAAATTTCCCGGGCTCGTTGACTTATGACATCCCCCAGGTGGACAATCTGGTCATAGTCACCCAAAATCTTATCGCGGGCTGCCTGGTCCATCACCCCCAAATCCACGTCCATGATGTACTCGTTGAAGCGTGTGAGCGCAGCATCAGCTGCCTTGATCCTCTCATTCAAGCACCCATACCGAGCAAGGGTGAGCTCTTCCAATTCCAAACGCTCAACCGTTGCCGCTGCCGATGTGAACCATCTCAACTGTGAGACCAATCCAGCAGCAGACTCCCTGACTGCCTTTAATGAGGCCATGGCAACAAACAAATATCAATAAATACCAATCGGTTAAAATTCACTAACTAAACAAACAATGACTTGTTAGCCAACCGAGCACTCTCAACAAAACAAAAACTCAAATTCAATTATTTCAAGTCCAAATCCGACCCTGTACACATTCCAAGTATGAATCTAGCTTGGTACAGATGGCTAGTTACAAAATAAATAACAATTTAATGTATATATTGTGCAGGATCAACACCAATTAAATACAACAATTGACTGTATAATATTGAGCCGGACAATCTCCAATAACACAATCCAATAATCACACTAAACAATAAACCAATACACACAATTCAAGTCTTATTATGTTAGACTATGTGATTATTATTTAGATAAACTTTTAACTTCAGACTAGTGACATTCAATTATTAATCACAACAAATACCAAATTATGAACCAAATACAACCTAATAATTCCTAATTTCACAAATAAATCTTACTTGTCAATACAATGCAGGGACTAGCACTACAAATTACAGTACAAACTACAAGTACTACTTGAGCCCGGCTAACAAAGCAATATATTCAAACTTATTAAGTTATAAGTTATGTTAAGTAATTAAACTAAAGTTATTTTCAACGATGTTCAAAACTTCCAATTTACTTAGTGGATTTTATATTATAAAAACCACGCTCTGCTTACCAAAATTGTTCAGTACCAAGGCAGCGCAACGATACTGGTATGCTGAAACTGTCCACGGTTCGTGGAGCCCTACCGTTGCTTGCAAACAAAGTTACACAATAGCCTCTTAGGCTTTATCAATACCTAATATTACCACTTACCTTAGCTGGAGACGCCAAGCTTCGACCTACCTGAGGCCACGTCCGTGTGTGTGTATAAGTATGAAATGAGTAATTGAACGTATAGTGAAAGTCAAGTATGGATGGACGGAGGTTCTCAAATGCAGGTCCTCCCAACGCGGTCTATCAGCAATCACAGCACAAACTTCGCACCAGATTGAAGCAGCTATTTATCACTTATTTTCAGCAAATCCGCGTGCCATTTTGTCTGGCATCAATACGGCGTTATGTTCCAAAATATCCCAGGGTTTTCGTCAATTCGGGATTACAATTTCAATCAATCGTTAATCGCGACCTAATTATCGGTTACAACAGGCGATTCAACACGATATTTTCAATTACAATTAAATCAACAGGTCCCAACTACGGACATTTTTTCAACCGGAACAAAGGTTATCTGTCAAGTAGACGTGGGCGTTATTTAACATAATCGGTTTAAGTAACTGCTTACGAGGCTGATAATCGCGTAACTAGTTTCGTGGACAAAAATATAACGATTATTTTAGTAACATGTTGACACTCAAGGATTGGCGCGTAAGCGTAACGTTCATTCGTTCCTGCATTCAACACAGTATATTCAACAGAAATGATTATACGTAACGTAATACGACTCGAGCAACGAAAGTAGTCTCTTCAGGATAGACATGGCTTACACGCAAGATAAAGAGAGACGGCAATATAGTATTCGGTGCATCTTTTTTTCATTGCAAATGTCTAAGCGAATTTATACGTAATTTGAAAGAGTTAAGGTTCACTATGATACTGTTGTTTTTTTTTCATTGCAAATGTCTAAGCGAATTTATACGTAAATTGAAAGAGTTAAGGTTCACTATGATACTGTTGTTTTTTTTTTATCGTGTTTCTATTTTTAATATAAATTTTAGGCAGTACGTAACAAGTGCAATGGATGATTATTCTCTCGAATTTGTTAACTGAGCTCTTAAAAACTTTTTTCAGTGTAATTTTTTTGTTTTTAACTTCTTGTGATATGGTGTTCAAACGCAATCAAGCTAAATATTAAAAAAAAATTAAACAAAATGTGTAAAATCGAAATTGTAAATAGAAAAAAATGTATATAAAATCAAATGAACTTTTAAATATGCCTGTATTCTCTTTAAAAAAAACACATAAATAACTTTAAAATGAAATTATATACCTGCTTTAATTACACACATAACCAATAACCATAACATAGATATATTACTATAGGCTATAACTTATTCATAATCAGAACATAATACAAAACTAAATAACACACCTATAACTATAAGCCGATACATTTCCGTAATCATACCACAAAACTAATACTTCTATAAAGGAGTAACTAGTTACAAAAATAATCGTTTTTGAAACCAGTTACTCATATCCACGAAACTACGTATAACCGATTACGCCTAAAACACGTTACGACTCACGTCTACTGATCAGAACTACAATAGGCCAGTGCAACGCTAACTGGGTGTCCGAAACTGTCCACGGTACGTGGAGCTATAAACGTTGCTTACAAACAACAATAAACAAAAGGCCTTACGACAACCTATAGCCTCTGAGGCTTTATGAATACAAATAACAGGTCTAACCACTAACCTTCTGCGCTGGGTTCGCCAACTTCGACCTTCCCAAGGCCACGCCCCAAGTGTGGTATGTATGTAATATGAGGTGAGTAAGTGAAAGTGTGATGTAAATCAAGTGTGTGGACGTTCACAAGGCGCCAGTCTCCAGATGGCGCGGTTCCAACAGCAATCACAGCACAACTCGTTTCCAGCAAAAGCGCGTGCCACGCGATGGCAACCAACCGGCGAGGAATCCCAAATATCCCGGGTTTTTCATCAAATGGGGATTACAACTTCAAACAATAGATAATTCGCGACCCAATTATCGGTTTCAAAAGGCGATTCCAAACGACATTTTTCCAATTATAATTATCTCAACAGGGTCCCATGACCGACATTTTCAACAAGAAACCAAAGTCTATCTGTCAAGTCAGAGTAATGTCAAGATCAAATTTCTTTATGTCAAAAGGGTGCGTTCGGAAACGTTTGGTACTAAACATCTACTGTCAAGTCAAAGTTAAGTCAAGCCCACAGATAATTAATGTTGCCAACCAAAAAGGTGCGTTCCATTTCACGTCGGACCGAACAGATATCGAAGGGGCTTTTGACAAGACCACGTTCCAGAGTATGAGTACAGCACTCAGCAGGCACGGTGTAGACCAAACCCTGAGTGACTGGATCACCAACATGCTCAAGCAGAGAGCAGTAAGAGTCACAATAAACAGCACAACGAGGGCCATCGTGGCGAAAGGCTGTCCCCAAGGGGGCGTCCTCTCACCACTGCTATGGAACCTGGTCGCAGACAACCTCATCAGGAGACTCAACGATAAAGGATACTTTACCGTTGGCTACGCCGATGATATAACCATAATAATAAATGGAAGCCATGAGAATACCATATGCAACCTCATGCGCCAAGCCCTAAAAATGGTAGAGGACTGGTGCCGAGAGTATCAACTCTCAGTGAATCCTACAAAAACTGAGCTCATACTTTTCACCAAAAAGAGGAAGCTGGCGGAGCTGACTCTGCCAAAATTCTTTGGCACCACTCTAAGCCTCTCGGCTGAAACCAAATACTTGGGCATCTTCCTGGACAAACAACTGAATTGGGCAAAACACACTAAGCACATCACCAAAAAAGCCAGTATCTGCATGTGGCAGTGCAAACGCATGCTGGGCAGAAACTGGGGTATCAGCCCCAAAACAACCCACTGGCTATACACGACTGTTATAAGACCAATTATCACGTACGGCTCCCTAGTCTGGTGGCCCAGAACAGACTTAAGCACGGCACAAAAGGATCTTGAGAAGCTGCAACGACTTGCATGTGTGGCGATCACTAGCAGCATGAGAACTGCACCCACTGCCGCTTTACAGGCCATGCTGGACCTACCACCACTGCACCTTATAGTACGAGAGGAGGCTGCCCTGGCAACCTTCAGACTTGCTATATCCGGGGCACTCTTGCGAGACTCCAGGATCAAACACACACGCATCATGGAGGACTCAGTCAAGCGACAACCCCTGATGACTTCACCATAAATGATAAGACTGCAAAGACGCACCACTTCCAAAAAAACTACCAATACCAAATACAGCTCATGCCGGAGCCCGAGGACTACTCAGGGCCTAAGGAGCTTAGGATTTACACTGACGGCTCAAAGACAAACACTGGAACTGGAGTTGGAGTTTTCTCCAACGATCTCAACATAAATATATCCAGACCGCTGGGGAAGCTCAACACCGTCTACCAGGCGGAATGTGTGGGCATTATTCAGGCGATCCATGCCATAGAAGCCAGGAAAGTCACGGATAGTCACATCCGCATACTTTCCGACAGTGCCTCAGTACTTCAATCCCTAGAGAAAAATTATATCACGTCCAAGCTCATACTAGAATGTCACAATGCGCTGCAACGCTCAGCGGTCGAGATCCGCAACACTGTGACACTGCAATGGATAAAGGGGCACAGCGGATCACTCGGCAATGATGCGGCGGACGAACTGGCCAGGAGGGGGTCCGGCACGATGGTTTTCGGACCCGAGCCCATCGTGCCGCTCCCCTTCACCCAGCTGCGCACATGGCTTAAAGAACACACGCACGACCAAGCCCAGAAATGGTGGTCCTCGGCACCAGGCTGCAGGCAGTCCAAAGAGGCGATGCCAAACTTAGATAATAAACTAACCAGGCGCCTCCTACACCTGGACAGAAGAAGCCTGCGAATGGTGGCGGGGACCATCACCGGGCACTGCTCACTGAACAAACACTATCACACAATAGGTATAACGGACAGCCCCCTGTGCAGGGCATGTATGGGGACGGAGGAAACGGTAGGACACGTGCTCCTAGAGTGCACGGAAATCACCGAAATACGGAAACGGACCCTCGGGTCATTAAATTCCCTTACAGATATCCTGAATAGACCGAAAGACCTGATCTGCTTCTGGAGGGAGGTTGGCTGGATGGAGTGACGGCCGACATGGCTCACGCACAATGGTCTCGTGCAGAGACTAAGTGCGGAAACCAAACTACAGAAGAAGAAGAAGAAGAAGTAGGGTATGCGCCTTCGTTTACGTACGTTATGTGAATATCTAACAGTTTCTAAATATCTATTGGATATTAGTGACTATTTTATATGACCCGTTCCTGCTAGATTTTTTTGCGAAACTTTGCACTACACTCCATTCGGGTTTTTTATGTATTAAAAAGTACTCGATACCTTCAGGTATCGATACTTTTGTTTCGATACTTTTTTGGTATCGATACTTTTAATACGATACTGGTATCGAGTAAAGTATCGATACTTTTCAAATTTTGCTTATCCCTAACTTCGCAGGATAATCGGGGAATCCCCGGCCATCAACACAGAAAAAATCAAAAGATCGGAATTCGGTTGGAATATTCATAATATGACGTAAAACTAAGCATTCGGGAGCCAACTTTAAATTATAGTATTTTAGCATACTATCCTTAGATGTGGATAGTATATAGTACAAAGGGGGAAATTATAGTATAAATAATATAATTAATAATTGAGTCCTATAGAATCAAAAGCGGATATCTGCATTTTGACTAAATAGTGGCAATGAAAGGAAAACGTCTGTACTATAGATGCTGGCGGGAAACATTCCGAATCATTCCCGTCGAATACTTCGGAAGTATTCTGAAATATTCCGAAACTTTAGGAATATTTCAACTGTAAAAGAAAACAGGAAAATCGACCTTTGAAGTCGGTTAATATACCAAAACCTGCTCCTAAGTAGGTAAGAACAAATACTTTTCTGAAAACCGCATCAAAACGTGTTTGCTTGCAAGGTTTGCCTTTATTTGTTTTTATTGACTGGGCTATTATAATACGCGTTAAGTAGGTAGGTAATGATTAATACCTACCTATGCGACTCGCGAATACTCGCGATGCGTACAGAGGTACATACAAACTAACCAAAAACATAGGTAGCCCTTTTTCAAATAGCAAATGAAATATACTTGGCCTGGTTTTTTTATTTCACAACTGACATTTAAGGCTATAATCGCATAGCACGACTTACAACTCGATCGCCTAATGCATGTATTTTGATCAATAGGATGCACGAAGCGTATTTTAGTAGTGTTCGTAATAGTAAGTATTAATAATTAATATAATGTTACACACCCTGTACTCACAAAATGCATATTATTTCTAATTGGGCGAAAACAGGAAGGGATGTGGTTTGTCACTAGCTGCGCTTCCGCAGAAATATTTTCTTAAGGACGCATTTACGTTTTCTCGCAAATATCATGGTTTTTCTGGTACCATTTTGATACATAAGGAGTTAAAATGTTGACAATGTTATGGTATTAATTTCAAGATAATTTATTCATCTCCACATTGAATGCATTATAATTACACAGTCCTATACATCTTTTTCACACAAATACGTTTTTATCGCCACAATAATCGTAGAAAATTACAAAAAATGGGGTCTGAATACGTACCTGTAAGCCAAATCTGGAGCATATTCATAACTTCAAAATAACAAGAAATTATAGCCTATGTATTTATCTATACGTTAAGCTAATTATTTTGAACATACATAAAAAACTTCATGATTTATGAAAAAAATAAAATCGGTCTCAAATTTCTTCATACATTTTTCTACCGAACTCACGGCTCCGACCGTCATTCCGCGCTGAGACGCGCTCGTGAACGCAGGGGTGTATCGCTTTCCTCCAAAAAATAAAAACGTCGAAACCTATAATAAAAAGAGTGGCATCTTGTATACTGTGACTAAAATACATTGATACTTTTTCGTACCGAATCAAAAGTAAGAACGAGAACCATACCTACTTATTTTTAGAATTGGATGGCTATTGGTTACTGAACCTAGCATGAAACAACAATTTTTTTTTAACCGACTTCTAATAAAGAGGTTTCGCAATTCGACCGTATAAATGTTTTTTTTTTTCATTAAGTATCTTAAAGTACTACAAATTGAGGAAGGTCTACAGTTGATCTGATGATGGAGCCTTTCATCAGATTGACTCCTGACAGTCGAGGGAACTCCTCAACGATTTACAGCAGTAACCTTTTGTTTGGGCTTGATTAATTTGAATTGACCAGAACTTTACACCTAGATAGTTTGTGACTGTCATTAGAGGTCTGATGATGAAGACGAAGGACAGTTAAGGGAACTCCTCAACGGTTTACAGTAGCTACCTTGTGTTTGGACTTAATTCATTTATATTGATGAGAACTTTGCACCCATATGGGTTATAAGTGCCATTACAGGTCTGATGATGGAGACCATAGACAGTCGAGGGAATTGCTCAATGATATACAACAGTGACCTTTTGTTGGGCTTACTTCATACGGTTCAATATGCCAAAATGTTCAGTTCGTACAAAAACTAAAAAATTGGCCAAGTGCGAGTCAGACTCGCTCTTGAAGGGTTCCGTAGTAACTACGCCAAATAACTTTGTTTTTCATAGTGTTTGAATGAATTACAAAGTTTTATTTGCGGTTTTAGAAAATATGCTGTATCTCAAAAACTGCCAACCCGATCTCGTTCAAACCAATTTTGGTCTTTATTAATTTTTAACATAAATTTTTTACACTTTATAGACTTAAATAAAAAACCCTAAACTACATATATACATCTAAAAATGAACTAAAATATGGCATCCAGAAATTCGTGCGCATCGCTGTCCACTGGTAATGTGCCCAAAAGACTGGCGGCATTGCCACGTTGTCTGGCAATGCTTAACCTCTGTCCAAGGTAAAAGCCAGCCCTTGGGTCACGCGAAGTGTCAACTAGGCGTTTGGATAGATCTTTAAATAATCTGTGAGCACTCGGACCCCACGACCCCAAGGTTTCAACCCCAAACGGCTCGAAAATATAACTACCAACAAGGTTATTATATTTCCGCCGCTTGAGGTTTTCAGCAGCCGCAGCGGCAGCGCCAGCACAGCAAGACGAGCTAGGAAGATGGGATGGCGCAAGAGTATCGACACAAGTTGCGTCCCACACTAAAGGCCTACCCATCTTCCAAGGAAATAAAGACATGCCGTCCGGTCTTTTGCCATCGTCGCGTGCCAGGCCATTGGGTTCTAATACAGCTGGAACGCCGACAGTGACAAGAGCTCGTCGGATAATGTCGTTAATATTCGCGTGCCGTGCTATGCGACCCGCACTGCGGCCGCATGAAAGGCCGTGGTGACCGAGGCTGTTGACAACTTCGCCGCAATGGCAGCGATGAGCAGAACAACATGGAGCACCTAATCGAAGGGAAGCAGCGAGGCGGAATGTAGTATCATCGAACAAGGTGCCTATGTTCGATGACGGTAGTGCGTGAAGCCAGAGACCCGACTCCCATTCACCCACAGCCAGCAGGCGCGCACGCTCTGCAGCCGAAGCAGATGTGGCAATAAGGTCACTCTGAACTGCTCTACAGAGCGGCTCATCCCACCGCCTCTGAGATGATGGATTGTCGGGTGGATTTAGGTTCGGGCAAGCGAGTTTCCAGGTATCTATAGCCTCGGTGAAGAACGGCACATTGAAATCAACCAGTGACTGAGCTAGGATATTCCTGATTAATTTCTCAGTGCCGTGTACCGAGGACATAAAAGCCGGTAGACTGATACTAGTAATTTTGCGGATGCCGAGACCACCTATACAAATGGGAAGAGTAGCTTGTGCCCAAGCTCGGTCATCCAAAGCCACATTTAAAATTCCTGTCAGAGTTTGGCGAATAATTTGGTCCATTTTTTCCAAAAGGTGAGGATGATGCCATAGATGTGAAGAACGAAGAAAGTACATTAATTTAGGTCCAAAACAACAGTAACGAATTAAGGTGATGGCCGAATGCATATTAATTTGGTATAATCTGTCCGAGATGTCATTAAAATTTTGTATTTTGTATTTTATTTTTGTATTTTTTTATTTTTTATTTGTATTTTGTATTTTGTAATTTTATTTTGGTTGAAAGTTTACATTAAGGATCATAGCATATATTTTTTGTATAATTTTTCACTCCTTTATTATAGAAGTAAGAGGGGGGGACACATTTTACCACTTTGGAAGTGTATATCTTTTAAACGATTAACTTTATGAAAAAGTGGTTTTAGTAACCCGTATGTCATTTTTAAAGACCTGTCTATTAAAACCACATACGCATAAGATTCATGAAAAGAAATTATTTTCAGTTTCAGTTCCATGGAACTGAAACTGAAAATATTTTTTTTATATTTTTTTTAATAATTTTTAATTTTTTTTCTTTAAATTGGAAAGCAGTTTACAGAATACATCTACCTACCAAGTTTCACATGTATAGTCCTAATAGTTTCGGAATATAAAAACTTTTTACAAAAAAAAAAATAAACCAACTTCTAAAAAACACTGTAAATTGAAAAATAACTTTAATTTCGGTAGGTAGGCGGTGTCCGACTTCTGAAATTACTTAGAAAGTAGACAAAATATTGCTTTTCCCAATGCTGGGCCGTTAATTGTTGAGAAGTTCTTCTGGTACTTCCCCATCAGCTTCACTTCATCATATGCATTGTGACGAGCATAATGTTTTTAATAACCATATTCAAGTAATCTAAGCGAAACCCATGAAATACTTCTTATTATTCTTAGTTTGGGACTAGATGGCGTTGTGTGAAAAAAAAAAAAAAAGTTGTGTAATATTATTTGTGGAATATTATTCCTACTTATGTATTGAGTAGTTCCAGTGGCCATCTGTGGTCTTCATCATCAGATCCACTTCACAAATGGTGCTTTTCGAATGAAACTACATAAATTACTATAATGAAATACTCAAATCACTGTAGGTGTGCCTATAATATTTGAAGAGTTCCCTCGATTTCTCCAAGATCCCATTATCGGCTCCTGACTTGGTGACAATGGGACCAATTTCGAATTATACCCTTTCAAACAAAAAAAGAATTCTCCAAATTGCTTCAGCCGTCTTCGAGTAATCGGTGATCATACATTAAAAAAAATATACGCGTCGAATTGATAACCTCCTCCGTTTTTTTCGTCGGTTGAAAATGGTTCTGACATATAGACGGATGGACAAACAGACAGGCATGACGAAACTTCTTTATTTCTTATTAATTTTTTTATCACATATGAGTATTTTATTTCCAAAGTCCCCTAGTACTCCTAATCGGGCGTCAAACACATTAATACAAAATTGAAACTAACATCTAATCAATAAGCATGTAACCCTTTGTAAACAATAAGTTTTAACTTATTATGATCAAACAATATTAAAGAAAATATAATATTACATTCAAGTATCAATATTAGTTAAGTTATGTATAAAATCGGGCGAACAATGGTTTGTAAGTGTGTGTGCGCGCAATGTTGTTGTGTTGCTACTAGGATACCTAAAATTGAGCGAGTGATAAACGTAAATGCGTCCTTAAGTGAGTATGCGTATCTTTGGCCGATAGTACCTACCTAAAAACAAAAGAATAAAAATCCTGTTAATCGCAGGCTAATAAATCTACCTATAAAAATATCAACATATACTTAATCAATCCCATTTATAATAAAATAAACATTTATATTTTACTCTCGTAGCGTACGTACTCTCGCAGTGAACAATAATTAACTCCCCCACCACACAACAAGCAAACACATTTATTCCCATTGAATTATTCGGGCGAAATATTCGGAAACATTCGATTGCGGGGTACGAATCTTTCTCGCGCGGGTGAAAACTTCTCCGGGGAGCATCCCCTCCCTCTTATGGTGAACGCAGACCTAGCCGCACCGCACGCGCCGCAGTCTTTGCATTCGAATTCTTTATATGAAGTTCTATGCAACCTCGCACACCTACCCGCGCCGCAGTCGCCGCAGTCCCTGAAACGACCGAACTCCCCTAGCCGCAGCTGATGACGTCACCCGCACGCAGCGCGGATGACGTCATTCGCATCCACGGCGCGCAGTGTTGCCAGAGTTATAAAGTAGACAGAGAATCTCTGTCAACGGTTTATAATAAAATTACTTATTCTTGTATCAATAATTACTTGCTTATTCCCTATTATAGCACCTACAGATAAAATTACACAAAAGAGCAAAATACCAATACCAAATACAGATTTTATACAGATTTTTTAAATCTTCGGATAGATAATGCTTTCAAAAATCTGGCAACACTGACGGGAACGACTGCAGCGACTGCGGCGCGGATAGATGTGCGAGGCCATTAACAAAAAGCGATGACTGCGGGGACTGTAGAGACTGCGGGGACTGTAGAGACTGCGGTGCGGCTAGGTCTGCGTTCACCATTACCGCACCCCGCACCGCCATCGCCTGCACGCACGACTCGTGCCCGGTGGCAGTCAGGTGCGCGCGTCGCGGTGCCAGCGCGGCGGCAGCGGCCGGCGCACAGAGGGGCAACGGCGGCGACGATCGATGCAAAATACGATTTTTCAGCAAAAAAAGTTGAGATCTTAATAAATAATTAAAAGTTTCTTTAAATCAGAATGATTCAAAATGAATTTATCATTTTGAATAATTCCGATTTAAAGAAACTTTCTCCGAAGTATTCCGGAATTATTCGGAATTATTCAGAAGTTTTGCAACTATAGTCTGTACTCAATTATTTGGTACCTATTTAACAAATAATTATTATTTGTTTAGGTATCTTTAATTATTGATACTATTAGAAAATACACAAAAAACGATGTGAAGTCAACATCAAAGAAGTAGAGGACGAATCTTTTTTTCAGATTGCCGGCTTTGATTCTAAACATTGAAGATGGCCGTATTTGATGTTAAGCCTATTGCAGATATCCATATTTGATCCCAACTAAATGCCAGATAGCCGTATTTGATTCTAAAAAAACTGAGGTAAACCAAGGGTTGTCAATAACATACAAAATATGTAAATTATTATATTTTAATTCAAAATACTAACGTAAATCAGTATCAAACATAAAATAAAAGTTTTTTTATGAAGTGCACGCGCATATTATTTAAATTTTCATGTTACCATGTTACATACATGTTTCAAATATTTTAAGAAAGAACTTTTGGCATATGGATACTTTTCGTTTGTCAATGTGTACTGCGTATTTAATGCTTGTCTGTCTTCTTTCTTTAAAACCAGGTCTAAGCTCCCACCCTGCCCGGAGTGGGAGGACTTATTTGATAATTTTACCACGTAAAAAAAAAAAAAAAAAAAGCTTCACGGGTACAATAGAACAAAATTTTAAAATTAGTGCGTCTTGTTTCTGTTTGTTCCGATGGACATAAATTATTGTATGCAATTTGTTAATTTGCACCATTGTTAATTTGCAACTTTGAAGAGCTTTTGTATCGTGTTCGCACACACTTTCTGGCAAAGATTTTGATGAATACCTGAATTTAAAAAAATAAAAGTAGGTAAGTAATTTGATACAGAGAGGCAATTTGGGAGAGGTCTACGTCCAGCAATGGACTGCGATAGGCGGAGCTGATGTTGATGAAGTAGTTTTATTAATTTTACAAAAACATAGGTACTGATAACATTGTTGTGATGGTTTTGGTGGAGATCCTGTACCTAATCTACAAGTACCTACAATTAAGAGTGATTCAAATTCAGTAAAACAAAACAAAATAACATGTACAAATGTAGGTACCAATCCAGCAATGCGAGGTAATCAAAATAAAAAATATTAAATTTATTTTATAAAAGTGGGAACCCTACACAAGGTACTCACCTTTTTTTCTTAGCTACATTTATTTTCCAATTATCCGGAACCTTCTGGCGTTTTCGGGAAAAACTATTATTTACAGGTGTTGGATAACAATTCATGGTTATAATTTCACAGAACCTGTCTAACTTCAGCAGCAGAAACGTTAATAAATCAATAAAATCACAAAGCCCAACTTAAGTAAAACTCATGCACCACCGTGACAACACGCAAACAAAATAGACGCCTGTGATTGGTCGAGCGAGCAGTTTGCCATGTTTGATTTTGAATCTTTACAGAAAGCCGAATTTGTTACTAATCTGTGACTTTTGAGTGGATTTTCTATAAAAGATAGCCATCTCTGATATGGACATTAAACTTCATTAGAAAGTATTTAAAATTTCGAATCTTGCCTTATTCACAGTTCGTTTTTACCAAAAACGACTGTTAGCCGGATTTGATTCTATAGGACTCAATTATAGTACAAAATCCAACCCTGATGACAAGCAGCGCCACCGTGTCGGAATGACTGTATTATTTGACTGAAAACTATCGAAAACAACGCGCCCAGTATAGCGAGGTGGGAAGAGCAGCGTTGCCAGATGTACGAGAAATCTCGTACCTTTACGAGATTTAGCAGTCTCTGTACGAGAAACGAGAAAAAAGTCTCGTACACTCTTTTACGAGATTTTAAGAATGTTGCTAATACAAACCAAAAACATTTAAAGAAAAGAATAATAATAATATAATATGTCCATGACACAAACTCGACTAAGCACATCACTAGATTCATTACCTCATCGCTAAATGTATCTTTAGTCGTTGACCGGGGAAACCCCACTAGATGTATTACACTACACATGTACTAGTAGCAAGTACCTACAAAATTTATTACTTAAGTTAATAATTTGTTTTATTTTTGAAGAGTTTAGTAAAATAATTAAAAAAATATGAATCACCTAGAATAAAGTTTTTTCATTTGGCGGTCCCAAACTCAAGGAATATTCCTACCCCAGGCTAGCTAGTTATAGCACATAGTGTACCTAAATAAAGGTATGAGATTTTTTAAATGTATACTTTACGAGATTTTGTATTGAAAGTACGAGATATTTGACAGCCCTAGTACGAGATAAAAAATTCGGCATCTGGCAACCCTGGCGAAGAGTGACAGCGTAGAAAATCAAATAAATACACGTCTCATCACAAAAATTGAAACACTTCCGTTTTATGGTTTCTGTCCTGATTTAACACAAAAGAGTTTTCATTCCATGAAAACAATCACATAATTGTATAGCTGGCAGTTTGGCCATTACAATGACAAGGGAAAATTCTAAATTCTAAATTAGAATTAAAATTGTTTATCCTATAAATCAGGGGTGGCCAACCGGTTGATCACGGCTATTAGTCGAGTCGATTGCGGCAAGGCAAACAATAATTTAAATTTTATAAAGTTTAATATGTATTAATACCTAATAATAATAATTATATGTAAAATATATAAGGAACTGATTGCGCAACGTAATTACCAACAAATTACGATATAATAGTCTAATGATTACGTTATTTACCTACCCTCATGAGTTTCTCGCAGTAGCTCTATTTTATTTTCTATACGAAATGACTAGCTAAATTATTACTCTTCGATGCGACATATTTCTAAAAGCAAGGATATCCTCTGGTCTAGACTTCTAGGCATTCGTTTCCAACGAGAAATGTCCAAATTAAAAGAAATGTGTTGTACAGTTGCATAATGTAACTAGCGCATTCACTTATCGTCTTATTTAATTACTGAATAAATTGTTTGGTTTGTATTTGTAATTGTCAAAGAGAATGAGGCATCCACCTTGTTAGTGTTGCCAATATAAGAGTTTTGATTTCCCTAGTTTTTATTACCTACCGAGGGCTTTTATTCTTTGTAGTATATTACTAACTACTTTAATCCAAAAATATTTTAACCGACTTGAAAAAGACAGGTTATTAGTGCGATTCGTATATATGTAATTATGTATATGCTATTGTTAGAATTGCATAACATTCATAATAGGTACTATGTAACTAACATAGTACCTACCTATTAGAATTACGAAACAAATTTACAAAATTTGTGGTGTGTATGTGTGTGAGGGAGGAAGGGGGAAAGGTGTATGAAATTATGTTTAGTTATTAACACACACAAGTTATGAAAATACAGACAGTAAATACAATGCACAAGTAACAGAACACAAAACACTTAGCAATGGGCCCCAAACTAGGCACAGCCTGTATCTTGGTGGCCCAATATTAAAGTAGAGGTTGACAGAAACCTACTCGTTACTCAGTTCGGAGTGACACAGCACAGCCCGTTAAAAAAAATGATATAATTAATATTTAAAAAACCTAATAATTGACATAATAATTCATATTCTGAGATACTCACATTGATAATATTAATGTGAGCTAATAATATTAGTGTAAGCATTATCAGTACGCCATTATAATTAAGTAGTTAGTAAATAGTTGCCAACAATTAAATTTTATGTTTTTCCGTTTAAAAAAAAATACTACATGAAAAACTACACTGTTTCATTTAAAATTTCAAGAAGTATGTAATTGGTAGATCCCACACGAATTCGTTGGTAAAAAGTATATCTTAGCTCTGATCAAGTTGGCCTGCTATAAATGAAATGATTCATTTTTTTTTTTTTTTAATAACTTTCACACAACGCCATCTAGTCCCAAACTAAGCAGAGCTTGTGGTATGAGTACTAGACAACTGATAAACATACATATATATTTTAAATACATACATGTTATAGATAAATTACACCCAGATACAGAACAAATGATCGTGCTCATCACACACACATTTGTCTAGGGTGGGAATCGAACCCACGACCTTGAGCATAGCAGTCAGGGCCACTGACCACTATACCAACAGGCCCGTCATTGTTTAGAGACAAATATGTATTTATAGTTGGAGTACATTTCACCTTTGAAAACTAAAAATTAGCGCTAATCTTAAACATTTTGTTCTTTATTCTTTTACTGTGACTTTTGGAACGTCTGAAAAAGTTTTTTTAAGCTATTGCATAGCTTTTATCGCGGGCTTTGAGCGCAGTGTCCGAATCAAGAAATTCCGTAACGAAAATAAACCTAACACCCCCCCACTCCGACCGGCACAGCGGTGCGGCGTTGAAAGCCGTGCATCATCTAACGTCGTTTCAGTTCGGCAGACTTCGGCACGGTGTTTGTGTGCGTGCGACTAGACGTATGCGTGTAGACTAGCTGCTATGAGCAGTTAGCAGCTAGTCTACACGCATACGTCTATAAGATAACAAAAATATTTTAAACAATATTAACTTCTCATTTATTCAATAAAAAAAAATGTTTTTTATCGGTCACCATGCTGAAAAAGTGTAACTTGAATTAACATCAAATAAAAAAAAAACTGCATAAATAAAATAAATAAATAATTATAATTGCATAAGTTGATAAAAAATGCTATGCAATAGCTTTACCGCGGCAGTCCCCGAGTGTCACACTAATTTTTTTTTAAACATGTGGATACTTTGCCCGCAGAAGCCGCCCAAGTTGTGGCATTGCTGGATTCTGGACTTAGTCAGCGTGTTGTGGCTGAAAGATTGCACCTAAGCCTATCGTCTGTCGGGCACGCTGCAATTGCGGCGGTAAGACCCCTCTTTGAGGAGTGGCTAGATCGGCGTCACGGCGTCCTGACCTACCGCAAGACGCAGGTCCTCACCGGACACGGAAGTTTCGGGAGGTACCTGTGTCTGATGGGAAAGGAGGAAACGCCTGGGTGTCACCACTGCGAGGGTCGCCCTGAGGACACCGTAGAGCACACGGTGCAAGACTGCCCCGCCTGGGCAGAGCACCGACGTGTCCTCACGGCGGCGATAGGTGGAGACCTCTCGCGCCCGGCATTGGTCGAGGCCATGCTGCGGGGCGAGAGGGAGTGGGAAGCGGTCGCCTCCTTCTGCGAAGCAGTCATGCTACCGAAGGAGGAGGCGGGCCGCGTGAGGGAGAGGATGGCGTCCTCCCTCCAGCCCAGCCGCAGTGGTAGACGCCCACGGCGTCGGACGTCGGCCGACGATCTCCGGCCACCGTAGGCGCGGGCATGCGGACAGCGAGTAAAGGGCAACTCGCTGTCCGACCATGGACCATGCCCGGGTCGACGGCGCGTCGTGTTCCACGCGCGCCTCAAAGAGCGTCAGCAACATGACGAGGCCCCCTCTGCAGAGGGCCGAAGCCTGCCGGGGTCGTGGGACTCATCCCGTTACCGTGGCCCCGGTATGTAAAGGGTTATTGAAGGAACACCGTGGATTTTAGTCAGTAAAAGTCTGACAGTCCCTCCCACCCTGCCCAGAGTGGGATGACTTATTTGATAATTTTACCACGTTAAAAAAAAAAAAAAAAAAAGCCTATCGTCTGTTCATAGAGTCTACAAACGCTATCGGGAGACTGGTTTGTTCACACGCCGTTCAGTATCTGGCAGGAATCGGGTCACTTCTGAGTGAGATGATTTATTGTAACAATTTCTTTACGAAATTGACGCCGTAATGCTTTTCAACTGCAGCAGCAACTTCATGTTGTACGTATGGTGGCTGTAAGTGACTCTACAAATAGAAGAAGGTTGAAGGAACGGAACGGAAGCCAGCAAATGGGCCGAAATTAACTACAGACCATCGAAGGGCGGGCCTTATCTTTGCACATGAGCACCTAAATTGGTCATACCTCCAGTGGAACAAAGTCCTCTTTTCTGATGAGTGTAAAATTATGCTGTATGGTAACGATGGAAGGAACAAGGTCTACAGAAGAGATAGAGAACGCTTTGCACAATGCTGCATTGAAGAAAAGATCAGCTATGGTGGCGGTTCGTGACCGGTTTGAGGAGAAATCAGCGCCGACGGTAAGACAGAGCTTGTCTTTGTGTCTGGGCCACGTCTGCTTGCGCTAAATAGTCATCAGTACATCGAACAGTGTCTTGAGCCTCACGTGATGCCCTATGCAAATTTTATTGGCAACAGTTTCACATTCATGCATGACAATGCTAGGGCTCACACCGTGAGCGTCGTACGAGATTATGTTACCGAAGTCGATATCCCCATTATGGAATAGCCAGCAAGAAGCCCGCATATGAATCCGATTGAACATCTATGGTATGAATTAAAGCGACGAATTTGTGCAAGAGATCCTGACTCAGTAACACTTAGCCAGCTGCAAAATGCAATCCAAGAGGAATGGAATGGAATGCCACAACATTTGATCGTGACTGTCATGAAGAACCGTATGGAAGCAGTAATAAGAGCTCGGGGAGGGAATACAAGTTATTAAATAAACGTTTCTTAGCTTTTTTTCATTTACGTGTGTTGTTTTAGTCAATTTTCTTCATACTCCATACAGGGTAAAAATGACTTGTTAAACAAAATACGTAACCTATGAAAATTTAATTTGAATTTAGAACATTAACATTAGGATTTGAAAACCTCATATTATTCACTATTAAACGACATTTGACATATTCCTAAATATACACATTTTTCTGAAAAACATAAACATGCAAGGTGTTTCGATTTTTCTGATGAGAAATGTATATTATTAACAAAAAATGAACAGTTATTATACTAGCCATAACATGAGAAATAATTATGTTAGTATTATACCCAGCATTCAGAACAACTATATCATTCTTTAAAATTAATAATATAATTACAGTAATAAATATATTATTTATTATTTTAGATTTGAAGGAATGAAATCATTAATACAAACAAAAAAAAGCAACATTGTGTATATTCACTTACTCGATACAAATCGACTAAAAACACTAAATAGCAGATCAATAATCGACTAAAAGTATGTTTTTCTACGTCACATCACTGGTTTTTTATTATGTGAAATCGTTTTTTCTCTTGTCGGCAATCAGTGGAAGCGTAGTATTAGAATTTTTGATAAATATTATAATTGACTGATATTTAGCAATATTCCAAGATGAAGCAAGTTATATTTGTTTGTTTGTTGTCGCTGTCGGTGTGCCTCAGCCAGCAAAATACACCATTAGGTAAGTTAAACTACGTAATTACAATTTTGTGACTACCAAAGTGTTTCATAAGAATTTTCTCACGATAAGATGCGTAGTTCTGACGTTGAGATATGTGTTCTATTGAGTATTGAGCGTCTGAGTATGGCAACATGTGGATGTGTTATCGATTTTTGGTTTACTTTGAGATTGGTATTCCACGTACTATTGTCAAGGTCAAGGAAGTATTCGTTGTTCCTGTACCAGTTGATTGCTGAGATTCTTTATGACGCGGCAATGCTGCATTGACTGCATTATACATAATTGATTAAGTGACTACGGCTTCTAAGCTTATTTAGCGGTTTGTTACATTACAAAAAAGATCTTTACATACCCGTTCTTGATAACGTAAAATCAAGTTTAACAAGCTCAAGAACGCGGTTATTGCACAATTATTAGTTAATGCATCAACTAATTAAATAATCTACTGGCTAAGATACCATTTTGTAACAGATGATATTGAATTACTAATTGGTTGGGTGGTTTAAATTTTTTCTTTTCTAACATTTTGAGTTGGCAGTATGACAATACCTTGGTTCAATGAGCTAGTTAAAATTTACAAATTACTTTTGATAATTTTATGCCAAGTCTTTTACTATTTTCTTTGAAACTTTAGTTTATGCCATATGACAAAGTGATATGCTTCCTCAAATATTTATAATATTGCCCGTACAAGCCCATTTCAACTCAAACATGCAAGAAATCTATTACCACAATTTCTAATTGCCCACCAACATGTAAAGGTAGGTTTTATTAAGTCAGCAGAAATTACACAACAAAACTCAATTTGGCAATACAGGAACTATTTTTATTGCTATAAAACTATAGTCCAACCTCATGCAATAGTCAAACTGGCTTTAAAGAAATATGAATAACTTAATAATAAAAAAGTAATAAACACATGTATGGTTTACTTTAATTGTATAGTTTTATATACACAACAGTATTGTTGTGTTGTGTACTAATGATAAGCTGTGCAGATGTTGTCTACATGTATATCTTGTTTTACAATATCTAACCTACAATCATTGTGTATTATAAAGCAGTCATCAACCTCTGGGCTGTGTGGCAGTCTCACTTAACTGTAGCATTCACTTATAAAAATTTTTAGTAAAATAAAATTGCACTAAGTGCCTCAAAGGCAGTAATTATTCTGATCTAAATTTTAACCCATACATAAACTTATGGTAAAGAACTCTGGCTGCATCAAATCTGTGATTAATATAATAACAATGCAGCCTGTTGCATTCCCAGTGCTAAAAAAAATTGACTGCCTACCCTTCTATTGAAATTTGAAAATTTTATTGTTACTTCAAACAAAAAATAGAGCCAGTATAAATATATAAGCATTCAAGTGTTTCACCATCACGTAAATTGATTGGGGTTCTCTTAGAAATCATCTTTGTAAGAACAAAGATGATTTTTTTTTGTTTCTTACAAAGATGATTTCTAAGAGGACGGAATCAACCACTTATGGCATTTTATTAGGGTTTACAGCCTTCTCTTGTACTTCTCGTTTTTAGAAAGATATAAGTAATACACTAGTTTTCCCTGTTTCTTTCCAGTACTCCTGTGTGCCAATTGGATATAGTCTAATTGATAAGTGACCTGTAATGAACTCAATTTACAGCATGTAGGAAGTGCAAAGTAGGTATGTCAACCATTTATGAACATGCATTTGTTCACCGAGTAGGAAACTAAGAACACAAATTTTAACCCTAATTTTAGCAGACTTGCATCATCTTCTACCTTGAGTATTCTTTTTACGAAAGCAAACAGGTTTTACTGTCGAAACAACTGATACTAGAAAAAAAATTAGAATTTTTCTCGGTGATTCCATCCACAAAAAGTCATTGACCCTTGTATAAATAAAAAATAATAAGTTAAGTTAAAAATAAATAAGTTCAAATAAAAAATAAACACTACTAAAATTTTCCGGTATAAAGTTGTTCTTTGTTACATTAGTCTATGTTGATGTGATTGCGTTTTTTTTTTCTATACTAAAATATAAAAATTCAATCTTATTTATGCAACAAAATGTAAAAAAAAAATGTTATAACAATGAACAGGATAGTACTGCTTCCATGTTGTCCTTGTAAATTTTCAGTTCATCAGTTGGTATTTTGTTGGTCTGATAATGCTGTTATTTTAATTAGGGTATTTTTTAAATTTTATTAACTTAGTGGGATAATTCTCACTCCTGGGCAAAGATCTCCTCCATACTTCCCCACTTCTTCTTCTGGGCTTTGTCTTCGCCTTTAGTCCCTGCACTGGACCATTGTGCATGGGCCATGACACCCATGCTCTGGTTCCCTCTTTTCAACGACTCTACCCCTAGTACTCTACTCTGATCAAACTGTGTGAGGGATAAATGGAAACAAATAGTCATAAAACCGAAACTCAGTGGATACTAGCACTTCAACCGTGTGGATTTCTACATAATTAATACATAGCCCATAGCACTCATAAATACCTTTCTACCAATGAAAAAAAATATTTGAATTGGATCATGAGTTTCGGAGATTACCTTTAGAAGTTTACAATACAAATTTTGTCTCTTTATAATATTAGTATAGATTATGAAATGCTGGTGAACCATGTTTTGTCCTTCAGGTGTGTTACAATTTAATGATTTTTATCAAAGAAGAACTATGATAAAAATCTTGTTTTAATTTTATGGTTTCTGATAGATCTGATTTTAGATAAAATTTCATGCTCTCATATTACTGTAGATCTTAATCATTTAAAAACATTATATCTCCATTTATATCGAGATACTAATATACTTAGTAGTATAATTTAAGAGTAAATGTTAGTAGCAAAACCTGTTGTCTATTAAAATATTGTTTAAAAATAAAACTAGCTGCTTCGTAACTCTTGCGTTAGCAACACCTGAACAACTCTATTGTTTTATAGAACTGATAATATTATTTTTATTATGATTTAGTAGCAGTTGCGCGAGGCTTCCCTCCCGTGGATTTTATCACGATAAAACATAACCTCCTTATTTTGCAGTCGTGAAAAAAAGTAGCCTGTAACCTTCATGAAGCTTCAAGCTACTTCTATACCAAATTCACACAGTAATTTATAAGATTACCGCATTTAAACAGAACAAACCAAAAATATTTGTTCAAAGCTTCTTCTCGAAGATTGCTGTGCTCCTGTGGACACGGTCTTCTTGCATAAGTGATGTAACAGTTATGGACTTCAGTTCAGAACAGTATTTAAATTTGCCTAAAATAACCGGTGAATATAGCTAAAGTAGAGCAGTATCACCAAAACATGTTTTTATTGTTTGTCGAAGCCAATATGTTCACCACGTCAATAACGGCAGCACTAAGCTAATTTCGTCGCCGTCAAAAACTTTCTTGAAGTGAATCATAGATATGAATTGAATCAATTATCCTGTTACCGTTTGTAAAGGGTCTTATCAATACTGGAATGTACTATGATTCTATTTATAGCTAGAAATCAAGTCTCACTTGAAAAAAACTGCTACAGACTTGAGCGGGTTTTTTTTCTCAAGGTTACGTGATAGATTTGATATGCTGGTAAAAATATGATTCGTGTACGAGTTTTTATAACACTTATTACTTAATTGATATGGTGTGGGTGTTTCACACTGAACATTCGATTTTTTAAACTAATATCATTGTTAATCAAATAAGGTTCCAAAAACTATTGTGACAAAAACCTATTTTCAATTGCCTTTTATCTCAATTTCTAGAGACAGCGGCGAAAAATGCTCCAGTAATATCTCAGCATAACTCTACAGCCCCAGACACTAAAACTAATGAAACTAAACAACCGGAGCATCCACAAGGGACCGCAACTGAATTATCACCAAAACCATCAGAAGTTATAGCAGGAAGCCAGAATGCTACATCTACAAACGCTACGCAAACCCAAACTGCGACAACCTCAAATGAGACGTCCACTAAGACCAGCGACACTAAACCAACAGAGAAGAACACCGCCACTGAGACTAAACCAACAGATGCCACGGTTAAGCCCGTAGACCCACCAAAACAGAAGAATGAGACTAAGCCCGCGACCCCCGCAGTCCCCGCAGTTCCTACGACTAACGGTACTGATGCGGCCGGTAAGGATAGCAAGAAGAATGAGACAACAACTCCTAAGGGTGAAAATGTTACCCCAACGGTAGCACCTGTCGAAGCTAAATCCAGAGCGTAAGTATTCTCATTATGTTTAACGTTAGGCCATATTTTTTGCAATACTCGCTAAATCCTCATCCGCCTTCTAAATCCGTACTGAATTTTTGTATTTGAACCGTTGTTTTTTAGGGTTCCGTAGCTGAATGGCAAAAAAACGGCACCCTTATAGATTCGTCATGTGTGTCTGTCTATCCGACCGTATGTCAATGTCATTTTATGTAACCAAAAATAGAAAAAATTAAATTATTTATTTATTTATTTTATTATTTTTGTACACACAATAAAATACATTAAGATAAGCATAATTATAATATTTGAGTACAAAGGTACTGCTTATTTCTTAAGAAATTATAATTATATTAATTAAATTAGTTTGATCTAGATATAGTCAGCAGTTTCTAAGATATATCACATTTTTAAAAACCGTAAAAATAACTCTGTCCCTTATACAAACACTATTAAAAACAAAGTTAATTTGCGTATTTACGACGGACCCCTTTATGAGCGAGCCCGACTTGCATTTGGCCAATTTTTTTTTGTTTCATTGCTAAAGTCAGTTATATCTTTAGTTATACAATTGTTATATCATTTAGTGTAGTCCAGCTAACGCCACGCTGCTCGGTAAAGCATTTCAATTAAAATAAGAACATAACATAGATTCTAAGTAAAAAAGAAAAGACTGCAGTTCGATCGCGGCTTACTCATTTATCTAACAAGGAAAACATTTACATTCGGTACGAGGAAAACCAGTACAACGTCTCATTTAACAGTTTCGTTTCGTGTCCTTTACTAATTCATACAAGTATCGATTATAGCACACTACCGAACAATCGCGTAGGACATTGACGTATCGCTGCTATGTTTAGAGTATAAAAGTGCCACTTTAGACGTTAAAGCGTGCTCGATTTCTTTGCACTGAGCGTTTAAATGACTTTTCCGACGTCGATGACGAATGATTTGTTGTGTAAACAACTTGAAATGATTTAACTGTATCTGGTTTTTATTTGGTTATCTATTGTTGTTATTTTACATCTAACACAACAAAAGCTCATATTAAATCGATAGTTTTTACTAGTAGAAACTATATTAGTACATACCTATTACCTAGGTACTGAAATTCAGTTATTTTAGAGTATTATGCTATAGCAGTGTTGAATGTCTGTTTCGCACGGATATGACGCACATTTATACACAAACCTTTTTTCTTTTTGCAAAGTATTTTAAGACTCGTTTGTTAGTATTTTTTGCGTGCGTCATTCAGGCCACTTACAATAATAACTATACAAGCCTTCTTTCATTTCAGCATGCTAAAATAGAATGTTACTTATATATTGGTAGTCTTGTCTGTCAATATTGCAGGAAGTTAATAATTACAAAGGTCATCTTATCACGGTATGATTGACATTCACGTTTATAATGTGAAGACTGAGCATTTGTTATCTACCATATTAATAAGGGGATGACAATGAAACTACACAGATACTGATTACGTCATTGCTAACAAAATGCCATGCGGTCGTATAAAACGGTATAAATATTCTATTATATCTGGACGTAAAAGAAATATTATCATAAAGACTGCTGTTTTTTTTTTTTTTTTTTTTTTTCATAAAATATTTTAATAGACATTTATGGTTTGAAGCGTACGCTACGCTTCAAAAACCAAAGTGTCTATTAAAATATTTACAAAATTTAATACTTAACTGAACCATTACTGATCATTATTTTACATCATTTTAACGAGAAAAATATTAACACAGTCTGACCGTTTCTCAGAAACCCAATGTTTTGTTTTAACATTCGTGGTATTTCGTAATCAGCATGAATTTGTAACGCGTAGAATGCCTGTGCACAAGTCCAACAGGTCAAGAACAATATCTAATCAAAAATAATTTATTTCATATAGGCCTATATATATGGGCACTTATAAATCTATAGAAACTAGTGAATGGTTCAAAATGGTCGTTTCCTATGGAGATGAACCAGAAACTCCATGTTTACTCTTTTCAAAACATTTATTTTCGCAATGTTTCCATAATAAAGTTTTATAGCTAAAGGCTAAACGACTAACTATCGGCGATTTACTCGCTCAAGAAAGGCACAATGAAATATACATTCCGCGTAAACGAAAAAGATGTATAATAGTTGCTCTCTGACTGTTCACACTGCCGGCGACTACTCGCTTCACTAGTTTTGTCGCTGAGCGACAAGAGCTGTCAAAGATAAGACTCGTTCAGCGATCACTTGGCGGTCAGAACTCACGCTGAGAGACCAACCAGATGATAGCTCAGCGACTAAACTATCGGAACAACACACTCGCTGCTCGCCAACTCGTTTTCAGAAGCTATCTCTACTAGCTACTCGTTCATCGTCGGCGGTGGGACAACTGTCTAATATTTGTCCTAAACTAATTTCAATCACCGTAACTAATATTACAGTAGTAAGGGCTGGTATATTCATGCATAGATAATGATAAAAATATTTATTTCATGTGGGCGAGCGGAGCTAACTCGCTACTCGTTCATCGTCGGCGGTGGGATAACTGCCGTAAAAGGGCAGTTAAAAGACAGCCGAATCAATCAAAAATGAATCTAAGAGCCTACAGTGTTCTCGCATTCATATAAAAAGCTTTCGCTTATTTCACTAATAATTATAATTATACTTTATTGTATACCTTACAATACACTTAAGGATACAAATAATAAAACTAGTGTACATAGGGCGGTCTTATCGCACAGGGCAATCTCTTACAGACAACCTTTGGATGGACAGAAATTAAAGGAGATATATTTAGGGCTGTCATTGTACAACATCATACATAATATTAATTAAACCTAATAATATAAAATACATACCACAAAATATAATATATACTAATACATATCAAATTCATAATACAGAAAGGAGGGGAAAAGAATTATAGTGAGAGGTAACGCTCCTTCACCATTCTTTTAAACGTAGATGTTTGAGCACGCCTCACATTTATGGGTAATGCATACCACAAACAGGCTGCTTGTATAGTCAAAGATTTATCGAAGAAAGAAGTGGAATGCATATGGATACTTAACTCTATTTAGGGCTGTCATTGTACAACATCATACATAATATTAATTAAACCTAAAAGTATAAAATACATATCACAAAATATAATATATACTAATACATATCAAATTCATAATAGAGGAAGGAGGGGAAAAGAATTATAGTGAGAGGTAACGCTCCTTCACCATTCTTTTAAACATAGATGTTTGAGCACGCCTCACATTTTAGGGTAATGCATACCACAAACAGGCTGCTTGTATAGTGAAAGATTTATCGAAGAAAGAAGTGGAATGCATACGGATACTTAACTCTATTTAGGGCTGTCATTGTACAACATCATACATAATATTAATTAAACCTAAAAGTATAAAATACATATCACAAAATATAATATATACTAATACATATCAAATTCATAATAGAGAAAGGAGGGGAAAAAAATTATAGTGAGAGGTAATGCTCCTTCACCATTCTTTTAAACGTAGATGTTTGAGCACGCCTCACATTTATGGGTAATGCATACCACAAACAGGCTGCTTGTATAGTGAAAGATTTATCGAAGAAAGAAGTGGAATGCATACGGATACTTAACTCTAAATTTTCTAATGATCTCAAGGACCTTGAATGTGTGTCACAGAGAAACCGAAAGTGGATTTAAAATAAATAGGTACTTACAACAAAAAAAGTCATACCATTATAAAAATATGTGTTAGTATATAGATTATTGTGTAATAGAATGTATTTCGTTTTTGTATGAATTGGAAAAATATGTATTAGTCTATTGTTACTTATTATGTATTCATATTTTCTATGGGCCTTAGAAGCCTGAAATAAATAAATTATCTCTTCACCACCTATGGTTGACTGGTAGAGAATGTCTGAGGCATTAAGTCCGCTTTAGTACATTTTATGGGGTATAAAGTTTTAATAACTAAATAATCCGCGAGTTGACAGTATGTTTAAAAATTTAAAATAACTATTTAATTATGTAAATCTATTGATATGAAGCACAAAATAGTACAAATGAAGAAAAGATTATTAATTATTTATTTTATTTTCCCTTGAGAAAAATGAGAGTTTTTATCTGTGAGTCACGTGATTAGAAACACCAATCAGAAAACGAGACGTCATCGTTCAATATTTTGACAGCTGACTGGTTATCTTTAGTTGATGCGTAAGACAAAATAAGAAATAACTAACTAACTGCTTGCACTGTCTGGACAGGTCCGCTCAAATTTGCGTGGTTATTTCCTCAAAAGAATACCATAGACATGAACTTACATGCTTCTCATATACAAATACAAATTGTCTGGACTTTAAAAGAGACGTTGACGACAAACTCAGAGGGAGTTTGTTTCGGTGTTTCTTCTCAGAGTAGTCAGTTAGGAAATACCGGCCTCATCTAGCGAAACTAAACACGCAAAAAAACATGACGTGTAAAAGTGTTATTTATAACCAATTTACAAATAAATATTTCATTTCATAACTAACTCTCTCTCTTCTGGTTCATTTGTCTTATCGTCCTGTAATAGTTGTTCGATGAGTTCCATTTTTGTCTTTTTAAAAAAGCAGATAGATAGATATATTATTTATTGTACACCATAACAGTAAAACAAATATGGACTTAACAACTAAAAAGGGTGATACAATGGGCGGTCTTATCGCTAAAAGCGATCTTTTACAGACAACCTTTGGATGGATTTGACACAGAAGTTCTAACTACTTCTTGCGAATATCTCTTTTTAAAGGGACATGAATAAATAGTTTCGTTGGCGTTTTTATAGTAGTATTCCCACAACAAGGTACTGCACAGCACTGATAATAATTTTTCACGTTCATAATAGAGTAAAATATCATAAAATACCCGAAGTACATTTATGTGCCGAATGCCAGGAAAGTTGTTTTTTGAACGATGACGTCATACATAGTCACGTGACCACAATGCCACGATTTAGGCCATAGTTTTTTAATAAATTAAAAAATTACTTATATTGTAATTGAAAGGTTAAGTGATGAATAAAATATTATTTTACGAGTACACATGAAGCGCTTCGAAGCGTTTCAAACAATTTTTACAAAGTTGTCAACTCGCGGATTATACTGGCTTCGATATATCGAGCTTAGGAGGCTATTCGAGCACTAGGGCTCCCAACCTCTAGACTGTCAAATACGAGGTTGTCATTCATATTTTTTTTTATTTTTTAGATTTGATGGACCAAGCTTCATTGGCGGCATGATACTGACTTTGGGTCTCCTAGCCATCGGCTTCATGGGATTCAAGTACTACAAGAACCAAACCGAAAGGAACTACCACACTCTCTAAATATATTAATAAGTTCACTATAATCTAAGTGCACCAAACTACGTATAAGATTTTAAGTTTTATTTTATAAAAAAAGGGAATTTATTTTATTTTACATTTTCGACTATCGAGTGCACTTAGTAAATACAGGTATCTTATACATGTAAATTTTGTTAATCTCAATATTTTTTAACGTAATTTAGCCTTTCCGAATTTATGTATCGGGGAAACATCTTAATACCGTTCGTTTAGTGTCTATGACTTCGCTGAACGAACGCTAATCTGAAATATCCCTTAGGTGGTTGGTCATTAGGTCTAATTTTAAAATTCGAATTTTACATCTGTTCTCTTTTAAATAGTTTTAGATTTTGTAACTTGTAGTAGATTGTTTGGCATTTATTTTTCTATGTTGCATGCTCTATGTTAAGTAAGTAAGCATGTATGTATCTGTCTTTAATTTTAAATTGCCAGGTTTGTAAACCAGAGTTATTACATTCGTAATATTATATGAAAATATGTGATTTGTACATTTGGAATCTATAGATGTTTATATACTGAATTTGTAAGATTCAAAAATATTATTAAAGACGTAAGGAGCCACTGATGATTATTATAGTACTGTTTCATCTTTGAGTGCAATTTAGTTGTAGTGTTGATGTTCTTTTTCTTGTAAACTGTGCCATGTTTCAGATTTCAAAGTGGAACACTGCATTTGGTAAAATTTATAAACAGCTTCGTACACACTATATTTCAAAGATGTAGCCATTAAGTATATTTATTAATGTTAAGTGTTATTGTAAGGAAACGCAATGTGATGATGAAAATAAGGGTCTAAAGTAGTACCTATATTGGTTTGGCATAATAAAGTTTACTGAATCTCGCACCTTATCCATACCTACACTACATCAACAACAACCTCATTTTTATCTCCACAGAATCTCGAAATTTCAATATCTCGAAACTTTTTTGTGTCAAACCATAACCAATTCTGTATATTTTGTTTGTTTTTTAATTTGTGATTTTAACACGCTATTTGTAAACTGGGAAAGTTGATTCCATCCTAAAGTGCTCTTAAATCTGAACTATTTATGGATAGTTATTCGAAAGGTTTACATGCCACTATATAAATTCTGTCTATCTTACTACTGCTACTTACTCATGTCTGTCAATGGTTATGTTAAATAAAGGTATACCTACACATAATCCACTTTTATTATGTTTTTTTTTACACTGAATACTTCGTAACCACAATTTCTAGGCGTTAAAATTTATTAAGACATTTGCGACATTTCTAAAATACCTTATTTTTTAAATATTTTTAATCGTAACGATAGAAGTCTAACATTCCCTTCACCCAGAGCTGGAGGAGTCATTTGATGATTTTTCTACCAGAAAAAAGATGTACATCAGAAAGTTCGGCCAGTCGAGGTAGGGACTAGGGAGCTGGCCGCTGCTCCAGTTTTTACTGACGATTATGTGACGCATAAAGATGCCAGCTAAAGAATTTGTGACAGAATAGTTCGAAAGTTAAAAGCATTTATTTATGGCCGAACGACCCGATATCAACTTTCGGCCAACCTGAATCTCCATAACTGAGGACCTTAAGCCGGCTCTACACGTTGGCCAACACAGTGGCGAATGTAGTGGCTAGTGCCTATTCGCCAACGTGTAGAGGGGGTGTTTGTGCATGTTGGGTTGTGTTGGAATGATGGCCGACGAGTTGGCGCGAGATCCGTGTGGTGTCGGTTTTTTGCAAAAGATCAAAGGGTTGTTAGCCGAGTATTGGCTACCGCGTCCACACGTTGGCCGCGCGTTTAGTATGCTACGAGCTCCCAGAACGATCGCACGCACCTGATTAAACATTTGAACCGACTTCTAAAAAAAGAAGGAGGTTCTCAGTTCGTCTTGAACTTTTTTTTTTATGTATGTTACCTCATAACTCGAAGTCAGCTCGACCGATTTAGAAAATTCTCTTTTCATTTGAAATGGTATACTTTCTAGTTGGTCCCATTGTTATGAAATCAGGATCTGATGATGGGATCCTGGAGTAATCGAGGGAACTCTTCAAATATTATAGGCACACCTATAGCGTTTTGGGTATTTCTTATAGTATCTTGTGCAGTTGCTCTCGAAAAACACCATTAGGGGAAGTGGAACTGATGAATGATGAAGACTACAGATGACCACAGAAACTACTCAATAATAAGTATTTCGTGGATTGCGATTCGATTACTTGAATATGGATGTTAAGCACTATATGTTCGTCACAATGCATATGGTGATGTAGAGCTGATGGTCACGTACCAGGAGAACTCCTCAAAAATTAATGGCTCTGCATCGGGAAAAGCAATATTTTGTAAAAGGTGATAAGTAGTTGACATTTTGGCTTTTGTAACTAGATAAATTACAAACCGACCCACTAAAAAGCGTGAAAAAAACTTTTTAACAAAAAATAAAACCGACTTCCATATTAAAATACTACAAAGGCAAAAATAACTATAATTTCGGAAGGCGGTGTAAAAAAAAGAAAATACAAAACGAATAACACCGACTACCGAAATTAAAGTTATTTTTGGCGTTGTAGTGTTTTGATATGGAAGGTGGTTTTATTTTTTTTTTTAAAGTTTTTATAGTCACGTGTCGGTAACAACTAGTGTAAACAAAATGTCAGTAATGACTAATAACAAAGAAACTTTTCGGTTTATAGAGCTCTACCAAGCCGTAAATTGTTTGTGGAACCCAAAAAGCAGCAGTTAGCGCCTCAATATCCATTTTAATAAATACGTCCGCACATTGGCCTGAACCGTAACAAACTGAACGACCTTCCAACGTGTGGACGCTATCACGAACTCTTGGCCAATAAGCTGGCCACTACATTCGCCACTGTGTTGGCCAACGTGTAGAGCCGGCTTTAGAAAAACTGTTAAGCCGGATCCGCTGCGCCGTGTTTTCGTGTTTGCAAACAGTATAACATTGTTAGCTAACCGAATAGTGTCTGCTTCGTTGAAACTCATTTTTGAAATTAAACAAAAACATTACAATTGGCGCAGCGGACGGGCGGTTTTACTAACAGGTTTTGTTGGAAAATTGGCGCAGCGGACCCGACTTTAGATTTTGGTCGCAGGTAGCTTGCTATTAATATAGTAATCTGTGGTCGTAGAAGGGGATTACCCTTCTATAGACAATAGCTTATGTTTAGAGCATGTGTTGCCAGTTTCTCGTAATTGGTACCTATTTAGTAGATGTATTTTTATAAATTAAGTAAAAAATGATTTAATACAGTTTAATCCTGCCATTTACTTTTTTACTGTTGCTCTAATTTATTTCTGTATTGACAATTTAGTACGTCGAAATTGAAATTTTGTTAGTTTGATACGATTTCTCAGATAATATTTGATTTTACAGATATTACTTAATCGGAAGTTTTAAAAATAAATTGAAAAGTACTCGATACCTAACAATATCGATACTTTCGTTTCGGTACTTTTCTCGGTATCGATAAATCTGATACAAAACTGGTATCGAGTAAAGTATCGATACTTTTGCAATTTTGTGGAACACTAAGAAGAAACACTTAAATAGGAAATAAGGAATCAACTAGACTAGAACTTAGAAACTAGAATACAATTATATTTATCGCATTAGGGGTGGCCGAGATGCGAATGCGACATCGGGTCTTCATCGCGATCCGACATAGTTCTAGGTAAATGTGGACACTGACTCGGGTACTCGAACTTTTCACAAAGAGTTTTTCACAAAGGTTTTTCACAAAGAACAATGGCAGCCACCCATACATTAATTTAGCTGAGATAAGATTTTTGCGTGTTTGAATGAAAAATATCTTGTTTAACTCGGCGTCAACTTCTGAATTAGTTTGTGCAAGAATTTTTGTTCGAGAAGTCCGAGAATAATAGAAATTCAGTCATGAACTTTTGTCGGTTATGTTTATGGTTAGCGTTGCCAGGCGTCCGGATAAAGCAGGACATAGGTAGGCTTCTTGATTGCGTGTCCAGCCAAAATAAACGGTGTCTGGCTTGTCCGGCTTTTGTTAGGCTTTTTACATTTCGCAAACGAGCGAGCGCCGATGACTGATTATGACAATAATAAAAAAAGCTTGATTTTATATACATTTTTTGTCGTACCTATTAATACTGAGACACAAAATCCTCATTAATGTAGGGTGTCCGGCCTTTCTTCCCAAATGTCCGGCCAAACTGGCTGGTCTATCCGGCTATTAGGTTTGGCGACCTGGCAACCCTTTTTATGGTAATTGCAATTCGAGGAAGTAAAAGGGCAATATTGAATTGTATATTCCTTACCCAGTTATTACAGAATGCAATGTCTTGTAAAAGGTAGGTAATCCCAGTGGTTATAAATACTCTTTGGTAGGCCTTAACTTAGTGTAATGATATATATTAACTCCTTGGTTAATATTGAACGCCATATTTAAAGAAGAAACTGAGTTGTCAGCATTGATTGTGTCATTGTATAAATTATGTTGAATTTTGTTAAATAAAACCTATATTACGGGTATATTCTTTACTACAATTTATTTAACAAAATGGAAAAATATCTACGACCAGAACGTTTCGACGGAGACCCGTCCTCAAGCCAAGATCTGTCCCCTCAGTGGACACATTGGAAAAACACATTCGAAAATTTTCTGACAGCTATAACTACTGACGAGAAAACTATTGCAAAAGAGACTAAATACCGATTACTAACTAATCATCTGTCCTCTACAACTTTTATGCACATACAGGATTGCACTGATTACGATACTGCTATAATGAGACTGGATGCACTATTTTTGAAACCACCTAACGAAATATATTCCAGGCACAAATTAGCAAAACGAGCACAACAGCCAGGTGAGTCCATCGACCAATATCTACAAGCCTTGAAACTGCTCTCAAAAGAATGCAATTTTAAACAAGTAACAGCTGAACAAAACGAAAGTGAGTTTATTAGAGACGCTTTCATATCCGGACTTTCGTCGTCCTTAGTACGTCAAAGACTGTTGGAAAATAGCACACTCACTTTAGATGATGCATTCAAGCAGGCCCGCACTCTAGAGATGGCGCAAATACACAGTGATGATTACCAGAAACATAATATTAGTACCTTTGCCTATGCGGTCCGTAATAACAATCAGAGAACTCACATCCAAGAACTATGCTATTTCTGTGGAAACAAGAGACATGCACGGCAAAATTGTCCGGCTGCTGGTACAACCTGCCTCAAATGTGGAAAAAGAGGTCATTTTGCAAAAGTGTGCAAAAATGCATTGACTGCGCCGCCACAAAGGAGTGCTTTTACTAGTGCTATAGATGAACCACCGAACAAACACATGGGAAATGGAGAGTCGCAGAAATTGTTATCATGTATCGAGGCTGCTACAACTGATCTCGATAAAGCTATGATACCGATTAAAATAAACGGATAATTTGTAGCCAGAGCATTGATTGACACAGGGAGTACTGCTAGTTTTATAGACAGCCGACTAGTTTGTCAACACAATATACAAAAGAGCTCATGCTACCAACATGTCAGCATGGCAGCCTCAAATCTAAAAACAAAGGTAGATGCACTGTGTTCCGTCAATATCGATCTGCAAGGTCATAGTTTTCAAGTTAACTTATTAATAATGGAAAACTTATGTACGGATGTCATAATCGGCCATGATATTCTTAAGAAACATAATACATTAGAAATGCATTTCGGCGGATCTGGAGCTCCACTGATATTATGTGCACTATCTCAAGCTAACGTCGATCCAATCAGTCTATTCCCGAATCTCTTACCAGACTGCAAGCCAATAGCTGTTAAATCACGAAGATACTCAGATAGTGATATGCAGTTTATTCGTACTGAAATAAATAAATTACTAGCTGAAGGTATTATAGAACCTAGCTCGTCACCATGGAGAGCACAAGTGCTTGTAACTGAAAATGAAAATCATAAAAAAAGGATGTGTATAGACTACTCACAGACAGTAAATAGATACACGCAACTAGACGCTTACCCTTTACCAAGTATTGAACAGATAGTCTCTAAAGTAGCTAAACATAGTGTCTACAGCAAAATTGACTTAAAAAGTGCGTACCATCAGATTCCGATTCTTGAAACAGAAAAACCTTATACAGCATTTGAAGCAGAAGGTAATTTATACCAATTCCGAAGAATACCTTTCGGGGTAACCAATGGAGTAGCGGTTTTTCAAAGAACTGTCAATAATATAATCGCAAAAGAGCAACTTAAAGGAGTATACGCGTATTTGGATGACATCACAGTTTGTGGAACTACCCAAGCTGACCACGATCAAAAACTGCAGCATTTTCTTGATATTGCCAAACGGTATAACCTTACACTGAATCTTGAAAAGAGTGAATTTTCATTGAAAGAGATAAGTATTCTAGGATATACTATAAACAATGGAGTAATTAAACCCGACCGGGATCGTCTACGTCCACTATTAGAGCTGCCTCTGCCTTCAGACTCGGCATCGCTCCGACGAGCATTGGGATTATTTGCTCACTATTCTAAATATGTGCCAGGATTCTCTCATAAAATGAGTCCCTCGTTTCGCAAGGCACATTCCCTCTCGATTCTGAGGCAGTAAACGCTTTTAACTCTCTAAAGCAAGAGATAGCCCGATCAGCAGTACACGCGATTGACGACAACATACAATTTGTTGTTGAAACAGACGCTTCAGACTACGCTATCGCGGGAACTCTGTCACAAGAAGGCAGACCAGTTGCATTTTTCTCGAGAAGCCTTCACGGTAGTGAACGGAATCATCCAGCCATAGAGAAGGAGGCCGCGGCTATAGTCGAATGTCTTTGAAGATGGAGACAATTCCTCATCGGACGAGAATTCAAACTGATAACTGACCAAAAATCGGTCGCATTCATGTTCAATCAGGAGCATGCGTCAAGAATTAAAAATGACAAAATACAACGTTGGCGATTAGAACTTTCTGAATACAATTTTGACATAGTTTATCGCCCTGGAAAGGAAAATATAGCAGCTGATGCTTTATCAAGAGCCAATGCACCATTAGTAGCCTCTTTACATTTACATAGTTCAGAAAATGCACTCAAAGAACTGCATAAAACCTTGTGTCATCCTAGAGTAACAAGAATGCTCCATTGGGTTCGAAGCAAAAATTTACCTTACTCCACCGAAGAGATAAGACGTATTACTGTGAACTGTTCCATATGTGCAGAAGTAAAGCCTCGTTTTCAACAAAACATGGGAAAACTAATAAAAGCGTTGGCCCCATTTGAAAGAATATCGATAGATTTTAAAGGTCCACTTCCCTCAGATGGAACTGCGAACAATCGATATATCCTTACGATTGTGGATGAATATTCCCGATTCCCATTTGCGTATCCCTGCCCAGACTTGAGTACAAACACGGTAATTAATAAACTGACTGATTTATTTTCTATATTTGGAATGCCAACTTACGTACACTCAGATCGTGGCACTTCTTTTCTTTCAAAAAAGATGAAAGATTTTTTTCACCAGAAGGGCATTGCTACGAGCTACACTACACCGTACAACCCTCAGGGTAATGGACAAACAGAGAGATACAACGGAATTATTTGGCGAACAGTACAATTGGCTCTGAAAAGCCATGATCTACCTATAACTAAATGGGAGTCAGTTTTAACTCAGGCTCTGCATTCTGTAAGATCGCTTCTTTGCACGGCTACAAACTGTACGCCTCATGAGCGGATGTTTTCTCACGCCAGGAGGTCCTCAACGGGTCAGTCGATGCCTACATCCACAGGAAAAGTACTAATGCGAAACCATAATCGAACTAGTAAATATGATCCATTGGTTGAAGAAGTAGAGACTCTGGAAAGTTATCCTCAACATTCTCGTGTGCGTTTGAGCAGTGGTAGAGAAGTTGTCGTATCTAATCGACACCTAGCTCCTGCTGGGGAATGTTCTTTAAAACTGGATGAAGCGGATTCCAATGATGACGACGAGTTCATCGATGCAGTCGCTGGCGATGAGCGTGACACAGAAGGCCAGCGAGATTCCCAGAATGAGATGGTCCTGCGTCGTTCTGAAAGAGAACGACGTCCGCCTGCTCATCTAGCGGACTACGTACAATAATAATAAGCCCAGGAGAATGTAATGATATATATTAACTCCTTGGTTAATATTGAACGCCATATTTAAAGAAGAAACTGAGTTGTCAGCATTGATTGTGTCATTGTACAAATTATGTTGAATTTTGTTAAATAAAACCTATATTACGGGTATATTCTTTACTACACTTAGGTATATAATTGGTATGTCAACAGGTCTGTCTGAGGCTGCCAGTCACCGTCAGCATTGTTTTAGGTATTGAAGCAAGAGGATTATAACAGTATTCTGGGATTTTATAAATACTTGCTAACTTTTAGATAAATAAGTACCTAGAGTCTGGCAAACGAAAGTAGAGACTGAAAAAGTGCGGCAAATTTAAAAAATATCAGCATAGCAACCCCAAAACTACTATGAAATACCTGGAATAACTTTATTTGATACTTTAGAATTATGTATTTTATTTCATCGGAATAAAAATACAAGAGATATTTTAGGTAGGTAATAGTTTAGATATTGTCATAATTCGATTTAAAAAAAACAAACAACAGTATTCTAAAATAGTTCTGATTTATTCACTTATAGTCAAAATCTGAATGTAAGACTTCCATGTGGAAAGTTTCATTAGAGTCACTGGAGTCATTGTTTCCTACGTTAATTATAAAACTTTCTAAATTATTTTCTGTAATTCTGTCCCTTTATGTTTATTTTCAACATGGATGACATGATCAGTAATTTTTTTTTACTCCTCGGGAGTTATATTTTCAAACGACTCTTTTATAAATTTCTGTAACTCCACTGCAGGCAGAGCAATATTTTTATTTGCCACTTTACGTATAGCCAAACTCTATACTAACTCAATGGCATTTAGATCACAGTGGTAGGGGGAACTCGCATTACCTCGTGCCAATTCTGCTTCAGAATTTCATCAGCTTCATATACTGGCTCTGGTGTGTTTCGTTTTAAACTTGTTTTCTAACGTTATGAAATTCGGTAATTTTGTTATTAATAGCATCTATGTCGAAACTACACACATCAAAAGTGTCTAGGGATCAAGCATTTTTATGCGGATTTCTTGAGAATGAGATGTGGCTTTGTAATAAATTTATGATTTTATAAATTTATATGGATCCTTTTTGGTGCATTTCATAATTTGAAACAGGAACTGTTAATCAAATTCGAGTAAAAGATGAAAATCAGCTGTCAATATTTTCCCTATAAAAACATACAACGCATTGAAGACATTATTAGTGCTACTGTTTCCCTACTACTGATTAAAACCAACGTTATTATGGAGCGGCGACGTCATTTAAGCAGGGAAGAAATGCTCAGAGCCGTGGGAATGATAGAAGCTGGTTCCCGGCAACGTACTGTGGCTTTAGCTCTGAATACAAGTCAGAGTGTTATCAGTCGACTTTGGACACGTTACCGAAGCACTGGTACCATGGCTGAGCGCCATGGAGGACGGTATCGCTGCACCACACGGAGACAAGACCGATACATTCAAATCTTAACTCGAAGAGCTCCAACAATAACCGCCATGATGTTAGCCGTGAGGCTTCATCACTCTTCAGGGAACTTAATTAGCGACCAAACAGTCAGAAACCGCTTGCATGAAGTGAACCTTCATTCCCGAAGACCGCTACGGGTACCACCTATAGCAATGCACAATCGTAGGATTCGATATCAATGGGCTCTTGAACACAGAAATTGGGCAGAAGAACAATGGTGTTTCGTGTGCTTTTCTGATGAGTCTCGTTTTGGTATGAGACCGGATACAAGACGTATACGACACTGGAGAACCCCTGGACGCCAACAGCGATTAAAATCCTGCCAGGAAGCCCATCCTTATAGTGGTGGAACCATCATGGTATGGGCGGGTATTTGGATCGGCGGAAGAACTGAGTTGATTTGGATCAGAGGCAACCTCAACGCTCAAATTTATGCTGAGACGATTGTATCTGACGTCATCGTTCCTCTACAAGTGCAAATCGGTCCCTTATTTCAGTTAATGCATGATAATGCACGACCGCACACCGCAAGAGTTGTAAGACAGACTCTCGCCGCAGCTAACATCAATGTCCTGCTCTGGCCTGCTCAGTCGCCAGACTTGAACCCGATTGAGCATGCGTGGGATATGTTACAGAGAAGAGCTCTGCCGAATATGTCGCAAGAAGACATTTTTTTGTTGTTGCAACGAACATGGGCGGCCATTCCACAGCGTGATTTGGATGAACTCATTTTGAGTATGCCAAACCGATGTTCTTGTGTTGTTAGTGTTCGCGGTAGAAACACGGATTATTAATTGTTTAAGTTACCCAATAAAATTTGAAAGAAAACTGTTATTTCAGTCTTTTTTACGAACTTTAATGTTAGTGGTTCAAATGTCAAAAATCCCTTTATTAGGAAAATGGCAAATTTCTTTATTAATGCAAAGGTGACTTGGTTTATCGTTACTGTGACAAACGAAAACACTTTATTTGATGAATCCTTAAAGAAAATTTTAATTAATATCAATCAGGAGAAAAGTTATTGCAAAAATATATGTTGATCCCTAGACACTTTTGATGTGTGTATCTATGTCGGACACTGTGGGTTTATATGGCCTTTACGCGCACCTTCCTTTTTAATTCTTATTAATGTAGTAACGCTCACTTCTGGAAAGAATGGTAAAACAAAATGATTAGGTTTTCAAATCATGAATTCAATGACATCTTTATAAAATTTATGTACTCCTAGTAAAAACTTACCAGTGATTGAAGCTATTTTATCCAAGTACTGGTTCTGGGTTCTTATCCTATCTTTCTGCTCTAAATCCGTAAGTTTTTCAATAGGTTTCACTATCTCATCAACCCCTGCTACATCCACCAGATTTTCTATAAAAGAAAAAAAAAATGTTAAAAACCATACAACATTTAATTGTATGTTAAATAACCATAATGTTTAACATTCTATAAAATGAATGTGAATCAAAATAAATAAATATTTTTCCTCGATAAATATAAATTGTGAATTACGACAAAAGTATCAACTTAGTAGCGTCATACTTGTATAATGTTGTTTCTAATAAAACAATTTATTAGCTTACTGCTTTTAATAAGTAACAAGTAGCTTCCCAAGAATCCCGAGATCGCTGTCTCAAACCAACGCCATTGCTCCTTCGACACTCTAGTGTTGTTCACATACGACTTCACTAGTGATGTTCTTATTAGTAAACTAAGCATACATACTACATCTTTCCCTTACACTTTAATATAATAAATTTTTAACACACATAATCTGCTAAATGTTTTGGTGGAACTATGTTTCTCCTAGGTCTCAACTGACAACTTTGTATTTGCTCTTGGGCATCTTCCATTACAACTACATCTTGACCATCACTATTCCTTCTTTCTCTATATACATTTTGTTCTTCTGGTTGAAACTGTTCATTGTTTAATACATCCAGATTACATTTTTGGCGACTATTTACATCTTTTTGAAATGAAGGTTTTACATGCAATGTATTCCTTCTAATTACCTGCCCATTAACATCTTTTAGAATCAGTGACCTCGGAGATGAGTGTATATCTACAACATTTGCTGGGACCCAAATATTATCCCTTAAGTAAACGACATCTTGGCCAGAATAAAATGTGTGTTTGTTACACTTTGCTGTCTTATCAAAGTTTCTTTTATTAAACATATTTACTTTATTTTGAATTTCTTTAAAATTTGTTACCAACTTTGGTTTTAACAATACATCATGAATAGGTAGTTTGGTTCTTGTCAATCTGCTAAATAGTAACTGTGATGGTGTGTATTGTGAACCTAGTACTGGAGTATTTCGATATTCCAGCAACACTTCTTGAAAGTCCACACCACACTCAGTTGATTTATTTAGCAAATTTTTAGCAATTCCAACAAATCTTTCAACAAACCCATTGGACCTAGGATATTTTGGGCTTGAAGTAATCAATTTTATATTCCAAAGTTTTGCAAAATTCTGGAACTCAAAAGAGTTGAATGGCATATTATCAGCCCTCAAAATCCTTGGTATACCATGAGTTGAGAAAATATTTTTCAATATATTAATCACAGTTGATGCAGTTAATGAACTTACATGAATTAAGTCAAACCACTTAGAGTAATAGTCAGTTACAATTAAATAAGTTTTGCCATTCCACTGTAGAAAATCACAAGCTATTTTTTGAAACGGTAAGGTAGGTATCTCATCAAGCAACATAGGTTCTTTTGATTTTTTCACACTATATTTTTCACATGTTTCACATTTTGATATAATATTAATGAAATCAGTCTCAAGATTCGGCCAATAAAATAAAGATTTTGCTCTGGCAATTGTCTTATTTATTCCAAAATGACTTGAATGAACTTTTTTAATTACTCTATCTCTTAATACCAATGGTACTATAATTTTATAATCTAAATAAACAATGCCATTTTCATATGTAATGTTATCTTTAAATTTATAATAAAATTTTACATTATCAGCTACTTTACTTTTGCATTTAGGCCATCCATTTTTATAGTATAATTTTAATTGCTGAAGGACTAAATCATCTTCAGTTTCTAACATAATTAGATTTTGTACTTCTTCACTGACATTAATAGTATGGACAGTTTTAGTAAGAGAACAATCCAATTGTGTATTGTCAGCATTGCTCGAAGCACGACTCAAGGCATCAGCTACATGCATCTTAGAACCTGGAGTGTATTGAACATCCAAATCATAAATGCTTAATTTTATTTTTATTTTTCGTAAGCGCTGAGAACCAATGGAATTAATTTCTTTCTTCATAACTGCCACTAATGGTTGATGATCTGTTTGCACAATTATATGCCTTCCATAAATATAGTAGTGAAACTTTTTACAAGCAAAAAGTATTGCTAAAAATTCCTTATCAATCTGTCCATACTCTGATTCACAAGTAGATAAACTTTTTGAAGCATATGAAATTGGATGACCATTTTGCATTAATACACAACCAATTGCATCCTTAGAACTGTCAGTCTGAATTACAATTTGGTTTTTGGGATCAAAATTTACAAGTACTGGTGGACTTATTAAGAGATTCTTAATGTTATTGACACATGTAGTATAACTATTGTTCCATACAAAGTCTACGTTTTTCTTTAATAACTGCCTCAGTGGACTGGTTACTTCAGACATATTGGGAATGTATTCCCTAAAATAATTAACAAAACCTAAAAATCTCTGAAGACTTTGTTTATCGATTGGCATGTCATATTCTAACACAGCCCTAATCTTATCTTTGTCTGGTACTAAATTTCCATCTACAATTTCATGGCCAAAATATTTAACTACATCAGGTAAGTATTGAATTTTCTTTGGGTTAAACTTAATATTTAACTCACGTGCTCTGCTGAGGACTTTTTCGAGTATCTCATCATGTTTTTCTCTGGATTCCGCGTGAATTAAGAAATCATCGATATATGTAAACAAACCTTCAATGTCACTAAAGCAATTTCTACAGTTTTCTTGAAAAACTTCAGCTGAGATTTCAAGTCCAAATGGTAAAACATTAAAACAATAAGATCCATAAATTGTAGAGAATGTACAGTACTTTTTACTGTCATCCGTCAACCGAATCTGCCAGAACGATTCTTTCAGATCTAAAACAGAGAAGAATTTTGAATTACCTATTTGTGACTTTAAGTCATTGATAGTTGGAATTTCATAATACTTTTTAAGAATGCACTCATTGAGAGCCCTGGGGTCTAAACATAAACGGATAGAACCATCATTTTTTTCCACAATAACAATCCTATTCACCCATTCTGAAGCCTCCTCTACTTTGGATATTACATTTAGTTTACAGAGTCTGTCCAACTCTTCTTTTAATTTATCTTTTAATTTCAAAGGAACCCTGTGTGGAGGTTTGGACACTGGAATAGAGTTTTCTTTTAATAAAATTCTATATTTTTTAGGAAATTGACCGGTGCCTGAGAAAACATCTTTATACTTATCCATCAGGGTCTGTTTATTTGATTGATTATTTTTAATACTGTTTATAAACTTTCTCTCAACAATGCCCAGTAATAAACATGAATCCTTCCCTAATGTTGGCTGATATGCAGAACTAGTGACAATAAAATCCAGTAAATAAACTTTTGACTTTAACTTTGTTTCCAATAAAACAGTGCCATAGGTTTTAATTTTTGATCTGTTGTATGCCTGTAATGTGACTTTTGATTTACTAAGTTTAATATTGTTAAGTTTATTTCTTGAAATTTTGTTTTTTATATCCTCTAGCAACGAGATAGGTATCAGGTTAACATCAGACCCAGTATCCAGTTTGAAGTTACAATTTATGACATTTTCAATAATTAAGTTTTGCTCCCAACAGTTAACATTATTTACTTGACCTACCGATTCACAAAAAAAATCCTCTTTATCATTGTTCTCCTCCGATACAACTTGCACTTTTTTGGTGCGGCACACTTTTGCAAAGTGGTTATATTTTCCACACTTTGTACATTTTGCTCCCCTTGCAGGGCATTTATTGATATCCCGCTCATGTTTGCCACCACACCACTTGCACTGTATAGTGGGGCTTTTCACCTGCACCTTGTGAACGTCCGCGACTTCTGCTGAGTCACCTTGCACTTCTTTTATTTGCGACTTTGTCACCTCTGAGAGACGTAGCCTTTTTACAGTTTTATCTAAATCCACATCTCCCATGCTCAATAAATTTTCCTGTTCGGATTTATTGGTTGTGCCAAAAATAATCCTATCGCGGATGGTTTCATCTTCATTTGTGAACTCACAGTTTCTAGCTAAACTTTTCAAGTCCGTGAAATACACATCGAATGGCTCCCCCGGGAGCTGAGAGCGCTTATAGAAAAGAAATCTTGAAAACAGTACATTCTTCTTCGGTTCACAATATTGATCGAACGATTTCAATACGTCATCGAATGTAGCCTCCTTGTTTTTCCCGTCGGCCTCAACGAGCTTGTCGAAACCAAAATTATTGTAAATATGTACTCCTTCCTCGCCAATGACATTTAGAAAAATTGCTATTTTTCTTTTATCCTTTTCGTCATCAAGTCCCGAGGCAATAAGGTATATATTTAGTTGTTGCTTAAACCTCTTCCAATTGCTTGGCAAATCCCCACCGAGACACAGTTTTTCGGGTAGGTTGTACGATGACGCTCCGGCCATATTTGCTTAGTTACAAACTTTACAGCAAATAGAAACAGATTCAGGTAATTCATACCTTTAAAACAATTACAGCTGCGCCATGTATAATGTTGTTTCTAATAAAACAATTTATTAGCTTACTGCTTTTAATAAGTAACAAGTAGCTTCCCAAGAATCCCGAGATCGCTGTCTCAAACCAACGCCATTGCTCCTTCGACACTCTAGTGTTGTTCACAGAACATATACTCCTTGAGGTGTTGTTCACATACGACTTCACTAGTGATGTTCTTATTAGTAAACTAAGCATACATACTACAATACTAACTATGAAATCGAACACCACACGTAAACAATCTTGTTTTTGTTTGAATTCGGCGTCTTTCTCCTGTTGTTTTTCTTGATATTTAGACATCATGCGAAACAACATCTCCTGTACTCCACTTTTAAGTTTGTTCATTTTTCGCTGAATAAACGCTATTAACAAGATCACAACAAATCACCAACAACACGCCATCTTGTTTTGAAAATTGAGTTTGACATTAGTATAACATTGCCATATAAAAACTTTGCAAATAATTCGAGTGTCTACTTTCGTTTGCCAGACTCTATTTATAAAATCCTAGATCGTTTGTGGGATATGTTGAGTAAGTTGGTAAGAACCAATAAAACAATTTTTTTTTACATTAATATTTATTCTTCGATATCCTCTCTTATAATTATTTCATCCAGAAATTCTGCAGGTGCTGTAATATTTTGCTGATATCTGGCCCATCCTAAATACCAAACTAGCGTCATTACATGAGCGCAACATCCTACTGTGCGCCGACCAACTAAGCAATTACCTACAGCAGAACTCACTGATTCCTGTCAAGTGAAAATTAAAGAAAACGGAAAACAATCGAGAGCAACACAAGCCACAATGTGCAAGCGTCTGTGACATGAACAATCAACAGTTGTCAAACCAAGTTATATTTTTTTCATCATTAATTCATTTCAGTCATTAATTGAAAGTAATTCATTTATTTTTACACTACAATATTTTTACCACCATACAAAGAACACTTCCACTTATAAATAAACATGATTGTTAATTGATTTACTCTTTTTTCTTACAATAACAAACTAAAACTGATTTTATTACAATAATACTGTACTTACTGTCACTTGGCAGAATAAATACAAAATGGCATCACTAACTGTCAATGAAAAAATCAAATAACTTTTCATTTAAAATATTTTTTTATCCGGATTTAACTAGGTAATGTGACACTTTGAAAAAACGTAGAAAAATAATAGAACTGCCTCCGTATATAAGTCACTTTTAGACGCTCAAATTAAAGTCAGCTAAGCTTTCGCCATTGTTCTTTGAAACAAACACGTGCGTTGGTACTGAGCTTTTTGCCAAGACTATGCGAGGTAGACTATATCACTCCGTCCTCCCGCCAGTCCTCGCTACATCCCTTCTACCGACGATCGTGTTCAAGCGGAATGGCTCCGCTTGCATTACCGGTAAGAATTTATTAGTTACCCAAACAAATTGTTAACTGGCGCTGCCCGTCGCACCATAGCACCATCAATCCACGACACGACCATCCCTGACTATAGTACCCGTCCTGGGGTATAGTACCTGTGGACAAAATATGCTCAGAGAGTAAACTAGCTCGGCTATCCTGCCAATAGAAACAAAGGTAGCAGTTTCTCATTGGTACCTTATTTCTCCTAAATCTAGGTACAATAATCAACTTTCATGACACTGACTTGTAATTCACCTTACATACACAGTGCTCTCTGCACAATATCATTCATTGGAAAAGATCTGACCAACAAGTTAAAAATAGTAAACAAGGTAATTCTAACAGTTCTGTCACTATTTACCATAATTCATAAGCAATGTATACTCAACTGATGAAACTTTCACTATCATCTGTGCACCAACACAGACCTAAATCGCACCAACGATTCGTTACAAATCTGCCGCCACATATGCTACAACACATGAAGTGCTCTGTGCACCAACACAGACAGAAATCGCACCAACGATTCCTTGTAGACCCATCGCCACATGTTACTCATGAGGTGCGGTCTAGAGTTTCGAGTATGAGTATACAAGCCATTCTTAATCAGATGTGGTTTCGCTACCACTGTCGTCAACTATGACGTCTAATTCTCGGGGAACTTGGTGGTCGGGGATCTTCCTCACACGATCGTGGGGGTATTTGTATGTTCGCTTAGAGTCAAGCGCCTTTATCTATTCCCGTCTAACACATCAATAACCTTAAATGAACCTTTGAATTTAGGATCTAATTTGATTTGATTCCTTTTCTCATTTTCTATTAAAACATAATCATTAATATCAACTTTAAACAAACTTTACACGTACGGCATTAGAGGCAATGTCTTAAATCTAATCAGGTCGTACCTTACTAATCGAATGCAACGTACAGAAATATCAAGGATATGTGTGAAAACTAAACTAGAACATAAATATCTATCCGGCTACAGAGTAATAAAATATGGCGTTCCCCAAGGGAGCGTACTTGGGCCTTTATTGTTTCTGTTATATATTAATGACTTGCCTCGCCATATCCAACAACCTATGGTTTTGTTTGCAGACGATAGTACGGCAATAGTAAAATGCGGCAATATAAAAGATTACCCCACTGACATTAATATTACATTAAAAAACATAATAAATTGGCTTAATAAAAATAATTTAATTATAAATATTCAAAAAACAAAAGTCATGCATTTTCATCAGCGCCTAGGGACTGTAAATAATGATGTTGAATTCAATGGACAAATAGTAGACTCGACAAATGTTACAAAATTCCTTGGCATTCTAATTGACAACAAATTGACTTGGAAACCTCATTCAGAGGAAGTTTGTAAGAGGCTAAGCAAGTCAGCGTACGTACTTTATAATCTGGCAAAAAAAGTAAACTCTCGCACCGTACTGGAAGCGTATCACGGTCTGGTTGCTTCAGTTTTGAGATTTGGAGTTATATTCTGGGGTAACTGTACTGAGAGGGAGAGGATATTCAAGGCTCAGAAGCGTTGCATAAGATCAATGACTAGTCTTAAAAACACCGACAGTTGTGTACATGTGTTCAAGTCTCTAAAATTACTCACCTTTCCGTCCTTATATATATTAGAAGTTGCATTGTTTGTCAGAACAAATTTACACCTTTTTACCCGAATAGACGATATTAGAACACGGCCGGGATCTGTTAGATCACAATATAAAAACCTAATGTTCACAGGTAGGTACAAAACAGCGTTATTAAGAAAAAGCATTTAATCAATGGGGCCAGTAATTTATAATAAAATACCTCATGCTTATAAAGAAGAACCATTAGGTATATTTAAAAAGAGGCTAACATCCTTACTTTTGGATAAATGTTACTATTCTATACAAGATTTTTTGAATGATAAAGAATTATAATGTTATATTATTTAAGTATATTTTATTTCAAATTTAATGCAATGTTGTTTTATAATGTAATTTAATGTAATGTAATGTAGTTTTTGTTTGTGTGTGTTTTTGTAATGTAATGTAGTTGTTATGATCCAAAGACATGTAAATTTTATTTTTATTTTTATTTTATTATGATTGAATAGATGTAAGTTTATTTTACTTTTGCATGCCGTCAGGTAGAGTGTGATGGAACTATTATTTATTAAAATATCGACATCTCATTTTGTATACCCACATTCTTCGCAAAATAAATGATTTGATTTGATTTGATTTGATTTGATATCCAACTTAGAAACCCGAGCCTTACTTTGATCAAATCGATTTTTATCATAATTTGCATTTTTCTCAATATTCAGTGTCGCTTGCTCTCTAATCTCATCTAAATTAACGTCATTCAAATCATCATCACCGGTCACTAAACCAAGCGGCCGTGCTACCCTTCCTATCATCAACTCGAGAGGGCTAGATTTAGTAGAGTTAATAGCTAACTGAACCTCTCCAAAAGCGTCCTGCCAAGAGCGGTCACGACTAGTCTCTACTGCTGTCAACATACTCTTCAGGGTACTCATTACCCTTTCGACCTAACCGTTCGCACGACTGCCTCCAGTAGCTATCAAGTGCAACTCTATGTTGTTAGAAGTACTGAAATTGGAAAATTCTTTGCTAGCAAAACTACGACTCTAATCAGCTATTATGCGCTTCGGCGCACCAAACAACGCTATACAGAACTTAATAGCACAAATACCAGTGTTAGTATCGATATTAAGCGAATGACGGAGCAAAACAAATTTGGTAAAAGCATCTATAATGACAAACACGTACTCTTTGACGTCGTTTTTACCAGGCAGTTTACCAGAAGCGTCAATATGAATTATGTGCCATGGAATATTGAACTTTGCAATGGGGTGAAGTTCTGCTTGAACTATACCAGAGTGGGGCTTCGCTATTTTGCAAGCGAATTTTCTCTGATATTTTGACATACCTTCAAACCAATAGTGCTCGTAAATCTTTTTGAAAGTTTTCTCACATCCCAAATGCATGACAGACTCATGGATGTTATTAATTACAGACCACCTAAGAGATTTGGTACAGGCAAACAACGAGTGCGACCGTTATCTACGCTGAATCTTACGGCACAGAATATTTTTACGATTTTCGTAAGTTTTGCGAGTTTCCTCAGGAAAAACTTCATTACAAAGATCAGACACAATCTTACTGATTTCATCGTTCTTTTCCTGTTCGGCTTGCAACCAGTTACTAGAAAGCTCAGCTAAATCGACACGCTTTTGTTCTACCCGTGTGAAAGTCCCTTTAGGTGTTGGGAGAGGATTTCTAGAAAGAAAGTCTACATGCTTCATCCTACTGCCTTCACGATAAACAATATCGAAATCAAATGATTGCATGTAGCCCCACCAACGATGAACTCATGGAGTTAAGTCGTTTTATTTTTAGAGGCTTTAACAGAACTGCAGTCCGTCACAACGGTAAACTTACGACCTAGCAAATAGTGTCGAAAATGCTTGTGGCCCTCGCCCTCTAGATGCTCCTATTGGATGCGACACGTGTATGTTGGATATTCGCATACATCAGAAGACGTCCGTAGAGTGCTGCGTAATCTCGATGTGAACAAAGCTAGTGGCCCGGACGGGATACCAGCAATTGTTCTTAGAACTTGTGCGCCTGAACTGTCTCCGATCTTGACACGCCTGTTTTGCGTCTCGCTAGAGACTGGAAAAGTGCAGAAAGCATGGAAGCTGGCTAACGTGCAGCCTGTGCCCAAAAAGGGCAGTCGTGCTGACCCGGCCAACTACAGGCCTATTTCAGTCACGTCCATACTCTGTACTTAATAGCAAACTCCTGGCATACCTAGAACCGGTCAACTTGGGATCTTCTAGCGTATGCCATTCACATCTGGAGTGAGGCCATTGAGAAACACGGGGAAGCACTTGCTGTTTCCCTTGACATCTCCAAGGCCTTCGATAGGGTCTGGCACGACAGCCTTATTGCTAAGCTTCCTTCTTTCGGGTTACCCACTCAACTTTGCGTTTGGATTAAAGACTTCCTGAGAGATCGGTCTATTCGAGTAGTTATTGATGGCTGCTCGTCTGGCCAATTGGCAATTAATGCCGGGGTCCCTCAGGGGTCGGTGCTCTCAGCAACTTTATTCTTGTTGCACATTAATGATCTGCTTATGCCCGGTACCTTTGGGGTATGCAGACGACAGCACAGTTGCTGAGAGATATGTGTCCAGCGCCCGTGCTGGTGGGTCACAGTCGTCACAGATCCAGTCTCTCCGTGAGGATATGGTTGAGCGCTTGAACTTGTCCTTGAAGGCTGTCTCCGAATGGGGTGATGTCAACTTGGCCAAGTTTAATGCAGCTAAGACCTAGGTGTCTCTTCTCCGCTCCTACTTTCCGCGATGTAACCGTGCCGATAACCGATCGTATTGAGCTTCTTGGGGTAACACTAACTTCTACCCTCAATATTGGTCCATTTATCGAAGTTAAGGCTCAGCTAGCAGCAAAAAAGTTGGGAATCCTATCAAAGGTGAGACGATACTTCGCACCGGAACAGATGCTCAATCTCTATCAAGCCCAGGTTCAGTCGTGTATGGAGTACTGCTCTCATGCACTATGTCACTGCCAAATACCAACTGGTATCGCTTGAGGCTATCGAGAAAAGGGCCAAGAGACTCATTGGCAACGATTCACTGGTCGAATCAAAGCTGCGGAGCCTTGAACATCGATGACGAGTTGCAAGTCTATCGGTTACATTTCGGGGAGTGTGCGATGGAATTACACAATCTAATTCCGCCAAGCCCGTTCCATCATCGGACTACAAGACAAGCGGCGATGCACCATCGTTACATGGTGGACATCCCACCCATACGCACAAAACATTTTGGGAATACTTTCATTGTGCGTACGGCTAAGGAGTGGAATTCCCTGCCGGAGTCTGTGTTTCCTGATCGCTATAACCTGGGAGTCTTTAAGTCAAGAGTGAATAGGTTACTTCTAGGCAAGCGTGCTCCATCTTCGACCACATCGTCACTTACCATCAGGTGAGATGGTGGTCAAACGCGAGTATATTATCAATAAAAAAAAAGATAAACCTTTTAATTCATATTTTTATTTATTTCTCCTTAATCGACATTTTAGTAAACAATATTTTCCATACCTTTATCCTGCCAAAAACAAGTTTTGAAATAAATCGCAATGCCAAGCACATCATTCTACCCTGGTTATCCTTAGAAGATAACCACATACCTACCTACTAAGGATAGGCACCGAATAATAGCAGCTATATAGGACTCTTCCTTTGCAGTCGGGTAAAAAGGAATCTCCACGGAATAGTAAAATTGTTTGTGGTCACGATTCTACAGATGGATGAATATTAACACAAATTTTCACTAGCCTTTCGCTTATGTTAATCGAGCATAAGATTATAATGCTTGTCTAAATTACGATCAAGTATTTTTCCACGCATGAAGACTAGACACGATTTATGCAAAAATAAAATTTTATAATAATAAAACCAGCTATTCATATTCAGGCATCAACATTAATAACAATAAAGACCGCTGAACTACATGTGTCTATTCACATAATTCTTCAAACTATCAACTTTAGTACAGTTAATAATAATAATAAAACCAGCTGTTTTACATGTCTATTAACATGATTATTCAAACTATTTTAGCAATAACAATAAAAGCATTTTTTTTATCAAAATAGAGCTGCCTACACACACAAGTTTTCAGTCTTGATATGCAATTCGAAATGTAACGTTCAAATCTAACCGCATGCAGTACTATTGTTTGGGTCACAGAACAGAAAATTAAGTAGAAGTGCCCCTACACTCTTTCAAAACGAGAACCAGTGTCGCCAAACTCACACATTTGCAAATCAAAATGTCCAGTACAAACATAAAAAACAGTGATATAATTGGCTACAAAGTTGAAACGCAACTTTAACAAATCATCTTCTTAATGCTGTCAAAAATATTGAGTCTTATTCTCAGAAAAATAACTAAAGCATAGAAACCATGTAAAAATAGCAACTGAAAACAGATAGCTGACACGTATTTTGCTTATGAGCTTTCGCGTATGGTAGAATGAGACAAAAACTTCACTCTGTTTCTATTATTTTCATGTTGGTCACGAGTTGAAATGTCAACGGACTCCATTGGACTCCTTTAAAAACGACTAAATTCAAAATAACATAATTAAGTTCATTGTCTGCCACCATTAGCATCTTGCTCACTTGGCCGGGTTATAATGGTGAAAAGTTTTTGTGGCGGAATTGTGATATCTGCGAATTAAAAAATAAATTGTGCTGTAATTCCCTCGCGAAAAGGTGTTAACCGGTGTTGTGTTTGTGCGTCATGAAATGAAAATCTAATTGAACAATGTCTTGTGTGATTGAAGGATGTAAATCCCATTCAGGACGAAAAGAAAATAGTTCTGAAAAATTACATTTCATCGGTAAGTTTTTCAATTCTAAGCACATGAAATAATCAGAAAAGACGTCCTAGTATTATAATAATATTGTCAATTCTATATTGTATTGTCTAAATTTCAACTTATAAGGTATTTTGCATGAAATTATCATTTTTTCCTCATTTCAAATTAGGTTAGCTTTTTTGCTAGTGATGTAGTGAAATCACGTAGGTACAAGTATCGATATTTTTATGGCAGACATTGGTTTCGGGCACATTTTTGTAATAATATGATGAAAAATAATGTTGAAATTTCATTACAGCTTCCCGAAGGATGAAGCAATTAGGAAGGAGTGGATTCGACGAAGTTCCAAGCGACATTGGACAGTAAAATCTCATAGTCGGATTTGTTCCAAACATTTCACTCCAAATTCATTTGTGTCAAATATAAATATCAAATGGAGGCGATTGAAACACAATGCTTTACCTACGTTATATTTGCCAAGCTCTAGATCAATGGTAATGAAAATTTCATTTAAAATTATAATTATGAAAATAATCTTGTATATTTTGTACTTCACTCTTTAGTATCAATTTTATAAAATGAGTTAACAACTATTGCTATTTTAAACTATGTTAATATAGTATTTTTATCTTTTGTTTTTAGACTTCCAAAGGAGGACATAATATAAATGTCTGAAAGCAACAGAACAGATTAATATTACAAATATGCCATCAACTACGACTCTGGCACATCTGTGGGAAGTAGATGCACAAGGATATCCCGGGGTGAGCATCTAAATCTTGTATATTTTGTACTTCACTCTTTAGTATCAAGGTTATAAAACCAAACAAGAACTAATTGCTATTTTAAACGATACCTATTAATAATTATTTTCTTTTGTTTTTAGACTTCCAAAGGAGGACATAATACAGGTGTCTGTGAAGCAACAGAACAGATTAAAATTACAAATATGCCATCAACTACGACTCTGGCACATCTGTGGGAAGTAGATGCACAGGGATACCATGGGGTAAGCATGTAAATCATGTAATTAATATTATGTATATAAAACTTCTTGGTCTTTTTTTTACTACTCTCTATTTTTGTTTTTCTGTAGGACCCGCTGATGTTGCGATCTGACACGACTGTAGCAAGTGATAATTCGGAACCAATATATTATGGTGCACATCGCTGTACCGAGAGCGAAGATTGCTTGCTAAAAGTAGCAGAGTATGAAAAAAGAAATAGAAAACTGCAGCAAGAAGTGACAAAATTTAAGAAAGTTTCCAAACAACGTCTTAGAAAAATTAACGCTTTAAAAAAAACAGCTTTCGCGTCTCAGCAAAAAAAAATCTAATCTATACAGCATCTTAATGGACAGATTAAAGGAAGAAGGTATTGAAAAGGAGTATCTAATGATGTTAGAAAATATTGATAAACATGATATCATCAAGAGGTTTTTACAAAAAGAAGCAGGTCTTACGCTAACTAAGGAGTACAGTCAGGATTTTAAAAAAATTGCAGTTACGTTGAACTATCTTTCCCCAAGGGCCTACTCATTTATTAGGGAACAATTCCAAGATGTTTTGCCACATCCAAAAACCATTTCTGCGCGGTATAAGGGAGTTGATTGTAACCCTGGTTTTACTTCAGAGTCATTTGAAGCTATTCGGTTAAGAGCAGCAGAAAATTCGGAAAAATCTCTGTTTTGTGCTCTTGCCATTGATAAAATGGCTATTAGAAAACTAATTGAATGGGATAGCCATAATAAACATTATTATGGATTTGTAAATGTTGGCATAGAGCTAGATTCTGACTCTGTTCCCATGGCGACACAAGCTTTAACCTTCATGGTTACATGCTTGAATGACACGTGGAAGATTTCCGTCGGTTATTTTTTGATAAAGTCAATCACATCAGAGCAAAAATCAGTTCTCGTTCAAAAATGTATTCAGCTCCTACGCGAATGCAATGTTACAGTTATTTCACTGACTTTCGATGGGGCTGCATCAAATATTGTAATGTGCAATGATTTAGGCTGTGACCTAGCTTCTGGATCCGTGTCATTCCAGTGCGATGAATCAGAAGTATTTCTTTGGCCTGATCCTTGCCATAACATCAAGTTGATCCGAAACGCCTTCGCAGATAAGAAAAGCATTGTTGATGGTCAAAATAATTTAATATCTTGGGAATGTATAGAAAATCTTCTACAACTACAAGAAGAAGAAGGTCTGCATTTAGGAAATAAATTGAGAAGAGACCATGTCAATTTCATTAGGCAAAAAATGAAAGTCCGTCTCGCGACACAACTTCTAAGTAACTCTATTGCAGATGCTCTAGAGTATTTTAAAAGCAAAAATATTCCCGGATTCGAAAATTGCGATGGCACTATAACTTTTATAAGACTTTTTAATAATCTCTTTGATATTTTAAATAGCCGCAATATGAGGGCGAAAGGCTGGAAAAGAGCACTTACGACTTTCAATTTTGAAGAAACAGAGGTTTTCTTTGAGGCTGCTGAAAACTATATAAAAAGCTTGAAATTATTAGATGGTACACGTCTTATGACCTCTAACAGGAGAACTGGTTTTAATGGTTTCATAGTGTGTATGAAATCCTTGAGGTACATATACTACAAAACTGTAACTAACCATAAGTTGCAGTACCTCTGCACATATAAAATGTCGCAAGACCACTTAGAGCTCTTTTTTGGGGCCATAAGAGCTAAGTGCGGTTTCAATAACAACCCTTCTGCCCGCACCTTCCAAGCTGCATACAAGAGGTTACTTGTACATGCCCAGTTCAAAAATGGAGCTAGCGGGAATTGTATTCCCTTAGACAAAATTTCAGTTTTGGAATGAAATGAAATATTTATTTTGTAAATTGGTTATAAATAACACTTTTACACGTCATGTTTTTTTGCGTGTTAAGTTTAGCTAGATGAGGCCGGTATTTCCTAACTGACTACTCTGAGAAGAAACACCGAAACAAACTCAGAGGTCATAGTCTCTTTTAAAGTCCAGACAATTTGTATTTTTATATGAGAAGCATGTAGGTTCATGTCTGTGGTATTCTTTTGAGGAAATAACCACGCAAATTTGAGCGGACCTGTCCAGACAGTGCAAGCATTTGTCAGTTATCGTGTAGCTCAACTTAGAACTTAAGGAGCTCAACAATTTGACAAAAAATACCAACGGACATTTGGGTAGGCCACACAAGTACTCAAACTGCTTGAAATTATTAAATAAATTATAGTTAAAGTAAAAACAACGAAGAAAGAATAACCTACATTGTCCTCACATTAACAATAATGAAATAATTATGTTAAAAAAAAAACAAAAAATAAATAAATAGGTATATACAATACTTAACAAAACAAATATTTTAATCAATAAAAAATAAATCAACTACCAAAATTTTAAACTTTGAGCCCAAGCCTTCTTGTCCTCAATATAATCTTTAACAGTGTAAAACGCTTTCTGACATAGCTTACGTTTTATAAATAATTTGAATTTATTAATACTTAGTTCTTGAATATGGCTAGGAATTTTATTATAAAAACGTATACATTGGCATCTAAACGAACCACCTATTTTTTTTTAACCTTGTTTTAGGAATGACATATGTGTCTTTGTTCCTTGTATTTACACTATGAATATCACTGTATTTTTAAACAGATTAATAATTTTGTGTGCATACAAGAGATTCTCATAAATATACTGAGATGGCACAGTCATAATATTAATCTCTTTAAATTTGTCTCTTAAGGAGTGCTTGGGACTTAATTTATAAATTGCACGAATGGCCCTTTTTTGTAATACAAATATTGTGTGAATGTCGGCTGCATTTCCCCAAAGTAAAATGCCGTATGACATCACACTGTGAAAGTAACTAAAGTAGACTAAACGTGCTGTTTCGATATCAGTTAATCCACGTATTTTTCTAACGGCATATGCTGCAGAACTTAACTTTTTTGACAATTTATCTATATGGGGGCCCCACTGAAGCTTCGCATCCAAAGTTATGCCCAAGAATACTGTGGTATCTTCGGGTTTCAATATTTCGCCCTTTATTGATACACTAGTATTCACTTGTCTAACATGAGGTAATGTAAATTTTAGGCATTTGGTTTTTTTCTCATTAAGAAGAAGATTATTAACATTAAACCAGCTAACTACAGTTGCAAGGGCTTTATTTACTTCTTCAATAACCTGCTGTTGACGTTTAATTTTAAATAAAAGAGAAGTATCGTCAGCAAATAACACTATGTCATGATTTTTGATCAGGTACGGCAAATCATTTATATAAATAAGAAACAAAAAGGGACCTAAAATTGAGCCTTGGGGGACCCCCATCTTGACCACAGATCCCGGCGATCTTTTGCCGTTCACATCGACTCTCTGAATCCTTTCACTCAAGTACGAGGTTAAAAGATTCAGAGAGGAGTCCCGGAATCCGTAGTGGTGCAGTTTCCTGATTAATGTCTCATGGGGAACACAGTCAAATGCCTTAGACAAATCGCAAAAAATGCCCAACGCATCGCACTTATCTTCCCATGCATTATAAATGTGTCCTAAAAGTTCAACACCGGCATCAGTTGTTGAACGACCCTTTGTAAAACCAAATTGTTTATTATGTAGCAATTTGTGTTTATTAAAATATCTTTGCATCTGCATTAAAATAATTTACTCAAAAATTTTACTGAAAGTGGGCAGTACAGAAATAGGTCTGTAATTAGTAGGGTCAGATGTACTACCCGATTTAAATAGTGGGATTATTTTACTATATTTCATTAGATAGATTTGAATTACCAACCATCAAAAAATCCAATTGATGTCATTAATCAGAGCAATGGGAATTCAGTCCTTGTTAACGAGGATGATACTGAACTTGTGTTACCTTACGATGTAGAATTAGTAGATCACGATTATATTCTGTCTTCAACATCACTTAGTGAATATTCCAAGGATGTGGTGTATTATATGGCGAGATTTGTGGTCCGAAAATTAAAAAGGGTTTTGAAATGTGAAACTTGTATCGAAGCCCTTTGCGATGACACAGTCGACAATGTAGACAAAGTCACATTAATATCCATTAAGGATAAAGGCGGACTTATTAAGCCATCAAAGGATGTATACAAAGTATGTGAAACTGCAGAAAAATATGTCAGAGAGTTAAAATCTAAAGTTGGACTGCAATTAGGAAAACATCAACATGTCTTAACCACTTCTAACAAAATTTGCCGGAATTTTATTAACACTAAAATTTTCGACGGCCTTGTTGATCATTCTTTAGAATTTAGTTTTGAAAATAATCATATAATTTTGTTGATAAAATCGTTTTGTCAGCTCTATTTAAAAGCACGATTTCATCACATCATCAAATAATCTTGTATCCCGACTGAAACTTTTTTGACAAAAACTATTTTATTTACAGGACAATAATGTTTTAACCTATCCTACATATTATAATTTGTGAACAAAGTGTGCATATATTGGAAGTACCTAAACCTGTAATTACTTAAATTTACACTTATTACACTGTAAAAAAATTATGATACAATTTTGTTGATAAAATCGATTTGTCAGCTCTATTTAAAAGCACGAATTCATCACATCATTAAACAATCTTGTATTCCAACTGAAAAGATGAGGACGTTTTTGACAAAAACTATTTTGTTTAAAGGACAATAGTTTTTTAAACCTATCCTACATATTATAATTTGTGAACAAAGTGTGCATATATTGGAAGTACCTAAACCTGTAATTACTTAAATTTACACTTATTACAATTTACAAAAATCTGTAAATATAAAATATCACTTTGAATTACGTTTTTCATTTTCCCAAAAATAAATGCTAAATGGCGCTTTGATCTGTTAAGAAAATATCTGATTTTATCTATCAATCGAAAACCGGATTGACGCTTTTGAAGATCTGTATTCCATTTCAACTATAGTATTTAAATTAAAACTACATCACTCACCGAACGTCCACTGCTGGACATTGGGTAGGGCGCTAACCAATACTGGGCGAACGGCAGAATATATATTTTAGTCGTCAACCGAATTTACGGTTATTCATAAACTCAAACAGTGTACATTGGATGATTTTCTTAGGACGAAACATTTTGTCGATAAATATATTTCATCGACATAGTCAATCCCTAGCACTTCAATACCCCGTGACAACCTGCACATTTACGCAAATAGCATCGTATATGCATCTCTTTCTGATGCTTTAACAATGTCATATGTAAAAAAGAGTGCAGCGTATTGTACTTTGTTGTTATTTTTACACGGTTTCTATGCTTTAGTTATTTTTCTGAGGTCTTATTACAACGACCGAAAGTTGTTATTATTTGACATGACATAATCAATAAAGGCGTTTATCGTTTAAAAAACATAAATCGAACAATTTACGAGTTCAGCTACATAACGCTAGATGGCACTGTAACCAATTTATTCTATTCGGAACGTTAAGTACTTTGAAATAGAGGTCATATTTGCATGCACATGTAATGTCTTTTGCTACTCAGATAGAAATGTAGACAAATATCGATATTTTAATATCGATGTTACGTATTTTATTCATGTGAGCAATGTAATAATTTATCGACATCATATAAATGGTCAGTAAAGGAAAAAGGTTGATCATCTTCAAAAAAAATAGAATCTATTTTAATATTAAAGAGGTAAAATTTGTAAGTTTGTATATAGGGCAACGAAGTGTGCGTTACCCCAGCAAAATAATGTCGAAAATAGTCATTTAAATCTTATAGATAATTAGTTGCCCAGGTTCTGTAATTGTTAAGCACATTTTTAAATTTGTTACACATATAGTTTTTTAGTTATTACTCAAAAACATATTCTGCTGGGGTAACGTTTGAAACGTTACCACAGCAAAACTTTTTTTTAAATAATGGGAATATTGAAATAAATATTAGCTATACATTTAGTTGTCTAGACGAGGTAAATGTTACACGTTATTTTGTATTTGTTCTTTCTTCGGCTTCGAAGTTATTCAAGATTTTGCTGGAGTAACGTTTGTGGTTTTGCTGGATCTCTTAAATGGTTAAGCGGATTCTTATCATCTTTTGTACATGACTTCTTAGTAATTAGTTTTAATTTGTTTCGCAATAAAATAAACAAAATGATGTACCGTTTAAAAGTTATTTAATGAAATATAAAAACACTTCTTTAGGTCCTAACACTCTGAATATGAGCTCTAAAGACTTACTTCAAACGTTATTTTGTAGCTTTTAACTACCTTCAAATGTATGTGAAGTTTCATTAGTATCCTGTAAGTAATTAACAAATTATGATGATATTCAATTCTCCACGTTCACGGTCACAATGCGCGCGGAGTTATTTGGCCACCGATAAACCTATATACGGTTTTATAAACTGAATGTTATATCAATATCTAGTTGCTTAATTCAGTTATATACCTGTAAAATTTCAGAGTAGTATATACAATAATTAACGAGATAATTAAATAAAAGTCATTAGGAACTTCAAGACCGTGGTAATCCGACCAAGTTTAGGTAGTTACAAAAAAGCGACCGCGTAGAACATTATGCTATCTTTTAAAATATGTAGGATAATACACCTTAAAATTTCAGTACAGACGCATACACTGTTAAATACATAACAATATTGTAATATCTAAACTATACACACTATTATTATTACCTTTCAGCTACTTATTAGATAGGTATCTATTGTATTATGTGCACCAGTTCAGTGGCACAGTTGCACGGGTTCCTTCTATCTGGCAGAATCTTGATACTCCAAAATTCATTTGGCATAACACACTTAGTATAATCTTCCTTAAACGAATATTTTTAAGGCATAAAAATTATTTAGTATGTATTATTATTATTTGGCCGAATGTTTATATGTTCGAATTCACAATGGCATAAATTACTTTTGGCAGAGTTAAAATTCTGCATAATTTCGTTTAGCATAACTGCATGCTTGCTTGCATGTTTGCATGTTTCTTACAGGGAAATAAAAACCACGTATGTTCACAATCAAATGTTTGTTTAATGTATGCCAAAAGATGGTTCTAACTGTAAACTTTCAGAGATAATGATGGTTCTACGTTTTAATTATTATGGATATGAAATTTATGCTTAAAGATGATTCTGACTTACAAAATTATTTATTTATTTAAACTTTATGTACAATAGTGGTACATGGGCGGACTTAATGCAACAAAGCATTCTCTGCCAGTCAACCTTTGGGTTAAAAAGACCACAATGTGGTAGGTGTACAAGTAAAATAAATGTCTTTATCGAAAGAATATATATATATATATATATAATAATATTAATAGAATACACATATATGCTAAAATAATAGACTAATAAATTCGGTGCTTTATAATAATCTTAGAGAACTAATAATAATTATAATTATTTCGAAAACCAAACTAAGAATGACAGGCTTTTAAGTAGTGGTTTCTCATTTTACGCTTAAAAGAGAATTTAGACCCGGCCTTCTTGATGTCAAGGGGTAGCATGTTCCAGAGTTTAATGGTAGAAATAGCATAGGAATTAGCCATAAACCCGGTTCGGTGAGAAGGAATGTGAAGAAGTAAGTTTTTGGATGCGCGAAGGCTAAGGCTATGAGAACTGCCTAGCACTTTAAAATTTTGTTTTAAGTAATCAGGAGCACAAGGATCGTTCAAAATAGTGAAGAGCATGCAGAGAGATCTGAGGGATGTCCTTTGACGGATAGGCAACTATTTAAGCTAAGAACGAAAGGAAGAAATGATCATAACTACGAAGGCCAAAAATGAAACGGGTACAGTTGTTAAGAAGTCGATCCAGTTTGTTAAGAAGTTCTTGGGATAGATCAGAGTAGCAAACATCAGCATAATCAATAACAGGAAGCACAAGCGATTGGATCAAAGTGGTTTTAGTACTAGAAGGAAGAAAATGCTTGAATCTATTGAGAGATCGCAGTGTGAATGTTACTCTCTGGCTAACTTGTGCAATCTGTCAATTATCCCAACTTAACTTGTCGTCAATGAATAAGCCTAGGTCTTTAACGTGTGGCAAGAGTGGAATGATGGTGTTGTTGAAGCTAAGCGGGAGTAATTGGCTAGTGTCCAATTTTCGTAGCGCATGTGAGCTGCCGATCAAGATAGCCTGGCATTTACTGACATTGACCATAACTCCAAATCTGCTTGACCAATCGCTGATAGCTAATAGATCAGCATTCAGCAATGGGATACAGTTGGCCAAGTTGTCAATGTCAGCTTGCGCGTAGAGCTGTAGGTCATCAGCATACAGATGCTAAGAGCATTTGAGGATAGAGTATATTATATTATAATAGAGTTTATTATATTATATGAATTATAATGTGATGTGATGGCCACTGCACACCGAACATTCATTATATCTATTATTATCTGTGATTGTTATACATTTTTATTTTTAATGTAAAGGTGTAAGTAAACTGAAATCATTCATTTAAAAAATAATGGAAAATGCCATAAAAGCAAAATTGCTATCTGTAATTTTTATCTGTGATTGTTTTTGAGTTTAACTGATATTTTTGAAATTAGTATTTTACCTGTAAATAAAAATTCTTTAAGAAATATGTAGTTTTTATTTAACACTTGTGTACACATCTGTACTAAACTTGTAACACTATCCTACATATTTTAGAAGATGGCATAATGTTCTACGCGGTCGCTTTTTTGTAACCACCTAAACTTGGTCGGATTACCACGGTCTTGAAGTTCCTAATGACTTTTATTTAATTATCTCGTTAATTATTGTATATACTACTCTAAAATTTTACAGGTATATAACTGAATTAAGCAACTAAATATTGATATAACATTCAGTTTATATAACCGTATACAGGTTTATCGGTGGCCAAATAACTCCGCGCGCATTGTGACCGTGAACGTGGAGAACTGAATATCATCATAATTTGTTAATTACCTACAGGATACTAATGAAACTTCACATACATTTGAAGGTAGTTAAAAGCTACAAAATAACGTTTAAAGTAAGTCTTTAGAGCTCATATTCAGAGTGTTAGGAACTAAAGAAGTGTTTTTATATTTCATTAAATAACTTTTAAACGGTACATCATTTTGTTTATTTTATTGCGAAACAAATTAAAACTAATTACTAAGAAGTCATGTACAAAAGATAATAAGAATCCGCTTAACCGTTTCAGAGATCCAGCAAAACCACAAACGTTACTCCAGCAAAATCTTGAATAACTTCGAAGCCGAAGAAAGAACAAATACAAAATAACGTGTAACATTTACCTCGTCTAGACAACTAAATGTATAGCTAATATTTATTTCAATACTCCCATTATTTAAAAAAAAGTTTTGCTGTGGTAACGTTTCAAACGTTACCCCAGCAGAATATGTTTTTGAGTAATAACTAAAAAACTATATGTGTAACAAATTTAAAAATGTGCTTAACAATTACAGAACCTGGGCAACTAATTATCTATAAGATTTAAATGACTAATTTCGACATTATTTTGCTGGGGTAACGCACACGGCAACGAATGTAGGGGTAATCTCTGAAACTTCTGAACCGATTCTGAAAATTCTTTTCCTAATATGTAGCTGCATTATTCTTGAGTGCTATAGATAGGCTATAAATCATATAACAAAGTATTAATTTCATGCGGGCGAAGCCGCTGGCACAAGCTAGTGTTCAATGAAATGTTAATAGACAGTATTAAAAATATTTATTGACCTTGAAATTACATATTTGTTCAATAATTGCCATTTTGATAGTTTTATGTTTAGTTTTAATAGGTGATGAAAGCGTATATTAATATATTTTGCCGTGATAGCTTTCATTAAGTCGGTAATATGATTAGACGTAGGAAATTCCCCTAACTGATGATAGATTATGTTTTGGAATATTGACGACCCAATAAACATCAATTTTCCTTAATAAAAGGATCTTGGGGAAAACTGAAATATTTTAATTACTATTTTACTTTTTTTGAGGTCAATATCCAGAAATTGATGTGTTACGGTTTACATCATGTGATGTTATCTTTATTAACTACTAGCTGCTACCAGCGGCTTCGCCCGCGTGAAAGTAGAGAATTATCCCAAGGGAACATAGTCTCAGGAAAAAATCATATGGTCTATTCCAGGACATGGTCTTCCCGTGTATCAAGTTTCATTGAAATCCGTTCAGCCTTTCGAGCGTGAAGAAGTAACAAACACAAACTTTTAACTTAACATATTAGTGTAATTATTATTATATACTTTATTGTACACCTCAATTTAACACAGGATCATTTATAAAAATGAGTGTACAATAGGCGGTGTGATTAGCGACCCGTATCTACTACAGACGGATGCAGGCTACGTGTCGTTAAAACGTCGACATTTCTGTGCAATCTCAGTTAAACATTTATGAATTACACACATAAACCGTCCGTAATCAATTTTCTGAATGATGGTGCCAGCTATGAAATGAAGAGTTAGAAATAAATAAAAATTATCGATACAGACCTACTTTACGAATGTGTCCCATCCCTAATTGAGTAGCGTCGAAGTTACTAGAATTTAAAGTATGTTTCTCCAGATAACGACCAAGTAGATTTAAACGTTGTGCTAATGAAAATAAGGTTGTTTATAGTTTGCATTGAAGTCATGAAATGTGGTAATGTCATTAAAATCAAATATATTTAAAATTACCAAACTTTAATACTTATCGATGATACGATACGCCTCCACAAGATACATTTTATTTACTGCTTTTATTTTTGCAGGTCCAAACTGCACAACAAGGCATAATTTCTAATATTTTAGAGACCACCAATCGCGACATGAATCTGACAGCGAATAAGCTAATGTCGCGCATCTGTGCTTAATGTTGACACGCGTGCGATATCTGAGCGGCACTTCCACTGTATTTTCTATTCCGTGGTTTGGGTATCATTTAAGCTATCGCCAATTTAATTAGTTTAGTGTTTCTTAAATAATAGAGTTTGCCCGCAAAATAGTAGATTTGTCACCAAAATGTAGTCGCCAAACAATATAAAATCAATTCCACAATAAATCACCTAAAATCATGGAGATATAGGGTCTAGTACCAATTAAATGTTTTTGTATGTATTATAATAGGTTTTTCCTAATAAGTATTTAAGCAAACTAATTTAAAGAGATCACCAATAAGTCGGATCTTCCTTGTTTGACCGAAAGGAATTTGACGGTCGACGGGACGGGACTATTTCTGGGTGGTGGCTCCGCTTCGCTCCCGCCTTAGCCTTCTAACCTAACCTATCCGAGTCGGAGTACTCTGAGTCGGGGTGTTAACTAATTAGCTTGTTAATTAATTTATTTGGTGACAGATCTACCATTCTGAGCACAAAGCTATTATTTAAGTAAGTACTAAACTAATATTATAAGAACGAAGTTTATATTCATCTAATGCACTACAATTTTATTAGTAATCCATCTCTTATTTTACACATATATTAACATTAATTGGATAATTCATACCTGGGAACACTTTTTGTTTATCGCGATAGATCTATTTATTAGGTGATACAACTTGATGACAAATATAAATTTTGGTGACAAGAAATATAGTCCCCCTATTATTTTACATGGAGCGACTGTATCTGATATTCACAACCCACACGGTGGGTAACACGATACCGCTTGGCAGTGTTTCTGTAGCCTACCTACCTTTCGCTTTGAGAAATTGCCGATCATAAACAGTCATCTGAGACACGCGCACCTATTACCGCACATACAATGCACAACGAATATTTGTATAAATACTATAAATTAAATAAATGTAAACAGTTATACGAGACGCGCGCGGAGAGTTAATTATATATTAACAATTCTATTTTAATAAAGAACATTCATATTCACATTCATTACCTACTGCGACTACACGCCTTGTCATTGCTCTCCCTAACTAAATCTCCAAAGTGCTGTCTTAAGTTAATCTGTGCTGTTAAAATTAATCCTGAAGTAAAACCTAGTCAGTGCATAAAATATAAACTCCTAAAAGTGCTAAAACATGTAAACACTAAAGTGGTGACCCCGAATCGAGCACATCTGACGCGGAGAAAACCGACCAAGAAACACCTGCCGCGGAGAAAACCTCGAGCCGGACACGCCTGAAGCGGAAAAAACCCAAACCAGACATGCCTGAGGTCGAATCCTTGCCAGTCAGAAGAGCAAGCAATATCGCACACCGTGTCGAAGGCTGAAGCTGCTGGCATATCGCCCACCATGCGTATACCACCATTCCGGCGCGATCAACCACGAACAGGACATCGAACAGATAACGGATCTACTTTACAACCCACCGGAGACGGATCAATACAAGGCGATCAAAGAAAGGCTCATATCCGCGAGGTGCGCGCAGAAAACTTCCTCGTGCGCTTAGCAGCTGCTGGTCCCCTGCGGATACGTCCGGGGGGAAGAGCAGTCGCTGGGCCTGGTGCACCCTGGGTCACGGATAATAAATCTCTTCGCGGGGGGTAGGGTAGAGGAGTATTATTGTCCGGAGCTAACTTCTGCAGGAGGGGTCGCTCCTGCTCCGCCGACGTAATCGATTAGGCGAGGACGCGACCACACCCTCTTAGGTGCAGGCGCATCTAAGCGGGGTTCGTTTGTCTCCTCATTCATTGAGGAGCAAACCTTTCGGCGGGTCCGCTGAGTCGGGTTGGCCGGACAGCGGACGGAGGCATGCTTCAATGCCATCGTCGGGGGCTTGGCTTAACCGCGCGGCCCCAGAGGAAGGACACCTCTAAGATAAAAAACCACCCAATCCCAAGTTTCGGGAGCGCGGTGAGGGGATGAATGGCCTTTGGGTGTACGGTCGTTAGCGTTCCCACCTGCTGGTACAGTCGGCCAAGAAAGTGGTGTACCACCCTAAGGTTGAATATCGCTTGCAGATTCATAGGTGATAAAGATTAGTTTCGCTTGCAGATCGATCTGACAACTTCTATTGCTGTCTTTATCTGATTATTGATAACGACTATTACTGTTTGTAACGTGACAGCTGTTCTTAGTTTGAACTTGATGGAACCAATGACGTCGTAAAATCAACGGCGGGGGGCTGTAGATTTTGATGACAAAATTGTATCTACAAATTCAGAATTGTAATCAACAAGTTACATAAAATTGTAAAGGCACAAGGCGAGTCCACAAACCTACAATTTCTGTAAACTTGTAATTACAATATCAATAAAAAACAAGCTAAAAATAGATTTATCCTTTTATTAAATTTCTACAATCAATTTTAAAATACTTATAACAAACAAAAACATAGCATATATAGTAATATTTAGAAGATATTGAAAATTTTTAAAAATTAGAAACGGGTGTTACCGCCGTTGGCCTCTATAACCTCTAAAAGACGAGACCTCATTGAACCAACAAGCCGTGAGCAAATATCGGTTCCCCGCATTTCCTCCGAGATATAATTACAGTGACTAATAAGAGCTTGTTTGGTTCTTTCATTTTGATGCGACCATCGTTGGACCATAAGGCCCCAAAGATTTTCTATCGGGTTGAGGTCCGGCGATCTTGAGGGCCACTGAATTACCCTTACGTCAGTGTGTGAACGAAACCAGGCTCTTACGATCCTCGCATTATGAATTGAACAATTATCTTGAACAAAATCAAATTGTGGCACTTCGTTCTCCGGGTAAACATTACGGACTGTCGGTAGCATTGCATTCTGAAGCACGTCGATATAATTTACAGCCGTCGCTCGAGGAGGTAGAGAACACAATTCTCCTACACCATCCGTACTCATCCAGCCCCAAATATTTACGGAAATTCGACCTGATTCTCTATTTGGGATTACATGATCATCTTTATACCGTGTTGAATTATATCGCCAAAGGTGAAGACGTCCATGCTGACTGGATTTAAACGTTTTTTCATCACAAAACACTGTATTAGACCAATCAAACTCTAAGTGCTCTCTGGCGAAGTTCAGACGAGCAAGTCTGTGAGCATCCGTCAAATATATTTTCTTGGCGTAATGCCTGTGGTGCAACCCCATGTAATGTAGATGATTCCTTATTGTTTGGGCACTCACATCGAACATCTCCGCAAAATGTTTTGTGGGCTTAAAACCATTGATTTCATATTCCCGTCTCATGAATTCTCTATCGTTATTGGAGAGTGCAGGCCGGCGACCACTTCTGTGATCCAACAAACTTCCCTCCTCTCCTTCACGACGAATCCAAAAGCGGACAGAACGCCTCGATATATTCAAATTCCGGGATATCGCACTGATACTGCTTCCCTCATTAAATTGGGCAATTATTTGTGCTCTTTCGGCAATGGTCAAGTTGGCAGGCATTGAGATGATTTTATATGCAGTTGATTGAAAAATAACACGGAAAATATATCGATTTTTTGCATATATTTGACAAAATGTCAATTGTCAGTTTTCTTTTTCAAATGGAATTCGGTTGTCTAAATAGTTTTTATTACTTTTGTTTGGAAACATTTCAATTGCTTTGTAGAAACTAATGTCCTTTTCATTTATACTAAAGGTTAAAATGTCATGTACTTATATGTGACATATGACGTATGAATACTAAATACATAGGTTTACGTCATGATAATGTTGTCTCTTTCAGTAATATCCTTTGTTGTAATTTTCGATGACCGGGAAACTAAATCAAAACTGGTACACCACTTTCTTGGCCGACCGTACCTACCGCCCCCAGCAGTATGTAGGCTTACCCGGGTACTTAAGCATCTGCCCGGTGTTGACCTTTATTTGCTTTCTACTCGTGGGAACAAAATGGAAAACTAACAAAAACCAAAAAATGGCGTAGTGGGAGAAAAAAAAAGTACCTCTGGTACTAATCGAGCGAATGGGCGTGCTGTCGGATTCCGACAGCGCGTCCAGCCTTATGAGTGTGGCGAGCGAAAATTCAAAACGCCTACGCAAACACCCGAGACAGGGTGCCGACCCAGGGTCGGACTCGACCCTGAGCGACACGGCGGTGGCACCACAAGGTCGGTGCTAAAAAAGGTGGGAGAGGTAGGCCCGCTACTACCAGCAAATATGGTATCGGCCTATCCAGGCGTGAGGCTGCGGCTGCAATGAAGGCCGCAGCTGTCGCCAAAAACCTAGAGGAGGACGAGCGGCAGATTGCGGCTCTGACAAAAAGGGTGACGGAAGGGAGAGTCACTCGCCTGTCGGAGACGTCGTCCGCCGTCTCTGATATAGGAGTCGAGGCAGAAGAGCTACCTGCCTCCGACCTAAAACAAAGAATGGCCGACGCGGTTGCGGCAATCAAAAGGGTGAGCAAGGTCTCGAAGGGCCTTAGCGGCTGCAGCCAGAAAGCGCTTAAAGAAGCCACGGCCTCCATTCTGGAAAGTGCTCCGGTGCTTTTGGCCCGCACCACAACCGAAGAGACGGCGCTGCTGCGGGCCCAGTACGCTAAGCTCGCAGCACAAATGGCGGAGCTCCGCAAGGAGCACGAGGAGCTCAAGGCGGAGATGGCCAACTTCCACCGCGAGAACCTCAGGCGGGAGGTGGGCCTTCCGCACGCAACGCCGCAACCGCAACCACAGTTGCAGTCGCGGCATTCGGCACAGGATATGGAGTTTACTCGCCTGATCCATCAGGAGATGGCGAGTTTCAACGCGCGCTTCTCGGTGCTTGAGGGGAGGATTCTACGTCCCCCCTAGCTGCAGACCAACGCAGCACACTGGCGCCGACATAATCGGTCCAAGCCGCAGCGCCCCGTGCCGCCGAACCAAAAAAGAAAAAAGAGGCTAAACTGGCCAAAAAGGCAGGTGCTACGGCTGCTCCGCCTGCACAAACTGCTAGGCCAGTAACGTGCGAACCCGCCACTAGACCTGAGGCGAAGTGGACGGTTGTGGGCGCCGCCAAAAAATCAAAAAAGGCGCGCCAGCGGGCCAAAAAGCAGGCCCAGAAGGAAGAAGCGACGGCCAAGCGCCAGACCGCGAGGCTCAGTACCCCCCGCTCTACAGCAGTGGTTCTCACCCTGCAGCCAGGGGCGGAGGAGCGGGGCCTCACATATACCGAATCCTGGCAAAGGCAAAAGCCGAGATTTCGCTGAGTGATCTCGCCATAATGGGCCTCCGGTGCAAAACCACTGCTACGCCTGCTAGAGATATCGGGAACAACTAGTGGTCCCAAAGCAGACGCCCTCGCCGATAGACTCAGGGCGTCTCTAGGCCCGGATGACGTAAGAGTGTCCAGGCCAACCAAGTGCGCAGATCTGCGCATTTCGGGCCTGGACGATTCCGTCACAGAGAAAGAGGTCACCGCTGACATCTCCAAGGCCGGAGAATGCCCGCCGGAGCAAGTCAAGGTGGGCACGATACGCTGGGTTGTCTCCGGTCTCGGGACAATTCTTGTCAGCTCTCCCGTAGCGGCGGCCAAAAAGATCATAGATAAACGGCTGCTAGTTGGATGGGTCTCGGCGCGGGTCGCGCACCTAACGCCCAAGCCCTATCGGTGCTACCGCTGTTTAGAAGGAGGACATGCGGGGGCACGGTGCACCGCTGGGGTAGACCGCAGCCAAATGTGCTTCCGCTGCGGTCAGCCCGGTCACAAGGCTGGCACTTGCACTGCCACGCCGCACTGCGTTATCTGTGCGGCATCTGGCAAGTCAGCCGACCATCAGATCGGGTCAAAGGCCTGCGCCAGGCCCAAGAAGAACAATGCCAGGAGACAGCCGGCTCATCTGCCGGCTAGTATCACGGATTCAACAAAGAAGGCAACCAGCTCCTCGCAGCCGGTTCACCCGCCGGTTGCGGCAGAACATCCGCCGAGGGCTGGGGAGGAGACAACGGCCATGGACACACAATAATGGCCCTACGTCATCTCCTCCAAGCCAACATAAACCACTGCGCCAGGGCTCAGGATCTCTTGCTCCAGAGCATGGCGCAGTGGTCGATCGATGTGGCAGGTGTCGCCGAGCCGTATTTTGTGCCACCCAGGGATGACTGGGTGTGCGACACGAACCGCTCGGTGGCACTGATTATGAAGTCTGCCGCTGACACCCTTCCCTTCGAGGCCGTCACCCGAGGGCGGGGCTATGTCGCGGCAATTTGGGGAAATATTATGGTCGTGGGAAAAAAGAAATGTTATATACCCTTCACTTGGAAAAATCGCCATCACCCTGAATAACCCAGAATATTCATTAATCCATGCCGGAAATCTAGAGGGAAAGACTCTGCCCGAAATCCTTAATTATCTTAATGTTTACATCCTGAGATGAGAACGATGGGAGAACTTTACATAGAAAGTGATCACACTGATTATGACGAACTACTTAGTAATTAATCTTGCGGCTCGACGTTGGCAGTTCGAACTATAGCACCAACGCAGTGTCACTTGGTCTATGCTGTCTAACACTGCGCCATTCGCGCTTAACAAATTATATCTAAACGTTCAGAAATTCATTGCTGCGAATTCACGTATTGCAGCGCACGAGGGCACATTATTCAGGAATTCAGTTATGTCCGCCTTGAAAGCAAAGTATCCATCAGTTGGAGCCGTACTTCAAAAATACATACACGAAACATGACAGCCGCTCGAATACTTTTCCAAGAAATTCACCGACGCACAAAACGAGATACTCTACATTCGATCGTGAACTACTCGCAATCTACATGGCAGTCAAACACTTCCGCAAGACATTCAAAGGACGAAACCTTATCATATTTACGGATCACAAACCGCTGACATACGTAATGTCAAATACTTCGAAATCAGAAACAGACAGGCAACTTTTGTTAAGCAGCGAATTTACGACCGACATACGACACGTGAGCGGTAAACAAAACGTCATCGCCGACACACTTAGCCGGGTAAAACTTTCCTTTATGGCCCGTCGATTTTTGGGTCGGGGTGGGAGTGGAGGGGTGGGGGGAGTAGTGCTACCCCCCTGTACCATCCCCCCCGCGCAACGCCATGGTTATGGTGATATCCATGGTTAAAGTTTTTAGGTTAGAATAAAAATTTCGGAAAAATTTAGTATTGTTTGGCAGGAGGAAGGCAGTGGGAGTAGAGTGATGGGGCAGGGGGTGCTCCTCTCCTCCCCGGCATTACTCCAACAAAAAGGTTTTCGAAAAACTCAAAAATTGGCTAAAAGGTGTAGTCGGAGCCCCGCTTCGCGGGGCTCAATGGTTTAAAAAAATATAACCACGAAGGTGATCCCTTTCTAACCTAATCTGTCCGAGTCGGGTTGCCCTAAGCCCCGAAATCCGTGAGCAGAGAACATGATGACAATCATGACCCCCTGTTCACGGAGCAGGAGCTGAGAGTGGCCGTGGAAAGTTTCAACCCGAAGAAGGCCCCGGGTGCCGATGGTTTCACGGCAGATATCTGCGCGCGAGTGGTCTCGCAGAACACAGGGACTTTCCTGGCCATAGCCAAAAGTGCCTGGAACTCGGCCACTTCCCAAAGCCCTGGAAAGTAGCGGCCGTCATCGTCCTGAGGAAACCCGCCAAAGACGACTACTTCCAGCCAAAGTCGTACAGGCCAATTGGCCTGCTCCCGGTCCTGGGCAAGGTACTCGAAAAGATGATCGTGGGAAGACTGAAATGGCACCTCCTCCCTAAAATGAGCGCTCGCCAATACGGCTTTGTGCCCCAAAGAAGCACCGAAGACTCCCTCTATGATCTAATGGGACACATAAGAGGTAAACTAAAGCAGAAAAAGCTAATAACCATGATCTCATTGGACATAGAGGGAGCCTTCGATAGCGCATGGTGGCCGGCCATTAAAGTAAGGCTCAAAGAGGAGGGTTGTCCCGGTAACGTAAGGAAGATAGTCGGCAGCTACCTTCGGGACAGAAATGTCGAGGTGAGATACGGTGGGGAGACACACTCCGTTAACACCACCAAGGGGTGTGTCCAGGGCTCTATAGGAGGCCCCATCCTGTGGAATCTCGTCCTCGACCCACTCCTGAAGGCGCTGACCGACAGGGGCGACTATTGCCAGGCGTTCGCCGATGACATAGTCCTGGTTGTCGACGGAGACACTGCGTTGGAGGTACAAAGACAGGCCAATGCTGCCCTCGCCTATGTTGGGGAGTGGGTAGTCAAAAACAAGCTAAAGTTCGCACCCCATAAAACCCAGGCGATGGTGATTACAAGAAAACTTAAATATGTCGAACCGCTCCTGAGCATGGGCGGAGTCAGCATTGGCATGTCAAAAGAAATAAAAATCCTTGGCCTAACCATCGACAGCTGCCTGACATTTAACAAACATATTTGTAATGTATGCTCAAAAGTCGTTAAAATATACGGGCAGCTGTCGAGGGCGGCCAAGATCAGTTGGGGCCTCCACGCAGATGTCATTAGAGTAATCTATACTGCAGTCGTAGAACCAGTGACTATGTACGCGGCGAGCGCCTGGGCTCCGGCAGTGGGGAAGCTGGGAGCTAAAAAACGGCTCAACTCTATTCAGCGCGGATTTGCACAGAAGCTCTGCAAAGCCTACCGCACGGTCTCCCTGAACGCAGCCTTACTCCTTGCCGGGATACTCCCACTCGACATCCGTATACAGGAAGCAGCCGCCCTATACGAGGCAAGGAGGGGAGTACCCCGGTTGGATCTGGCGGGTGGGGAGGTCGAGCGGAGGGCAGGGCACCTCGAAAATGGACACCCGGCGACGCATATGTACCTGGAGTTCAAAAGCCTGATAGACGAGAACGAACTGAACGCAAACAGCGACTTTGCCGTCAAAATATTTACAGATGGCAGTAGAATCGACGGCAAAGTGGGAGCCGCACTATCGTTTTGGAACGGAGCGTCAGAAACCAAGGCCGTAAAGCTTAAACTGCCATCTTACGGCACCGTCTATCAGGCAGAACTCCTGCCCATATGCAGAGCCACGGGTGACATTGTTCGGAGTGCTCAGCGGAGCTTCGCTATATATAGCGATTCAAGATCCGCGCTGGTGACAGTTGTGAACAATGGCTCCCCGCATCCCCTGGCAGTCGAGGCTCGCAAAAACCTCCGGTTGGCCTTCAGCCAAAGCAAAACTGTGTCCTTGTTCTGGCTGAAGGCCCACGCGGGACTTGCGGGCAACGAACGCGCCGACTGCCTGGCAAAAATGGCCGCCCTCACACTTAAACGTGCCCCTGACTATGATAAGTGCCCTGTCTCATTCGTCAAGGGACAAATCAGACGGGAGTCTCTTGACGAATGGAACAGGAGGTATCAGTCAGGGGAGACTGCCGGGACAACAAAAGCCTTCTTCCCGGACGCCACTGAGGCCTATAGAATAATAAAAAACATGTCGATGGACAGTGTCACGACCCAGATATTAACGGGGCACGGTGGGTTCTCCGAATATTTGGCCAGATTCAAGTGTAAGGAGGACCCATCGTGCGCCTGCCACCCGGGAGTCAACGAAACCGCCCTACATATCTTGCTCGACTGTCCGATCTTCGGTCGAGCAAGATATGAAAGCGAACAGGAAATGGGAGAGGAAATTAATATAAATACAATAAGAGACATTATAAGCGAAGAAAAGAAGAGAAATATATTTTTAAAATATGCAAAAAAAGTAGCAGAGATCGTAATAAAAAGGAATAAATAAAGTGACAGAACAATAAAATATCTAAAATATACCAAATAATAAAGCTCACAAAATTAGTACACGTACAAAAACAAAGAAATAAAATATGTATACAGAAAATAAAATCCATGCAAGAATATATTACAAATCAATATAGAAAAGAGACAGAAACAGAAGAAAGGCCTCAAGAAAGTGTAAAATATTGGCGAAAGCCAAGCGTTTACGCAACCTCTGAGGATTGAAGATAGCATTAAGATGGAAATGTATACAAAACACACTTAATAAAAAACAACAAGCAAATAACGACCCTGCTCATGGTAGGGAGTGGCGCACAGTCAAATACACTACGGTGTATAAAAAAAAAAAAAAGCCCCGAGCTCGCTTCGCTCGCTATTGCATCCTAACTTTTCCTAGTAACAGTTGGAACTACCATGAATATTATTTATCATATATTGCCATTGATATACTAAAAACCCAAGATGCACAGTCTCGAAGAAAAGTGACGCTCGAAACTGTCGCCAAACACTCACCACTTACGTAGTAATAGATATGCTATAAGTACAAAATATGTTTTTGGAAATTCTATCTTATGACAATTGTTTAAGGTTGTTTTTACAAAGAAAATTTTGGCATTTTTGACGTGTGTACCTACCTAGACGCGAGTGACGCGATTAAGCACTCATTTTATGCGGACGGTTTTGAGACGTTGAGTGTGCATCTTGGGTTTTTAGTATATCAATGTATATTGCGTACTATTTCCCAATTTGTATGGAAACTTTAAATATTATATCTCGTAAGCCGTGAATTTCCGCAACTTTAAAATTTGTAATAGATTTCTATGTAGGTATTTATGAGTATAGGAACGTCCAAATCAACGTTCACGTTCAGTTCCACAGTGTAAACAAAAATTCGTAATATTTTCGTGTGAAAACGTCAACGTAATTACATAATACAGCACAGCTATAATGCCCACTAATAACACACCAAATTTAATACGTGAATATGTGAAAATAAAATTATTTTTACGTAAAAATATGACATAAAATTGAACAAAATACACTTCTTCTGCCAATGGAACGTGAAATGTCAACTTTGACGTCTACCACTACAATAACAGCTACTAACAGTATAGATATACCACAAACCAAATAGATATACCTCACCTAATAGCCGTCAACACTTGACGCTGGCAGAATAGTCGGCACCGGCTCAGTTGCCAAAGAAAAAAAAAAAAAAAAAAAGAACCTAAAAATTTGCAAATGGCGTGCTATTTTCCAGACTTATATCTCGTAAACAGTGAATTTGCGCAACTTAACAATTTGTAAAAAGCTTTCTATTTATGAGTACTATTTACAGTAAAACTATGAACTTCCAACTCAACGGGCCATAAAGGAAAGTTTAGCCCTTAGCCGCATAGAAACGATGTTATGCCCACCAACAATCAATTATACCGACATAGCCAGCGCGCAAGAAAAAGATATCATCATCAAACAATTATTATCACACGAAACATCAGTCTCAAGAAAACAGTAATAACTAACAGCGACATTGAGTTATACTGCGAAACATCAACTGCTTATGCGTAGGTACATACCCGAGGAATATAGAAGAGAAGTATTTATCAGCGTGCAGAATGTCAGTCATTCTGGCACGCGCACGACTCGCAAACTCATCACGCAAAAATATTTCTGGCCATCAATGAACGCAGACATTAGCTGTTGGACTCGAACGTGCATACCATGTCAAAATAAACAAAGTTTTACGACATACACACTCGAATATCGCATCTTTCTCGCCAACCGAACGTTTTCAACATTTATACGTTGACATCGTAGGACCTGTACCTACAATATCTGAAGGACATTGATACTTAGTTACAATGATCGACCGATCAACTAAGTGGCCCGAAGCTATACCCACCGATGAAATATCAGTTGATCGCATATTCCATATTGTTTACTTACGTTTAAAAAGCGATCAAGGCCGCCAATTTGAAAGTCAACTTTTTCAAAACCTAATGAAGCTAATGGTAATAAAGAAAAATATCGACTACCCGTAACGACTGCCAAAGACAGCCGGTGTCAACCACTTAACTTGCTTTTAGACGCACGGGGCACGGCAGAATCTCGATACATTAAGATGGCTACCCATCGAAAGAGCGACCTCGGCTAGCGTTGCTTAACCTTTAAGATAGACCTGCTGCTGTTATTATTTAGTCACGAGCTCCTCAAGACCAATGTTTAGTTTCTGGAACGAAAAAGTATTTTTAACACCATTAGGTATTATAGACGTTAAGCCTGCGCCGAGGAAAATAACTCAAAACGGTCTTCACTATTAAAGGAATATAACCTATAATAGTACGTTAATTACCATAAAAAATATATAATGAACACTAGAATAAATGTCTTAGCGAATATATTTGGCCAAATTTAAAAATATTTTAAAGTTTATTAAACAAAAATACATAAAGTTGGACAAAAATCCTTACAAAACATGCTCGTGCGTCGCTGAATTTTGATAGTAAACTGTTGAATTTTTTCATAAACTTCAATTCATATTATTCTCTAATTATCATACTACAATTTACGTTATTAACATTTCCAATATGTCGCTTGGTTGTTTTAATTTTTATGTTTTCTTCTAATTTGCGCGCTATTTTGAAGCATACGCAACGTACACCGGTCGAAAATTCAGTCGTCCACGGGAGCTCAAAGAGGGATCACGTCTCATCGTGGAGCATTTCGCCGGTAACGATAATTCGCGATCTATTGTGTACGTATGTATTGCAGCAATCCGTTGAATAACATAAGTTATATTTTTTGTTTTTTTGAGTACGATTTATTATGCATACCCAACAATTACTTTTTATTGTTCAATATATATTTCTTTAACTTTTTTTTTATTTGTTTTATTATGGAAAAATGTAAAAAAAAAAATTATTAGAAGAAAGTTGGCGCAAATTTTCGAAAAAAAGCCATTCTCATAAAAAGTACGTATTTCTATTTTGTGACGTTATTATTGCTTTTTAACCGACTTCAAAAAATGGAGAAGGTTCTCAGTTCGTCTTAAACTTTTTTTTATGTATGTTACCTCATAACTCAAAGACGGCTGGACCGATTTGGATTTTTTTTTTCGTTTGAAAGGGTATACTTTCTAGTTGTTTTCATTGTTATGAAATCAGGATCTGATGATGGGATCCTGGAGAAAGCGAGGGAACTCTTTAAATATTATTGGCACACCTATAGCGTTTTGGGTATTTCTAATAGTACCTTGTACAGTTTCTCCCGAAAAGCACCATTTGAGGAAGTGAAAGTAATGATGAAGACCACAGATGGCCACCGAAACTACTCAATAATAAGTATTTCGTGGATTGCGATTCGATTACTTGGATATGCACTTTATACTCATCACAATGCATATGGTGATGTAGAGCTGATGGTGAAGTACCAGGAGGTCTCCTCCTCTCTCTCTCCTCAAAAGTTAACGGCTATGCATCGGGAAAAGCAATATTTTGTACAAGGTGATAAGTAGTTCACATTTTAGCTTTTGTAACTAGATAAATTACAAACCGACCGACTAAAAAGCGTAAAAAAAACTTTTTAGCAAAAAATAAAACCGACTTCCATATCAAAACACTACAAAGCCAAAAATAACTTTAATTTCGGAAGGCGGTGTCAAAAAAATTTAAAATACAAAACCAATAACACCGACTACCGAGAGTTTTTAATAAACATAACGGCGAAAGTAAAGTTTTTTTTTAAATTCTCTCATATCATTAATTTATTTTAAAATCCAAGATGGCGGATGCAACATTTTCTCAAACATTCGATATGGGTATCGTATAATGGGTTTTTGAGGGTGGTGATTGCAAATCTGGCATTCATTTTTAAATCCAAGATGGCGGATGCAACTTTTTCTCAAACATTTGATATGGGTATCGTGTAATGGGTTTTTGGGGGTGGTGATTGCAAATCTGGCATTCATTTTTAAATCCAAGATGGCGGATGCCACTTTTTTTCAAACATTCGATATGGGTATCGTGTAATGGGTTTTTGGGGGTGGTGATTGCAAATCTGGCATTTATTTTTAATTTCAAGATGGCGGATGCAACTTTTTCTCACACATTCGATATGGGTACCGTATAATGGGTTTTTGGGGGTGGTGATTGCAAATCTGGCATTAATTTTAAAATCCAAGATGGCGGATGCAACTTTTTCTCAAACATTCGATATAGGTATCGTGTAAAGGGTTTTTGGGTGTGGTGATTGCAAATCTGGCATTCATTTTAAAATCCAAGATGGCGGTTGCAACTTTTTCTCAAACATTCGATATGGGTATCGTGTAATGGGTTTTTGGGGGTGGTGATTGCAAATCTGGTTTTCATTTTGAAATCCAGTTTAAAACACACACGATATGCAACTTTTTCTCCGACATTCAATATGGATATCGTGTGTGTCTACTAAGTTAAATACACTGATAACCTTCAAGGGTTTATTGCTAAGTATAATTAACAAAGTAACGTAAGGGCTAAAATTATCGCTAAATGATGAAAATGAGTGTACCCGGTTGCTGTTCGAAATACACTAAGCTCGCGGCGAACTTAGTGCGACCGCATTATATCGCTTGCTCAGCAAACGTGGTCGATTGCAAAATATTGCATCAAACATCGTGTAATAGGTTTTTGGGCGTATCGATTGCAATCCTGACATTCATTATAGAATTTACGACGAAAGTTCATGGGCTACTTTGTTAGCTTACAATTTACACTCGGTTATTGACAATTTAACTAATCCTAGGTTAAGTGACTATTCAGTATTATCTAGGGTATCTAATAATACTGAAATTAATTGTTTAAACCCTTAGATGTGACAAAGGAGAGGTATAATAACATAATTTTACTATATTATCAGAATATAAATCGTTTCTCCGGCAAAATATTAGATGAGGAATCAGTTACTAGTGCATACAACAGGTCCTCAGTAGGAGGTGGTACTTTAATATTATGTAGTAATTCTCTTAGATATAAGGAACAAAAATATATCACCGCTTGCTCTGTTGATAGCTTGTGTGAGGTAGCATGTACAGAAGTTGAAGGCCAAACTTTCTTTCTTGTCATCATTCTTAACCCGGCGAGGATGCGGTGAAAATAGTTACGTGGAGGTTGTCGAGGGTCTTTTTGACCCTGTATGTCATTGGGTCTAAAATAGCTTTTCTTTTATTTTTAACCAACGTTTCAATAAGTATTATGTAAATTAAATACTATTTTTATGACTTGATAAATAAAACACGCATATAGTAATACAAAATATTATAATTAAATCAGTTTTGGCCTTTTGGCAAAGTACTATAAAATGATCAACTTTTTCATAAAATTACTCAAGTAAAACTAAAATAACAAAAATGAGAAAACTTCTTTTATAAATAACCTTTAATTTGGTACATATGTAGTAGAGATCAATCAGTTTCAATTACAGTCTTATAATCACTTATAAACTACATGTTATCATTGTCTGTCATTGCAGCACAATTCTGGCAGAACGAAACGGTGTGTTCGGGACAAATATATGAATGGCATTCGTCACAAACATTTGCTGTCTTGCGATGGCGAGCATACGGACATATTTGGCACCTTTTACGTACACCTGGAACTCTGACAGGTGCTTCAGGTTCAGGTTCTCGTCGTCGCTGTCAAATTCACTGCTTGTAGTTTGCACAGTATCACTGTCCTGACTGCGTGTACACACATGATCTTTATTTTCGCTACCGTAGGATAACAAGTCATCTTCACTGTCGGATTGCATTAAAATATGACGTATGCGCTCATCCTCAAGCTCCGGGTTACTCATTTTGTATAAAACAGCTGAAAATATAATAATATTAGGTAAAAAACATTTTTGAAACATCGCAAAAAAATGTAACGCCGCGGTTGTGGCGGGGTCATATTTACCCTTCTCGACTCCGCGCACGTGTTGCTCCCGTTGCAGGCGGCGGCCGACTGAATATCGGTGCGTGGCGCACGCGCGGGTTCTTTAGCAACAGCTACTAAGACGCCCAAAACCCTACGGTCGCGGGAAAAAAAACTACACACGACTAAAAATTGTCAGGGTCAAATTGACCCCTCCACATCCTCGCCGGGTTAATGATAATGGGAGAAATTTTAAGTACCTAAGCTTATAAGAGATAATAAATTAGTTTTCGTTTGTGGTCACCAAAATATTGATTTGTTAGTAAATTCACCTGAACACTGCAAGCTTACTTCATTGTTTGGTTCATTTAACTTAAAATGCACATTCAAGGAAGCAACAAGAATAACAGCAACATCAGCTCAATGCATAGATAATATTTATACTAAGTGTGCCATAAAATACTCGTCTCAAATTAGTGGAGTTAGGTCTGACCATACGGGTCAACTAGTATCCTTTGAGTTGGTTAAAAAGCGGCAATTAAATAAGACTATTAAGTTTAGACCACTAACTAAAATTAAATTAATGTTTTTATTGATAACATGTTAAGTACCTAATCTTTCAATGGCCAATAATGACTCCCATGACCCCAATGAAAATTACAGGATATTATTTTCTTCACTATGCTACGAATTTAGTAAGGCATGTCCAGTTAAAAAAAATTAAATGAGTAATAAATAAATAAATAAATAAAATAAAATGCATTTAATTCAAGTAACTTAACTCATATAAGATTAACAAAATCAGAAACACACACACCAAATATTATTTTCAAAGAATAAATTAAAATCAAAATAACAATTACAAAAAAAAAGAACTAAATGAAATAAAAATGTCAATAAAAAACAATAAAATGAATAAAATAAAATGGTCATAATACATTTTTCTATAATTAAAAATGCTATAATTGAATAAAAAAAGATATACATGATTAATTTTAAATAAATCATTTTAAAAATAAATCTAAATTTAATGAATGGACCACTGCTGGAATAATAATAAGCAGAGAATTTATCCAACTTATACCATGAAAAATCATTGACTTCCGATGAAGCCTTCCATAATTATTTAAGAAAATACTCAAAGATATTTAAAAGAGTATGCGCCTAAGCTAAATCAAAATCCGTAAGTAATAAAATTAGCATTTCTAACAATAAAATAAAAACTGTGTTGAAGGTGATAAACAAAGAAACTGAAAACACAAACCAACAGGGTTAGAATGATTTGACTTTGAACATCGATGATCAGGTCATCTCAGACAAGTCAAAAGTGGCTGAGAAGCTGGAAAATTACTTTACCAATATTCCAGTAGAGGTTACTAAATCTCTACATTCTTCGCCATCATTAGTAGAATCTTATTCCACCAAGCCCGTTCCATCATCGGACTACGAGACAAACGACGAAGCGCCATTGTTACATGGTGGACATCCCACCCATACGCACAAAACGTTTTGGAAATACCTTCATTGTGCGTACGACTAAGGAGTGGAATTCCCTGCCGGAGTCTTGGTAATATTATTGACTCAATTGCTGCTATCCTAACAGGCATATTTAATCAATGTATAGACAGCGGTACTTTTCCCAATTTAATGAAACATAGTAAAGTAGTACTAATTTTTAAGTCGTGTTGTAAGAGTGATCCCTCTAACTATAGACCGATATATGTGCTTCCAGCAAGCAAAATATACGAAAAAATCATGCTGGACCAGATGCTGTCACTTTTTAACTCAAATGGGATTCTGAATAGTCAGCAGTTTGGTTTCACGAAAGGTAGGTCAACAACAGACGCAGGAGTAGCGCTCACCCGTCACATTTTGGAATCTTGGGATAAATCTCAGGATGCAATTGGCATATTTTGTGACCTCTCCAAAGCTTTTGATTGCGTTGACCACAAAACACTGATTTGTAAATTACACCATTACGGAATTCGTGGATTCGTGTTCTGCTGACCTTGTTCTTTCCTATTTATCAAACAGGCAACAAAAAGTTATTGTTAATGGAGCGACATCTGCAGGATCCCTAGCCAAGATGAGCGTTCCGCAAGGTTCAATTCTTGGCCCTTTCCTTTTTCTAGTGTATATCAATGACCTACCTTACATGATGACCAACTTATCGGATATAATTCTATTCGCTGAAGACACTTCTCTCATTTTTAAAATAGATAGAAAAGATGCGGTTGCGGACGCGGGATCATATTAGGACTCTTTCTAGTAGATTAAGCTCAGCTGCAGTAAGAAAAATTAGGCAATTAACTGATGTAGCGACAGCTCGGTTATTTTGTTTTGCTTATTTCCACAGTATCTTACGTCAAACGTGTTCTTATAAAAAAAGCGTATTATAAGATTCGGGATTACGTTGAAGACATGACTGCTAGGCGATGATTCCTTCGTTCTGCACATGTGGCTTCCCTGGCTTATTGTAATTGCATTATCGACTAGTATATTAACAACTCCACTTACGTGAGTGTGTCTTTTTATTTATTTTTTTCCCTACGATAATCAGATGACAGATTTTCTTTTTGTTTCATTTTTATTATTAATTTATACTTCATAAGTTTATTTTTATCCATACTAATATTATAAATGCGAAATAACTCTGTCTGTCTGTATGTTACCTTTTCACGCCTAAACCGCTAATCCGATTTAGATGAAATTTGGCATGGGAATAGTTTAGGATCCTGGAAAGGACATAGGATAGTTTTTATCTCGGAATTCCTACGGGATCGAGAATTACGCAGGAAAAACCTCCAACGCGAGCGCAGTCGCGGGCAATATTATACTAGCTTAGTATAATATAAAGCTTTTTTGTGAATGGGAGAACACTGTAGACTCTTAGATTTTTTTCACAATTTTGTAATTGTAATTATAGTTGTGCTGTATTAATTGGTCTATGCTGTCCTCTCATACCTAATTAACCTGTATTATAGATACATTGTAAGAATGATATTTTAAAAGAGTAACTGTGGAGTTTCTTGCCGGTTCTTCTCCATAGAAAACGACCAATTTCGTACCGTGCCCTGCGCCAAACTGCTGACGTTTCATAAGTGCCCATGTAGGCCTACATGAAATAAAACATTTTGAGTCTGAATTCATTTTTTTCTTAAAATTCAAACGCGAGCCTATTATTAATAAAAAAAAATCACAAGAAACAGTAGTAGGTATCTCTACTACTATTTTTTAAGAGATAACATAGAGCAACCATGCCTGTAGCGTGCAACCAGCGCACCACGCACCATGAGACCATAAGTCTAGTTTAAGCATATACTAATGGGAACCCGTGTGTAATTAGTACTTCCCACAATATGATTACAAATTAAAGCCTGTCTGAATTCTGATGGATAACCTATATTATTGTATAGTTGTAAGATATGTTTCCAGTTCTAAGATACGCTTAATTATATTGAAAACTTTGGTTATTACAAGATATTTTTTTATTTGTAGATCCACTTCTGAATAAAAAAATGAAACGCCTCTTCTCAAGACGGGTTGGCGAGTGTAAATTAAATAATACCAGTCCAAGTTTCCTTACAATGTTTTTCGTCACCACTGTCAGTGATCTATAAGATAAACTTAGAAAATATATCCTACTAATATTATAAATGCGAAAGTTTGTGAGGATGTATGTATATTTGTTAATTGCTCTTTCGCACAAAAGCTACTGAACGGAACTCAATGAATTTATTAAGTAGAACGAACTGTATTTACGCGGGAAAAACCTCCCACACCAATGAAATTACGAGCACAAGCTAGTAAGTAATAAATTTGAAAAGTCACATTGGTACTTGCCTAAACTTAAACCCACGACGTACCTACGTCATTTAAATCTAAAAGTCAATTATCTGAAATTAAGTATTTCAAATGGCGGGAAACTTTGTTAAACATAAAAAACACAGTGATACGACGTCAGTGTGGAGCTATTTTTTAGTTGCGAAGGATATGAATAGTGCCAAATGTAACCGATGCTCAGCCATTCTCAAGACTTTGGATGGATCGACTAAGGTATTTGTTCAGGACTACAATTGGCCAGCGCAACGATAACTGGATGGTCTGAACTGTCCACGGTTCGTGGAGCTATAAACGTTGCTTACAATAATCAAAAGTACTTACACAATAGTCTACAGGCTCTCCGGCCGACAACAATCCATAGCCTCTGAGGCTTTATAAATACCACTAACCTTCTGTGCTGGGTTCGCCAACTTCGACCCTCCCAGGTCACGCCCAAGTGTAGCATGTGTGTAATATGAGGTGAGTAATTGAAAGTGTGATGTAAGTCAAGTGTTCTGAACGTTCACAAGGCGTCAGTCTCCAGATGGCGCGGTTCAAACAGCATCACAGCCCAAACTCACACCGGATTGAAGCTATTTATCACTACTTTTTTCAACAAACGCGCGTGCCACGCGGGTGACAACCAACCGGCGAGGAATCCCAAAATATCCCGGGGTTTTCGTCAAATGGGGATTACAACTTCAAACAATAGTTAACTCGCGACCCAATTATCGGTTTCAACAGGCGATTTCAAACGATATTTTACCAATTATAATTAACTCAACAGGGTCCCATGACCGACATTTTCAACAACCACGGAAGCAAAATCTATCTGTCAAGTCAGAGTAATGTCAAGAACAAATTTCTTTATGTCAAAAGGGTGCGTTCGGAAACGATCGGTACTAAACATCTACCCCCCCCGGACGGGCCTACCCGTCCGCTAATCAATTGGAAGTCTTGACAAGGTTGCAAATTTAACACAGCTTCAATGCGGCCAAATACCGTAGCTAGTTCCTCAAAGGTGAGAACGGTGTCTCCCAACAATCTCCGCCAGCGTCCCTTTGCCGCTTTCACCGCGGCCCCCAAAATACCCCCCCAATGGGGGGCAGGCTGGCGGGTCAAACAACCAAGTGACCCCTCGGCGGGCCAAACTATTACCAATGTCAACCTGGCTCTCATTAGGAAGGCGTATACCTCCTTCAAATAGTTACTTGTACCCTTGTAATTCGTACCGCAATCAGACCTAATCAAAGGTAACCCACGGCGAGACACAAATCCTTCCAAGTCGCCTCAAAGGCCTCTGTCGAGAGTGAGGTTACCAGCTCCAAATGTGCTGCCTTGGTTGACAGGCAGAAAAACACACAAATAAGCGTAACAATCTTACTATTACGAAGGGTGGACGTCTTCAACAAAAGGGGACCAACAAGTCCGTTACGACGCCAGCAAAGGGCCTCGCCTCATTGACGCGATCAGCCGACAAAATCCAAAATTCTCGCTGCAGAATGGCCAACAGCGCATTGCAACCGGCATGCGAGTTCTTAACTTGACGATCAATCACCAACAATTAAACCAAGTGGCCCTCCTTGGGCAACAAAAGGGGGTGACGGGCCCCATAAGGAAGGCTAGAGTGCCTCAACCATCCTCCAACAGGGTTTCCCGAAGTGGCTCGTCCCAACCAAGTTCAGTTATAACAAGGGTGATTTCAAACCAGGTCCTTCCCTCAACAGTGGTGTCAGCCGGTTCGCCAATTCCCCAAATCTTGCCTGAAAGGTCGTTCACCTTCAGGCCAACCTGTCCCGCTAACCAAGACGACAAAAGGCAACCCTGGACTCCCGTGTCCAAAATGGCACAGACCACAATCGAGTCACCCAAGGGTCCCCAGACCTTGACCGAGGCCGTTGGCAACAAAACCGTCTTGATCGGGGGGGGGGTCCTTTAGCGGGCAGGCGTCAATCTCTTAGTGATGCCTGGGCGGCGACCGATCGCCGCTTCCAGGCTGCCTTCGTTCACGATGAGGCCAACAATCAAAATATTCGTCTGCGCGGTGTCCCGAGCCGCTCGCCATCACTGGAGGGGCATATCCCACCGGATGCCCGAATGGCGGAGGGCGCGACTCCAGCCGGGGACGTTCCGCCAACGGAGGGGAAAGGCAGCGGCGCCGACCCGGCCACTGCTGCCTAGCAGCCAATGCGCGTTCTCCCTGACGAGGGGAGACCAAATGGCGCTCGCGGGGCTCCCGTTCAACTTGCGCGGGGGGTGGAGTGCGGCGTACAGAATTGCGGGTCTCAGCCCGGTGCTCGTCTCCGGGGTACCCCCCCCTGCGCGAACCCCCCTCAGAAGCTGGTCTGCTGGAGCGGTTCGCGTTGGCGCACAAAATCTCCAAGTGGGACCCTTCACAAATTCTACACGGGCGGGGGTCGGGGCAGTCCCGATGGAAGTGGGCCCCCAAGCACGAAAAGCACAAACGACGTGCGTTGACAATACGGCGGCGGGCACTTACGTGCAAATTCAAAAAGTCCGGGCAACGCGCCATGACATGCCCCGTTGCCTTACAAAAGTCACAATGATGAGGACTCCGGGCACCAGCAAAACGGGGGGCGGGGCGATCATCAACAGGCCCTCTAGCCCGAGGACTCCGGGCGCCAGCAAAACGGGGGGCGGGGCGATCATCAACAGGCCCCCTAGCCCGAGGACTCCGGGCGCCAGCAAAACGGGGGGCGGGGCGATCATCAACAGGCCCCCTAGCCCGAGGACTCCGGGCGCCAACAAAACGGGGGGCGGGGGGAACATCAACAGGCCCCCGAGCCCTAGTCCGTCCCTGGTCTCTGGGCTGAGAAGGTAGTGGGGGTGACCCCGTGGCGCCACGAGTGTTATCCGAAAACCGACACTCGTCTTCCAAAAATTTGAGGAGGTCGTCAAGGGGGGGAAGATGGGTGGCACTATCCCCACCATACTTCTGCTCAAAACGTGACCTCAACTCCGCGGGGAGCAACTGCAGCACTATGTGCACCAACAAGTAGGACCAATGTTCTACCGGTAACTCCAAGCGTCTCAAGGCGTTGGTCGCTGAGACCAACGGGTTCAGCAAGTCAGTGCGCAACGTCGACGTGCTGACAATGGCCGGTAGCCCCAAAATCTGGTCGATGTGCACATCAGCCAGGCAGCCCTTGTTCTGATACCGTCGGGAGAGAAGCTCCAGAGCGGTCGGGTAGGAGGAATCCGTCACCGGCAAGTGCTGCACCAAGGCTCTGGCTTCGCCCTCCAGGACAGACAACAAATAGGCCAGCTTCTGGGCAGGTCCGAGGTCCGAGCGTGCATCGACAAGACTCTCAAAGAGATTTAGGAAGCCCAGCCAGTGGTCCAAGCGACCGTCAAAATGTGGCAGCTCCAGGGTGGGCAGCCTACTCAATAGTCCAGGGCCTGCAACAACGGGGGTCTGCGGCTTGGCCGCATCAGGCAGCCGACTCTTCAAAATTTCCCGCGCTCGTAGACATATGACATCCCCCAGGTGGACAATCTGGTCATAGTCACCCAAAATCTTATCGCGGGCTGTCTGATCCATCACCCCCAAATCCACGTCCATGATGTACTCGTTGAAGCGTGTGAGCGCAGCATCAGCTGACTTGATCCTCTCAATCACTTGCCCATACCGAGCAAGGGTGAGCTCTTCCAATTCTACACGCTCAACCGTTGCAGCTGCCGATGTGAACCATCTCAACTGTGAGGTCAATCCGGCAGCAGCCTCCCTGACTGCCCTTAATGAGGCCATTGCAACAACAAATATTAATACAACAGGCTAAAATTAACTAAACAATCAACAAGGACTTGTTAGCCGACCAAATAATTTCACCAAAATAAAACTTAAATTCAATTATTTCAAGTCCAAATCCGACCCTGTACTTATTCCAAGTATGAATCTAGCTTGGTACAGATGGCTAGTTACAAAATAAATAACAATTGAATGTATAATACAATAAACACCAATAAACACAACAATTGACTGTATAATATTGAGCCGGAGAATCTCTATCAACACAGTCCAATAAGTACCACAAGCAATAAGTCAATCCACACCATTCAAGTCTTGTTATGTTAGACTATGTGTGATTATTATTTAGATAACCTTTTAAATTCAGATCAGTGACATTCAATTATTAATTGCAACAAATACCAAACTTTTACAACAATACCAAATTATACCAAAATACAACCAATAATTCCTAATTTCACAAATAAATCTTACTTGTCAATTCAATACCAAGGGGCTAGCGCTACAAATTACAGTACAAACTACAAGTACAACTTCAATTGATTCAACTTCAATTAGATAGCCCGGATGACATGATAATATATTCAAAACTTATTAAGTTATAAGTTATGTTAAGTAATTAAACTAAAGTTATTTTCAAAACTTCCAATTAAACCAGTGGATCTTATATTATAAGAGCCACGCCTGCTACCAAATGTTCAGGACTACAATAGGCCAGCGCAACGATAACTGGACGGTCTGAACTGTCCACGGTTCGTGGAGCTATAAACGTTGCTTACAATAATCAAAAGTACTTACACAATAGTCTACAGGCTCTCCGGCCGACAACAATCCATAGCCTCTGAGGCTTTATAAATACCACTAACCTTCTGTGCTGGGTTCGCCAACTTCGACCCTCCCAGGTCACGCCCAAGTGTAGCATGTGTGTAATATGAGGTGAGTAATTGAAAGTGTGATGTAAGTCAAGTGTTCTGAACGTTCACAAGGCGTCAGTCTCCAGATGGCGCGGTTCAAACAGCATCACAGCCCAAACTCACACCGGATTGAAGCTATTTATCACTACTTTTTCCAGCACAGTCCGCGTGTCAGACCGGGCTGACGACAATACGGCGATATATTCCAAAATATCCCGGGGTTTTCGTCAAATGGGGATTACAACTTCAAACAATAGTTAACTCGCGACCCAATTATCGGTTTCAACAGGCGATTTCAAACGATATTTTACCAATTATAATTAACTCAACAGGGTCCCATGACCGACATTTTCAACAACCACGGAAGCAAAATCTATCTGTCAAGTCAGAGTAATGTCAAGAACAAATTTCTTTATGTCAAAAGGGTGCGTTCGGAAACGATGGGTACTAAACAGTATTACATACACATTTGTCTTCAAAACATAACATCAAGCTTATATCAGCTTCAACAAGTCTAGATTCTGATAATCGGAACACAGTAGACATGTGCAAAACAGTGCACCACGAAGTGATGTGATATGTCATTACATTTCGTGCCGAGTAACATGACATTACACCATCACTTCAAACATCACGCGTGATGTTATGATGTAGCGCCATGCGATAGCACACCATCGCGCGTTCTAATGTAATGCAATGTAGTGTAATAGGACATGTTATTGAAATAGTAACATAGCAGCGAGCGAAACGATGTTGTCCGCGTGTCATTATGATGATTCATAATTACACGAAAGAAATGAAATAATTGCATTGCAATTCGAAATAAAAGGACAGTTGAGTATTTACCTACGACCGTACAACGGGTGGTGGTGTCAAGGAAATATAAACCCTTTCTTAATAAAAATAGAGTTCTAAATAACATACTAAGTTACCTGACCGGGCGAAATACGAAATCGCACGCGCCTAGTTCCGGACTTCCGATATAAACCGAACATTGCCGATGCGATGCGTTCGGGAGGGCTCGGTACGAGCGAGTCTGCGAGTCATGTCGCGAGCTACTGCGCTGCTACCGCGCGCGTGATGTTTAGTGTGATGGTGTGATGCTTATTTTAGTCGAGTAATGTGTGATGTTACAGTACGCGCTCGGGTGATATTACGCGTAATGCATCACTCGCATTACTTACACATGTCTAGAACACAGCACCGCCGCCAGCCAAGTGAAAGTTAAATGATTATTTTACTAAAAGTGTCGACGATAGCCTCGATGATGTTTTGGCAAGAATGATTGCATTAGATGGATTTCCATTCAGTATATTCATAACTTCAGATGATTCGAGAAAATTTGTCTTTGCAAAATACACGGATTTACCAAAGTCAGCCGTCAGCATTCAAAAACGTGTCATGAATTACAGTGAAAAAATCAGAAAGCAAGTAACTGCAGAATTGAAACATTAGAAAAGTGCAGGTGAAAGATTTAGTTTTTCTTTCGACAAGTGGACTTCAACATCCAATAAACCATACACTGCTGTCAACGTTCATTCATATAAAAAAAAAATTGAACTTAGGACTCGTTCCTATTTATGGAAGTATGAAAGTATGGCTGAAAATTGTCTTCGTATATTGAAAGAGCGTCTAAGTAAATTTGCAATTTCCCTGGATACTGACTTTATGAAAAACATAATTATTTGCAAGATAGCTCTACCTCAGATGATACTATAAATGAACCATCTGTCATAATCATATGGACATCACCTGATCATATCGGACAATCAGCTGATCATATGGACGACAGCCATGGTGATGAACATTTAGAAGACTTAGACAGTCCAGAATCAGACTTAGCATAAACTCAGCACTTGCCAAAAAATGAAAACATCCTTAGTGGAACATATGAAGCAACGACAAAGTGATGATTTGACTGGTGTGTTGAATTATTTACAAAATACATGAAAAGATGATGAAAATCAGTTATTATCGGATTTGGAATGGCATGACTTATTTCCAGTTCCTACACAGGCTTTAGTGAGGAAGCAAATAAAGTGTATTGTGAAAAAACTTAAAAGTCGCGATGACACGGTAGAAGAAGAAGGAAGATCAGGATCACAAACATATGATGAGTTAAGGCCACAAGCCTCCCAATCCCAACCCCAATTGACACTAAAGGAAAAGTTACAGCTGGAAATTGATAAGAGTATGAAATCCCCAGATAGTGAAGTACAAATACAAAATTAATCGGGGTTGGCAAAATATATTTTGCCAACCCCGATTAATTTTGTAGTATTAGACGTGAAATAAGCCTGTTTGAAAATGGAGGAATTAGTGGATAGAAATAGCATGTAAGTATCTATTGTCTATTCCTCCAACCAGTGTAAAACCTAAATGAGCGTTTTCAGCTGCTGCTTATGTTGGTAATAAACTACGAAGCAGGCTTGGAAGTCAAACCTTGAATGCTTTGATATTTCTACGATTGTATTTTCAAAATTCTAAATAAGTTTTACTGTCTTTTTATTTCCTACAAAGTATAGTATCTTTTTTGTCTTTTTCCTTTTCTTACTATACTGTGATTTGTGTAGTGTATCAAAATTAAAAATATATATTTTAAGAAATTACTCGTTTTTTAGGGTTCCGTTGCCGAATAGCAAAAAACGGAACCTTTATAGTTTCGTCATGTCTGTCCATCTGTCCGTCTGTCTGTCTGTCTGTCTGTCTGTCCGTCCGTCCGTATGTCACAGCTATTTTATTCCAAAACTATTAAGACTATACATGTGAAACTTGGTAGGTAGATGTATTCTATGAACCGCTTTCTGATTTTAAGAAAATTTTAAAATATATTTAAAATAAAGAAACAAGAACTGAAAATAATTTCTTTTTTCATGAAACCTATGCATGTGTGGTATCTATTATACAGGTCTTTAATATTGAGATTGAGATTTCTAAAACCACGTTTTCATAAAATTAATAGTTTAAAAGATATACGTTTCCAAATTGGTGATATATATATTTATTTATCTTAATGTAAACTTTCAACCAAAATTGGTTTTAAAGAAATCGAGTCAGCAGTTTTTGAGATACAGCATATTTTCTAAAACCGCAAACATAGCTTTGTAATTCATACAAATATTATGAAAAACAAAGTTATTTGGCGTAGTTGCAAAAAATATAAATAAGCTAGTTTTAAGAAATTTGTAAGTTTTAGTTTTTTGTCAAGTAAATATACATATTATAAATTTATAATATTATTATAGTTACTACGGAACCCTTATGGGCGAGTCTGACTCGCATTTGGCCAATTTTTGTAAAATGTTATAATAAGCAATATAACATTAGATTTATAGATTTCTTTTATTTTATTTTTTTCTTTTAAATTAAGTTACACTAGATACAATTATATTGTTATGAAATAAATTACGCTTATATTTTCTGCGAAGTAAGTTCGCTAGACAGCATTAATGAATAAATGTTTTTTCGTATGGCCCCACGTATATATAATAAAGTACCGAATGTTATTAAAAATATGACAGTACATCAGAATTTAAACGAGCACTAAACGAAAATTTAGTAAACAAAACTTATTTCAGTCTGGTTTTATTATGACATTACATAATTATATTTTTTTATTTCATACTGGTTTTATTATTCAAATAAGTACTGCATACCCATCTACCCTAACTTCCTACTTACCCAGTTTCGAAGCGTCAATAGCCTAATGGATAAAGTGTCGGACTTGTGATCGAGAGGTCACGGGTTCGAACTCCACCCATTACACTATTGACGTGAACCCACTCCAGACACAAGCATATTTAGCATATAATCAAAGTTTTATTGCAATAGGATGAATAGTGAGGGAACGGATAATGTATTACTACAGTAAAAACAAACGTTAATTTTTATATAATAGGTATAATTTATTAAATTAATTTTTGTGATTTATGTACCTACTTGCTTCATTTAGATCCATCCAGCCGTTTGAGCGTGAAGAATTAACAAACATGTAAACAGACACATTCATTCACAAACTTTCGCCTTTATAATATTAGTGTGATAAATAAAACCATCTAAATAATTAATATTCGTTTTTCAAGTTTATTCAACATAACGACAAAAATTTTAAAAATGCAAAGTTAGCAAACTTTGTCTTGCAACGGCAAGCGGGCCTCGAGCGAACTTGTCATTGTGTGTGTGACAACGCACACTACTAGCCCGCTGCAGTAAATACCTATTTTCCGCGCGTCTCGTAGGCTCGACACCCTCTTAAACCCGTACACTAATTAATTGACTTGGGTACTTTAATTTCTGTGGCAGCTATTATTTCTTTCCAGAAACCGAAAGCAAGTGTCTCAGTATAACTAGTATAGTATATATATAGTACTAGTAGTTGCTCGCGACTTCGTTCGCGTGGGAAGATTTTCCCGTGTAAAGCCCGATCCCGAGGGAATTTCGCACAAAATATCGTCTTAGCGAGCATCTACATACGTACTAAAAGGAACCCCCATGCAAAATTTGAGAGCCCTACTACTTGTAGTTTCTGACATTTCGTGATTAATCAGTGAGCGGTATTTCGCTTTTATAGATAACAAAGTTATACTGAGTTACTGTTATACTCAGCGCTGTGCCGAGTAAACATAAACATGTCTGCTTATACTATTTATTCAGCTCTGCTTGAAAACAGTTGATAAATGGACTTGCTAGTTGCCAGGCCCACATTTTTATAATGATCGCCATACTTCAAATACGCTAGAAGAGTCTCGCCCTCCTTCCTATCACATTTAAGGTAAGCATGTATCAAAGAATGTGGTGTTGGGTATTTTTCTGTTATTGCCAAAGCCTTATCTACAGACATTCCTTTCAGTTGTAGTAGTACTTTGATAAAGGTTTCTGTTACTGTAAGCGGCTTTGATTTAGCAGATGATTTGTTGAAGTATGCAAATGTCATCAGTATTTCGCCTTGAGGGTCATTATTGCAGCCTCGTAGACGCCTATCCTGGAAAAAAAATACAATATATATACATTTTTGGACTGCCAGTAACTACCACCACATTCAAAGAAATAGAACTTTTTTATTACCTTATATCTGATAGTCAGTCTTTTAGTCAACATAGCCAAAAATCTAGCAGAATTTGTCAGAGAATCTGTCACATGAACTTTAAATCCATCTTGGACTCTTGTATTGGCTATTGCCTGCATCAGATGCTGCATAGGCAACCCAACATTTTTATTCTTCCCATAGTTCTCCACCATGTAAATTACATTATCTATACCACATTTATGCAGTCTGAATTTTTGCTCATGGAATCTTCCATCTTTAATACTGGCACCGAGATCATCCATTCGTTTCCGCTCTATGATAAATGGTAATACTAGTTCTTGGTCTTGATTAACTTTATGTTTTGCTATCCATGCAAAGTCTCCCACTTTCAGGCTCCTGTATTCATGCTTCAAGTCTGGATACTTGTTGAACTGAGCTACTGTGGGATCATTCTTTTTTTTAAGCCTGTGAAAATAATTAGAACTCATAGTTAAAAGGACATTTTTGGTTGGTGCAGTGATGGAGTGGTTTGCTGCTGCACTTTGTGTCTTGGGTAAATTTCTTGATGAATAACTTTCTGTAGCCCATTCAAACATTTGTGGATGGATAGATAGAGACAAGATAATTAGGTCTGGGTTTTTCTTTATGCATGTATGTTTCATTGTTTGTAAAAGTACCTATGAAACCCATACTAAAAAAGATTTTGTGAGAATGCTAATGGCTATGGGTATATGAAGTTATGTTATAAAAATATTACAGTATACATAAACAGGATTGTTATTAAACAGAGGCATAAGACTATAGGTTTTTTAGTTTGGATAATTTAAGATTTTGAATTAATCTATGGAAAGAAAAAAATTAAGTGTAGTGTTTGTAAATAGCTACTAAAGTCTAAAGAGATACTTTCTAGACTAGAATGACAGTGCGGCATTCGGTTTCCACAGCAAGCAATTATCACAGTTAAACACTCAATGTTGTGTCAATGTTTTTGTACTGCATTTTGGAATACAAAAACATACTGATTCATTAACACACTAACAACTGTATTAACATGTTTTGATAAAAAAAGGAAGTATGTGTTATTTTAGCAAAAAAAGCTTGCACAAATTACAAAAGAGTAGTAAACAGTATTTTTAGTAAGATTTCATATAAGTTCAAAGCAAAATGCTAAGGCAGTAATTAAGATTAAAAAAAAACACATACCCTCCAGTTTCATTTTTATCAATCAACAGTATTATATCAAATGTCCCAGGTAGCATTTCAATGACATTTATAGGAGATGTATTCTCAAAGGTCACTGGAATTTCATCATCAAGAACAATATCTGCATTTTGTTGAACCGAAGTACTACTAGTAGATGGAACATTGTTAAAAATTATATCATTTGTGGTAGGAATACTTTTGGCATCCTCTAAAATCTCTCTAGCTAGTTCTCTGCCTTCATCGGTCAATGCATACTGAGCTTTTTTTGTTTTACTTTTTATTACTAATCCTTTTTTTTGAAGAGTTGATATATTAGACCAAGCAGAATAGAAGGAATCATGTTTTGGTCGCACAAAAGATTCCTCTGCATGTTTCTGTGCTTTGTCAATCAACTCTTCTTTAGTCAGTGCTGCTTTGTCTGGGTTTTCTAAACTCTGTTCGAGTAACGCAACCAGAATTGCATAACTCCCAGATCTGTAAGCCGGCTTGTACTTTCCATTCCTTTTTTCTTTCCTATTAGCCTTGACTTTCACAGTATTTTTATTAATGATGGAAAGTGTAATATTTGAATCCTGAACTTTATCAATTTCCATATCTTGTACCTGCATATGATATTCACTTTCAGGTTTTGACGATGATTCTGGCAGTTTAGTTAAATCAACACTTTGGTGACCATTCAAAGCATGACTGTTGCTTTTGCTTCGAATATTTTGTTCCCTGAAAGGTAATGGGGAAGTTTTTGATACACAAATTTCAGAATCAGCCTTTACTACCTCATCACAGCTTGATCTACAATCTTTTGATATAGCATCGCTGTCATTAACCTGACCTAACAACTTATCGAGATACGCACATAATCTTCTATCAAACCCTTTCAGTATGATACATTCGGCTCCTGATTTCAGCGGCAATGGGTATTTCATAAGGGATTTTAGTGCCTCTTTAAGCATATCCACAAGATGGCTATTGCTTAATCTGGCGTCTTCATACATTTTCGCTATCCAGTCTTCAAAGATAGGATTTGGTCTAAGCCGTTTGCAGGTTACTTTGTTATCCATCCTGAAAACTATTCACCGGTATGATTTTGATTACGATTTTAACGAATGTCTGTATAAATAAATAATGATATGCACTGCGTATACTAAGATTATGGCATCAGTTAAAGTTAACAATCAACAAAACCAACTTCAACTCTTGTCGCAAGTGGCCTTTGTGGAGGAGCCACCACAATTTTGCCAATATCACGTGTAGAATGCTAAATGATAGACCATCAAATCAAACGCAGGAGGTTTTTCGGTAAAGTATTTTGGATTATTGGATGGTGAAAAATAACAAAATTATTTTGTATACGCTAACTCAAACATGACATAACTTAACAGCCTGTGTAGTCTGTGATGTGATAACTAAAGATGGGTTCGATATATCAAAACGTAACTTATATCGGATATGTGTTTATTATCATACCATATCGATATCTAAATATACATAACCGTTTTCACAAAAACTTCATCGAGTTATGGATATGGTTTATCCAAACCGCAACAACGAGAAAGGAGCTACGAATAACGAACAAAGCGCAAACTTCACATCAAGAGCGATATGACATCAAAGGTTTTTATATCGCTTTGTCTCTGTCTTACCATTCAATTTTTTACTGGCGTAAAAGTGATGAAGCGAATATTACGTAACTTCGGCTAGGAATTGGTTATTTGGTTAATAACAATGCGTGCGTAATATCTATATCTTAACGCGCTAGCAATAAGGTCTAGTTTCTATTTATTTAGTTGCAACAAAGATTCCATAAGTTAGCAACTTTCCGGCGGCTACTCGATATCAGGGAGAAATTCATTCTTTAAACTAAACCTACGTCCAATAGATTTAAGGTTGAATTTATGTTGTTGGAATAAGAATTGTATCGAATGAATTTTGATTTGTATTTTTTTGGACAGTTTTGTTTTGAGTTGCACTTGACCTTGGTGACACGTGCCCTACTTAACGATAATTCTTTGCCTTTTTAGGGTTCCGTAGCCGAATGGCAAAAAACGGAACCCTTATAGTTTCGACATGTCTGTCCGTCCGTCCGTATGTCACGGCCATTTTATTCCGAAACTATTAGGACTATACATGTAAAACTTGGTAGGTAGATGTATTCTGTGAACCGCTTTCCGATTTTAAGAGAAAATTTAACAAATATTCAAAATAAAGGGGGCTCCCCATACATGGAACTAAAACTAAAAATATTTTCTTTCATGAAACTTATACGTGTGTGGTATCTATAGACAGATCTTTAAAAATGACATTAAGGTTTCTAAAATGACTTTTTCATAAAGTTAATCGTTTAAAAGATATACGCTTCCAAAGTGGTAAAATGTGTCCCCCCCCTTCTACTTCTATAATAATGAACTGAAAAATCTAAAAAAAAACCTTATGTTGTAGATCTTAATGTAAACTTTCAATCAAAATTGGTTTGAATGAGATCGAGTCAGCAGTTTTTGAGATACAGTATATTTTCTAAAACCGCAAATATAACTTTGTAATTCATACAAATACTATGAAAAACAAAGTTATTTAGCGTAGTTATAAAAATTGTAAATAAGCTAGTTTTATGTGTGGTATCTATAGACAGATCTTTAAAAATGACATTAAGGTTTCTAAAATGACTTTCATAAAATTAATCGTTTAAATGATATACGCTTCCAAAGTGGTAAAATGTGTCCGCCCCCCCTCTAACTTCTATAATAATGAAGTGAAAAATCTAAAAAAACCATATGTTGTAGATATTAATGTAAACTTTCAATCAAAATTGGTTTGAACGAGATCGAGTCAGCAGTTTTTGAGATACAGTATGTTTTCTAAAACCGCAAATATAACTTTGTAATTCATACAAATACTATGAAAAACAAAGTTATTTGGCGTAGTTGTAAAAATTGTAAATAAGCTAGTTTTAAGAGATTTGTAAGGTTTTTTTTTTTTTCAAATGAATATATTAAGTAAGTATATTATATTTATCATAGTTACTACGGAACCCTTCATGGGCAATAACAATATTGCAATAACAAATTTTCATTTAAATCAACCACCGGGAACTTGAACTCTATTAAATGAGAAAGTAGCTATATCAATGTATTAACGGTAAAAGTGTGAGTTTGCGTTTGTCGTTAGTTTGCGTTTCACAGTTACTTGTGCAAATCGTACTACTGATATCGATATCTGAAAACGGTTTTCGATATCGATATGAAAACTGAATATCGGTTACATATCCGTTTGCAACTAAATACGAAAACGCCCATGTCTAGTGATAACAGCAAACAGCCCTCTATAGTAAAGCTGTAGCAAACCGTATGTATTCATTCGTTACTGAGATACGGGTGCGCCATCGAGTACCGAGTAACGAAACGTTACTCACGAATGCAATTCGTTACTCGCATGTTTCGTTACAAATGTTTCTGATCGCGCAAGGTCCGTTGATACGAGTGTTGAATGCGGTTTCCTTTTCGTGTTTTACGCATGCGCGAGCATTCAGTGTATTTAAAAAAATACGTTACAAATAACGATGCTTATTTAATTGAAAAAAAACTTTTTTGCAAAAAATAAAACCGACTTCCATATCAAAACACTACAAAGCCAAAAATAATTTTAATTTCGGTAGTCGGTGTTATTGGTTTTGTATTTTCTTTTTTTTTTCACACCGCCTTCCGAAATTAAAATTATTTTTGGCTTTGTAGTGTTTTGATATGGAAGTCGGTTTTATTTTTTGCAAAAAAGTTTTTTTTTCGCGCTTTTTAGTGGGTCAGTGAATTTTCCAAATCGATTCGTAAATGACGGAGTTATGCGCGAACAAAAAACGCAATGCAGAGTAAACGAAAAGATCATCAAGGTAAATTATTTTTTTCGACTATTTTTGATTTTTCAGAAACAGCTCGTCCGATTTCGATAAAATTTTCATGGGACCATTTGGGAAGTATACCCTTTCCAACAAAAAAAGAACTTTTCAAATCGGTTGGCAAGCGACGGAGTTATGCGTGGACAAACATAAAAAAAAAAAAAAAAAAAAAAAAAAAAAAAAAAAAAAAATACAAACATCCGAATTGAGAACCTCCTCCTTTTTTAGAAGTCGGTTAAAAACGGAGATTTTTGAAAATTCTTATCCAAATTTTTCACTGTGTTTTTATTGCAACGATTGCGATATATTAGTGTGATATATCATTCTCAAATAATATTTAAAAAAAACTCCCAAATATAATTATATTTTTTTAATTATATAATATCCATTGTAAATTCAGTTGATTTACTTGTAATTCCAACCTAACTAAATTTAGATTTAAAATGTAACGCATAGATATCTTTTCTACAAATTATGGTTGATGCGTCACCGTGATCTCATACCGTACGAATACGCAATACGACTCGATGTGTTGGTCTATAATTCTATATTATTATGACGTATCAAAGTAACGAGTAACGATACGAAAGTAACGAGTACTAATGGCTATAGTAACGAATACATACGGGTACGCTTTTTTTCGTTACTTTTACACCTCTACTCTATATAGCACAGAATATATACAGGTAGGGATGTAAAATAATTGATTATGGAAATAATCAATTAAAAATCGATTTTATCAAAAGAAAAAGCGGTTTTAATACGTGATTTTACTTTTATAATTAATAATTCGATTATTACCGATTTTTATCTGCAACCCCCCAACATTAGGTTCCGGAGCCCGGGCCAGAAGCCCGGATACTCAATAACAAATAAAGAAAATAAAAAAACAATCATTAATTATTTTTATTAATTATTATTTAACCGCTCTGTTTCGTAGCTGTACTACAGGTGTCAATTTCGCGCCTTTCAATAATTTCTCAATACGTTTCTTGACCATCGTGCTAAAATAATGTAAATATTCAACGTATTTTTAGGATCTATGTATGTACTTAGCATGAGACAAATATTATTTGCCGATAAGGTGGTTTTATGTGTGTGTGGTCAAAAGGTTTGGCAAATTAAAGAGCGTGTTCTCAGTTGAAGGTTTACTGAACGACTGACACAAAGATTACAATAATATAATACAGTGGTTAAGAGCTTAGAGTTAACTTACGAGCTACGTCATACATGGCCTAAGACTAAAGATGTATAAAAAGTAATATGCCTACGCTACAATCCTCCCCCCTTAGATTAAACAATAAAATTTTAATTTGTTAAAAGAATACAAAATTATCTAGGATCATGAACTAATTAAAACTACAGACGTTAACAATAAACAACGAACATTGGTTTTACTCATAATAAAGCCGAACAATGGTTCACACTATGCTACTTATACAAGAGAGTATATTTTCGTCACGTTGTTTACACTACACCATGACTTTGTTTGAGGATTGCACTCCCGATTTGTTTATAGATATGAGTGCGGCGATAGTCAGCGTTTCTTGAACAGTGACGGTTATTGATACAGTTGATAAAGACGTTGTCGAGGGCGGCTCACATGTCGAATCTCACGGTCTTCTTAACGACCCGGCCCGATTTCGTTGTTATCGGCGGTGTCGTAGTGCTCGAAGTGTCGTATGGAGTAGTAAGGTTCGCCGGATGTGGGACGGTGTCGGGTAGCGTCGTTGTTTGGGTCTCCTGGCGTGGGACCGACACATTATCAAAGTCTAATAGGTAAGCTGGTTTTAGACGATCAAGTGATACTGTGACTTGCCTACCATTACAGTCTAGTGTATAAAATTTAGGATGTCGTTTTATTACTTTATATGGACCTTCGTAAGGTGGTACCAAAGATCGACGTGCTTCATTTCTAACAAACACATGAGTGTTAATGGCTAAATCTATATGAACGAATACACTATTGTTTTTGCTATGTAGGCTTGAATGTGAGAGATTGGGAACGGATGACAATGACTTGGTTAACAGTTTGATGTAGTCGCTGTCGTTAATATTGGTTGTAGATTTTGAATGAAATAGGTCACCTGGCAGTCTGAGACTACTGCCGTATAAAAATTGTGATGGACTGTATCCCAGATCTAATTTAACTGCCGAGCGCAACCCTAGGAGTATTAGGGGTAATTCCCGTAACCATTGTGTGCTATTTGAACATTTTGCCATAATAGCAGCCTTTAAGGTACGGTGAAATCTTTCGATCATGCCGTTCGCCTTTGGATTGTATGCAGTTGTGCGAACTCGTTCGATGCCGAGTCTTTTTAATAGCTGCCGAAATAAATCTGATTCGAATTGACGACCTTGATCTGAGGTTATACGTATTGGACAACCGAAACGAACAATCCAATGCTCTACGAACACCTTAGCAACCGTTTCAGCTGTTATATCTTTAACGGGTATAACTTCAGGCCATTTCGTCACCCTGTCGATGATGGTAACGCAATATTTGAAATCCTGCGCCGGTGGCAGTGGTCCTATTATATCGATATGTACATTTTCGAAACGATTTCCTGTGCTGTCAAATTCGCCTATCGGTGTTACTGTGTGGCGTTGAATTTTAGATTTTTGACAGGGAACACATATTTTAACGATATTTTTTATGTCGGTATTCATGTTGCTCCAGAAATACCTTGACTTAACTAAGCGTTGAGTAGCTGCGACGCCGGGGTGACTAACATTGTGTAAAGTTTTTATAGCGAGTTCTCGGAACTGTAGAGGTAGATAAGGACGTATGTCGTTTGTTGATGTTTCGCAGGCTATTTTTATCTCCGAATCGGGCATTGTCATTAATTTAAATTGGAATTTGTTATGTTTGCGAAGATTTTGTAATTCTGGATCGCTTTTTTGTAGTTCGGCTAACTTTTGATAATCTACTAGTGATGGCATGATAATCTCATCGATTCGGGATAATGCGTCGGCGACTGTATTTTTATCACCTTCAATGTAAATGATGTTATCGCAAAATTGGGAAATGAAGTCTAGTTGTCTTAACCGTCTAGGTGAGTCTGAAGGCGATACCTTTTTAGATGGGGCGAAGGTCAATGGTTTGTGGTCTGTTAGTACTGTTAGCTGTCTGCCTTCTACCATATGGCGGAAGTGTTTAATTGCCATGTAAATTGCTAAAAGTTCCCTATCGTACGTGCTGTATCTTGTTTGGGTATCGGTGAGTTTCTTTGAATAAAATCCTAGAGGTTCTAATTTATCACTAACTCTCTGATTTAAAGCGGCGCCTACGCAAGTACCGGAAGCGTCTGTCATCAACACTAATGGTACGGTTGCGTCGGGATGCGATAACGTGACTGCATTATTGATAGCTTGTTTACATAGACTGAATGCTTGTAATGCACTTTCGGTCCATGTAATTTTTGTTTTGTCGCGTTTTTTTGAATTGTGTAAATACGCATTTAGTGGTGCTTGAATTTCTGCAGCTTTTGGAATGTTGAGCCTATAAAAATTCATCATTCCGAGGAAACGTCGAAGTTCCTCTATTGTATTGGGTCGTGGATAATCATTAATAAGTTGCGTTTTGTTGGCGCTCGGTTTTATGCCTTTTGAGTTAATATGGTAACCGAGGAAGCTTAACTCGGATTTACCGAATTCGCATTTATCTGTGTTGATTGTTAACCCGATATTATTTAATCGTTCTAAAACTAACTCTAAATGTTTTGCATGCATTTCTTTTGAATCCGAAGCTATAATTACATCATCAAGATAAGAAAATGCAAAGTCAAGACTTTTTAAGGCGTTGTTGACTAACCTTTGAAAATCTTGCGCTGCGTTGCGTAACCCAAAGTTCATTCTTGTAAATTCGAATAAACCGAATGGAGATATGACTGCAGTTTTTGGGATGTCTTCGGGAGCCATTGGAATATTATGGTAAGCTTTCCGGATGTCAATTTTGGAAAATATAGTTTTCCCTTTGAGTAAATATGTGAAATCAAGTAGTCTTGGTAATGGGTAACGGTCGGGAGTAGTTTGTGCGTTAAGTGTACGATGATCTCCGCACGGCCTTATTTCACCGCTTTTTTTACTAACGCAAACTAGTGGGTTGGCCCAAGGACTATTCGAAGGTCTACAAATACCTAATTGCATCATTCTTTCGAATTCTGCTTTGGTGACTTTGTATTTCTCCGGATTAAGCGGTCGTACTTTTTCATGGACCGGGGGTCCATTAGTGTAAATGTGGTGTTGAACATCGTGTTTAGGGTGCGTTTTAAAGTTTTCCAATTTGGTGATGTCGGGATATTTTCGTAATATGAGATGGTATTCGTCGTTTACATCGATTGATCGAATACTCGATTCAGGACTTTTTGTCATATTTGTAGCGCGCGATATTAAAGTGAGTTTGTCTATTCGTTTCCTACCATGTAAATCTACCATTAGTTTGTTAGCAGCAAGGAAGTCAGCGCCTATTATTGAACGTTGTACGTCGGCTAGTATGAATTTCCATTGGAATGGGCGACGTAAACCTAAGTTAACTGTGATGGATTTTTCGCCGTATGTTTCGATTTTTGTGCCGTTGGCTGCATATAATATGTAATCTGATGTGGATGCGTTTTGCCTTTTACCGGCTAAAACCGACACATCAGCACCAGTGTCGATAAGAAATCGTACACCAGTTTTAATATCCGTAACACATAAACGATAGGAATTGACACCGGCGACATTGTGTACTTGACCCGGTGTCTGAATTAGTTTTCCGGATTCCTTTTATTACAATTTATTGTGTCGCCGCATTTATGTGCATTTGTGCCATAAGTAAAGTGGTAGAAACATTGGTAATTCGCATCACCTGGTTTCTCTTTTTGTCTGCGGTAATTCTCTCTATTTTTATAAGTAATTTCGCGACTTTTAGAGCGAGTCCGGGAAGATCCACGGCTGTAACGATCTCGGCTTCACGGCTCACGGTTCTGATGGTTATTGGAATCGTTTAGTTTAGTGCGTAATTCCGAAATTTCTAGTTTCATTTGTTTCAGCTCATTTAGAATGGTTTCGGGAAGTGTTGGGTCTGCACTCGGAGTTGTTTTAGAAACCGGGGCTATTTCAGATGGTCTGGTATTTTCCAGAATTTTGTCAGCGATTTTAGCCAAACCATCGAGTTTAACCTCGTCAGTGTCGCATGCGGTTATGACGGCCCTAATTGAATGTGGAAGACGACTTGTCCACAGTAATTTTAGAGTGTCGTCTGGGACTTTATTTTTCCCTAAGTCTCGCATACGCCGTAATAATTGTGAAGGCTTTTGATCTCCGAGTTCGATTTCATTTAAGAGTTGGTTCATTTGTTTTGTTTCCGACTCTTCGTAAACCGAAATTAACCTATTTTTTAAAGTTTCATATTTATTATTCTCCGGCATGTTTTCAAGAATGTCACTAATATCAGGTAATTCGTCAGGTTTCAGTCTAGCTATTAGAAGTTGACTTTTGTGCAGGTCACTTGCCTTTAGGGGATCCACGATGGCGTTGAATTGGTGGAACCAGAGTCTCGGTCGATCTTGCCAGAAGTCCGGTATCCTCGGTGTCATTGAAACTGCCGTCATCTGTTGTGGCTGTGGCTGGTCCTGGGTTGACATGGCTGCGGGTTGTTGGAGAGCTGCGGCCTGGTAGCGTGGGTCGTTCATTTTTACGCGCGATGATAATTATAGTCTTTGTAACTTGGAACTCGATACGCGCGAATTAAGTAAGCGACAACGGAAGTATTTATAAAAATAACTTTATTTGGACAGAGTTACAGCTAAACAGTAATTAAATGAATCTAAACAAATCTTAATCTTATATACTAACTTAATTGCTAGCGTAGTACATACATAGCGTGATCAGGTATGACGCACGTCCTAGATAATTAAGGATGCTGGTCAAGCAATGGAACCTTTTGGAAATAAATGCATGTAATACACTTATTAGCTGACAAAGCTAATACTTGTGGATTGGGGTTCCTTAACTCCTCCCCCCCCCAAGAGAGAAATTATCCGAAGATGTCGCAGACGGTTTCGGAGAATTTCGACAAAAATTTATAAACCTAAATTTATACAATATAAAGATAATTATTGCTATTATAATAATCACATACTCGAAGATGGTCCATATACTAATTTCTATTGTCACTGTTTGCGTTGTATCGCCTATTTCACTAAATTTTGCACTTTGTAACACTTCTTTCACATCACTGAAATCCACATTTCTTAGATCCACTTTCTTTGATCTTCTCTGGATATCCTGTTGCAGCTCTGGCATCTGAATCAATGGTAACTGGAGACTAGCAACTGTAGTGTTTGTGGTAGCGGCAACGATGACTTCGCCTATTTGCGTCTCGCATTGTTGACCAGGAGTCACGATGTATGTCCCAAGGACAGTGTATTTCAGGATTTCTGTATTGCAATTCTCGGTGATGATGAGATTTTCTTCTGAATAGACTAACCAATGGTTGTCGGTTACTTTTTGTATCTTAGTTTTCTCTATTTCAATATGGTTCTGTATGCAGCTTTTGTAGTTGTTCTTCATCAACATTATTTGTTCAATGCAGGTCTCAGTTGGATACTGGGCAAAATTTGTTTCAGAGCAAAAAAAATTGTCGTTTTCAATCTCAGCACATGGGCTTACCACGGGCATGTATTTCAATCTATTCACCATTAGGTAAGGGTATTTAGGTATAATAGTAAAGGTATTTGGGGAATGGAATATAGGAATGGGTATAACCTTGTAATAATTATACGTTTCGTTATCTATTATGGGAACTTCTAAAACAAAAACTAACTTGTTGTTGTTTATGTATGATTTGAGTATGATATTACGTTCTAATTTTAATAAATTACGTTTACTTACTGGATATATTGTTCTAGCATGTTTAGCAATGATTTCTAACGTATCATATAATTCTGTATTGTTAATAATGGATTGGTGCAACGTGTTTAATTTGCTAAAGGCTATGGCCGTCTCAATCTCTTGTATGTTTTCGTAACAAGTTCGAAAGTTACTTAAAATTTGATACATAGTATCCAATATTTGGAAAAGATTGTTAAACCTCGACTCATGTTCAACTAATTTTTCCATTTCATTGGTGTGTAAACCCAAGTTTTTAATATTTGTATTTATTATTTCAGAGACATTTACTAATTTATCAAAAGCTTTTTGCATTGATGAAACTTTACGTTCGACTACATGCTCTTTATTTTGTATCATTTGAATTTCCCTATCATATTTAATTGCATCATCTTCATCTAAATTTCCAGAAATAGCTTTTACAAATAAGCCTAATGGATTGAACCATGCTCGTTTATTTCTATAATGAAAGGGTAAGATTTGAAAAAATCTGTCCTTAGTTAATTTAACTAGATAATCTATGTGATTTTCTATCCCTACGGTTTCATTATTGACTTTATTTTCCTTAATTTTCGTTTTTAAGTTATTAAAACCCCGAATGTTATTATCTATTTGTAATCCTAGTGATTCTAAATCTATTGTTTTATATATAGTCCAATAACTATTCCTCTTCACTGCTACTCCCTTCTTTATCGCTGCTATCTCCGGATTCTGACCGAGGTTTTGGAGGTCCAGCGTGAATGTTGGCACTATTAGTACCAGAAGTACCAGGCACGATCTGTGGAGGACGTTTTACATTCTTTAACGCTACTCTTGTTTTCCTTTTCTTTACTTCTACTGGCACTACATTTCTTTCAACTTCACCTATTACTTTCGCTTTTTCGTATCGCGGTTTTTCTTTAGCTTTTCTAATCCTAGTGTCTTTAATATAGATATTATCGTCTGTCTCAAGTACCGGTGTCGCTTCACCATCTTTTTTATTTATCACTTTAATTTTATCGGCTTCTAATTTTTCTGTTATGAATTCATAAAGTTTTTTAAGGCGTTTTCTATGATCTAGCAATAGTTTTTGAGTTAAATTCTTTTCTCTATCCACGTTAAATGCGTTATCTGAATAAGTGTGACCGAATACTAATTCAAAAGGCGTAAAATCTGTTGCTGAATGAATGGTGTTGTTATACGCCATGATAGCATAAGTCATAACGGATGCTGCATCTATATCGCTCTTATCGTATTTTGCTATACGGTAAATCTCAATAATGGTAGAATGAAACCTTTCTACTATTGCCATTGAACTGGGATTATTTGGAGTCCCTATGTGAAGTTCAATTTTGTATAAGCATAGCATTTCTTTAATCAGAGCATTATTGAATTCTGTACCGGAATCACAACTAATTTTCCTAGGTACCCCATACATGCTAAAATACTTAATTAATGCCCTAACTATCTCCGGTGTACTCCTATTTGGTACCTCTATGGCTTGTGCTATCTTACTAAATGCATCTACTATAGTTAAATAATATTTCCCTTCTATATATAATAAGTCCATAAAAGCTTCCTGAAAAGGACCATCCTGCGTTTGTGTTAATTGAATATGAGGTTTGATCGGTTTCCTATCGTATTTCATGCGTTTACATGTTTCACAAGCGTTTATGATTGCCGTAACTGTTTCCTTCATGTTTGCCCACCAGTAGTGTCTTTTAAGTTTGATTAAAGTTTCTTTAATACCTCTATGACAAGTTTTCCCGTTGTGATATTTCAAAATAACTTCCTTTTGATCTTCTTCCGATTCTGTCAAGTTTACAACTCTTTCTGTACACTCTGTTAACTGAACTGAATCCTTTTTAAATAGTTTAATTACCATGTTTGAAAAAGTTTTTCTAAAAGATGGATGTTCAAAGTATATAAAGTGCTTATGTTTTGGATCTATATACTCTTTCAAGAAGTCTTTAACTAATGTATCATTATTTGTCGGTAAGTGAACTTCGAGAATTCTCTGTTTTTTATTAGAAACATCTTTTACATCTAATTTATTTTTAAACCATAAATGTACTAAAATCTGTTTTGTTTCGTATCGATAGCTTCGTTTAGAATAGGAATACCTTCGTGTTCCCTATTTGAAACCGAATTGGCTGTGACCCCATCATCAGAATCCGAAAGTTCTATCGTTTCTATTGGATTTACGAGATCTTGCAATTCGTTTTCTATTATTTTTTGTATTTGCTCCTACCTGTCTCCTACATTTACAAATATTGAATCTAAATCGTCGTCAATCGCATTAATCTTAATCCTAGATAAAGCATCTGCATTCGTGTTTTGAGGACCTTTCTTATACTTAATTTCAAAATCGTATTCTTCTAACCTAAGCCGCCATCGTGTGAGCTTACTATTGGGCTCTTTTAATGAATACAGCCATGCTAATGGTCTATGGTCTGTAAATATGGTAAACTTATTACCATACAAATACGGTCGAAAGTGCTTAACTGCCCATATTCTGGCTAATAGTTCCTTTTCGATAGTGCTGTATTTTACTTCTGTATCACTCAAAGTCCTACTGGCATATGCTACAGGCTTATCTGAGCCTATTGTCCCTTGTGATAGTACAGCTCCGATTGCAAAATTGGATGCATCGGTGGTTAAGATAAAAGCTTTACTAAAGTCAGGAAATTGTAACAAAGGTGCATTTGTTAAAAGTTTTTTACACGTCTCAAAGCTTTCTTTATATTCTTCGTTAATAATAATTTTACGACCTTTCTTTAAGCAGGCTGTTAATGGTCTAGTTATTTTGGCAAAATCTTTGATGAATTTCCTATAATATCCGATAAGCCCTAAAAAGCTTTTAATCTGTGTAACCGTTTCCGGCATGGGATATCTAAGAACAGCATCTATTTTATCATTATTTGGCTTCAAACCCTCACTCGTAATAGTATGCCCTAAGTAAAGTACTTCCTTTCTAAGAAAATGTGATTTATCTAGTTGTACTTTCAAATTCGTTTGACGGAACCGGTCAAAAATTGCCCTAAGTTTTTCTACATGTTCAGGCAAACTTTTAGAGAAAATGATGACGTCATCAAGATATACTAGGCAATGTAAGCCTTGAAGGCCTCGTAAGACGTTATCCATTGCTCTTTGAAAGGTTGCAGGCGCTGTCTTTAACCCAAATGGCATTCTGTTAAATTCGTAATGTCCTGAAGGTGTACTAAACGCGATTTTAGGTCTATCTTGCTCCTGGACTTCTAATTGATGGTATCCACTAGCTAAATCGAGGGTTGTGAAGTAGGTACTATTACCTAACATGTCAAATAGATCGTTAATATTGGGCAAGGGATATTTATCATCAATTGTAATTTCATTAAGCCGTCTATAGTCGACTACCATCCTCCATTTTTGTTGACCTGATGCGTCTAACTTTTTCGGCACCAAATGTACGGGGGCACTCCAGGGAGAATGCGATTCCTGGATAATGTTATCCCTTAACATTTTCTCTACCTGACTCCTGATTTCTTTTGTTTGAATAGGAGGTAACCTATGTGCTTTAATGTTTATTGGGTCTTCATTTTTTGTTCTTATTCTATGTTTAACCTGATTTGTGAAGGTTAATGGAATATTCTCACAATAAAATATATCTTTGTATTCCCTACAAAGTCCCTCAATAGCTGTACGTTCTTCTGCGTTCATATGATCTAACTGTAATTTTTCTAAATTTTTTGTTAATAATCTGTCCGCTTCGATATTATTATCCATAAAATTAATACTAACAGATGGGTTCTGTATATATGGTTCTACTTGAAAAGGCTCTGTAACTACTAAGTCTCTAGTTTGATTACTATAATTCTGAATAATAGTTGTTGCGTAGCCTTTAACACACGTAACTAATGCGGCGGGCATTCGAATCCCTTCCGTAAACTGTGTAAAATTTAACACGGCTTCTCCGTGCAGTAAGTTAACTGGAAGTCTTACTCTAAGTTCACTACGAGATGGTAAATTATATACCACTCTCATAGGCGGTGAATATACAATGGGAATATCAGTATTTTTTAAATGTAATATCTGAGTTTCCATATTAATCTTTGCCTGTAATTGCTTCAGCAAATTACTACCTATTAACCCGTCATACCTATCGTCAACACTGTAGACATAAAACTTATGGAACTCTTTACTACCAAAGGTAACCGGTAATGGGATAATTGCCGTTTCACTATGAACGCTCGATGCGTGAGTGCTAACAACTTCGAAGGGTTCATACTGTAAATAATTTTTAAAATATTTGTTTGCTACATACGGGCTTATAAATGACCTAACACTCCCCGTATCTATCATAAAAACTGCTTTTAATTCTGGTATAACTATATGTGGTAAATTTAAGCGTTTATTACAGTTTATTTTTATTCGTTCTCTAGTGTAGAGGCCCTTATGCAAAAATTTCCCGCCCCGTTTTCTTCAGGGGGAAATTCCTGACACTCGTATGAGTTACTTGCACTTTGTTCATTATTAGTAGAACTATTTGTGTAATTAACGCGTCGCGAACTTGCAGTACGCATGGTGACGTCAGTATTCGTACCCGACGTAGATGCTTGCGCTGCAAAAGTCGGCATGCCCGGTGCATTTGCCGCGAACTGTTGGTTCTGTTGTGCAAGCGGAAAAGATGACCTACTTGACTGTGGTGACGAATTATTGTTGTTTATACGATTAAAACTATCTTGATTATTTTGAATATTATTATGTTGCTTTAAATGTCTGAACTGACGCGAATTGTTCGGTGTAAATATGTTGTTTGTCGTGTTATTCGGTACATGTGTACTCGATATGCTATGCGTATTATTCTTTTGACTATTAGAATCAGATAAATTTTGATGATTAAAGAAATGAGGTCTGTTAATTCTATTAGAATCATGTCTATCTTTGGTTTTAGAATCATAGACCGCCTGGAAGTTTTGTTCTTCCAGAACTACTTTTAACGCGTCCTCTAAGGTTGTTACGTCGCGCAAACGAACTAATCTAACTAGAAATGGTGGTAAATTAAACAAGAAAACATTCATCGCTCTGTTACTATAAATTATTTGCTTTGCCTTACGTAGAGATTCATCAATGATAGTTTCTGATATTTTAGCGAATAAAACACTTCTCATCTGCTGTATTCTATGACAAAAATCTAAGTAATTTTCACCCTTATTTATTTTACAAAACTCTAACTCCATTGCTAAACAATCCTCTGTGCGTGGGTCACCGAAGTGTTGGTTTAACAACTTCTTCAGCTCATCCCACGTACCTATAGAGTCTCTTTCGCCTACCAAACTGGCTGCTTCGCCTGATAACCTACTTGTAACGACGTGGAATAAGTATTCGTTTTGGGCTACAGTTCCTTGGAACTTAGACAGAATGTATTCACATTTTTTTATGTATAACGGTAACATTCTAGCGTCGCCACTGAATATTGGTATGATGTTAACCATTTCCTGTGGGACACGGGTTACGTTTTCCATTGTAAAAAGTTATCAATAACAAAGAGAGAAAGAAAAGAGAAAAAAAATTTACACCAATGTGCTGCTAAAATAACACTATTCTAAAATATTAATACAACTAAAATCTATGCAAATATTATTACGGCGTCGTCCAATCCCTAATAATACACACACATAGACTTATTACAAGGTTAGGATGTAAATGGAAGAGCTGAGAGGAAGGTGAAAAAGATCTACTCACAATTCCGCAGCTAGCTTCATGCTCCCTGAATTACTGCTGTGGCTGGTCCTCCTCCGTAACTCCAAGTGGCTTCTTAATGAATTTATTTGTTCGGTGATCTCTGCTAAACCGTAGACACGGACGTCGGCTGCTTCTCGTAGAATTGTATACACGGCAGACTGACTACAGAGATCCTACCGGCTGCGCCAATTAAGTAAGCGACAACGGAAGTATTTATAAAAATAACTTTATTTGGACAGAGTTACAGCTAAACAGTAATTAAATTAATCTAAACAAATCTTAATCTTATATACTAACTTAATTGCTATCGTAGTACATACATAGCGTGATCAGGTATGACGCACGTCCTAGATAATTAAGGATGCTGATCAAGCAATGGAACCTTTTGGAAATAAATGCATGTAATACACTTATTAGCTGACAAAGCTAATACTTGTGGATTGGGGTTCCTTAACTCGCGCGGTCACGTTGGTATAAAAATCACGTTGGTATAAAAATCACGTCGGTATAAGAATCACGTCGGTATAAGAATCACGTCGGGGTCACCACTTTGCCGATAAGGTGGTTTTATGTGTGTGTGGTCAAAAGGTTTGGCAAATTAAAGAGCGTGTTCTCAGTTGAAGGTTTACTGAACGACTGACACAAAGATTACAATAATATAATACAGTGGTTAAGAGCTTAGAGTTAACTTACGAGCTACGTCATACATGGCCTAAGACTAAAGATGTATAAAAAGTAATATGCCTACGCTACAATTACAATGCAGCATTTTTGACTTGATCTTGATGATTGAAGTAGTTTTAATTTGTTTTTCAGATTGTAGAAAGTGAAAAATTAAGGATTTAAAAGAAAAATGAGTCAAGCAACAACTAAAATTAAACGTCTCAACGAAAAGATTCGACAGAAAAACAAAAAATTTGCCAATTTGTAAGACATTATAGAAGACCTTGGAATCAATCACGGTCGAAGAACATCTGAAAAAGTATCACATAGACAGTTTTTGACCAAACTAATATTGTTTAGAAATGAATAGGTAATCATTCCTTTTGTAAGCTTACTTTCTAATCAAACGTTATTTTTACTCTACGACTCATTATAATGGTGAACGCAGACCTAGCCGCGCCGCACGCGCCGCAGTCTTTGCATTCGAATTCTTTATATGAAGTTCTATGCAACCTCGCACACCTACCCGCGCCGCAGTCGCCGCAGTCCCTGAAACGACCGAACTCCTCTAGCCGCAGCTGATAACGTCACCCGCACGCAGCGCGGATGACGTCATTCGCATCCACGGCGCGCAGTGTTGCCAGAGTTATAAAGTAGACAGAGAATCTCTGTCAACGGTTTATAATGAAATTACTTATTCTCGTATAAATAATTACTTGCTTATTCCCTATTATAGCACCTACAGATAAAATTACACAAAAGAGCAAAATACCAATACCAAATACAGATTTTATACAGATTTTTTAAATCTTCGGATAGATAATGCTTTCAAAAATCTGGCAACACTGACGGGAACGACTGCAGCGACTGCGGCGCGGATAGATGTGCGAGGCCATTAACAAAAAGCGATGACTGCGGGGACTGTAGAGACTGCGGTGCGGCTAGGTCTGCGTTCACCATAATATACACATCCCATCCTATTCTCTCTAGTGATTATCTGGTTTTTCACTAAAGTCCGTATACCTAACAGAAAGTACTTTCTGGCCTTCTAACCCAGAAGAAAAAAAATGCGAAAGCACATATTTTTGGGCATATGGATCTATCTCTTTACACGGAAACGTGATGCAATTAAAAAGTGTTTTTTATGTAAACACTACACACATCAAGATATACATTTCCAGTTTTAGCTGACCGCATGGTCTAAATTTTTCGTACAATCAGAAGTCAGCTTATACTGGTGTGTACTTATTGCTAAATAGTTCAGTTATAACCTATATGAGTCTTTCGTTTTACGCATCACAAAAGATTACAAATAAGTATTTTCGCATACTTTATTTTTATGGAAAATATAGTTTATCGAAAATAAAGTAAACGTTATTATAAAGTATGGTTTGCAACTCGAGTTACAACGGACTATGTAAGTATATAATATTATGATCCAAACGTGATAACTCCTACTTAGTATCGACGTAATAAGACTCGTATTTAGTATCGATACTCGTTATAATAACACCTAACGTTACTTTATTGACCAACACTAGCAATGGCAGACATTTTATGTGACAATATGAGTTGTATGGTATAGGTAGGTAACGCCAAATAACTTGGCAAGAGGCGTTCAATGCGCAGAAGTCGATTTTTAGGTGTCAGCACTCAGCGGTTGTCAGTGGGACGCGGAGTACGACGTAGCGCCGCTTTGTTTTTGTTACGAGTTGTTGTTTTTAATTTAGTTTTTGTTGAGAGTTATTGTCATTGTTCTAAATTTAGTTTGTATTACGTTGATTACAATGCCAGGACCAAATACCGTTTTACGCAGGCATGCGAGAAAAATGGTATACGATGTGTACTGTTTCATGGAAAAAGAAGCTCAAAATGAAAAAGGGCCCGTAAAATGGACTTCAGAAGCTACTAAAACGTCAGAAAGGACAGTAAAGGTGAACGCAGACCTAGCCGCACCGCAGTCTCTACAGTCCCCGCAGTCATCGCTTTTTGTTAATGGCCTCGCACATCTACCCGCGCCGCCGCAGTCACTGCAGTCGTTCCCGTCGCCGCACGCATCGCACTGGCAGTGTTGCCAGATTTTTGAAAGCATTAACTGTATCGAAGATTTAAAAAATCTGTATAAAATCTGTATTTGGTATTGGTATTTTGCTCTTTTGTGTAATATTATCTGTAGGTGCTATAATAGGGAATAAGCAAGTAATTATTTATACGAGAACAAGTAATTTTATTATAAACCGTTGACAGAGATTCTCTGTCTACATTATAACTCTGGCAACACTGCGCGCCGTGGATGCGAATGACGTCATCCGCGCTGCGCTAGCCGCAGCGTCCGCTGCGTGCGGGTAACGTCATCAGCTGCGGCTTGGGGAGTTCGGTCGTTTCAGGGACTGCGGCGACTGCGGCGCGGGTAGGTGTGCGAGGTTGCATAGAACTTCATATAAAGAATTCGAATGCAAAGATTGCGGTGCGTGCGGTGCGGCTAGGTCTGCGTTCACCTTTAGGCGTATAGTTAAGGAAGGCAAAAATTCCGAATTCCTCACTGTCTTTAGGACACCAGGAAAAAAGAGGAATAAAACAAAATCAATCACAGAGATTGACACTTTTGACCAGTCGGTGGTAAGACGATGTGTCCACATTACAAATAAAGAGTTGCCCACAGTAGAAAAGCTAAGAAAAAACTAAAAGATGACATCAATTTTAATGGGTCGCAGACCAGTCTGCGCAGGATTTTTAATAACTTAGGCTTCCGATGGAAAAAAGCCGAAAACAACAGAAAAGTTTTAATTGAAAAATCTAACATTAGATTACTAAGGATAGAATTCCTTAAAACTCTCACTAAATATAGGGAAGAAGGAAGACCGATTATTTACACAGATGAGTCGTATGTTGATTTATCTCATTCAGGTATGTAACAGTTATCATATTTTGTTCTCGCATATTTATGTCCTGTGAAATTGTCTGTATGTAAAGAGAGATATACTTGAAAAATAATCATTATATCTCTTATTACAGGTTCTCAAGCGTGGTCAGATGGATCATCAAAGGGGCTTAAAAACCCATTTTGAAAGGGCAACGTATTGTGATAGTGCATGCTGGATCCGAATCTGGATTTGTTCCCAATGCGCTGCTCTTATTTAAGGCTGGAACAAAGTCGGGAGATTTTCATGACAACATGAATTTTAATAATTACACCAAGTGGCTTCGCACTCAACTAATACCAAACCTGCCGCCAAATGCAGTGATAGTAATAGATAACGCATCGTACCATAACAAGCAGTACGATCCTGCACCTATCTCGAATGCCAAGAAAGCGGACATGCAAAGGTGGTTGACGGAAAAAGGCATAGCATACGAGGAAGATATGCTCAAACCTCAGTTATACAAACTGATCAAAATGTATAAAGAACAACACAAAATATTCAGTATTGACCAAATACTTGCAGAACACAACCATAGTGTTCTGCGATTGCAGCCTTACCATCCGGACTTAAATCCCATAGAAATGGCATGGGCGGCAATCAAAGGTTATGTAGCCATCAAAAATATTACGTGGAATGTGACCAGTGTAATGGAGTTAGTTAAGGAAAAGGTGTCGTTAATGGGAGCCGAAGAATGGTTAAAATTATGTGGGAAAGTAAAACAAAATGAAAATAACTATATCAAAAGCGACCATATAGTCGACACAGTCACTGAAAGTTTTATCATTAACACCGGTGACGACAGCGACTCCTCCAGCGACGAGAGTGAAGATAATTTTGTCGAGGATAAGGAACCGACTCCTTCCACCAGCTCAGTTGGTACTTTGAATTTGTGGCCAGGTGTAGCAGTTTTATTAACTGATAGTGACGATGAGAACACGTAATTTTTAATAATATTTTTTTATATAATTTTTTTTGGCTTTGTCTCTATCTTATATTTTATCTTACTTACTTACTCACTACATTTTATTTTATCATTCTAAATTCAATTCCAATATTTCATAACCATGAATTCCTAAGTATATTTACTGTTTCTCCAGAACCACGGGTATCCGCAGGGTGGGGATGGTACCCTTCCTCCCCGACACAAAATTCGCCGGCCCCTAAAAGAAAGTTTGAAAGAAAGTTTTAGCGGCCTAGGGTAATTTAGAAACAGCTTTTAAATGTATATATTTTGCTTATAACACTTAATAAAGTCACGAATTTCTCTCATTTCTTTATAATTTTCTTCAAAACAAACATTATTAAAAATAATTGATAGCAATAACCATAGAATAATGATAAGCAATAAAAGTGACTATTTTTTCTTCCACTAAGTGTACGATGCGCGAACTTACCCCCACTACGCCAAAACCTTGCCAAGTTATTTGGCGTCAGGTATAGGTATGCACCTGAGGTATGCACCGTTATTTTGTAGGTATTACAAGTCCATACTTATGTAGGTCTATGCTTGAATGTAATTTTGGCAAAGACCCATTGGGATAGGAAAAGTACCTATAGGCACCTATGGAGATGGCATATTCTACTATATGAAGAATAGTTATACAAATATCTATCGAATCGACACACACACGACAAAAAGCGTGTTGTCTCTTTTTAACCTACCAAGAGCTGCATATGACAAGAGAGACGTCTAAATGTTTCTCAAGTACTAGTCAAAACTTTTATTCGACGTCAAAATCATGTCTATGCGTGACCGGTTGCCATATTGAGTGCCCAAAGTACTCTGTGGTTTTGTGGTAGTTGTGTTGTCAAACTGTTGCTTGCTGAAGATATTTTTGTTGTTTTATAGAAAAATATGTATAGGTAAAACAGTATTTCGGTGTTCTGAGTTTAGACAATAATAGGAAAATCATGCCCTCGTATTGTATAAAACAGTGTGGTGCGAGAAACAACAAAAATCAGCCTAATTTGACTCTGCACTGGTTAGTAACTAGTATTCACTAATCCAGTCGAATATTTAGAATTATTATGTGTAATGTATTGTTACTAGGTGATCTTTTTGAATATTATTTCAACCTGAGTCATTTTGGTATGGCTTAAAACGTTATTATTTTCTTTATTTCGTTGCATTGTTTACATTTGCATTTACAATTGTAAGGCTAGTGATGTGAGATGTTCGCGCGGATAAGTATCGATGACATTGATGAAGTGCATGAAATTAATTGGAATGATATTTTAATCCATAGGTTTCCTGGAAACGACAGTTTAAAAAAGAAATGGATAGAAGCTATTGGTTCTGAAAATATAAACCCTAGACATAAAATGTGGCATATCAGCTCCATGCACTTTGACGAATCTTACCCTCGATGTGATAAGGTTACATGACGGTGCAGTGCCCACATCGACTATGCTGGTATGTTTTTAAAAGATTGGCCAAGTGCGAGTCAGACTCGCCCATGAAGGGTTCCGTAGTAACTATAATAAATATAATTTAATATATTTAAAAAAAAAAAAACTTAAAAAATTCTTAAAACTAGCTTTTTTACAATTTTTACAACTACGCCAAATAACTTTGTTTTTCATAGTGTTTGTATGAATTACAAAGTTATATTTGCGGTTTTAGAAAATATGCTGTATCTCAAAAACTGCTATTCGCATCTCATTCAACCTAATTTTGGTTGAAAGATTACATTAAGACCTATAGCATATATTTTTTTAAGATTTTTCACTCCATAATTATAGAAGTTAGAGGGGGGGGACACATTTTACCATTTTAGTAGCGTATATCTTTTAAACGATTAACTTTATGAAAAAGTGGTTTTACAAACCTCAATGTCATTTTTAAAGACCTGTCTAGAGATACCACACACGCATAGGTGTCATGAAAAAAAATATTTTCAGTTTCAGTTCCATGTATGGGGAGACCCCTTTATTTAAAAAATTTTGTATTTTTTTTTCATAAAATCTGAAAGCGGTTCTTAGAATACATCTACCTACCAAGTTTCACATGTATAGTCTTAACAGTTTCGGAATAAAATGGCTGTGACATACGGACGGACGGACAGACAGACAGACGGACAAACATGTCGAAACTATAAGGGTTCCGTTTTTTGCCATTCGGCTACGGAACCCTAACAAAAATTGAATAGAAAAGTAATTTCAACATAAATATCTTGTTAAATACTTTCTGTATTGGCGGTAGTTCAAATTTCAATTTATTTATTTATATATGTTCACCAACAATTACTTACACTAGTTTTATGGCTAACACAACATGTTTAAAAGCAGACTAAAGTGTAACAATCACTTAAAGGTAAACTCTGCATGCATTAGTTATATTTATATTATCTATCTATACTATAATTATAAATAACATTAATCTATCGATAATTTAAGTACACACAACAATATCTAATATTGGCTTAATATTTTATACAATCCTTTTACACTGATATTAACAATAATAATGACTACTCCATGTCGATACATTTATAAATTTTGGCTTTTAGCTTGATCAAGGAATCACATTGAAGATCAATTTGGTCACCGCAATGAATGAAATACTTATGTAAAATAAGTAATTTGACAATTTTTTTTCAGGATAAGCATTTTTGTTCCTCGCATCAATGTTCCTGACAACAACTTCCTTAAAGTATAATGGTAAGGAAACATTTTATAAATATTACTTAGCTTTTTTAAGAAAGTCTTGTTTATTTTTAATAATTGAAAAACTTTTGAATTGTTTTAGATTGAACTAGCTTCCACCCGCGACTTCGTACGCGTGGGAAGGTTTTCCCGTGCAAATCCCGATCCCGTGGGAATTTCGGTATAAAAACCGGTAGCCTATGTGTTATTCCAGAATGTCAACTATCTACTTACCAAATTTCATTCAGATCCGTTCAGTAGTTTTTGCGTGAAAGAGTAACAAACATCCATCCATCCTCACAAACTTTCACATTTATAATATTAGTAGGAGGATATTAGTAGGAAGTAGGATTAGTAGGAAGTAGGATAGTAGGATTGTTGAATTGAATTGTTAAAAAATGAATAAATGTCATTTTTTACATAAAACATGGTTATTATTTTACGTCCACTGGTGGACATAGGCTTCCCCCAAGCATCGCCACACTAATCGGCTCTGTGCGTCTCTCATCCACCGGACTCCCGCATCTTTGACCAGGTCGTTGCTCCACCTAATAGGAGGCCTTCCAAGGCAACGTCTTCCAGTTTGAAGAGAAAGAGAGCCAGTATAAAAAAGGGACGATGAAGCATAAAAGACCCACAACTTCAGGATCGGTAGTTATGAGAAAATTGCGGACATACAAACATATATATATATACCTACATACATACTGGTCGAATACAGAACCTTCTTTTTTGAAGTCGGTTAAAAAGTTAAACGAATTCATGAAGGTTAAGTATCGATAACGCATATTGCTCGCAGTTACAACACTAGAACGAACGGCAGCCATCTTATGTGCCAGATGGTAATGGTATGCACGCTAATTTCGTAGTTAGGGCAAGTCCATAGGTTTCCAAGTCAGTGCAAAGACCTTATACTTAAAACGTTAACGTTTAAGTATAAGGTCTTCGAAGTTTGGTAATTTGCGATCCATAGATATTTTTGACGAATAACTACTATTACAGGATTTAAATAATCGACTAATTACAATATAAAATAACATATATTTTATCTGTGAATTTTTGAACATCTGTTGAATTCTTGTATTGCCAATAAAGTCCTTTTTGATAAGATGGTAGAATATATTATGTAAACATTAACTTTAAAATTTGAAAAGCATATTTCCTGTCTTACTGTAAACTATTAAGTACTGAGGAGAGTCATTTGTACTTTAAGAGAAAGATTAAGTTTTGTAAATGGATGCGAATGTCAAATAATCTTTAATCTGGAATGTTTTGTGATTATATGTATGGCAACACTTCCATTTCTTCTTTCTGTAGTTTGGTTTGCGCCAAGGTCGGTGCAGCGTTGTGTATTTTTGTTTAATATTGAAAACACGGATATTATAATTTTTGTGATGTAGTGGATCTTGCTAAAAAGCAGCAAAATGTCGCTCGAAATCCCATTGATGAGCACCGATGAGGTGACTGTAGTTCTTATGATTTACTTTTGTATAGGAAAGTGTCAGTGTCGTAATCATATTTAATTTTTGTTCAATTAGGTGATAGAATTAGACCCAGAGCAGTTACCCTCCGGAGATGAAGTACTTAGTATATTACAACAAGAAAGATCCCAGCTTAACGTCTGGATCAATGTTGGTGTAAGTAAACTTAACCTCTAAATTTATTGTTTATGCCTGTTACACGTAGTCGTAGCTATTTTTAAATACCGCAATAAATTCGCACTAAAATCATCGTTTAAAAATGTTCAACATTGGGGAATAATATCACCCATTATTTTCTGGCCTGTTTGTCCATTAGTATTTCACAGAATCCGAGAATTTGTGAATGCTGCTAATTCGATATCTCGACGTATTGATGTTATAGATAATCTTACAGAGTATGATTGAATATTTAGACAAGAACATGTGTTGATTATCTTTTGTTAGTATATATGTATGAAACAGGAAATCGTTTAAATAACCAGGCTTTAATTGGATTAGCAGGTCATGTATGTCTTGTATCTAAATCTGGAAAGAGAGACTTTTAAGAAGAGCTGTGAAGTGGTGAAGGGAGAATAACTTGAGCAAACCTTTTCCTTGAAAACTCTTTTATATCATTACTTTTTTTCAGCTTGCATACTACAAACAAAAGAAAATCAATGATTTTCTCAAAATACTGGAGGAGTCCCGTACGGACGCCAACATTGACTATAGGGACTTTGAAAGAGATCAAATGCGAGCCCTCGACATGTTGGCCGCATACTATGTCCAGGAGGCCAATAAAGAAAAGGTGAAAGATAAGAAAAAAGAGTTGTTCACAAAAGCAACTCTCCTTTACACAATGGCTGACAAAATCATCATGTATGATCAAGTGAGTTGTAATTTTATATATCATCACATTTTAAATAAATCTGACTACTATGTCAAGTCTTCTTTAATATGAGTGCTTAAGAAAAAAATGTTACTTCAAGTTAAAACATACTCTCTATTAAATTATTTTTTCTTAAAAATTACTTAAAACCACCTTATAATCCATTCAAACCAAAACCCATACACATTAAACCATACTTCCAGGTGAATGTGACTTAAATTAAGCTCTGAACATGAGTTTCAACTAACATATGACTAATAGAGACTTGCTCCTTATAGTTAAAGAACATTCCAACATTATAATTAGGTACCTATTTATTGTTTAGTATTAATAATATTAATAGATTAAGTTACTTATAAGTACTTGCATATTCCAAAGCCCTATTGTGAGCATTTCTGGGAGAACCTTGCCCATTGAATTTGACATTGATGTACAACAGTTTAATTTAAATTACTACTTAGGTAATGTATGTAATGTACGGTCGGCCAAGAAAGTGGTGTACCAGTTTTGATTTAGTTTCCCGGTCATCGAAAATTACAACAAGGTTCGTTATAAAAAGATATTACTGAAAGAGACAACATTATCATGACGTAAACCTATGTATTTAGTATTCATACGTCATATGTCACATATAAGTACATGACATTTTAACCTTTAGTATAAATGAAAAGGACATTAGTTTCTACAAAGCAATTGAAATGTTTCCAAACAAAAGTAATAAAAACTATTTAGACAACCGAATTCCATTTGAAAAAGAAAACTGACAATTGACATTTTGTCAAATATATGCAAAAAATCGATATATTTTCCGTGTTATTTTTCAATCAACTGCATATAAAATCATCTCAATGCCTGCCAACTTGACCATTGCCGAAAGAGCACAAATAATTGCCCAATTTAATGAGGGAAGCAGTATCAGTGCGATATCCCGGAATTTGAATATATCGAGGCGTTCTGTCCGCTTTTGGATTCGTCGTGAAGGAGAGGAGGGAAGTTTGTTGGATCACAGAAGAAGTGGTCTGTGGCCTGCACTCTCCAATAACGATAGAGAATAAAGCCCACAAAACATTTTGCGGAGATGTTCGATGTGAGTGCCCAAACAATAAGGAATCATCTACATTACATGGGGTTGCACCACAGGCATTACGCCAAGAAAATATATTTGACGGATGCTCACAGACTTGCTCGTCTGAACTTCGCCAGAGAGCACTTAGAGTTTGATTGGTCTAATACAGTGTTTTGTGATGAAAAAACGTTTAAATCCAGTCAGCATGGACGTCTTCACCTTTGGCGATATAATTCAACACGGTATAAAGATGATCATGTAATCCCAAATAGAGAATCAGGTCGAATTTCCGTAAATATTTGGGGCTGGATGAGTACGGATGGTGTAGGAGAATTGTGTTCTCTACCTCCTCGAGCGACGGCTGTAAATTATATCGACGTGCTTCAGAATGCAATGCTACCGACAGTCCGTAATGTTTACCCGGAGAACGAAGTGCCACAATTTGATTTTGTTCAAGATAATTGTTCAATTTATAATGCGAGGATCGTAAGAGCCTGGTTTCGTTCACACACTGACGTAAGGGTAATTCAGTGGCCCTCAAGATCGCCGGACCTCAACCCGATAGAAAATCTTTGGGGCCTTATGGTCCAACGATGGTCGCATCAAAATGAAAGAACCAAACAAGCTCTTATTAGTCACTGTAATTATATCTGGGAGGAAATGCGGGGAACCGATATTTGCTCACGGCTTGTTGGTTCAATGAGGTCTCGTCTTTTAGAGGTTATAGAGGCCAACGGCGGTTACACCCGTTTCTAATTTTTAAAAATTTTCAATATCTTCTAAATATTACTATATATGCTATGTTTTTGTTTGTTATAAGTATTTTAAAATTGATTGTAGAAATTTAATAAAAGGATAAATCTATTTTTAGCTTGTTTTTTATTGATATTGTAATTACAAGTTTACAGAAATTGTAGGTTTGTGGACTCGCCTTGTGCCTTTACAATTTTATGTAACTTGTTGATTACAATTCTGAATTTGTAGATACAATTTTGTCATCAAAATCTACAGCCCCCCGCCGTTGATTTTACGACGTCATTGGTTCCATCAAGTTCAAACTAAGAACAGCTGTCACGTTACAAACAGTAATAGTCGTTATCAATAATCAGATAAAGACAGCAATAGAAGTTGTCAGATCGATCTGCAAGCGAAACTAATCTTTATCACCTATGAATCTGCAAGCGATATTCATCCTTAGGGTGGTACACCACTTTCTTGGCCGACCGTACAATTAACAATAAATTGAATGAAATTGAAAAATATAAACTAGAATTTGATTTATGACTTGATTCTAGAACCATCTTCTTGGAAGAGCCTACTTTTGTCTGCTCGAAGGTGATAAAATGGAACAAGCAGATGCACAGTTCAACTTTGTTCTCAACCAGTCTCCTAACAATGTTCCTTCATTGCTTGGCAAAGCCTGCATTGCTTTCAACCGCAAGGACTACAGAGGAGCATTAGCCTTTTACAAGAAGGCATTGAGAACCAATCCAGACAGTCCAGCGGCTTTGAGGTTGGGAATGGGACACTGTTTTATGAAGCTGAACAATCAGGAGAAAGCTAGGTAAAAATTAAAATTTGTTATTACATTAGTAGCATCTCATACTGCCCAAATTGCAGAGAAACATCAAAATTGATGATTCTCAGTTTGGTCTATAGAAGTCTACAGAAAAAGTCTGCAGAAAAACTTCAGTGTACACTTGGTTTCTAGACTGCAAAGCTTTTGACCTAGTGAATTATAGAATTATCTCGGACAAACTGGAATGGTCACAAGTACCTCAGCACATTGTAGATCTGTTGAGGTACTGGTAGGAAACCAAACCAATCAAGTGAAATGGGGTGACACCCTATCTAGTAGTTATAGGTTAGATTGTGGCATACGCCAAGGGGGGCTGACCTATTCAACCTTTACGTGAATGATGTAATGATGTCAAGAGCACTCTTTTCAGAGCTTATTGCCTGTCGCTTTACACTTGTCAACTTGGGTGCAACATCACAAAAAAGATTTTCAATACATTAAGAGTTCAGTACAATAATGCTTACCGAAATCTAATGACACTACCTAGATACTGCAGTGCCTCGAGCATTTTTGCGGAAGCAAGGATCCCAGACTTTTACGCTATTATTAGGTTACAAGTAGCATCTTTTTGGGAAGGTTTGAGATGTTCCAGCAACACTATCTTAAGGGCAGTCTCATGTAATTTAAAAAGTCCCGTATCACATAGCACTGGATGTCTGTTCACCTGAACAAGAACAAAAAATTACATAGTAAATAGGACATAACATTTATAAAAATGTATTTTATGACTATGGGTACCTACCTATACCTACCTTAAAGTTTTTAATTTTAATCTGTTAAATTTGATGTAACCAATTTATTTTGTATATGGGTGTTTTGCCTGAAATAAAGCAGCATTTATTTATTCCAATTTATGGTTTCAGTGTTTTTTATGGCTTACAACACTTTTAAATTTATATTTATTGTAAAAAAGATACTATGTGTTGTGAATATAAAATTTAATTATCTGAATGGATATCATATAAAAAAAAATATTAATAAAGAGTAGTCAAAATAATAACTATAAAAATGCATATAAAAAGAAATATGTTTTGCTGGATTAAATGTTATGCAGGAAATATAATGCCAGAAGTGGAGTTGGTGGCACTTAATTTAGTTCAATCATTGATCTCATGTCATTAAACTTCAAGTAATTCAGAACTTAAATGGTGGTGAAACGCAAGCCTGTTATCAATAAAAAAAAATACCGAACAATAAATACGCATGGTAAATATCCCATGATATTTTTTGCCATCATTTTATTGTGAATAATTTGCATTCTCTATATGTTAGATATGTAATATCAGCACTGAATATGACAACAAACTTCTAAAACATCCTGTATTTAATATAAATTTTGTTTTTTAGGATGGCGTTTGAAAGGGCATTACAACTAGACCCACAATGTGTTGGTGCACTAGTGGGCTTGTCCATCCTCAAACTAAATCTACAGGAGAATGAATCTAACAAAATAGCTGTGATTATGTTGTCTAAAGCATATGCCATTGACCCCAAGAATCCAATGGTCTTGAACCATTTGGCTAACCATTTCTTTTTCAAAAAGGTAAGTTTTATTAAGAATCTTAATGGAAAATGCAGGCCGCAGTTTAGAAACTAAATCTAACTAAACATGTGTGGATGAACATAGCACATATTTACGTTTAGGAAACAGTATATTAATGTTATTCAAATGGTGATTGGACTTAGAGCTCCTGACCATGAGGTGGATCTCTTGAAAAACATATTTTCTCTCTAGCCTTTAAAATATCTCTTATACCATATCACATCTATTCATTGCTCCATTTTGACATGAAAGAAAGGCAAACAAAAAACACTCTCATATTTATTATTAGTAAGCATTATAGAAGTACTTAATTCTTGTAGACATGACAAAGATATTTATTTGCATGCTCATAAATCTCAAAAAACTGAGATTAGTAACTTGCTTAGGCCTTAAAACAACAGCCAACAAAACAGTAGCCCACCGGTATCAGGAACAGGGTCCAAGCTACCGGTGGTCAGGACTCCGGAGAGACGAACCTCCTAACGATACGCGTTGTGTCCAAGAGTATCGCTTTCTGAAGCAAGCTCTTGATCCAGCCGCCTAACGAGAACCTCCTAAGGTGTTGGTCGAGGCTCTTGGCTATTAATATTAGATATTTGATTTGCTTATCTTTCTCGGCTTTCACGATGTTCTCGTCATGCGGGATGGTTATGTCGACAATCATGGCACGCCTCTCGATTCGGTTCACCACCACTATATCAGGCTTATTGGCTACAATAGTCCTATCAGTGATGATGGACCAATCCCAGTATAATGTGATATGGCCATTATCGAGAACTGGGTCGAGCACATACCTATAGTACGGCACTTCCGATTCGACAAGAGAATATTTCAAAGCAATTTGCTGATGAATAATCTTGGCTGCAAGGTTGTGCCTATGCAAGTACTCTCCATTAGCAAGACGAGAACAACCAGAAACAATGTGGCGGATTTATTCACCCGGACAGTGACATGCCCGACACATGTCAACCGTGCCATCCATCACAATAAATTTCCGGTAGTTGTTCGTCATGATAACTTCCATAATTGCACAGATAAAACCTTCGGTTTCCCCAAAGAGGTTACCGAAGCGCAACCAAGCTACGGACGCTAATTGGTCTACATCGGGCCCATGAAGGGCCCGCAAAAAACGTCCGTGAAGCTCCTTACTCTGCCATATCCCCCTGCGATCGTTAGTATCTAGCACTACAGGTTTTCGCCAGATCTCATTAGCCAAGGAGAGCGGGGTAAGTCCCTTGTCCACCGCTACTACATCTCGATGCATACCCACTTCAGAAGCAAGAAAATTTTCCCCGAGACTACATACCTCGCGGTTGTGGAGAGTTTTAGCATTCAAAAAGCCTCGACCTCCACATTTCCGCGGGATATACAGTCTCATCGCTGATGAACGTGGGTGATGCATTCCGAATGCATCACTGCATATCGAATGCATCACCCACGTAGTGTACGGAATCTCCTATCCAGGGCGTCAAGTTACGTTTGTGTCCATTTAAGTACGCCGAAAGAGTATATCAACACTGGCATGACCCAACCATTGAAAGCACGCAACTTGTTCCCGCCCGAAAGAAGTCTTTTGAGTACCTTTTTTAAGCGGCCAAAGAAGCGCTACGTCAACGATTGCTGACCTAACCTAACGCTTCCGACATACCTAAATACTTGTAAGTTTCGGTTGGAGAAAGGGACCTCAGGTTTATAGAATTCGAGAGTTGATATCCCACGGATTCCACAATCGCCCCTCGCTTTACATGCTTATTATTATTTATTTTTAATTTGTGTCAAACGTGATTTTGTATGGACTTTGGTCTGAAAATAAAGTTATTTTATTATTATTATCTTTTTAGGACTACAGCAAGGTTCAACATCTAGCCTTACACGCGTTCCATAACACTGAGAACGAAGCGATGCGTGCAGAGAGTTGCCACCACCTCGCGAGAGCCTTCCACGCGCAGGGCGACTGCGACCAAGCCTTCCAATATTACTACCAAGCCACTCAATTTGCGCCGCCCAACTTTGTCCTACCGCACTACGGATTGGGACAGATGTACATCTATAGAGGGGACACGGAGAATGTAAGTTTCTCTTTACTCTAGAGCCAGATAGATAGATAGAATATACTTTATTGTACACTAAAAATTGAAACACACTTCTATCACCTTATTGCTATAACTTTGGTTACAATGGCGGTCTTATCGCTGAGAGCAATATCTTCCAGACAACCTTTGGAAGGACTTTAAAAGCTTTAATTGAAATGGGAAGACCATTAAAATATAAAAATATAATAGTAACAGCTTTAACAAAATTTATTGTGAACATGATATTGATTTGTCTTGCACTAATGCAAACACTAAGGAAGCTCTTAGCAAAGCCATTTTTTGTACCGCCCATTGTATCACCCTTTTTAATTGTTAAGTCCATAATTTTGTTTTCTGTTATGGTGTACAATAAAGAATATATCTATCTATCTACCTGCACTTGAACTGAACTGCACATCTGAACATAATAGGTTGGAGAAAAAGTTTCTTCGCATTTTTTAAGAAAATTCAAAACATTTTTTAATATAGTTTATTTACATTTAAGTAAAGTATGTAGGTACCATTTTGTTCGATAATTTTTTGCCATCTTGTAGGTAGGGACATGATCCCATTGCTATAGAAATTTTGGGACTTCTGATCAAAATACCGCGACAAGTGGTTTTGGCAGTCCTCTCGTGATGTTAACCTAACACTGCCTAAAGAATTCTGAAGAGACCGAAACAGGTGGAAATCTGAAGGTGCAAGGTCAGGACTATACGGCGGATGCATTAACACCTCCCAGCCAAACTCTCTTAATTTTTGCTGAGTGGCTAAATATGTGTGAGGTCTAGCGTTATCATGATGAAAAACCACACCCCTTCTGTTGATTAATTCCGGCCGCTTTCTCTCAACTTCTTGCTTTAATCTCATCAGTTGTTCGCAGTAGAGTTCAGAATCGATGGTCCTGCCTTGTGGTAACAGCTCACAATGAATAATGCTCTTCCAATCCCACCACACACACAGCATCACCTTGTTGCGAGTTAACCCGGGTTTTGCTACAATCTGTGAAGCCTGATCGGCCTTTGACCACGACCTTTTTCGCACGTTCTTGTCGTACATGATCCACCTTTCATCACCAGTTATCAGCTTCATCAAAAATGGTTCGGTTTCATTACGTCGTAATAAAGAATCACAAATGAGTACACGGTTCATTAGGTTTCTTTCAGTGAGCTCATGAGGTACCCAAATATCGAGCTTTTTTGTGTACCCAGTTTTTTTCAAATGCGCCAAAACTGTTTTGTGGTCAATTCCCAGTTCTTCAGCTACGTCGTAACTACTGATATGCCGATCTTGCTCCACTTTTTCAAAAATGGCATCCATCCAATAATGCATTTATCCGTAATAAGGCGACCAGAGCGACGTGCATCATTGACATCAAAATTTCCGGATTGAAAACGCTTAAACCAAATTTGTACTACTCTCACAGACACTGCACTAGGTCCATAAACATCGTAATTTTTTTTCGCGGCTTGCGTTGCATTTTTACCTTTTTAACCGACTTCAAAAAAAAGGCGGTTTACAATTCGTCTTGAACTTTTTTTTTTATGTATGTTACCTCATAACTCGGAGACAGCTGGACCGATTTCAAAATTTTTTTTTTGCGTTTGAAAGGGTATACGTTCTAGTTGGTCCCATTGTTACGAAATCATGATCTGATGATGGGATCCTGGAGAAATCGAGGGAACTCTTCAAATATTATAGGCACACCTATAGCGTTTTGAGTAATTCTTATAGTACCTTGAGCAGTTGCTTTCGAAAAGTACCTTTTGGGGAAGTTGAATTGATGATGAAGACCACAGATGGCCACCGAAACTACTCAATAATAAGTATTTCGTGGATTGCGATTAGATTACTTGAATGTAGATGTTAAGCCTTTATGCTTGTCACAATGCATATGGTGAAGTAGAGCTGATGGTGATGTACCAGGAGAACTTTTCAAAAATTAACGGCTCTTCACTGGGAAAAGCAATATTTTGTAAAAAGTGATAAGTAGTTGACATATTGGCTTATGTAACTAGATAAATTACAAACCGACCCACTAAAAAGCGTGAAAAAAAACTTTTTAGCAAAAAATAAAACCGACTTCCATATAAAAACACTACAAAGGCAAAAATAACTTAAATTTCGGAAGGCGGTGTCGAAAAAAAACATTACGAAACAAATGACATCGACCACCGAAATTTAAGTTATTTTTGCCTTTGTAGTGTTTTTATATGGAAGTCGGTTTTATTTTTTGCTAAAAAGTTTTTTTGTAGTAAAATTTTAAAATGTATCGAATTTCTTCATTAGATTCACTCATCTTGACAGTACGAAAAACAAATGAAAATCACACATTTTCCTAATTTGAATTTGGAATTATGTTCTTTACAATTTAAACTTTCAATGATACCAAAACCAGCCAGATACAAATAGTAGGTAGAGCCAAAGAGATTTTATTACAAGTTCATACATACTATAATGCGAAATAATACATTGTTCACCGAGAGGAGAAAGTGACCGATTACCGTCGAGGGTGTCGTTTGAAGCCCGAGCCATAGGCGAGGGCTTTAAAACACCCGAGATCGGGAATCGCACTTTCTCTCGAGTGATACATAGTGCTTTATACTACACCTACGAGGAAAATAAATAGTACTTTTCAACATTGAGTACATAGACCATAACGTACTTGGTTTGTATTTTTGCGCTTTTTCACTGAAATAAGCTAGCAAAACAGTTTCAGAAAAAGATGCCGCATTTTTTTCACCCTTCCATTGCAAAAAATCGTCATAAGTTTTATTATATTTTTTAATTGATTTCTGTGGTAAAAGGTTATCAATCAGTATTTTTGCTGTTTCCTTCAACTGCGGCGGAGTTAAAAAATCTTCATCATCACTATCACTATCATTTTGATAGTTTTATTTTACTTTCTACGAAAACTGAATCCTGAAACAACACACAAATTGAAAATGGCGCCCGAAAACGACACCCTCGACGGTAATCGGTCACTTTCTCCTCTCGGTGAACAATGTACTATTCCCCAACCTTATATATTAATTGTTGTAGTTAACTTGTGTACCAGCGGGCCAAAGATCTGGCCCGCAAGGAGATGCTGGAGACTCTTAATCGGGATCCGTGGGGACGTCCATATAAAATGGTGCGGGACAAACTCCGCACCTGGGCTTCCCCGCTGACACAGAGTCTCCGGCCCCAGGTAGTAGAGGACGTGGTGAGCGCTTTGTTCCCCTCACAAGGTGGGCATACTCCCCCACCCATGGCTCCGCCACCTACGGTGTCCGACGCGGGCCACAGTGACGACGACGACAACGTTCCAGAGGTGACCGAGGTAGACCTGAGAGTGGCGGTACGTAGGCTGAATGCCAAGAATACCGCCCCGGGACCCCACGGCTTACCTGGCAAGGCCTGGGTCCTGGCCTCGGAGGCTCTCGGGCCTCGACTGTTAGGGCTCTTCAACGCATGTTTGGAGAGGGGGCAGTTCCCGCTTCGTTGGAAGACGGGAAAACTGGTCCTCATCAAGAAACCGGGGCGCCCTGTGGACACTCCGTCCGCATACCGGCCTATTGTGCTGCTCGAAGAGGTGGGCAAAATCTTTGAAAGAATTATTGCAAACCGCCTCGTCGGGCACCTGGAGAGGGTGGGGCCGGATCTTGCGGATAACCAATTCGGTTTTCGCAAGGGGCGCTCTACGGTGAATGCCATCATGCGTGTGAGGGCTCTCTCGACAGAGGCTGCGGTGTCCCGGGGTGGGGTCGTCTTGGCGGTGTCTCTCGACATCGCCAATGCCTTCAACACCCTGCCCTGGAGTTGCATACGGGAGGCACTCCGGTATCACCGGATGCCGACCTACCTCTGTCGTGTGGTCGAGGCCTACCTGACGGACAGAGCCGTCATCTACCCTGGTCACCAGGGAGAGTGGAATCGGCGAGAGATGTCGTGCGGTGTCCCACAGGGATCGGTTCTGGGGCCACCCCTGTGGGACATCGGTTACGACTGGGTGTTGCGCGCCGACCTCCCTACAGGCGTCAGTGTAGTTTGCTACGCTGACGACACGCTGGTCCTGGCACATGGGGGGTCGCACGAGGCGGCGGCCCAACTGGCGATGCGAGGGGTTGCGACAGTCGTAGAGAGGATCCGGCAACTGGGACTCGAGGTGGCCCTGCACAAGTCCGAGGCCATGTGTTTCCATGGCCGTCGGAACGCACCACCTTCGGGTTCCCAGATTACGGTGGGAGTGGTTCGCATCGGCGTCAAGACGACGATGAAGTACCTGGGACTCGTCCTCGACAGCCGGTGGAACTTCGTCGAGCACTTCCGACGTTTGGCTCCAAGACTGGACCGGGCGGGGGCTGCACTCAAGCGGCTCCTACCCAATCTAGGGGGGCCAAACGCCTCCTGCCGGAGGCTCTATGCGGAGATCGTGCGGTCCATGGCCCTCTATGGGGCCCCTGTGTGGGCGCTGAATTTGCAGCGGCGACCAGCTAGCCGGCTGGTCGCGTCTCAGAGGGTCATGGCTATCCGGATGATCCGGGGATACCGCACGATCTCTGGGGAGGCGGCGAACCTCCTTGCCGGATTGCTGCCGTGGGATCTGGAGGCGGTAGCCCTCGCGCACGTGCATAATTGGCGCGCAGAGGTGCTAAGCCGGGGTGAAACTCCGCTACCGCGGCAAGTCGCGGCTCAGCGGATAGAACTCCGGCGCGATCTCACGGCAGCATGGAAAGTGCGGCTGTCGCAACCGAAGGCTGGGCACGCCGCAATCGCGGCGATAAGTCCCCTCTTTGAGGAGTGGCTGGAGAGAGGCCACGGCGTCCTCACCTTCCGCCTGACGCAGGTGCTGACCGGACATGGCTGTTTCGGGAGGTACCTGTTTCGGATTCAGCGGGAGGACACGCCCGGGTGTCGTCATTGTGAGGACCACCTGGAGGACACGGTGGAGCATACGGTGGAGGTGTGCCCTGCTTGGGCGGAGCACCGCCGTGTCCTCGTCCCCGTGTCCCCCATGGCAGGATGTTGACCTTTTTGTTGATGCCGTCTCATGTTCACTAAATTCACTAACAAATTGTCAGTATACCATACTGATGGGTGATTTTAATATTAATATGCTTCACGTGAGTGACCCTAAAACGGTGAAACTAAATACGTTCTTAAATTGTATGGGCTTAAATCAATTAGTGCAACGCCCTACCCACAAATCAGTGCACGCTGACTCATTAATTGATATTATTTGTACAAATATTAAGGCCCGTTCGTTGGATGTGGAACAGATTCCTGAGCTAGGTGCGCACGCAATGATATTATGCCAATTTTTCATTAAGCGAAATAAAATTCTTCCAAAAACTATTACCTATCGGCCACTGAAAAACATACTGCCATCGTTTTTTTGAAATCGATTTGAATCTGATCGATTGGAATGCGATTGCGACTATGCGAGATGTAAGTGCCATGGTCTATGCTTTCACATCCAGTTTGCTTTGGTTAATAGACACTCACGCGCCTAAGAAAACTTTTGTTGTAAAAGAGCATCCACATCCCTGGATTACATATAATATTAAGATAATGATGCGTCTAAGAAACCAAGCGCACGCCCAGTTCCTCAAGTACAAGAATGATAGTAAATTGATGTATTATAAAGAGTTAAAATCACTAGTGAATAGATCCCTCTTTTACGAGAAGGTAGCATTTTTTAAACATAGCATTAATAACCACATTAAGGACTCGGTATTACTCTGGAAAAATTTAAAAACTACACTGCTCCCTCCTAAGAACGACGTTGACCTTCCTCCACATTTTAAGAACCCAGACGAAATATGTGACCATTTTTTAAATGTACCCGGTAATGACGCAGTCTGTACTTCCAGTTTAGCATACTTTGAGTCCGAAAGATTTAATGACTCCACTTTCATTCTAAAACCGATATCATCGAGTGAAATACTTAAAATCATAAGTTGTATAAAAACGAAAGCTGAGGGTTGTGACGGCGTCAGCATTGATATGGTACTCATGACCCTCCCAGTAACGTTGGATGCCATAACAGCTATCATAAATACGTCTATCGAGACATCGACCTGCCCCGAGCTGTGGAAAATCGCGAAAGTTCGTCCGTTACCGAAGAAGTCGAACGCTTCAGAAATGAAAGACCTGAGACCCATCAGTATACTGCCCGTATTGTCCAAAGTTCTGGAAAAGGTAGTGTGCGCTCAGTTAACTGAATATTTAGAAAACAACAATATCTTGCCTGATGTTCAGTCGGGTTTCCGGAGAGCTCGTGGTACTACCACAGCCCTTTTGGATGTGACTGACAACATTCTCGCTGCTCAAAATGCTGGTATGTGCACTCTACTTGTTCTGTTGGATTTTTCACGTGCGTTTGACTGTATAAATCTGCCTCTTTTACTGGCAAAAATGGCATTTTATGGTTTTGACAGTCAGACGATAGAATGGTTCCGCAGCTACCTAGATAAACGTACGCAGTTCGTCGAAATACATAAAACGGATGGGTCTACAGTAACCTCTAGTTATCGTTCAATATGCAGAGGAGTTCCACAAGGCTCGATTTTGGGGCCGGTGTTATTTATTATGTATTGCGCTGACATTATTAGGTTGTTTAAGAAGTGCAAATGTCACATTTACGCAGATGACACCCAAATTTATATTTCGTTTAAGCCTCAAGACTATGCGAATGCTTTAAAAGACCTAAATAAGGAGCTGGAAGCGATTGTTCATTGGTCAGAGTGTAACTCATTAGTATTGAACCCCTCAAAAACAAAATACTTGCTCTTCGGTACTAAAGCTCAGTTACAGGCAATTAGAGCTACTGGTGACGTAATAGTCATGGGTGAACCAATTGAGCGTGTTTATGAGGCTCGTAATCTATCAAGGATTCAGAGCTTCGCTATGAGAAACATGTGGCTGAGTCAATTCGGAATTGTTTCTACAAACTTAAGGTTCTTTACAAAGCTCGTCCATATCTCAGTGAGGAACTGCGAATTATGCTGGTGGATTCTTTGGTGCTATCTAAACTGAATTACGCGGATGTCATTTACGGTGAGCGTCTTCTGTCCAGAACCAACAGAATGATTCAGAGGCTTCAGAACGCGTGCGCACGTTTTTGTTTTAATATACCATTTAGAGGTCATGTTACACCTTATCTAAATAAGCATAAAATTTTAAAAATGAATGCTCGGCGTAAATTACATTTGGCAAATCTTCTGTTTGGTTTAATCAAAACTAAAAAACCGTTGTATTTGTACGACAAGCTTGAGTGGACAAGAGGTCATAGAAACCGGCAGGGAAGACTATGTTTTCAGAGCCTTTTGACACCACATCACAAGTCGGCAGCGTTCAGAGGTAGTTTTCGGTATGCGGCGAGTAAATGTTGGAATAATATTCCCCCACCTATAAAATACTGTGGAAGTAAGCCAACATTTAAGTTAAAACTAAAACAGTATTTACTCGAACATCAAGAACAATATGAGAATATTAAAATAAATTCATCTGCGATTTGAGTACTTACCGACTGCCGTCTCCGTGTTTTGGAACATCTGGTCATGCTGGTCATTATTTAATTATTCAATTTTATTAATTTCTACAATTTTAATGATTTATATTCGGATTTAATTTAATTTTAATTTATTGATTATATTGATATTAATATATATGCATATTATTTACGCGTAATTAAATTTTTCGTCGTTCAAGCGGTGTTAAATGAAATGTTTACGCGTGTGTATTGCACGTTCGAGCGTGTGGCATCCGTGGGCTGCGGCTGAAAATCAGCGTTAGGTGGTAATATTTAGCATTGTCACCTGACATTATGCTGAGCTGAGGCCCTTTTGGCACAACGATGTTTTTTTTATTTTTAATGTTCTCTATAATGTGTTTTCTATGTGCCAATAAACGCAATTTTCTTTCTTTCTTTCTTTCTTTCTCGTAGAGGCGGTCGGCGGCGGCGACCTCTCGCGCCCTGCTCTGGTTCAGACTATGGTGCGGAGCGAGAGGGAATGGGATGCGGTCGCCTCCTTCTGCGAAGCAGTCATGCTAGCGAAGGAGGAGGCCGAACGCGTGAGGGAGAGACAACTCTCTTCCTCGCGCCCCAGCCGCCGCGGGAGACGCCCCGGGCGTCGGGGATCACGAGCCGATTTCCGGCCAACGTAGGCGCGGGCCTGCGGACGGTGAGCAAGGGTCGCTCACCGTCCGGTAAGGACCAGGCCCGGGTCGGCGGCGCGTCGTGTTCCACGCGCGCCTCAAAAAGCTGTCAACACCAGTGACGGGGCCTCATAGGGCCATTGCCTGCCGGGGTTTGCGGGAAAGTTCTACCGAGTTACCGCGGCCCCGGAAATTTAGGGCAGCCGAAGGAACAGGGTGGGTTTTTAGTAACTAGAAATCTGACACACCCTTCCGCTTGACCCAGAGCGGAAGAAGTCATTTGATGATTTTCCCACACCAAAAAAAAAAAAAAAAGTTAACTTGTGTAGTCGAACAAAACGAATCTGTCTATTTTATATTTTGTTATTTTAGTTTAAACATAGTCTTTATTACATAACTTTGAATTTAACTGTGAGGGCTTGTAATTAGCAACTTAGTTTTAATATATTATTGTTATTAGCCTGTAAGCCGTCCGAAAATAAAATAAATAAATAAATAGTAAGTTATAGATCCTCCTCGCGCCGGGTAACTCATTGCCTGAGGGTCGTGATTCCCCCTTTTTTCCATCGGTGTCTATTCTTGACGTCGTGGAGTGCGTCGTACAGCTTCGTGTTTAATGCGTTTTTAATGATGGTAAATCATCTAATGACTGCCTCCCGATCTAGGCGAAGCGGGAGAGTGTGTTAGATTTCTACTGACTAAAACCCATCCGTGTTCCATCATATACCCTTCGTGTTCCGAGGCCGCGTAACGCTTTCGAACAATTCCGCAACCCCGGCAGTCAACGGCCCCTTGTGGGCCCGACAATTATGGTGACACTCTTTGAGGCGCGCGTGGAACACGACGCGTCTTCACGTCATTAATGGTACTAAACTGGCGGAGGGTTTTGCTACCTCTGTGGGCGACGTTGCGACCGGCCTCCTGCAGGCACTTTGCCCGGACGACGATCTGTCCCAGGATACGCCCTACCACAGGCAGGTCCGGGTCGCGGCGTTACTCGCCCCGTCAGGTCAAGCTGCGCCTCCTCTGTCTCGTGACAGTCTGGGGGGCATAATCAGGAGTTTGCCCAACACGGCTCCGGGATTAGACGGTATCAGTGCGCGAATTGTTCAGAATGTCTGGAATGTCGTGCCCGCGGAAGTCTCCGCGGTGTACGGCAAGTGTGTGTCTGAGGGTGTGTTTCCGGATATATGGAAGGAGGGCCAGCTTCTTGTGCTGCCGAAGGGTAATGGTAAGCCTCTTACTGACCCCAAGGCTTACAGGCCCATCACGCTTCTACCTGTGCTCGGCAAAATTTTAGAGCGCGTAATTTTAAAGTGCGCTCCGACGATCGGCAATCAGATCTCTGCCTCCCAGCACGGCTTTTCTCCGGGAAAGTCAACCGTCACGGCGCTCAACGATATCATGCGCACCGTGAGGGAGGGCTCGGACAAGTATGTGCAGGCCATATTTCTGGACATCTCGGGCGCCTTTGACAACGCCTGGTGGCCGATGATCCTGACGAAAGTCAAGCGGGGAGGGTGTCCGCCCAACATCTTTAAGATGCTGTCGGACAACTTTGTCCGCCGACGAGTCGGGCTCTTTATCGGGGACCGGGTGGTGTGGAAGGTGTCCACTATGGGATGCCCGCAGGGCTCCGTCCTGGGTCCAGCTCTGTGGAACCTGCTATTGGACGACTTGCTTCGACTGCCGCTACCCAAGGGCGTCCGAATGGTCGCCTACGCGGACGATGTGACGATCCTGATCGAGGCCCAGTCTCGAAGCGATATCGAGAAGGCTGCCCAGATGTCGCTAGAGATGATCGCGGCGTGGGGTGCCAGGAATCGGCTGCAGTTCTCCCCTGCCAAGTCAGCAATGATGACGATGCGGGGAAAACTCCAGCGGGCCCCCACCGTAAAGCTAGCCGGGGACTCGGTCAGGAGCGTCACGTCGACGATGGTGCTGGGAGTGGTGCTCGACACGAGTCTGTCCTTTGCGCAGCATGCGTCGTCGATAGGGGAACGTGCGGCCAAATGCTTCGGGAAGATGTCACGAGTGTCGGCGTCGTCCTGGGGCATTCGATATCCAGGTCTCCGCATCCTCTATAAGGGCACTTTCGTAGCCACGATCACGTATGCAGCTGCTTGTTGGTACAAAATAGCGACACTCCACGTTGTTCGCAGCGCGCTGCTCCGGTGCCAGAGACCAAGCCTGATACTGCTGACGAAGGCGTACAGGTCTACCAGTACGGCTGCGCTGGCAGTGCTGGGCGGTGTTCTCCCGGCAGACCTGGAGGTTATCCGTGCAGGGAGGTTCGATGAGGAGCGCCAGGCCGCGGCCGGAGCACAGGTCGAGCCGAACGTGCGCAGACAGGAGCTGGCTCGGCGGAAGGAAGTGATTTGGAATGAGACGATGGATGCTTGGCAAAAGAGATGGACGGCTGAGGAGAAAGGAAGGGAGCTGTATCGCTTCTTCCCGGACGTGGCGAATCGGCTCAGCTCCCACTGGGTCGTGCCGGATTACCAGCTCTCCCAGATTCTCACGGGACATGGGTGCTTCAGGAAAAGGCTGTATGATATGAAGTTGTGCGAGGTTAATGTATGTTATTGCGGTATGGAAGAGGAAGACCTACACCATGTGTTGTGGGTCTGCCCCCTCTATGAAGACGACAGACGTAAGATGATGGATGGGATTGTCTGTGTTGAGGTCGGCCCGATTTATTACTCCGACCTCGTGAGCAGACCGGCGAGCTTTGGCCGGCTACGGGATTTCGCGCACAGGTGGCACGCCGCCCGGAGCGCCATGGAGCGTGAAGAGCGAAGAGGAGCGTCAGCAGCAGCAGCCCACTGAGGAGCAAAAACTACGCGGCGACGGCGACGAAGTAAGGCTGTGTTGTCGTTAGTTGCATGCCCAGATGGGAGAATGTACAAAAGGGACACATGGCTAACTTGTAGGGATCAAGCAGCGCCTGCGGACGAACAAAATAAGATTGCCAAGGGAGCTATGTCCGCAGCCGCCCCACGTTTCGGCCCGTATAACGTAACGTTGGTCGGGCCATGGGAAGGTTATTGGAGGCCTAGTTTCAGTCGGGCGGCGAGCTACCCATTGCTCGCAGCCCGCAGGCCCGATCTAGTTGGCTGCGACCCCTCGACCGTTTGCCATCAACATTTCGTTATGTACATTTTTCCGGGCGATATGGCTAAAGAATTCCCCTGTTCTTCGCAGGCATATAGTGGTTAGCACAAGTAATACATAGAAAACTAGCTTTTGCCCACAGCTTCGCTCGCGTGAAAATTGGTCTGTCACATAAAGTCTCGTGACAAATCATTTTAAATATTTTTTGTTTTTTAACTATAAGTTCAACTCCGTATCCGTAATTTCAGATGTCTAGCTTCAAAACTGATGGATTCCATATAGTCTTTGAACCCCTATTATATTAAGGGGAAATCCTTGGAGGTGGAATTATCGAAATTCCTTTCTTAGTAGTGCTCATTTAAACTCAGTGGTTTCGGTTGTACACACAACCGACCGCTGGGTGTATTAGTCAATCGAGTTACAATTTTATTATAAACATCGCCTGTGTGGTGTGTTGATAAAAAGTAGCCTATGCCCATCCCCAGGCTTGAGATTATCCATATCAAATTTCTTCACAAACAGATTAGCACAGCCATGATACATACAATGACACTGATTAACAAACGGGACCAACAGAGGTTACTTTCATTTATTGTTCATGTCAGTCAAGGATTAGTTAACTGAAAGGGTTGGAATAATTTGCGATATAAGGTAATTTATCAATGTGTTTTTAGTTTTGTAAACTATGTTACTTGATTTGTTTTTAAGCGAAAATATGTAGATTTTGCGAGCAAGCTACGTAGAGCTGGCCGTGGGAAAAACAGGGCGTGCCTAAATGTATCCCTGCTACCTGTAAAGTTTGCCCTTGCGATTTATTGATGATAATTGAAAATGCAACTTTTAAGTGGGATCTGCAAACGTTTGATATTATAAAACTTTTTTGCAAAAAATAAAACCGACTTCCATATCAAAACACTACAAAGCCAAAAATAATTTTAATTTCGCTAGTCGGTGTTATTGGTTTCGTATTTTCTTTTTTTTCACACCGCCTTCCGAAATTAAAATTATTTTTGGCTTTGTAGTGTTTTGATATGGAAGTCGGTTTTATTTATTGCAAAAAAGTTTTTATTTTCGCGCTTTTTAGTAGGTCAGTGAATTTTCCAAATCGGTTCCTAAATGACGGAGTTATGCGCGAACAAAAAACGCAATGCCAGAGTAAACGAAAAGATCATCAACGTAAATATTTTTTTTAGACTTTTGTTGATTTTTCAGAAACGGCTTGTCCGATTTCGATAAAATTTTCATGGGACCATTTGGGAAGTATACCCTTTACAACAAAAAAATAATTTTTCAATTCGGTTGGCAAGCGACGGAGCTATGCCAGAACAAACATAAAAAAAAAACAAACAAACATCCGAATTGAGAACCTCCTCCTTTTTTAGAAGTCGGTTAAAAAGGTAAGTTATTGGGTATTAGTGGGATGCGTGGTACCTATAAGCACATTGTCACCCTTAGCTATTGACTTGATCCAAACAAAATCCTTATTCTTTATTTAAATATATAATATAACTAAAAGTACAATCCTATAATTAAACAAACAAAAAAAAACAAACCTCTGTTTCCACTAAAAGTAAACTAATTAAAAGAAATAATTATGCCTATTGTATGAATTAATAAATCGCTTCGAAAATCAAATTTGCTTTAGAGAAAATACGCAGAACGAACACAACCATAATAACAAATACTTATAATAAAAAGTTCTCTTCTATAGATATTTTGTTTCTTGTTAAAAATGTATTTAAAAAAGATATTACATCTTCTTTAAAAGATAGTAGTTTATAATTAAATTTATGTAGTTGTAAGCTCTTAAGTTAAGAATGTAATTACATTAATCAACAGCCAGCTAATCTTGATTATAACCTGAGATTAACGTAGTGAGTAGTATATTTGTTACATGATTCAATCCTGTACTGTTTGTAATCTTTATTGTACTACCGTTTGTTATTCCTATCAAATAAAACAAAATAAATAAAACAACCGTCAACGACGTCTGCGCACTTAGCCATGACGCGTCATTGCTTGGATCACATCGCCCCTCCTGCTACCCCGCTTTACCCGCCGCGCGTATTTATGTCGCTCAAGCTCCATTCAAGTCAATCTTATCATGATAACTTTTAAACTATGCCTTCAAATTACTTAGTGTAAAAGACAAAGTTTATCTACATTAAATACTTAAAGCGACAAATGTATCGATTTTCATAAGAGTTTGATAATTAGTCTAAAATGTGCATTGCAAAAAGTCTCCAATTTAATTGTATTTATGGTTCACTATTTTGGTCGTAGTGGCTTCCGCATAAAAGGGAGATATATGCTGTCGCGGACTTACAAACAATCCTACGGTTACATTATATTTGTGTATCTCCAACGGTTTTTGCAGCGCACACGAAGATAGCTCTCAGAGGGCAGACTTTTTTCTGACTTTCTTGATATTTGTCGTTATATATTATGACCAAATTACAAAAAAAAAATAACCTATGTTACTGTAAAGTTTCATTCAAATCCGTTTCGTAGTTTTTGCGTGAAAGAGTAACAAACATATGTAGATCCATCCATCCTCACAAACATTCGCATTTATAATACTAGCTTTTGCCCGCGACTTCGTACGCGTGGGAAGGTTTTCCCGTGCAAATCCCGATCCCGTGGGAATTTTGGGATAAAAAGTAGCCTATGTGTTATTCCAGAATGTCAACTATCTACTTACCAAATTTCATTCGGATCCGTTCATTAGTTTTTGCGTGAAAGAGTAACAAACATCCATCCATCCTCACAAACTTTCGCATTTATAATACTAGCTTCTACCCGCGACTTCGTACGCGTGGGAAGGTTTTCCCGCGCAAATCCCGATCCCGTGGGAATTTTGGGATAAAAAGTAGCCTATGTGTTATTCCAGGCTGCCAACTATCTACTTACCAAATTTCATTCAGATCCGTTCAGTAGTTTTTGCGTGAAAGAGTAACAAACATCCATCCATCCTCACAAACTTTCGCATTTATAATATTATTAAGTAAGAAAGATTAGTAAGATTAGTAGGATAAACATCGTAAGGCGGTTCACAAAATACTTCTACCTACCAAGTTTCTACTCTGTTGTCTTATTTCCGAATAAAGTGGGTGTCACATACGGACGGACAGACAGACAGATATGACGAATTTATAAGGGTTCCGTTGTTTGCCATTCGTCTACGGAACACTAAACATGAGCAAAACTGACAGCGTTTATGCAAATAACACACAACTATTTTGTGATGTTACTGTTATGACGTGGGAGCTCTTGGCTTAATGATAACAGCTTAATGGGTCGATATTCAAGGTTAAGGAACACTTACCGAGGTCGGTTCATAGATGGGGTGACCATTTAATCAATAAATTGTTCAAATATAGCCCGTGTTGCTTGCCTGTTAATTAATATAATATATTAAGTCGAAAGAATTTTTGAAATCGTTCCATTAATTAGTGTTCCAGTTTAAGTGTATGTATACTCTTGCTAACTTCGAAATTAAGTGTCCAAATCGAATAAATTAAAAAGTATTTTGCTGCTACATAAATGCCCTTGATGATAAAACTATTTATTTGGATAAGAATTAATATTGCGATACGAATGTAATCAACTTTTGTTGTTAACAGCGGTCTATTTAAATTTTACTACAAAAAACTTCGTGGACTTTTTTGTAGGTAATAATGAGTACTTCAATCATATAGCACATCATTTTTGTATAGCATCAATAGTGTAGTAAGCTTAGCTTTAAAATTTACGGGTTTCATATACAAATTTTTCATTCCAATTTAACCCTCTTCTGGGATGATTTTTCAAAAACGTTGATACATGTAATTATTAATTACCAACCAAAAGGCTAAATACAGATCTTCATGGTTCAAACTACAAAACGAACAGGTTTCCCATTCAAACTATCATCCCCTATTTAACTTACTTAGGGGTTGAATTTGAAAAACACTAAAATACGTGCTTATTAATTTTTAAGAGTGATAACCACCAATTTTTATGGTTTAAACTACAAAAATGTCGATTTTCCATATCAGATTTCATCCCCCTTTAACTGCTTTAGGGGTTGAATTTCGAAAAACACTGAAACACGTGGTTATTAATTTTTAAGCAGAATACTAACCACCAATTTTCATGGTTCAAACTTCAAAAATTACGATTTTCAAAAATCTTTCCTTATTCTTTGTCTACATTATAAAAGGAAGCTCTGCAAAATTTCAGCATTCTAGGTCCAAGGGTTTGGGCTGGGCGTTGATGAGGCAGTCAGTCAGTCAGGACTTTTCTTTTTATTTATATAGATAGATAGGTGTAAATGCCATACCACACTGATACAAACTAAAGTTAATACTAAATATTTCTTAAAATAACACATGTGAGTTGGCGACTTGGCGTTCATTTAAAAATTGACAATAGCCTAATGTCTAAGGCCAGACATAAGCATATTTAGCTTAGTTGCAGGGGTTAACAAGATTGTTAGTAAGTAATGTGAATTCTTTAGTTGTTTTTTTTATGACGCAATTTTTGTACGAAATAGGAACAGACAGTGTTTTGTTTTTATAAAACACCTAAAGAAGTAGTCTCAGTGTTTCATAAAAACTTTGGAATCCTTATTATAGGAATATAAAAAGAACCGATTTTAATAAAAGTTTGGTTCGGAAAAGCCTAGCTAGATCTAAAAAGAGTTTGGAAAATTAGTGTGATTCTTAACTTTTTATATTTTTTATATTGCTTGCATTTTCAAATTGAGGGCACAAAAAGCAATAACTTCTATTTTGTTGATGTAGACTGCATTTCAATCATTTTAGCTCATTGGTTCCCAACCTGTGGCAAACTTACAACTGAAAAGTAATATTAAAGCAAACTAATTTAAGTTTCTATAATAAATGTTGAGTTTAAATTGATTTCAAAGTATAGGCAAGTTAGCATATTTTATGTCTATCCTTAGTTAAATTTTCTTTAGGAGTTCTGGTCTTCTGGTCTCTGCCATCAATATTGAAACAAATTTAGTCCTAGGTTAAATAAAGCTTGGGAACTACTGATTTAGCTGGACCTAATTTTTATTTGAATCCAGCATGTTAAACTAACATTTATTTGTTACAGGCAGCTCAGTGCTTTGAAAAAGTATTGAAAGTCCAACCAGGGAACTACGAAACGATGAAGATTTTAGGTTCCCTGTACGCCAACTCACCGTCACAGTCGAAAAGAGATATAGCTCGACAGCATCTGAAGAAAGTTACAGAACAATTTCCTGATGATGTGGAGGCTTGGATAGAGTTGGCTCAAATATTGGAACAAAATGATTTGCAGGTAAAAACTAAAAATAGAATCAATATCTTCATTACATAACTCGTGGGTACAGTAGTACCCAACTGATATGGCGTACCGATGTACCTGCGCAGAACATGAATTTTCGCACCGCGCTTCGTTTCCTTTACCGCTATTGGTCGGCAGCTACCGCCATGTTAGCGTTTATGTTATGCGTTAGTGTTACAGCCAGAAAATCGGACACTAGTCACGCCAAACTGTTGCCCAACTACGGGGTTATGGAGGAGACATAGGCAATTGCTACATGTCTGACACTAGTACTGAACTGTCAGACTGAAAGCCAACCCAACATAACAAAGGCTAAGCAGATAATAATTCACCAATCAACAAGTTTGTCTCTACGCATGTTGGCTATATTACACGCGCATTTATTTCTATTGCAGGGTTCCCTAAACGCCTACAGTACTGCAATGAAGATTCTCAAAGAGAAAGTGAATGCAGATATTCCAGCGGAAATATTAAACAATGTAGCAGCCCTGCATTACAGACTTGGAAACTTGAATGAAGCTAAGAACTATTTGGAAGAGGCACTTGAAAGGTAATGCATGGAACAACCTATCTTTCTTCTTTGCTTTCTATTACGTATGGATGTTTCCAACCTTCTGGAAGTATGTGTTGATAGCTACAACACAGTTCTCAGCAAATGTGTCTATTATTTAATTTGTTGGTGTTTTCTGTTCCAAATAATTACTTACACCATAAAGATACATGCCTATTGTATTGTTTTTATTAAATCCCTTTAACTTTTATAGGGAAAAAGCGGATGCGGAAACATTGGATGCTCAATACTACAACTCTATAGCAGTGACCACTATGTACAATCTGGCTAGATTGAACGAAGCGCTGTGTATGTACAACAAGGCAGAGAAACTATACAAGGACATATTGAAGGAACATCCCAACTACATCGACTGTTATTTGAGGTAAGCATATTTCGAAATATTAACCGTTTGTCCTGTTATTACGATTGCGGAACAAACGTTGCACTGTCTCTCCAATGTCACATACCCTTTATGGTACACAAACTCAGTGTAACTATGGGTTCTCGTTCTAGTGTTTAAAGAACTGTAAATATTATGATGGTGAACTTTCTTGCATTTAAGGTTAAAAGTTCTTGTAATACTAACTCTTTCAATTTACATTCTATTGCCACGTAAGTAGTCAACAAAGTACTGTAGAGTTTCATATTACTTATTAGTTTTTGACCAACCTTATGAGAGAAGAGTTAAAAATGCGTCTTTAATTAAATTTTATACTTGAAATCTTGAAAGATCTTTAGTATGTTATAACTAATTGACATCAATATCTATTGATATAACATACATTATTTTGTGCTACATAATACAGAAGTTACAAATATGTCATACAAAGTAGACGACATAAAAGCATTCTAAAATAAATTACATTTCATTGGAGTAAAACACTACAAATTGTAAACGCATCACGCCTCAGCCACGCACCGACTCGTCATCTAAATGAGACCAGATCTTAGCAATTATTGGACATAATTTCTTAAAGATGCAAACTCATTCAATCCAAAGATTGATGGTTTTGCACATCTTTATCCACTTCTCTCCATTCCTCCAGTTGCTCTGTGGATTTGGTAAGGGCAGTCAAATAACTTGTAGAGTCTACTAGAGAGTCTCACACATACTAGTGATCCACTCTAAGTTCCATAGTTGGAAACTGTTCTTCCCAACTACCTTCTTTACTCGATTCAGCATGTACAATAGGATTATTGGGGCTCCTCTAGGCCAGTATGTCGAACCGAGGCTTAAATTTATCGCAGGAAGCGATCTTGATTCCCATTTAGTGCACAGGATGTCTGTTACGTTATTGCTGGTCAGGATAATTTAATCTCATCGTGAGCTTACTTGATAGCCGTCATCATTTGCTAGACCAGTTTAACCGAATGCAGCTGAGTATTTGTGTTTTACATGGAGCGATTGCTTATCTGAGCTCTATAACCCAGTAGCTGGGTAACATGATACCACTTGGCCAGACCAGTGTCAGATTTACTGACTACTGTACCGACTGTCAAAGATGTCGAAATGACAGACGGGACCAACTGGACTTTAAAAGAGACGGACCCCTGAGTTTGTTTCGGTGTTTCTTCTCAGGATAGTCAGTTAGGAAACACCGGCCTCATCTAGTTAATATTTACGGAAAAAATGCCGTGTAAAAGTGTTATTTAATAACCAATTTGCAAAATAAAAATCATTTATCATTTAATGGCTTAACGTTCTTTCCGAAGCTCGGGGTTATCACACAACCAAAGTCCAATAAAAATAAAAAATAATAAAAAATATCACATTTTGCCCGACCCTGGAATCGAAACCGAGACCTCATGCTCAGCAATCGCGCTTCCGACCACTAGAACAGTAGAGAATAGAAGGTAAAACTAAAATAAAATTTTGAAAAAGAGAACGATAAATAAATAATGAAAATGAAAACTAAAGGAGATGTTTCATTTTTATATGGGACTCCGGCCATAACATGTACATTTCAGCAAAGCTGGGAAACTTACCCCTGAATAGAATAAAGTAACATTTTTTTCATAATATCAAATGGTTTTTATGTACAAAATAAAAATTCAAAATGTTTGACGTTTGTTTTGAGAGTTATGACAGCCATGACAGGTTGTAGAAATGACGTTTACTTAACCTTATTTGGTTTGGTTCATCAGAACTAGCCCACAGAACACTATTACCCTAGCGGGGACCTGATTGACTGATAGAGTTTCAACTTTCAAGACAACAAGCGGTTGTTTTGAATTCGTTCAGAAACAAATTTTAAAAATGGAGACTAAAGATTTTTGTAACAATGAAATCGTCACACTTAATTATGTTTACTCAAAAATATGTACAAGAGAATAAAAGTAATTTATTTTTAACACTACAAGAATACAAACATTTTTTAATTATCTTCTATGTAACATTGATTTGATGAGACATGATTTCAGAACGAATGAAGTATGCAAGCAAACGAGACGCCATGTTGAATAAAACATAGCAATAATTGAAAAACTTTTATTTTTTGTACACAACAAATCAGGCTCAAATTCACCAAGAATATTTTTTCCCAATTGGTAGTAGTTTTTCCTCTTTTTCGATAAATGTACATCTGATGGCCGAAAATGAAACATCTACTTTCGTTATAGATAGTGTAATGTATTTTTTGTCTCCACAGGCTAGGCTGTATGGCTCGCGACAAAGGCCAGATTTACGAAGCTTCGGATTGGTTCAAAGAAGCCCTAAAAGTGAACACAGAACATCCCGACACGTGGTCGTTGCTTGGCAACCTGCATTTAGCGCAGCAAGAATGGGGGCCTGGACAGAAGAAATTTGAGAGAATCCTGCAGAATTCTAGCACGTCTAACGATGCTTACTCGCTGATCGCTCTTGGTGAGTTCATTTGTATTTGAAACTAGGTTTGCCAGCGACTTCGTCCGCATTGGAGTCGATATTGCCTAATTGGGTTTTCTCGTATAAATCCCGATCGCGTGTGAATTCCTTTTTTTTTATTGTTGATACGTTACTTACTTACGTTTGACCACAATCTCGCCTGATGTTAAGCGATGATGTGGTCGCAGATGAAGCATGCTTGCATAGAAGTAATCTATTCACTCTTGACGACTCCCAGGTTATAGCTATCAGGAAACACAGACTCGCGCAGAGATTTCCGCTTCTTAGCTCTACGTAAAACTATTAAACTATTTCTAAAACGTTTTGTGAGTATGGGTTTATCTGCCATGTAACGATCAAATAAGGGGTAAAGGGTAACATATACATTGCCTTAAAATTACTGCTATGTTGTAGTGAAAGTCCCATAAAATTTTCAGATATTCCAGGGCTCACAGATGGACAGAAAAAAATTGTATATATATACAACAATTTTTTTCTGTCCATCTGTTTATTTAAGTGCTTATAATATGTATTATAAGCACTTAAAAAACACAGTTATTTTGGGATCACAGCTAGATACTTCAATTTTATTTAATGTATAGCAGCAGTAGTGGTCCTATTGCTACAGGCCAGACTAATGAGTTGTAGGTCGTGTGTTCGAACCTACTGAGGCACATTACTGTGGGTAATATACAGGGTTAATTGTAAAACACCAAAAACCTCTCAGGACTATGTTACTAACATCATAATCAACAACTTTTGTTCTATGACTTTTAAGAATTCGTCATATTTTAGTTCACCAGATTTTCATATAAAAATAAAAATATTTAAATTGAACGCCCTAAACGCATGTAGCGTCTATGCAAAGCAAAAGAAAGCGATAGTATAAATTGCTTTCTTTTGCTTCGCATAGACTTCGGAACACTTAGGGCGTTCAATTTAAATATTTTTATTTTTGTATGAAAATCTGGTGAACTAAAATATGACGAATTCTTAAAAGTCATAGAACAAAAGTTGTTGATTATGATGTTAGTAACATAGTCCTGAGAGGTTTTCAGTGTTTTACATTTAACCCTGTATAATATCATCATCACTGTTCTCAATATAGTAAAAAATACAAACGTTGACATCATGCAAACCGTATTGGACATGCATGATGGTTTACTGCCCATTCCCTCAAATAGAGAGAAGGACCGAGCCCCGCTTAATTTTATATATATTTATTTTTAAATAAAATCATAGAAAACATCTACCTACCAAGTTTCACTTGCGTATTCTAAAGCCTGCAATACATGTTGGCCGAGCGTAGTCCAACGCGAGCGTTGGCAAATAGGTACAAGGCAAGAAATAATGTCCACACGTTCGACAAGTTCGTCGAACACCAATGCAGACAACCAATGTAGAAGAGGGTTTGTAGAGCTGCCCACACGTTGGCCGAGCGCAGGCGAGCGCCTTTGATTTGTGACCAAAAACCGACAACGATCCGAAGTGAGGCAAGTGATCACGAGCAACGGCGAGCGAAGACAAGTTGCACCAAATGAGCTCTATACACGTTGGCGCTGGCCTACACTCGGCCAACTAGGCAAGTGACACCGGGCGATAGCAAGACAAGGCAAATAAACCGTTTACATGTTGGTATTGGCCTTCAATCGACGACGCTCGGCCAACATGTATTGCAGGCTTTAATAGTTTCGGAATAAAATGGCTGTGATATACGGACAGACAGACAGTACTATAAGGGTTCCGTTTTTTGCCATTCGGCTACGGAACCCTAAAAATAAAGTGTCATAATTATGATAAGGTTAAATGTTTTAAATTGTATGCTATTAGTTGTGGCTTGATTTATTCTGTGAAGCTTACTGTGTGTCAGACAGATTACAATTCGAACTATACGTCAACGGCATATAAGTCACATGGGCTGCGGTTATCGTAATTGAAAGATATCCTTACTGTATTAAAGCTTACTCTTACAACGATAAAGATGCCGTGGATTTCGTTCCCTTTTACCAATGAGTGCGTCTAGGGAAATCCACATCACAAGTTTGTACTACTGAGGCTTCCTTGAAGAGAAAATATACAAATTTTGGCAGTTGCCCGGATTTGATGCATCAGTAGTGCCACCTGGTGTATAACATTTAAAAAATCCTCACTCAATTAAACTCTGGAACATGCTACCCCTTGACATCAAGAAGGCCGAGTCTAAATTCTCTTTTAAGCGTAAAATGAGAAACCACTAATTTAAAGCCTGTCATTCTTAGTTTGGTTTTCGCTATAAATATAATTATTGTGAGTTCTCTTAGTCAGAAAGATTATTATAAAGCACCGTATTTATTAGAATATTCTTTTAGCATATATATATTTGTATTTTATTATATATATATACATATATTCTTTCGATAATGATATATATTTTACTTGTACACCGGTCGAGAATGCCTTGTTGCATTAAGTCCGCCCATGCACCACTATTGTATATAAAGTTTAAATAAATATTTTTCAGGTAACGTATGGCTCCAAACCCTTCATCAGCCTTGTCGCGAGAAAGATAGGGAGAAGCGTCACCAAGAGCGAGCGCTCACTATGTATAAACAAGTACTGAAAAATGACCCTAAAAATATATGGGCCGCCAATGGTATTGGGTGCGTGCTTGCGCATAAGGTAAGAAAACTGATAATCATGATTTATATTCATTTTAATCGTGTATTTCATATCACAAACGCATCGAAAGCATACTTCGCAATTCGACCCCTATCTCTTATTTTAGTATATCTAAAAGTGTTGTGTTCCCCAACTAACTAAGCGAAAATAGCCTAGCTAAGGTGTCGGGACTTTGATCGAGAGGTCGCGGGGTCGAAACCTTCCCATTACATTATTGTAGTGAACCCACTGCAGACACAAGATTGTTAGTAATGTGAATTCTACCTAAACTGTTAAATTGTTGTTAAAGTATTGCTACTTAGCAACATTCCATTCGACTGTCATTTGAAGCCAGATGCGGAATGTACAGGGCTTAATCTGAGTCTTTTAAGCCTGTAATACATGTTGGCCGAGCGTTGTCGAGTGAAGGCCAATACCAACATGTAGACGGTATATTTGACTTGTCTTGCTATCGCTCGGTGTCACTTGCCTAGTTGGCCGAGTGAAGGCCAGCGCCAACGTGTATAGAGCTCATTTGGTGCAACTTGTCTTCGCTCGCCGTTGCTCATGATCACTTGCCTCACTTCGGATCGTTGCCGGTTTTTGGTCACAAATCAAAGGCGCTCGCCTGCGCTCGGCCAACGTATGGGCAGCTCTACAGACCCTCTTCTATATTGGTCGTCTGCATTGGCGTTCGACGAACTTGTCGAACGTGTGGACATTATTTCTTGCCTTGTACCTATTTGCCAACGCTCGCCCAACATGTATTGCAGGCTTTAGAAGCTGTTCAGTCCTGCAATTGGCCAGTGCAACGGTAACTGGACGGTCTGAACTTGTCCACGATACGCGGAGCTATAAACGTTGCTTACAATAACAAGGTTACACAATAATCTACAGGCTCTCCGGCCGACAACAATCTATAGCCTCCGAGGCCCTACAAATAGTTACAAATAACACTCACCTGAGCTGTAGACGGCAACCTAGGATCTGTTTGATCACGTCCAAAGTGTTTGTATGTAATATGAGATGAGTAATTGAAACGTGTGATGTAAGTCAAGTGTGTTCTAGGACGTTCCCAAGGCGTCAATCTCCAGATGGCGCGGGTCCCACAGCATCACAGCCTAACTCGTTTCCACCAAGCAAAGTCTATCTGTCAAGTCAGGTAAAGTCAAGATCAAATTCTTTATGTCAAAAGGGTGCGTTCTGTTTCACGTCGGACCGAACATCTACCCCCCCCCGGACGGGCCTACCCGTCCGCTAATCAATTGGAAGTCTTGACAAGGTTGCAAATTCAACACAGCTTCAATGCGGCCAAATACCGTAGCTAGTTCATTAAAGGTGAGAACGGTGTCTCCCAACAATCTCCGCCAGCGTCCCTTTGCCGCTTTCACCGCGGCCCCAAAAATACCCCCCCCAATGGGGGCAGGCTGGCGGGTCAAACAACCAAGTGACCCCATCGGCGGGCCAAACTATTACCAATATCAACCTGGCTCTCATTAAGGAAGGCGTATACCTCCTTCAAATAGTTACTTGTACCCTTGTAATTCGTACCGCAATCAGACCTAATCAACGAAGGTAACCCACGGCGAGACACAAATCTTTCCAAAGTCGCCTCAAAGGCCTCTGTCGAGAGGGAGGTTACCAGCTCCAAATGTACTGCCTTGGTTGACAGGCAGACAAACACACAAATAAGCCCTAACAATCTTGCTATTACGAAGGGTGGACGTCTTCAACAAAGGGGGACCAACAAAATCCGTTACGACGCCAGCAAAGGGCCTCGCCTCATTGACGCGATCAGCCGACAAAATCCAAAATTCTCGCTGCAGAATGGCCAACAGCGCATTGCAACCGGCATGCGAGTTCTTAGTGTGACGATCAGTCACCAACAATTGTACCAAGTTCAGTTACAACAAGGGCAGGAGCACCAATTTTAGGGTAAGGACAACTCACAAGGGTGACCTCAAACCAGGTCCTTCCCTCAACAGTGGTGTCAGCCGGTTCGCCAATTCCCCAAATCTTGCCTGAAAGGTCGTTCACCTTCAGGCCAACCTGTCCCGCTAACCAAGAAGACAAAAGGCAACCCCGGACTCCCGTGCCCAAAATGGCACGGACCACAATTGAGTCACCCAAGGGTCCCCAGACCTTGACCGAGGCCGTTGGCAACAAAACCGTCTTGATCGGGGGGGTCCTTCAGCGGGGCAGGCGTCAATCTCTTAGTGATGCCTGGGCGGCGACCGATCGCCGCTTCCAGGCTGCCTTCGTTCACTACGAGGCCAACAATCAAAATATTCGTCTGCGCAGTGTCCCGAGCCGCTCGCCATCACTGGAGGGGCATATCCCACCGGATGCCCGAATGGCGGAGGGCGCGACTCCAGCCGGGGACGTTCCGCCAACGGAGGGGAAAGGCAGCGGCGCCGACCCGGCCACTGCTGCCTAGCAGCCAATGCGCGTTCTCCCTGACGAGGGAAGACCAAATGGCGCTCGTGGGACTCCCGTTCAACTTGCGCGGGGGGTGGAGTGCGGCGTACAGAATCGCGGGTCTCAGCCCGGTGCTCGTCTCCGGGGTACCCCCCCCTGCGCGAACCCTCCTCAGAAGATGGTCTGCTGGAGCGGTTCGCGTTGGCGCACAAAATCTCCAAGTGGGACCCCTTACAAATTCTACACGGGCGGGGGTCGGGGCAGTCCCGATGAAAGTGGGCCCCCAAGCACGAGAAGCACAAACGGCGTGCGTTGACAATGCGGCGGCGGGCACTTACGTGCAAATTCAAAAAGGCTGGGCAACGCGCCATGGCCTTACAAAAGTCACAATGATAAGGACTCCGGGCACCAGCAAAACGGGGGGCGGGCCGAACATCAACAGGCCCCCTAGCCCGAGGACTCCGGGCGCCAGCAAAACGGGGGGCGGGGGGAACATCAACAGGCCCCGTAGCCAGAGGACTCCGGGCGCCAGCAAAACGGGGGGCGGGGGGAACATCAACAGGCCCCCGAGCCCTAGTCCGTCCCTGGTCTCTGGGCTGAGAAGGTAGTGGGGGTGACCCCGTGGCACCACGAGTGTTATCCGAAAACCGACACTCGTCTTCCAAAATTTTGAGGAGGTCGTCAAAGGGGGGAAGATGGGTGGCACTATCCCCACCATACTTCTGCTCAAAACGTGACCTCAGCTCCGCGGGGAGCAACTGCAGCACTATGTGCACCAACAAGTAGGACCAATGTTCTACCGGTAACTCCAAGCGTCTCAAAGCGTTGGTCGCTGAAACCAACGGGTTCAGCAAGTCAGTGCGCAACGTCGACGTGCTGACAATGGCCGGTAGCCCCAAAATATGGTCGATGTGCACATCAGCCAGGCAGCGCTTGTTCTGATACCGTCGGGAGAGAAGCTCCAGAGCGGTCGGGTAAGAGGAATCCGTCACCGGCAAGTGCTGCACCAAGGCTCTGGCTTCGCCCTCCAGGACAGACAATAAATAGGCCAGCTTCTGGGCAGGTCCGAGGTCCGAGCGTGCATCGACAAGACTCTCAAAGAGATCTAGGAAGCCCAGCCAGTGGTCCAAGCGACCGTCAAAATGTGGCAGCTCCAGGGTGGGCAGCCTACTCAATAGTCCAGGGCCTGCAACAACAGGGGTCTGCGGCTTGGCCGCATCAGGCACCCGGCTCTTCAAAATTTCCCACGCTCGTATACATATGACATCCCCCAGGTGGACAATCTGGTCATAGTCACCCAAAATCTTATCGCGGGCTGTCTGATCCATCACCCCCAAATCCACGTCCATGATGTACTCGTTGAAGCGCGTGAGCGCAGCATCAGCTGACTTGATCCTCTCAATCACTTGCCCATACCGAGCAAGGGTGAGCTCTTCCAATTCCACACGCTCAACAGTTGCAGCTGCCGATGTGAACCATCTCAACTGTGAGGTCAATCCCGCAGCAGCCTCCCTGACTGCCCTTAATGAGGCCATTGCAACAATCAAATATTAATACAAAACACCAATCAACAACCAACAATCAAATATTAAACAAACAGCAATGACTTGTTAGTCGACCAAATAATCTCAACAAAATAAAAATTCAAATTCAATTATTTCAAGTCCAAATCCGACCCTGTACCTATTCCAAGTATGAATCTAGCTTGGTACAGATGGCTAGTTACAAGATAAATAACAATTCAATGTATATATTGTGCAGGATCACACCAACAATTAAATACAACAATTGAAGTATAATATTGCTCCGGACAATCTCTAACAACAATCCAATAATTACTATAAATGCAATAACCAATACACACAATTCAAGTCCTATTATGTTAGACTATGTGTAATTATTATTTAGATAACCTTTCAAATTCAGATCAATGACATTCAATTATTAATTGCAACAAACACCAAATTATGTACCAAATTATGTACCAAATTATAACCTAATAATTCCCAATTTCACAAATAAATCTTACCTGTCAATGCAATAAAAGGGGCTACAGTACAAATTACAAATACAACTTCAATTGATTCAACTTCAATTAGATAGCCCGGATGACATGGTAATATATTCAAAGCTTATTAAGTTATAAGTTGTGTTAAGTAATCAAACCAAAGTTACTTTCAAAACTTCCAATTAAACCAGTGGATCTTATATTATAAGAGCCACGCCTGCTACCAGAATGTACTATGTGGATTTTATATTAAAAACCACGCTCTGCTACCACTTTGTTCAGTCCTGCAATTGGCCAGTGCAACGGTAACTGGACGGTCTGAACTTGTCCACGATACGCGGAGCTATAAACGTTGCTTACAATAACAAGGTTACACAATAATCTACAGGCTCTCCGGCCGACAACAATCTATAGCCTCCGAGGCCCTACAAATAGTTACAAATAACACTCACCTGAGCTGTAGACGGCAACCTAGGATCTGTTTGATCACGTCCAAAGTGTTTGTATGTAATATGAGATGAGTAATTGAAACGTGTGATGTAAGTCAAGTGTGTTCTAGGACGTTCCCAAGGCGTCAATCTCCAGATGGCGCGGGTCCCACAGCATCACAGCCTAACTCGTTTCCACCAAGCGCGTGCCACGAGGTGACGCAATAAGGCGATATGTTCCGAGAAATATCCCTGGATTCTCGTCAATCCGGGAGTACAAAGTTCAAACAACAAATAATTCGCGCCCCAATTATCGGTCTCAACAGGCGAATCCAACGATATTTTACCAATTATTATTAACTCAACAGGGTCCCGACGACCGGCATTTTTTCCAACAAGCAAAGTCTATCTGTCAAGTCAGGTAAAGTCAAGATCAAATTCTTTATGTCAAAAGGGTGCGTTCTGTTTCACGTCGGACCGAACAGAAGCAAACACGAAACCTGTATCATAAAAATACATGAAATTGATACTACTGTGCTGACACTTACAAATCTTGATTATTCTCTACTATGGAACGTGCACGTTGTAGATAGCGCTATCTAGTGATATACAAGCGAACCATTTACCCTAGAAATACTTGTTGATGAAAGTTCCGTACTATCACCTATTATAGTTCATCATCTTAGTTGTTTACTTATGGGGAGCTTCCGTAGGCTTGGCTGATTATAATGAAGATGTCGCAAATATGTCAGTGGTCTGTAATGTAAGACAACAGATACGTAACAGAGACAAACTAGAAACATTTGCAGTTTAAGGTAACTAATAATGTGGGTAGAATTCACATTACTTTACATTACTAGCAGTCTTGTTAACCCCTCCAACTAATAAATATGTTTGTGTCTGGAGTGGGTTCACAGCAATAGTGTAATGGGTTGAGTTCGAACCCGCGACTTCTTGATCATAAGTCCAACAGCATTAGGCTATTGATATTTATTTATTGTATTATTCGACGGGCCTGTTGGTATAGTGGTCAGTGGCCGTGACTGCTATGCTCAGGGTCGTGGGTTCGATTCCCACCCTGGACAAATGTTTGTGTGATGAGCACGGTCATTTGTTCTTTGTCTGGGTGTAATTTATCTATAACATGTATGTATTTAAAAATATATATGTATGTTTATCAGTTGTCTAGTACTCATACCACAAGCTCTGCTTAGTTTGGGACTAGATGGCGTTGTGTGAAAGTTGTGGAATATTATTATATTATTATTACTGTTTCACCCATAGACCATTCAACAAAACTCTGCAATGCAAATTGGCAACAGAAATAAATATAATAATGGTTGTACTTTCCCAGACAATTCTTTAATAATAATCCCTATTCAATTATAATAAGGACGCTATTAACATGCAGCGTTTTTGTTGCAGGGTTGTGTAAACGAAGCCCGCGATATATTTGCGCAAGTGCGGGAAGCGACGGCTGACTTCCCAGATGTGTGGATGAACATAGCACACATTTATGTGGAACAGAAACAGTATATCAATGCTATACAAATGGTGAGTAGACTTTTATTTATCAAAAATCTGTATGGTAGCCACTGCAATAAGCAATAATAATTAATATACCATAGGAGAATGCCAAGGTTTCCGAGGAACCGTCAAAGATGAACTATATATCACAATATATAACAATAAGCAACTCAAAACTTAAAAAAAACACGTAAGACATTTCGTCGTTCGTCATAAAACGCGGGAGAAGTAAAACTTTTGACAATAATAATTATCAGTGAAAACTACAAGATTAAGTGTTACCAGCACTATATACCTATTCTAAACTGTATCAATAATCGAATTGAATTATTATAAATTATTATAAAATATTCAAAAATATAACTAAACATTATTTATTATTATAAGAATTACGAGTTATGACTTTTGTAAGTAATAAATTCGCTTACATTCAGGTTCATAATGATATTAATGTAATCGATTTGCAAGTGCAATTTCGTATCGATATTATTTTATTTTGGTATTGGCAACATTTCTAATTGAAATTGTAAATAGAGAACGTGTTGATAAATTGAATAACTATTTAAAATGACTTTTAAACGGTGTACTTCTACAGAATTTATTTATACTGTATAATTATTACTATTTTATATAATGAATTATCATTAATTTAGAAAGTCTGTTGGACGCTACATGATTTGAGCCGAAACTTGGCATTCTCTTTTCATTCAAATCCGTTCAGTACTTTTTGCGTGAAAGAGTAACAAACATCTATCCATCTTAACAAACTTTCGCATTTATAATATTACTAGCTTAGTATAGCTTCTTCCCGCTAAATCTTGATCCCAGAAAGGAAAATCCTCCCACGCGAACGAAGTCGCGCGAAAAAGCTAGTAATATTATAAATGTCAAAGTTTGTTTAGGTTTTAGTTATTTTCACGCAAAAAGTACTGAACGGATTTGAATGAAAGGGGATAGTTTTGTTCGTTTATGTGTTCTCTAACCTGGAATAACATTATATAAGCTATTTTGGTCAGTCTCACTCGAACAATGTCGCGGGCAGAAACTAGTTACCATAATAAAATTGTAGTTGACATTGTTTGGCATTTTATTGAAAGTTTGGTATTTTTGTTATGTGACAAGCCGGTTGACAGCCGGGCCACAGATATATTGTTATTATTATTGTGAATATGTGCACTATGTTTGAGTGCTTTTTGTGGCCTACCCAAACGTCCTTACCTTGGTATTGTTCGTCTATACGTCCTCTGACAAATGCTTGCGCTGTATGGACAGGTTCACTCAAATCTGTTAGCATATTTCCTCAAAAGATCGCCTCTGACGGTAACCTACAAGGTTCCCATATATTTTAACCAGTAAAGATTGTATGGACTTTAAAAGAGACGGACCCCTGAGTTTGTTTCGGTGTTTCTTCTCAGGGTAGTCAGTTAGGAAACACCGGCTTCATCTAGATTAAATTTACGAAAAAAATGACGTGTAAAAGTCTTATTTAATAACCAATTTACAAAATAAACATAAATATTTCATTATTATTTCATGTATGTAGTACGAGAACTGCGTACGCAAGTTCCGTATGCACCACGACGTTGAATGGCTCACGTGGGTGGCTCGCGCTCAAACACTCGCGGGGCGTTCAGGCGCCGCACGTGGTTCCCTCTTACGTGCGAGACGCGTCGCCCCGCACGACGCGGCGCTGGCCTACAACACGGCGCTCACGCTGCGCCGCCGCGCCGCCGCCGTGCTTAAGGACGAGCGTGCGCACTTGCGTCAAGTATTGCGCGCCGTGCACGAGCTACACGTGTCGCACACGCACTTTACGCGACTCGCCGCTTCTGACGTATGATTCTTTTGTATTTTTTGTCTCGTTATAAGTTAATTTTTATGTATTATTTATTTCTAGCTGTGTGAGTTTGTAACTTTAGTTTATAATTAGCGTACTCACTTTTAAAAGAAAAAAGTGCTTGTTTCTTGTATTTCAGTTGAGCAGTCGGGTTTTTAAGACTTTTTAAATAACTTTTTTTATTAGCTGTAACTTCTCCATATATAACATATCGGATGTATTCCAGCAGACGAGCGAGGGCGGTGAAGCTGGCACGCGCGGTGAGGCAGGCGCTGCTGCAGCAGCCGCGGCGGAAGCGCGCACGTGCGCCGACCTGCTGTCGCAGGCGCAGTGGCACGTGGCGCGCGCGCGTCGCCAGCACGACGAGGAGGTGACGCTGCGCGACCGCCAGCGCGAGCAGCGGGAGGCCTTCCGCAGGCAGCAGGTACCCACCCGTGTCATACTCAGCAGCCGCGGCGGAAGCGCGCACGTGCGCCGACCTGCTGTCGCAGGCGCAGTGGCACGTGGCGCGCGCGCGCCGCCAGCACGACGAGGAGGTGACGCTGCGCGACCGCCAGCGCGAGCAGCGGGAGGCCTTCCGCAGGCAGCAGGTACCCACCCGTGTCATACTCAGCAGCCGCGGCGGAAGCGCGCACGTGCGCCGACCTGCTGTCGCAGGCGCAGTGGCACGTGGCGCGCGCGCGCCGCCAGCACGACGAGGAGGTGACGCTGCGCGACCGCCAGCGCGAGCAGCGGGAGGCCTTCCGCAGGCAGCAGGTACCCACCCGTGTCATACTCAGCAGCCGCGGCGGAAGCGCGCACGTGCGCCGACCTGCTGTCGCAGGCGCAGTGGCACGTGGCGCGCGCGCGCCGCCAGCACGACGAGGAGGTGACGCTGCGCGACCGCCAGCGCGAGCAGCGGGAGGCCTTCCGCAGGCAGCAGGTACCCACCCGTGTCATACTCAGCAGCCGCGGCGGAAGCGCGCACGTGCGCCGACCTGCTGTCGCAGGCGCAGTGGCACGTGGCGCGCGCGCGCCGCCAGTACGACGAGGAGGTGACGCTGCGCGACCGCCAGCGCGAGCAGCGGGAGGCCTTCCGCAGGCAGCAGGTACCCACCCGTGTCATACTCAGCAGCCGCGGCGGAAGCGCGCACGTGCGCCGACCTGCTGTCGCAGGCGCAGTGGCACGTGGCGCGCGCGCGCCGCCAGCACGACGAGGAGGTGACGCTGCGCGACCGCCAGCGCGAGCAGCGGGAGGCCTTCCGCAGGCAGCAGGTACCCACCCGTGTCATACTCAGCAGCCGCGGCGGAAGCGCGCACGTGCGCCGACCTGCTGTCGCAGGCGCAGTGGCACGTGGCGCGCGCGCGCCGCCTGCACGACGAGGAGGTGACGCTGCGCGACCGCCAGCGCGAGCAGCGGGAGGCCTTCCGCAGGCAGCAGGTACCCACCCGTGTCATACTCAGCAGCCGCGGCGGAAGCGCGCACGTGCGCCGACCTGCTGTCGCAGGCGCAGTGGCACGTGGCGCGCGCGCGCCGCCAGCACGACGAGGAGGTGACGCTGCGCGACCGCCAGCGCGAGCAGCGGGAGGCCTTCCGCAGGCAGCAGGTACCCACCCGTGTCATACTCAGCAGCCGCGGCGGAAGCGCGGGTTAGAGAAAAACAAATTGCGAGACCATCATTGGAATAATACAAATAATACGCTTTCGTGGGATATCGTTGTACATTATAAGAACTACATTGTAACTTATAAACAATAAATAAATAATAATAACAAAACAATTTTCTAAAGGCGAATGATTGAGTGATTGATTAGTGAAGGAAAGGATCTGAACTGTGAACAGAAAGACTGAAGGAACGATTTCGAGCTCAATGTAATGATTTAGAAGGTTCAGTCTAATGGAACCAGATGGCATTGCCGTCCAAGATTTATTTGATACGATATCTGTCAAAAAGTACTCATTGAGTAAAAGTATCAAATACAAAGTATCGAGTACAAAAGTATCGGTATCGAAACGAAAAGTACTCGATACCTCAAAGTATCGATACTTTTTTCATGTCCCTATCCCTGCATATCCACTCGTGAGTAGGACATGAAAATCATTCATAATAATCTTTTTCTTATCGTTGTCTTCTACTCTCCGTACCATGTCCTCACGGAGAGACTGGATCTGTGACCCACCAGCTCGCGCGCTGGACACATATCTCTCTGAAACTGTGCTGTCGTCTGCATACCCAAAGGTACCGGGAATCAGCAGTTCGTTAATGTGCAGCAAAAATAAAGTTGCTGAGAGAACAGACCCCTGAGGGACCCCGGCATTAATATTCAATTGGCCAGACGAGCAGCCATCAATGACCACTCAAATGGACCGATCTCTCAGGAAGTCTTCAATCCAAACACAAAGTTGAGTGGGTAAACCAAAGGAAGTAAGCTTAGCAATAAGGCTATCGTGCCAGACCCTGTCAAAGGCCTTGGAGATGTCAAGGGAAACAGCAAGTGCTTCCCCGTGCTTCTCAATGGCCTCACTCCAGGTATGAATGGCATATAATATAATACTCGAGTTTCTTTGGCATATACATTAATTTGCGCGACTTTGAAATTATTTTCCTTCAAGAACTCTTGTTCTTCAATTACTTTTCCCACTTATCCACACTTATTTGAAGTATCTCAACGTCATTTCCTTGTTTCTTAAGATCTTCTACTATACTAGGGTGATCAGTCCTACTTAGGGCGTCCGATCCCGGAATACCGAGATCTCGGTATTGCGGGATCCCGTGTCATTTTCCAATCTCGCGTGATGCGGGATTACGGGCGCGGGATTTGCGGGACTGAAAAAAAGCATGCATACGACCTCTCGCGAGCGCGATCGCTCGGTGACTGGCGGCCGGCAGCAGTGTTGCCAACAGTTCAACTAGCTCTCCACGAGATCCAACTTCTAAAACCACCAGAAAACCACTAACAAAAATCGGCCCTACTCTAAAAATCGCTAAAATTTACACATTTTTTTAGTTTTTACGAAAGAAAACAGTATTTATTTATTATTACTTGTATTAGTAAAAGATGTTCTTTAATATGACGTAATAAAATATTTTAAGTCGGTAAATCAACATACAAGAACTTTTCTCTGCGCCATCATCGTCGGTTTCACATTTATATGATGCTTTGCTACCAATTTGTTTCATAACTTTTATTGGATTTTCATAATCATTGCAGCATTTTTCTTCCAATCTTAAACCACAGCGTGTTTTTAATATTGCAGTTAAAATATTCAACTTCATTCTGTTCCTCTGCTTGTTTTTTATTACATTCAAACTGCTAAATAGTCTCTCAATATGGCATTAGAATTAGGTGGTATTAAGAGAGTAATCGCAAAAGTCGCTAATTCCTCAAATCTAGATTCCCCTTGAGCATCTTTGAAATGCAATACGTCATTCCAAAATTTTTTTTATCTTAGCTCTCGTTCCATTTTTGCAAATGAATTTGTCGCCATAGATCATCAACTCTTGCCATAAGTTCTGCTCTTTTATTGTGCCTACGCAGTAAAAGTAAATTAAGTAAAAAATAATATATTTCCTAAAGTTTTACAGCCTTACAAATAAAAGTTATACTCGAGAATAAATTATGAATAAGCAAAATGTCTACAAATAAACAAAGAATAGCCTATATCAAGTATAACTTTGACAGTTGTATTCATACAACCGTTATTCCGAAGTTATTCACGCCTTCACCCTTGTATAAAGCTAGTATAACCTTAAAAATACCACAGTTTGTGTTTGTTTACGGGCATTTAAGTATTTCACGTTAGTTTTCATAATGGAATTAAACGCAATAGAAGAAGTAGAACAAGTAAATAACATTATAAATCTAATGCAGGTTCAAAGAAAAGTTAAAATATTTAAAAAAGAGAAAATCCTTTTGTTTTATATAGCGATGAGCAGTTCCGGTTAAAATATCGATTTTCTAAAGGTGGTGTAACGTTTTTAGACTAATTAATTGGTAGATATCTCAATATGGACACGCGCGGCAGTGGATTATCTTCTGTTTTGCAAATAATGATTGCTCTGAGGTACTGGGGACGTAATCAGGTAAGAACTTTCACCTACTCATACAAGTAATTTTCTATGTGTATCAGTTCTGCTCCATGAAACTCGTTTCTCATCCATCTCTTTCAGATACAAGATGATACAATGAATGATGACAAAGAACAGAACATATGGTCGAGACTCGAGAAACGTCAAGTTGACAAAGTTCAAAAGAAAGAAATTCATAGACAAACTGCATTTTTTTTAGTAGTTTCTCTTTGGTTGCACTGTTGCCAGATCGTGCATTTTGACATAACGGAGGAGTTGTTATATCAAAGATATAACTGGTTTATTTGTAAAAAAATATTCTCGACTTATTCTTAAGTTATAACTGATATAACTATACCTAGTATAAGGATGGAATAGATGCGGTATAACACATTTTTATTTGTAAGGCTGTTAGTGGCTTAGTAGTTGAGTAATAGCACTTTCAGTAATTGAAACTGAATTCTACTTGACCACTAGAAAAAACCACCAGCCACTAAAAGCAAGCCATATTTCGCCACTAAAAAGGGGATCGAAACCACCAGTTTTAGTGGAAAATCCACTAAGTTGGTAACACTGGCCGGCAGTGTTGCAACAACGCGGGGGCCGATGTCGCCCGTTTTTCTCAGCTTATGTGGCCTAATATAGCCGAATTTCAATCAGTGGTAGCCTAAGTATGTAGCCTTAAATATCAGTAAAGTTTTTTATTCAGTATTTGTTACTGTTTTTTGTGAAGAAAAAACTGTGTAGTTTGATTGATCTCATACTAATACGTAAATAAATGTGGAGTTAGTTGATTAATTCATTGTTTTTTTGTGATAAATAAACGGTGTAATTTGATTGATCTCATACTAGTAGTAATACTAGAATAAATGTGGAGTTAGTAGATTAAGTCATTGTTTTTTTGTAATAAATAAAAGGTGTAATTTGATCGATCTCATTCTAATAGTAATACGTAAATAAACGTGGAGTTAGTTGATTAATTCATTGTTTTATTTGGCTTATATAAATGGGATTATTTTCAATATGCGGGATCCCGCAAATACCGAGATCCCGCGGGATTGAAAATTCGTAGTCCCGCAAATACCGAGATTGAATTCAGGCTGCGGGATTGGACGCCCTAGTCCTACTAACTGCAGTCTTTATCACGAAAACCTGAACCTTCTAACCGTTTGCACTGCGCTCTGGTCATCACAGATATAGTTTTTTCATGCATGATTTTTAAATCTTCACTCGAAATTACAATTCTAGAGAATGCAACCGCTAACACATTTTCCTTCCCTCTTACATATTCGACCTCAAAGTCGTACTCTTCCAAACAACCGAAACTTGTTAACCTACTCGAAGGATCTGTTATGTTAAACAAATACAAAAGTGGTCGATGATCCGTTCTTACAACGAACCTTCTCCCATATAAATATGGTCTAAAATATTTTACTGACCAAACAATAGCCAACAACTCCTTCTCTATTATAGGATGATTTAATTCACTCTTACCCAAAGCCATACTAGCATATGCAACAGGCTTTCCATTCCCATTGCACGAGACACTACCCACAGCAAATCGTGAACTATCTGTTTGTAGTATAAAAGTGTTGCTCTCAGAAAAATCTGGATAATCCAACACTGGAGGGTTCATCAATGCTTTCTTTAGCAATAAAAATGACTCCTCGCATTCGTCGGTGCAATCAAATACCACACTCCTTCCACACAGCTTATTCATTGGAAGAACCATTCTAGCAAAGTTCGGAATGGATGTCCTATAATAATTTGCAAATGCTACAAAACGCTTTACCTCATCACTAGTTGTGGGACGCGGATAATCTTTAATCACTAAAACCTTTTCCGGATCTGGTGAAATACCTTCAGATGAAATGATGTGCCCTAAATAAAGTGTGTGTTTTTTCAAAAACTCACAATTTGATGGATTTAACTTAAGGTTCACCTTCCTTAATCGCGAACATACTGACATAAGATGTTATGCTCACCTAAATTCGCTCCAAATATTATTAAGTCATCGAAATAAATCAAACATCTATCATAATTCAACCCAGACATAAAACCAGTCGTTATTCTACTGAAAGAACTTGGACTAATCTTTAACCCCATCGGTAACCTACACATTTGATACTGTCCTTTGTCTGTAGTGAACGCTGTATACTTTCTACTGACCCCACTTAAAGTGCATTGATAATATGATTGTGATAAACCACAATGACTGAAATATACTGCACCTGATAACGAATCTAAAATTTCAGTAATATTGGGTAAAAGAAATTTATCATTCAGTATCCTCTCATTCAACTACCTATAGTCTATAACTACACGCCACTACGCGCCGCTTTTTTTTGAACGATCAATACAGGACTAGACCACTCACTAACCGCCTCTTCAATTATACCATTCCCTAGCATCTCCTGCACTTGCTTATCAACTTCCTTTTTTGGCGCATGTGGTATTCTATATTGCCTCCTTATAGACTGGAGTGACATTTTCCTTCAATCTTATCGACTGTTCATACACGTTCGTGACTACTTTGCACATATCTACTCAATGCTTAACCACTCTTCATCATTCAAATAATCAAGTTTTAGCAAAGAAAATATTACCTTAACACGTTTTACGTTTACTTCCGGTTCAGCAAAGTAACAACAGTCATAATCAACTAACGGATACACTTCCACCTCAGTCATACTGCAAACAACCTCCTCAGAAGTTGTATTTAACATCTTAATGGGTATCATAGGTACCACATTAGCCAAGAAAACATCCTTCTGCAACTCTTTCCTAACGACTACACAATTGTCCGTTCTATTGACAGGAAAATACTTTATCACTTCACAACGCGGAGGTGTATTTAATGGAATAACTATAAAACTTAGAGGTATTGAAATCATGTTCCCTTCACGTTCCCTAAGTCTTAACTCGTTTTTCGAAAAATCTACAATACAACCATATTTTTGTAAAAATCTTGACCTACTATGCCAACTGATTTACATGGTAAATCACTAAAAATGTAAAACTTATGCAAGAACGAATATTCTCCGCATCTTAATTTTAAATTAACGTAACCAATTGACCTTAAATTACCACCTACACCATTAATTACTCATTCATCCTTAACTACCCTAAAACATATTGCGCTTGCTTACAAGAAACCACTCTTGATGGCCGATAAAGACGCTCTCGTATCAACTAACCATTCTGTATTTACACTACCAACTATAAAATTAACCCAGTTAATACTATTACAAGCTAAAATAGGGTAAACCATACTATTGTTGGCACCCCCCCAGTGATTGGCACTTTGATATAAAAATCCAGATAAGAGAAAATTTGTGTTTATTTACGGTTGCAATACCTTATTGGGTAGAATATCTAATCTTCTATAGTGGCAACACTGTTGTCAGCCATTTTTATTTCAAAGCTGTTTGTGAGTTTTAACGGAAATCAAGATGTCGTGATCGTGTTGATTTTATTGCAAAAAGTGTAGTACTGGAGGATAGAAGTGCACGTGAAAAAGTGATTTTTGTGTAAGTTTCTACGTCAATTTATATTTGATATTGTTAAATTAGGGTATATCTTGCTATTTTTATTGTTTTCAGTGTTAAAAAATAAGCGTACCGGTCATTTCATTGGTGCCAATCACTATATTTTTTTTTTGTATAGTGGTACAGTGATTGGCTCGGATGCCAATGATTGTACTTTTCTTATTTTGGTGGCATGTGTTATATTTCTTAGTTAAATTACATTTTCATCAAAATAGACCATATTGGGTTGCTAAATAAGGTTGATTTCGCTTCTATTCGAATTCTTGGCACTGCCAAACATTATATATTTTTTGTTGTGCCAATGACTATACCCACCTAAGGTTTCCTCTTCTTTTCATCACTTTCAGGTACCTAGACGGTTTTAAGATGCCGAATTGATTCGCCGAATCGGTTATTCAGAAACCTCAGGATACGAAATAGGTGGAGAGCATGTTGAACTTCAGCATCAGGTGGTTGAAAAATTACCTTTAGCATCCTGTATAACGCCAATAAATTTAATACCTATTCCATCCACCAGTCGTCAAAGTGTAGAGCTTATTGGCGGAAAATGGGTACTAGTGGATGATATGCCAATCGAAGTCCCAACAAAGGCACAAAATATAAAAGATTTTTTAAAGTTACCGAAGACTCCAATTAAAACACAAAGAGCTGGTACAGAACATCGCTCTTTTGTTTTGACTAGTAAAGATTGGGAAGCTGTAGAACTAGAAAAACAACAAAAAAAGATGAAAGAGATACAAGAAAAGGAGAACAAACGAATAGAAAGACTAGAGAAAGCCAAAGAGAAACAATTACTCAAGGAAAAAAAAAACAAGCTGAAACTATAAATAAAAAGAACAAAGCCAAAAATTTAAAGTTAATTAAGAAAAGTAAACCAAACTCTGATAGTATCAAACCAAAAGTTGTAATCCAATCAAACGTCTTGATTAAAGCTGCAAATAGAATCTCAAGTGATATTGAAGAAGAAAGAGGATATACAAGGGAATTATAAACCTGCAAATATTACTACCCTAAAGTAAATAAAAAACAGATCAATTTTAGATGCAGTTGAAGCTGAAAATGAAAGAAGCTTTAAAGAATTGGAACACGTACAAATGGTCAAAAAGAATTAAAGAAAGGATCTATTTTAGATGAACCTGCAAGTTTCAGAGATTCAAGGGAAACCAGAAAAGATAAGATAAAAGTTAAAGAAAATAGATTAAGACCAATGAAAAATGAAGAACTACTAAAAGTATTAGAAGATGATTAGGTAGGCGAGTTTATTAATGGACCATGGATGGGATAAATTATTTATGTACGTAGGTTCACCTTTTTTCGCGACAGCAAGGTGTGCCTACATTGGTAGATATTAGTGCCAATCTTTATACCAAATTCACTGTGCCAATAATTATACTTCAGTGCCAATGATTGTGCAATAACATAGAATTAAGTTTAATGTTACTTTTTAAGCAATAAAGATATTTTTTTAATACCAATGTGTTTCATTATAATTTACGTTTATCTACCTTATATCTGGTAAAAATTAGATATATAAAAAATATTATTATAACATAGAAGTCACTACATTATGTTGAAGATCATCTTAGAATGCCAATCATTGTACTGTTTACCCTATGCTTAACCTCAAAAAAACTGACTCCTATTGGACTGCTCAGCATTGTCATACTGTGACCTTGACATTGCGCCTGGGTCATGGTCAACTGACGTATGCTCAAAACACGCTACTTGCCTTCGATTTTGCTGACTATTCCGACCGCGATATGCACTATTCATCGCGTCACGTACTCGCGCACTATTGTTGTTAATACCAACGTTAGAATTTTTGCCCCTCTGGAATGTACGTTCGACAGCTGATTTTTGTTGTACATGATTATTCCGTACATTCACATTTCGCATTTACGTATTGCCACGAGCCCTATTACTACCCGCAAAATTATTTGGCCTATACTGACGTTGGAAGGTCATGACTTATCCCAATGATGTGCAATTTTTGTCCTCAGCAACTCTAATCGCGTCTTTCAACAAAATCAAATCCCTTGCTGTGATAACAGTCCCCAGAACATCACACATCCGCGAACTTTTTAACTGCGTATTTCTCGTTCAAGGGCCGCAAAACCTTGTAGGCTTCCTGACTATCCCCGGCTTGAGAAATATTCTAGTCCACCATCAATCTCTCTATCTCTGCTCCGAAATCCGCAATCGATTTATTATTTTGCCTAGCACGGGCTAACTTAGCTTGTATCGCGACGTGCGATTTTGCCGTAAGATGTTTCTTCTTATACGCCAAAAGACTATCTACCGTCGCGTACTGTGAAGACAACCGCATCTTAGCCCTCTGAGTTAGTCGCGTGGTCAGCACGAATTTTATTAAGAGCTCACTATCGAGCCCCTCTAACATGGAACTATATTTGTACCTATAGTTCCATGTTAGAGGGGCTCCCATTAAATCTTATTATTAATTATATGTATGGCTTCTATTAAATCTTAGGTGACTGCCTCATCACCGTTCATTGTCGGAAGCAAACTGCGACCTAACTTAACTATAGATTCTCTAATTAACTTAAGTTGCACATAAATAAATGTAAGCTCTACTTCCATTTATAACAATATAATTGCACTAGCGCCTTGGGTTCCTTCTATTTGGCATAATCTTGATACTCCTAAATTTATTAGGCATTAATTATTTAGCATAACTATTGTTTGGTAGAATGTTTACGTGTCCGAATTTACAACGGCATACTTTTAAAATGGCATAATTTACCAATGCCATATTTAATATTAGGTACGCATAGTTTCGTTTAGCATAATGTTTATTTAGAGAGATGATTATTTGGGGAACCGATCACTTTTCCGATTTTTTTTGTTAGAATTTCATTTTACCGAAACATACTGACCGACGTCCTTTTTGCTATATGCATTACTTGACATATTATGATGATGACTATTAGATAATCGAAGTATCATGTGTCATAGGTATTATTTTACCAAACTATATTTCGCCGATATACAAAATAAATTTTACGGAATTTTAGTCACAAATATAGACGGTTACTTGGTAGCATTTACAATGTTAAATTAAAATAGTATCATAAAAAGTCAATTATGTTTTGCTAAAAAATATAGTGACAGAAACAAATCGCAACCGCAAAACCGACTTTACACAGTTTATATACTTAATACTACGTGATATTATCTGTCTATCTTACGAGACTACATTTATCTATATCTAGACTACTATGCTACTGCGTAATGTACGTGACATCACACCACAGCCGTACCCTGTGCCTTCAGTTGTCCTTGCATTCCGAGACCAAGAACATCGCGTAACCCCGGCAGACAATGGCCTTCCCGTCAATGCTGTCTGCTCTTTGAGGCGCACTTGGATCACAACGCAACGCCGACCTCCTTACCAGACGGTGAACTACCCCTGCTAGCCGTCCGCAAACCCGCGCCTACGGTGACCGGACATTGAATCGAGATCCCAGATTGACTCGGGGTTCGCGGATTGCGGATTAGTTGTCTCTCGCTCACGCGTTCAGCCTCCTCCTTCACTAGTATAAGCGCTTCGCAGAAAAAGGCGACTGCATCCCATTTCCCCAAGATTCGCGTACCACGATCTCAGTCATGGTCAAGCCTGAATGAGCATGGCCCCTAAAGTCGTAATTTCGCATCGACAACGATTGTGTATCAGTGGATATCACATTTTTCGAGTTTTTAGTGTAAAAACCTTCAACATTCACCGATATCCACGTATCTATTTCTTACTCCGAAAGTTTACATAACTAACTTACATAATATTTCTCTAACAGGAAGACGAACGCAAGCGTCGCGAAGAAGAACAAGCAAAGAATACAGTGGTTGCGTTACAAAAGCGTCAAGAATACAAGGAGAAGACGAAAAACGCGTTATTGTTCGCCGATATGCCGTCTGAGAATAAGTCTAAAGGTGGTCGTGGTCGAAGGAGAGACGAATATGTGTCCGATTCTCCTGGCAGCGGTAGCGACCGAGGACCAAGGGAAGAAGGGTGAGTGTCTATACATATAAGATTTATTTTAATATTAACAAGACTTTTGAAGATTACTCTGAATAGACGTAAAGTGAGAATGTCTCTGACTCACCTGGCAACGGTAGGGGTGTACAGTTAGTACCCAACTGATATGGCTTACCGATGTTCCTGCGCAGAACATGAATTTTCGCTCCGCGCTTCGTTTCTTATACTGCTATTGGTCGGTAGCTGCCGCTATGTTAGCGCGCGACGCGTGACGCGTGAGTGGGACGAAACTAACAGCTACAGTGTATTATGAACCTTATAATATAGTAGTGTTGGTTCATTGTAAGTTTGGAGCATTCTTTCGTTAATCTTTGGGGCTATATTTTCTGGGCGAACGAAGATTTACGATGCGCCTTACCAGTTGGGCACCACTGTACCACATGGTAGGGTTGACGAATATATATGTATCTGCGATACGATCCGGTGGGATCGGTCCGATGAAAGATGTATCTCTGTATAGTGGATTTGTGTCTTGATATTCTGAGATTTCGATGTCAGAATATTTCCGTCAAACCGAAAAGTTTACTACATAAGAACCATAAATACATTATAACTACATGTATTTTACTTTTTTTTTCGGTGGGACAATCATCTAATGACTCCTCCTGCTCTGGGAGTGCCAGACTTCTACTGACTAAAAATCCAACCTTTTCCTTCAGTCGCTCCTAAGTTCCAGCCTCGGCTGCGGTATCTCGTTAGAACATTCCCGTACAGCTGACGAATAAATTAAGAAAAAAGTAAAGTAAAAAGTCTTTATTTGGAAACATAGACAGTTGATTACATTACAAAGAAAACGATGATAGCTACAAAAGTTTAGGACGATGATAGCTACAAAAGTTTAGAATTTGGCCTTTACATTTTAGAAATTGCTCTTTTTGTTAAATATAACCAACAATTGGATTGTTGAGAGCAGAAGTAATCCAAGTGACCTTTTTGTCAAAACAGAGTTAAGTCACTTTTTGCTCTCCGTTGGACTAAACTTAGTGTAGAAGTAATCCATGTGGTGCGAGCTATTTTTCCGAACAAAGTCCTATGTTTTACATTTCTGCATAACCATTAAAAACATATTTTTTTAGTGGTTGTTAAAAACGCGTTTTGATTAATATCTCAAAAGTCACAAAAGGTCACTTGGATTACTTCTGCTCTCAACTAGCTATTTATTTCTAACCTCATCTGAAAGCAGATACCGATATGTAACTTCTTACGCACAGGTGCTTATAGGACCGCTTTGTTGAGGAAGGGTTTTTGTATGGCACTGGATATTTTGTACCACATTCTTAATTTACATAAAAGAGGAATCAGTAACTACTTTCAAAAATAAACTAATAGTTACATAAATGCTACGCAGATTTTCTAGCTGATACATTTTAGTGTAGCGTCTATATTTGATGATGAACTGCATCAGGCCAAAATGGTTGAAGGTGATGCCAGCACATAAACCTACCCCAATCATATTTTTTTTCTAATCGAGTTTGAACCATATTTAGCTGAAATACAAGTTGTAAATCTATTAAATCATTTTGAGAGATTGAAGTAGGTCGATGTGCAGGGCACTGTACAGATTCCGTTAAATTTTATGATCACCTTATTGTAAATACGTACATTCTGAGCAAAACGTTTTGGGAATGCTTTCATTATGCGTACGGCTAACGATAGCTATAACCTAGGGGTCTTTAAGTCAAAGAGTGAATAGGTTACTTTTAGGTAAGCGTGCTACATCTTCGACCGCATCATCACTTACCATCAGGTGAGATGGTGGTCAAACGCGAACCTATTATCAATAAAAAAATGAATACTAACTTCAATACGAATATATTTTCAGGCGTGAACCGAAGCAACGCAAGCGCAAGCGTGAGCCGGGCGAGGGACGCAAAGGCAAGTCGCGGAAGAGCAGACGCGGATCCGGAAGTGATAGTGATCCGCCTAAGAAACGGGGACGCAAGAAGGTGACATGTTATTTTATATCCACTATTGACTATGAGGCTCTGTTAATAAGGACCTCGTGGCTAAATAATGACAGTCGCACAAAATCTAAATTTAAATTATTTTATTTTACAATGTCAGAAGTTAGTGCACGGTTCGAAATTGGTCGTTTGAGAAGAACCAGCAAGAAACTCCACGGTTACTCTTTAAAAAAAAGTCTTGATTTTTACAATCTTTGCATAATAGATACATTTTTTTTTTTTTGGTATGAGAGGACAGTATAGACCTAGACCACAGGTCGATCTTCAAGGATACGCAACGCTTGTCGAGTTTGTTCCGTCGATGGGTGAACATCGTAACATATCTTGATTTCTATGATGAATAATCTTGGTTCTAACTTTTAATATTGTGTGTCAGTAATCAGTACCACTGTCTAGAAATGAAAAAATAAAACGCCTCTGTAGCCTTTTCGTTGACTTAATATTTTTTTTAAATATATTTTTTACTTTTAATACGTATATTCGCTTATGACTGTGCGACTGTCTGCCGTCTCCAAGTATGTTATACGTAACTGTTTACTAGCGGAAGCTTGTAATCGGCTTTTTTCTACATTTTGTCAATGATAACTCAACCGTTTTAGCTATAAGTTTCCTTAAAATTATTGAAATCTGGGTTGTGGATGCTGTATAGATTATTATTAAATCAGTTTTAACGTAATACCAACTGAGTTAAAGTTTTTTCAGAATAACCATGTCCTCATATACTTTTGAAATAAAGTTCTCATTGTTTAGTGGATTCTGATCATAAGAAGCATGCTTACCTATTAACAAATTATTAACAGGGCGAAAAAGGTATCGGAAAACGTGAAAAAGCACGAGCTGCGAAAGCCGCTGATGATAAACTGGGAGCGAAACAACGTGCGAAGATTGTATCTAAGGAAACGATATCGACTTCCGAGTCCGAATCCGACAATAACTCTAGGAAGTCGCGCAGCAGAAGTCGCAGTGGCAGTGGAAGTCGGAGCGGAGGGAGTCGAAGTCCGCCCGCTAACAAAGGACGCAAGAGGATTATGTCTGCGTCGGATAGTGATAGGTAAGTTTTATTTATTTATTATATACTTTATTGTACACTTTACAATGGATACAAAAAGTAAAACTAGTGTACAATAGGCGGTCTTATCGCACAGTGCGATTCTCTTACAGACAAACGGCGGCGCGGAGCTTCGCTCCCTTATTAAGATAAAACATAACCTCCTTTTGCAGTCGGGTAAAAAGTATAATAGCCTTCCTCAAGCGTCAAGCTACTTTCATACCAAATTTCATCCGAATCCACCCAGTAGTTTCGAAGATTAGCGCGTTTAAATAAACATACAAACTTTTCCGCTTTATAATATTAATATAGATTTTACAGTGCTGATATAAATTGTTGGTTTCTTCTAAAAATATATATCGTGTTCATAAAGTTACCATTTTTATTTTAATGATTTTTTCTATATAATTATTTCGTAATTTAATCAGTCATAATTAAAATATTTTTTCGTTATTTTTCAGGTCAAGATCGAGGTCCAAATCCAAATCCCGATCGAGGTCCGGCTCTGCTAAGAGTCGATCCAGGTCCAAAAGCAAATCCCGTTCTAAAAGTCGTTCGAGGTCAAAAAGCAAATCACGCTCCAAAAGCCGTTCAAGGTCCAAATCTAAGGGCAGATCTAGGTAAGACTATCAGATTTGTTTAATTTACCAAATATTTTACAGAAGATTTATTGGACTCGTTCTCTTTCAATCTAATGAAATCACAAATCCTACTAATTATATTATACTATATAAAGCTAGATTACCACTCACTGACTGACTGACTCACTCACTCACTCATTGACATAATTGTTCTCCCAGATGGTGGATGGGGAGGTGGGTATATTTTGACAGATTCGTAAACAAGTAACTCTCAAACCTACGGGAAAAGTGCCAAACCTCCCCTTTTCCCCCCCCCTTATCCCCCCCCCCCCCCCTTCGTATCTCGGAAACTACGAGACCCGTATTTTTTGTTTTTTACGGATTCGTATAGAGGAGGCTCGGTAAAGTAAAAACCATTTTTCAAAGTCCCCCCCCCGCCCCCCTTCTCCCCCCCTTTAGGCGGATCTCGGAATCTAAGAGACTTGGAACATTTTTTTTTTCAGATTCATTTAGAGGGGCAATGCTTTAGTCGAAATACTTGTGCAACCCCCCCCCCCCATCACCCCCCCCCTCTTTTTTTTTTTTTCACAAGCACGCGAGGTGCTTTCACCTCGCGCAACACGCAAATACTAACCCCCCCATCACCCCCCCCTTTTTTTTTTTCACAAGCACGCAACGCAAATACTAAACCCCCCCCATCACCCCCCCCCCATTTTTTTTCTTTTTTTTTTTCTCAAGCACGCGAGGTGCTTGCACCTCGCGCAACACGCAAATACTAGTTATACTATATAAAGCTAGATTACCACTGACTGACTGACTGACTCACTCACTCATTGACATAATTGTTCTCCCAGATGGTGGATGGGGAGGTGGGTATATTTTGACAGATTCGTAAACAAGTAACTCTCAAACCTACGGGAAAAGTGCCAAACCTCCCCTTTTCCCCCCCTTCTCCCCCCCTATCGTATCTCGGAAACTACGAGACCCGTATTTTTTTCTTTTTACGGATTCGTATAGAGGAGGCTCGGTAAAGTAAAAACCATTTTTCAAAGTCCCCCCCCCCCCCCGCCCCCCTTCTCCCCCCTTTAGGCGGATCTCGGAATCTAAGAGACTTGGAACATTTTTTTTTTCAGATTCATTTAGAGGAGCAATGCTTTAGTCAAAATACTTCTGCAACCCCCCCCCATCCCCCCCCCCTTTTTTTTTTTTTCACAAGGACGCGAGGTGCTTGCACCTCGCGCAACACGCAAATACTTGATTTAGAGGGGCAATGCTTTAGTTTTTTTCACAAGCACGCGAGGTGCTTGCACCTCGCGCAACACGCAAATACTAAAAACACCCCATCACCCCCCCCATTTTTTTTTTTTTTTTTCACAAGCACGCGAGGTGCTTGCACCTCGCGCAACACGCAAATACTAGTTATACTATATAAAGCTAAATTACCACTCACTCACTGACTGACTCATTGACATAATTGTTCTCCCAGATGGTGAATGGGGAGGTGGGTATATTTTGACAGATTCGTAAACAAGTAACTCTCAAACCTACGGGAAAAGTGCCGAACCTCCCCTTTTCACCCCCCTTCTCCCCCTCCCTATCGTATCTCGGAAACTACGAGACCCGTATTTTTTGTTTTTTACGGATTCGTATAGAGGAGGCTCGGTAAAGTAAAAACCATTTTTCAAAGTCGCCCCCCTTGCCCCCCTTCTCACCCCCTTACGCAGATCTCGGAAATTAAGAGACTGAACATTTTTTTTTCTCAGATTCATTTAGAGGGGCAATGCTTTAGTCGAAATAATTGTGCAACACCCCCCCATCACCCCCCCCCCCAATTTTTTTTTTTCACAAGCACGTGAGGTGCTTGCACCTCGCGCAACACGCAAATACTAAACCCCCCATCTGCCCCCATCACCCCACCCGCCCCCATTTTTTTTTTCACAAGCACGCGAGGTGCTTGCACCTCGCGCAACACGCAAATACTAGTTATATTATATAAAGCTAAATTACCACTCACTGACTTGACTGACTCACTCATTGACTTAATTGTTCTCCCAGATGGTGGATGGGGAGGTGGGTATATTTTGACAGATTTGTAAACAAGTAACTCTCAAACCTACGGGAAAAGTGCCAAACCTCCCCTTTTCACCCCCCTTCTCCCCCCTCCCTATCGTATCTCGGAAACTACGAGACCCGTATTTTTTGTTTTTTACGGATTCGTATGGAGGAGGCTCGGTAAAGTAAAAACCATTTTTCAAAGTCCCCCCCCCCCGCCCCCCTTCTCCCCCCCTTTAGGCGGATCTCGGAATCTAAGAGACTTGGAACATTTTTTTTTTTCAGATTCATTTAGAGGGGCAATGCTATAGTCGAAATACTTGTGCAATCACCCCCCCCCCTCATTTTTTTTTTTTTTCTTTCACAAGCACGCGAGGTGCTTGCACCTCGCGCAACACGCAAATACTTGATTTAGAGGGGCAATGCTTTAGTTTTTTTCACAAGCACGCGAGGTGCTTGCACCTCGCGCAACACGCAAATACTAGTTAGACTATATAAAGTTAGATTACCACTGACTGACTGACTGACTGACTGCCTCACTCACTCATTGACATAATTGTTCTCCCAGATGGTGGATGGGGAGGTGGGTATATTTTGACAGATTCGTAAACAAGTAACTCTCAAACCTACGGGAAAAGTGCCAAACCTCCCCTTTTGCCCCCCCTTCTCCCCCCCCCCCCATCGTATCTCGGAAACTACGAGACCCGTATTTTTTTTTTTTATCGGATTCTTGTAGAGGAGGCTCGGTAAAGTAAAAACCATTTTTCAAAGTCCCCCCCCGCCCCCCTTCTCCCCCCCTTTAGGCGGATCTCGGAATCTAAGAGACTTGGAACATTTTTTTTTTCAGATTCATTTAGAGGGGCAATGCTTTAGTCGAAATACTTGTGCAAACCCCCCCATCACCCCCCCCCCTCTTTTTTTTTTTTTTTTTTTCACAAGCACGCGAGGTGCTTGCACATCGCGCAACACGCAAATACTAAACCCCCCATCACCACCCCCCCATTTTATTTTTCACAAGCACGCGAGGTGCTTGCACCTCGCGCAACACGCAAATACTAAACCACCCCCCATCTCCCCCCATCACCCCGCCCTTTTTTTTTTTTCACAAGCACGCGAGGTGCTTGCACCTCGCGCAGCACGCAAATACTTGATTTAGAGGGGCAATGCTTTAGTTTTTTTCACAAGCACGCGAGGTGCTTGCACCTCGCGCAACACGCAAATACTAGTTATACTATATAAAGCTAAATTACCACTGACTGACTGACTCACTCATTGACATAATTGTTCACCCAGATGGTGGATGGGGAGGTGGGTATATTTTGACAGATTCGTAAACAAGTAACTCTCAAACCTACGGGAAAAGTGCCAAACCTCCCCTTTTCCCCCCCCTTCTCCCCCCCCCTCCCTATCGTATCTCGGAAACTACGAGACCCGTATTTTTTTTCTTTTTACGGATTCGTATAGAGGAGGCTCGGTAAAGTAAAAACCATTTTTCAAAGTCCCCCCCCCGCCCCCCTTCTCCCCCCCTTTAGGCGGATCTCGGAAATTAAGAGACTTGGAATTTTTTTTTTTCAGATTCATTTAGAAGGGCAATGCTTTAGTCGAAATACTTCTGCAACCCCCCCCCCTATCACCCCCCACCCCCATTTTTTTTTTTTTTTTTTTCACAAGCATGCGAGTTGCTTGCACCTCGCGCAACACGCAAATACTAAACCCCCCATCTCCCCCCCCCATTTTTTTTTCTTTTTTTTTTTTCACAAGCACGCGAGGTGCTTGCACCTCGCGCAACACGCAAATACTAAACCCCCCCATCTCGCCCCCCCATTTTTTTTTCTTTTTTTTTTCACAAGCACGCGAGGTGCTTGCACCTCGCGCAACACGCAAATACTTGATTTAGAGGGGCAATGCTTTAGTTTTTTTCACAAGCACGCGAGGTGCTAGCACCTCGCGCAATACGCAAATACTAGTTATTATACTATATAAAGCTAGATTACCACTGACTGACTGACTGACTCACTCACTCACTCATTGACATAATTGTTCTCCCAGATGGTGGATGGGGAGGTGGGTATATTTTGACAGATTCGTAAACAAGTAACTCTCAAACCTACGGGAAAAGTGCCAAACCTCCCCTTTTCCCCCCCCTTCTCCCCCCTCCCTATCGTATCTCGGAAACTACGAGACCCGTATTTTTTTCTTTTTACGGATTCTTATAGAGGAGGCTCGGTAAAGTAAAACCCATTTTTCAAAGTCGCCCCCCTTGCCCCCCTTCTCACCCCCCTTAGGCGGATCTCGGAAACTAAGAGACCTGGAACATTTTTTTTTTTCAGATTCATTTAGAGGGGCAATGCTTTAGTCGAAATAATTGTGCAACCCCCCCCCCATTCCCCCCCCTCCCCTTTTTTTTTTTTTTTTTTCACAAGCACGCGAGGTGCTTGCACCTCGCGCAACACGCAAATACTAGTTATACTATATAAAGCTAAATTACCACTCCTCACTCACTGACTGACTCATTGACATAATTGTTCTCCCAGATGGTGGATGGGGAGGTGGGTATATTTTGACAGATTCGTAAACAAGTAACTCTCACACCTACGGGAAAAGTGCCAAACCTCCCCTTTCCCCCCCCCCCTTCTCCCCCCTCCTTATCGTATCTCGGAAACTACGAGACCCGTATTTTTTCTTTTTTACGGATTCGTATAGAGGAGGCTCGGTTAAGTAAAAACCATTTATCAAAGTCGCCCTCCCCCCCATCCCCCTTCACACCCCCTTTAGGCGGATTTCGGAAATTAAGAGACTTGGAACATTTTTTTTTTCAGATTCATTTAGAGGGGCAATGCTTTAGTCGAAATACTTGTGCAACCCCCCCCCCATCACCCCCTCCCCCTTTTTTTTTTTTTTCACAAGCACGCGAGGTGCTTGCACCTCGCGCAACACGCAAATACTAGTTATACTATATAAAGCTAAATTACCACTCACTCACTCAATCACTGACTGACTCATTGACATAATTGTTCTCCCAGATGGTGGATGGGGAGGTGGGTATATTTTTACAGATTCGTAAACAAGTCACTCTGAAACCTACGGGAAAAGTGCCAAACCTCCCCTTTTCACCCCCCTTCTCCCCCCTCCCTATCGTATCTCGGAAACTACGAGACCCGTATTTTTTTTTTTACTGATTCGTATAGAGGAGGCTCGGTAAAGTAAAAACCATTTTTCAAAGTCCCCCCCCCGCCCCCCTTCTCACCTCTTTTAGGCGGATCTCGGAAATTAAGAGACTTGGAACATTTTTGTTTTCAGATTCATTTAAAGGGGCAATGGTTTAGTCGAAATAATTGTGCAACCCCCCCCATCACCCCCCCCGCCCCATTTTTTTTTTTTTTTTCACAAGCACGCGAGGTGCTTGCACCTCGCGCAACACGCAAATACTAAACCCCCCCCATCTCCCCCATCACGCCCCCATTTTTTTTTTTTTCACAATCACGCTAGGTGCTTGCACCTCGCGCAACACGCAAATACTAAACCCCCCATCACCCCCCCCCTTTTTTTTTTTTTTTTTCACAAGCACGCGAGGTGCTTGCACCTCGCGCAACACGCAAATACTAGTATTATTATAAAGGTGAAAGTTGGGATCTTTCTATTAGGCGTGTGTAACTCTTTACGGAACCGACTCACTGATTCGAATCATTGAAGTGATTCAAAAGATTGGTTCAGTAACAACGTTTCAAATGCATCATTTGAATCTGAAACATTACTTTGCTCTGGCTCATTTCGCGCGACGCGTCGCTCGTGTGGCGACTGAGCAGTGTGCGAGCGAGAGAGAAAGAGAGCAAGACACACTGAGTTACTTTAACTATTGACTCTTGTATCCTATGCACGAAGATCAACTTTATTTATAATCTCACTTATTACAATAAATATGTAGACATAAAACATTCAGTATTGATGCCTCAAAACATTTCTATGTCTCAACAGTAAACGTTCGCAACGCAACGTAAGAATGTTACGTTTCTATACATGACGTCGCGTCGCGGGCGTTTACTGAGTCTTTTGAGCCGATGATCCAAATGAGCCAAATGAAACATATCAGTGTTCCGGATTATTTCAGTGATCGAGATGCAAATGTTTCAATCTGCCCACCTCTACTTTCTATCTTTGAGGTTCAAACGCGCAAAATGGTTGAAGGGATTTAGTAGAAACTGTACGTATAGTTTACAACCTAACACATGGCTACTATAGTATAGTTACCTAGGAGTCTTTAAGTCAAGAGTGAATAGGTTATTTCTAGGTAAGCGTGCCTTATCTTCGACTACATCATCGCTTACCATCAGTTGAGATGATTGTCAAACACGAGCATATAATCAATAGAAAAAAAAAATAATACTAAACCACAACTTTTTTTTTCTCTTTCTATGGCAACAGAGCCGGTGTCGAGTATTCTGCCAATGTCATGTTATGACGGCAGCGTAGCGTATAGGCAGGCCGTCGAACTTTGTACTATGTGGTAGCTGTTAGTTCGACTGCAAGGACGAACACATGAGTTAAACACATAATCTACTATATACAAGCTAAGACATAATATACTATATACAACGTGTAATTTAAAGGGTATATACATACCAAGTGCATGGCTTCTTTGGATGATAACAAATGATATGGAAAGGGTTTTGTAATCTTAAGTCTACATGTGTAGAACTTATTACAAATTCCAATACACAATACCAGAGACCGAATTTTTCAAATTAAGAAGAACTAAAAGAATTATCATGTTATTGGCAAGTGACGTGGAAAGTTATTGACCCTCGTAGTGCTGTGACACATTTGTTATGATTGGTATTCAAGAAATATATAAAACCAATAATTTGGTATTAATTCTTTGAGTCGGTTATTTTGTGCTGAAACTGTGCATGGAGACTCCATGCCAGATGTTGTCTTCAGCCCTTTTGGATAGGTATGGGGTTTCCGTTACACGTTGATTATATATATAAAACACAGACTATTATCTAATTACATTTTAATCTCATCATCTGTTATAAGATAATGATATTAAAATGTAAAATTTCGATTCAGTTAACTGTCATAAGCTAATGTCACTTGAAATAACAAGCAGACTCGCGCAGCTTCGCTCCCGTGGACTCCTTTTTTGTCGGGTAAAAAGCGCGTTTAAACAAACATACATTCCGCATTATGATATTAGTATAGATAATGATACCATACTTAAGCTGTTGTCCCACCGCCGACGATGAACGAGTAGCGAGTAGAGCTAGCATCTGAAAACGAGTTGGCGAGCAGCGACTGTGTAGTTTCGATAGTTTTGGCGCTGGGCTATAAGTGAGTGGGCGAGTGCGACGGGCGATTACTCGCTAGTTGGTCCGCTGGACCGCTAGTTAGTCTCTGGGCGTGAGTTCTGACCGCCAAGCGAGCATCGCTGAGCGAGTATTATCTTTGACAGCACTTGTCGCTCAGCGACAGAACTAGTGAAGCGGGAAATCGCCGGCAGTGTAAACAGTCAGAGAGCAACTAACTATATGCATCTCTTCGTTTGCATGGAATGTATATTTCATTGTGCGTTTCTTAAGCGAGTAAATCGCCGATAGCTAGTCGGTTTCTAACCGGCAGTCGGACAACTGCCTTAACTTAATAGTGATGAATTCTATCAATTAACCATGACCTCATTTAACATTTCTTTAGAAAAAATGGCACATTGATACAGATAGGTTCGCCTACCCTGGTCTAAGTACTGGGACAGTGGTCAAATATGACCTCCTTTTCTAATTTAAGTATCATATTGTGAAAATAATAGAATTTTTTTTCTAGGTCCAAGAGTGGATCGAGATCAAAAAGCCGTTCAAGATCTAAGAGCAGGTCAAAGAGCCGGTCAAGGTCTAAAAGTGTTTCCAGATCGAGGTCCAGGTAAAACTTAGTTTTTATACCTTAAATTTTTAGTAAATGATGCATGTTAACTAAACATAAAACCTTACGTTCTAAGTTGAACTACAAGATAAATGACAAATGCATGCAATATCTGGACAGGTCCGCTAAACTCTGTGTGCTTATTTCCTCAAATGAAGACCAAAGATATAAACTTACATGGTTTTCAAAATTCTGATTACAAATTGAACAGACTTTTATAGGAAGGTATAATAATATCATAATAGGCCTTCGTTTTTTCATATTTGTAGTGATGGCTCCAGGATCTGGGCCAGTTCAAAAATATAACAAGATGTCCACTTTTCAAAACTGAAAAATCATATTTTTCTACTAACTAATTACTCACTTTTTTCCACAGGTCCAAGAGCAGATCTCGTTCAAAATCTAAAAGTGTATCAAGATCTCGTTCGAGATCTAAGAGCGGTTCTCGTAGCAGATCTGGTTCTCGTGCCGGATCTCGCGCCTCCAGATCTCGGTCCCGTTCCGGATCTAGGTCAAGATCCGGCTCCCGGAACTCAAGACCGGACACACCGGTATCCAGGAAATCCGTATCCGCCAGTGAAGACGAAGCTTAGACTAAGTTGTACATATTTATCTTTTGGTTTTGTCTTTAATTTTTATTACCCACACGGTAAGAGTGCACTTTCAACTTCGTTTTAACGTGAGTAGATATTTGAAAAATATAATTTCGTCGTTTAAAGATATTGGACAGGAAAATGATGGCGCCTTATTTGCAGAGGTCTGGCTGTATAATGTCGTGTAAATGCCATTATAATTCCAGTGCAAAAAATAATCTAGTAGGTATGTCTCTGATTCTTTTTCGCACTGAAATTGGACATGCCATTTTTATCTTCATAATATGGCAAAAAATCTGGTATTGATTGAGTTTTGACCGCTATCGGAAATTGTTCGTGTTTTCCTTCCACACAAACAGTAATGAAGTTGGGAACACAAATTGACTTGTAAAAATTTGTTACGATTTTTGATGTATCGCGTGACCTATTCTTGACCACTGTAATCTCTATTTTATAAATGATAAATGATCTTTATTTTGCAAATTGGTTATTAAATAACACTTTTACACGTCATTTTTTTCCGTAAATATTAACTAGATGAGGGCGGTGTTTCCTAACTGACTACCCTGAGAAGATACACCGAAACAAACTCAGGGGTCCGTCTCTTTTAAAGTCCATACAATCTACACTGATTTAATTATATGGGAACCTTGTAGATTCAGTCTGAGGCGGTCTTTTGAAGAAAGATGCTCACAGATTTGAGTGGGCCTGTCCACACAGTGCAAGCATTTGTCAAATGACGTATAGCTCAACTTAGAACAAGGAGCTTAACGATTTGACGAACAATACCAAGGTAAGGACCTTTGGGTAGGCCGCAAAAGGCACTCAAACTGCCAGACAATTTATTATGATTAACTCGAATAAAAAAAATAAAAAAAAACCTACATAGTGCACATATTCACAATCGTTTATGAGGATTATGTAGATTAGTCTGAAATATATTATAGCTGCATGTCACTATTTACTTATACGATCTACTTAATACTTTTACGATCTTACTTTAATAGTGTCCTAAACAACTATCTTCCAATGTAACAATAGACTAATATTTTACATAACTAGCTTAATTCTTTGATCAGTGTAGATAGCCGAAGGGTCTAGCGACTTTCGACTATTAAAATGAACGTAAGGTTGAATAAATTCCAATTAAACCACTCGAATTATGACGGTCTCTGTCTAGATCGTTTAGTCGTTATTACTATCCTAGTACCTACTTAAGTACTCCTTTTTAACTGTCTTTGGGCCTGGCTGCAGAGGTTCTCTTTTCTATGTAATGATTCAGAATTCTGGAATCAAGGGATATTTCTTTGTCTCTCGAGGGTCTGCGCTTAGCGTAATAGCCTGTTCGCATTTATTTGTTCTCGGACCAGTTTTTCAAGCAATTCTACAACACCATGATTTGTATATAAATTCAGATGATAAAAAGAATAAAGATAGCTCGTTCTAGGTCCGACAGTCGACAATTGAAATCTAGCCATAATCGTAAATTGATACCTACTGTTTATATTTTCTTCGAATGTTTGAACTTCCAAGTTGTGAGCTGTGTTTTTATTTAAACCTTGTATTATGTTACGATATTTTTAAAAATGATGATAATAAAAGGATAAAATACGGCTCTGTGTTTCATTTTTACTTTCTCACAATCAGAATACCTCTTGGTGGTGATTTTTAGTTTTACTAGTTTACTGGAGACAAGTTTCTTCTAAAAAAGTCCAATTTAATTCAATATAATTATTTTATTTTAACCACTACATAGTATAAAACAAAATCGCCCTCCGCCCCTGTCTGTTTCTAAGCTTTCTTAGCTGCTTAGCTTAGCTAGCCGGTCCAGTCCAGAGTTCAGAGGGCTGCAAGGAATTGACAAATTCTGTAGGAAAGTGAACAGGATTTGTGATTTGGGAAAAGTGAACAGACGCATTTTATAAGGAAAACGGTGCCAGTCGTTTCACTGCAATTAATTTCTTGGTTGCGTGTAATTATTTTAAATCTGTGATAACTTCCAAAGTACTCATTTAAATTCAAAAGGGCAATTTTGATCTACATTAAATGGCCAAGGTCATTAATATACCGTACTTATTTGGATAAGGATTAATATTTATTAGGAGAAATGAGCTTTTCTAAATAAAGTAATATTTAAAATTAATTATTTAGAGATAAAAAATCTACTGTGAATCAACCTTAGGAGATAGATATATTTTGCTATCGTGGCTTTTTTGTAGGCCCTTTTTAGGGTTCCGTAGCCAAATGGCAAAAAACGGAACCCTAAATTTTACATTATAGTTTCGTCATATCTGTCCGTATGTCACAGCCATTTTATTCTGAAACTATTAGGACTACACATTTGAAACTTGGGAAGTATATGTATTCTATGAACCGCTTTCCGAATTTTGAACAAATATAAAAAAAAATATATAATATTAAGGGGGGCTGGAACTGAAACTGAAAATATTTTTTTTTCATCAAACTCATACATACGTGTTTGTGGTGTCTATAACCGGTCCGAAGGGGGGGGGGGCACAGGGGACATGACCCCAATCCCAAATCGTAGACGTATACGTCAAATTGAAAAGTCTTCTACTAATTAAAAAAAGCTATTTTCTACTCAGAGCGCATTTCGCACGCTGAAGCGGCTCCAGCCCAATTTAGGAGGGCCAAACGCTCTGCAGAGATTGTGCGGTCTGTGAGGCCCGCATCCATCATCTAGCCCTAGGTACAATAATCTTAGACTATAAATGACATCTGACCTATCATTACCTACATTCCTCATGAAATTACCTGAAACCCTAGCCGTGTGTGTGCGACTCTGATGAAAATTGTATTGTTTCGATTTCAGGAACTACAGTGAGTGTGAGGGTGTACCTACTACTAACTATTTATGTAACCTATCTAGTGGCCTAATGAAATCTTGTTATTTCATGAGAATACCTATCTATTGCAGGGTCCTGACAAAGAAATGAAAGAAAAAAACAACTTTATTAAACTATAAAGAGAGCGGACAAAACATCTTACAACATAAATTAAGTAGGTTTTCGGTTACTTTACGATTATAATAATTAGGTATAGAGCAAGGTCTCGATCTAGGCTATCCAGGTATATTTAAATTAAACTACGTTATGACTATTAGCCCACTCAAGAGGTTGAAAAGTAGGTACTTTCGGTTTTCACACCAAACAGATTCTAAGTACAATTTAGAACATATAAGCTATTTAATAACGATATAGGTATGCTAATTAATTACAATTCACTTCGCTACACATAGCGCTGCATCACCCCGGTGAGCGACGACCGTAGCCACGACGCTCACCGTCACGATGCCCGCCATCTCGGTTGAAGTCTTTTTGGGGTCAGCAATAGCAGACCTATCCTAACCGGACTGTGGGTGGGGACGCGGGCTTGTGATCCTTGTTTTTATTTAACCCTTGTATTATGTTACGTTATTTAATGGAACGATGATAATAAATAAATAAAATGTCTATTTGTGTTTCTTTTTAAAGGTGCGCTTACATGGGCAATATTATAATAAAATACCTAAATAAATAATCCTTTATTTAACCAAAGCCATAACAATAATAAAATAACCATAAAAGTTCGAACAAAAGGCTTATTCTATGAGGTCCAAAGAAATGGAAATACCCTGACTCCTAAACTACGTGTAAGTTCCTGTGACTTAGGAGTCAGCGATTCCTCGAAAACTATACCTAATAGCAAAATAATTATGCTCACTTTCGTTAGGACGTTAAAAACAAAGCAAATGGTGAGAGATACCAATAACGAGAAATGTAGTACAGAAAACAAATTAAAAAGAAAACTAAATCTTTACACACTACTTATAAACTTAGCGGTGAGAGTGTAAGTGTAGTGTGTGTGTGCGTGTGTAGGGATGTGTGAGATTGTGTGCATACACAAGAGAGAGTACACGAGTAGAGTGTGGGTGTTTAAGCGAGTGTGTGTGTGGGTGTGTATGCGCGCGTGTAATTGTGCGTGTAAGGGCATGTGTAATTGTGCGATTATGTATGGTTGTATGTGTAACAGTTTACTGCAAATTACCACGCAGAAGATCCTCAGTACCTTCAAAGGTGAGTGATTTGATTGGGGATAATTTCTGATATTTTTTTTACATTGAAATCTTGTGGTCGAATATATATTTATTTTTTTATTTAAAGAGTTGTAGATGGTATTGCTGATAACAAAGAACTGGCGTCTAGCAAAGGCAGTTCTGTGGCGTTCCTGGGTAAAAACATTGTTTACGTCTGCCATTGGGTTCCGTAGGGGGGCGTGCAGTGTTTGGGTAAGGCACACAGGAGCACGTAAAGTTGTCTGGCTTCGACTGTGAGCACTTTGCTGTCGGCCTAGAGCTGCACAGTGGGATACCTTCGTGGGCGGCCAAGAATCACCGTCAGGATAGTTCTCTAAGCCCTTTTTACACGTATTAAACACATTCTGCGTAGCAGCACCCCAAATATTTAGACAATAAGTCTAAGCGGGCAAAATAAATTAACATAAGAGTGTCATGATCGGCGGAGTTCCTTAGCTTCTTGAAAACGTATATCAGTTTACGTATCCGGAAGGTCACTTTCACTATATGGGGATGTCAGTTGAGATGCTGATCAATGAGTATACCTAGATATCGTACATACAAGGATATCGCAAGAGAGAGGCAACTACACTGTGTTGCAGAACCACAAGTGTGTGCTTTTAGGGTAAGGGAGTTTGAGGGACGCTGATTTGATCTGATGGCAAACACAACGTATAGAGTTTTGTCAACATTTAAGGTGAGCGTATTATCGGCTAAACATTTCATACACAAGAAAGTGCAGCCTCAGCGTTTTGGTAAGCCTAGGGCCAGTCATAACCATCTATAATTAGAGCGGTATCATCTGCATAAGTAAATATCTTACAATTTACTAAAGACAGTTTGCAGATCTCATTTATATAAATGAGACAGGGGGTTGGCTCCAGAATGCTGCCCTGTGGAACGCCGTATGTGATAGAAATCTCATCACTTATATGTTGTTCGACTTTCACCTTTTGAGTGCGACTACTCAGATAGTCCGCAAATATTTTCAGGGCGTGACCATGTATACCAATTTTCTCTATTTTGTTTAATATGGCTGGGGCAGAAACGGTGTCAAATGCCTTTGACAGATCAAGGAAAATTCCCAAGCACTTATGTTTTCGATCCAGCGTCCTCGCGAGATGATAAGACAAGGCCATCTGTACTCACTCCATTTCTGAAGCCGTATTGATTGCTGGATAAAATACTGTTGGCATCGAGAAAACTGGTCAGTTTAGAGTTCGTTACAAAATCTTTGATAACGCTGTTAGAATCGAAATTGGGCGGTAATTGTTGACATCGTCTTTGCACCCAGCCTTGTGAATGGGATGAACTAAAGCTTTTTTTAAACGCTGTGGTAAAACCCCCTGCACTAATGGAAAAATTACAAACGTGTGTTATAATTGGAACTAAAACAAACCTCGTAGCTTTCAATATTTTAGATAGTATACCATCTGAGCCAATGGCGCAGTCCTAAGAGCCAGTATAATGGACTCAACATCACTTTCAGTTACCTGCAAGAGGGCCTTTGATCCAACTGAATTTGAAGCAATCCCAGAACGGGGATTACTGAGAGTGAATTAAATTTAGATGCCAGGCTGCTGCCAAAAAAAAGTTATTAACATTATTCAGTGAAGAAATAGGATCATCGGTTAAACGTAGTAAATCAAGAGGGAGAACACTTTTCATTCAAATCTGAGACATTTTTAATAACGTTCCAAGTAGCTCTAACATCAGTTTTTGCATTATATAACTGTTCTTTTTCATACGTGTGCTTAAGTTTTTTCAGCAGGAAGTTACAGAAATTGCGATAGCGGGTGTAAGCAGGCGTCCGTCACTCGCTCAAGGCCACGCGTTACATGCCTACCACTTCGCGTATCGCCATCGGTACAACCGACAGTAAGCTGCCGCACGCCTGCCTGAGCCTTTTTAAGTAATTTTGACAACGTCATAATGGATCGACCTAAAAACAATTGATTTTCCTCGGCTTTGCTCCTGTTTCCTTTTTGATTATTTATTTGCGCGGAATTTTATTAAAATTAAAATTATTTACGCGGTTTCGGATATTTTCGACACTAAAATTGTGAGGGATCTAATCTCACATTTAATTTGCACTGGATTGGAGGATACTTGTTATTAAAACTCTTTCGAAAACTTGAAGATTATTTATTTACACTTGATCAAACTTATTTCTAGTTAAAGGTTCACAAATATCAACTGGTTACTGTTCTGAATAACTTGTTAAAGTTCACAAACTTACTATAACTATTTAGACTGAGATATACTGTTCACTTATTTACTGGTACAAAGTTATTACTGAAAACTATACACTGTTCGATACTAAATTGTACTGTTCACTTTAAGCACTGTTTCACTACTGACTGAAAACTAGGTTATACTGAAATACTGGATTTAAACTATTCACTACTGACAACTGTTCACTGTTTACTATTTACTTGTTCACTGTTTACTATTTACTTGTTCACTGTATGGTCTGGATTCACAAACTGATGCTGAATCGATCAATATGCCCTATACTTATACTCGGGCACATGGGCGTAACTCGTGTGGGTTGCGCTATGTGCTAATGTTCTATACACCAATTAGCTAAAATTAGAAAGTTTGCGTATGCGCATAACTCAAGGTCTACCAATCAGAAACGAGGAGAAAGTGAGGGTCACGGGAGCAGGTTTCGACAGGTTCTTTCCTGCTTTAGACTTGACTTTAGTATAATCATAACAAAGTTCCTCATAAATTCAACATTACTTATGATAATATTCTATCGATTAATCTAACTTGGATTCTATTACATTATGATCTAATAACCGATATTCTAATTAGGATATAATATTTAAACTATCGCTGGGCGTCCTGCACATTCCTCCCGCCGTGCGTCGTCCGCTGCCGACGTCGCAGTAGTAGAAGCTGGTGTAGGCTCGCCGTGGTCTATTGATAGCACCACTATCTTCTTCACGGGACGTCTCAGGATACCTCCTTTCGTGGTTACGTACACTGTGCGTACTACTCCATCTGGACCGGGGAAAGTAGCGCTGATGCGTCCTCTGATCCACATGTTTCTTGTCTCTTATACTACAGGTTCTCTCTTCTCCTGTAATTATGATGGGGTTCTTCTCATCAGTTGGCCATGTTTCCGGGGGCCCATGAAGAAATTCGGGACCGTTGAACCAACGATGATTTTGATCATAGTGCTCTGGCACGTCTCTTGTAGCGTCGTCTGCTGGGTTCAGTTTGGTCGGGATCCAACGCCATTCACTGGTGGAGCTATGTTCTTCGATGGCTGCGATGCGGTGAGCGACGTATGGTTTATAAGATCTAGCTCCAATTCTGATCCATGACAGTGTGGTTCTGCTGTCGGTCCAGAACGTGGTTGATTCTGGTGATCTCTCATGTTCTTCCTTAACTGCTGTTGCCATACGTGCGCCAAGTACTGCTGCTTGCAGCTCTAATCGAGGAATCAATGTTAGCTTCAGTGCTGCCACCTTGGCTTTGACTGTGATCAGGCAGACGTAGACTCTTCCATCCTTGGTGACTGTTCGCCAGTATAATGTTGCTGAGTATGCAGATTCGCTTGCGTCGGTGAATATGTGTAGCTGTAGCGACTCCGTAGCGCTGAAGCCTGGATAAGTTCGTGGAATCGAGACATGTTCTAGAGCTCTGAGATGAGCGATCCATTTCCTCCAGCTTGCGGCTAGGTCACTATCTAGGGCTTCGTCCCATGCTGTTCCACGACGCCAAACTTCTTGAAGTATTTGCTTGGCTCTGATGGTTACCGGTGATACTAGTCCCAATGGGTCAAACAGAGACATGACTATTCGTAGAGCTTCTCTTTTGGTTAGCGTGTCGTTCTGTAGAATGCTCTGAGATATGCGTGTCAGATTCAGATTGAAGGCAAGTGAGTCTTCTGTTGGCTTCCATATCAGACCGAGCACTCGTTCTGTCTGGATGTTGTCTTCCAGGTTAATGGTGTCTGTGGTCTTGGTTGCTTCTCCTAGGGCTTCAAGAAGATCTGTAGAGTTTGATGCCCATTTCTTAAGTTCGAAGTGCGCTTCTCTATGAATGTTACGCACTGCTTGTGAGACTTTCACTGCTTCTTCTAAGGTGTCAAAGCTGTTTAAATAATCATCCATATAATGTTTTCTTTTGATAGCTTCGACTGCCTCTGGGTGTTCATGTTGGAATCTCTCGGCGTTTGTGTTCTTTACATATATTGCTGTAGCTGGTGAGCAAGAAGCACCGAAGATTAATGACTTCATACGGTATTGTTCAGGCGGCTGATTGTATCTTCGATCTCCTCGCCATAAGTAACGCAGAGCGTCCCGATCTTCAGGTCGAAGTTCTATTTGTAAGAACATTTCAGTAATGTCAGCAGTCACGGCGATTGAGTGCTGACGAAAGCGCATGATTACTCCTGGTAATGATTGCAGAAGGTCTGGTCCAGTGAGTAATTGATCGTTCAAAGAAACTCCCTTGGTTTTGGCTGCAGCATCACAGACGATTCTTAACTTGTCAGGTTTCATGGGATTGAAAACCGCGAAGTGAGGTAAGTACCAAGTTCTATGTTTTGAAGTGGTTGATGGAGCTAGTTCGGCGTATCCTTTTGATACTAGTGCTTCCATTTGTTCTGAATACCTCTTCTTTAGTTCTGGATCTTTATCGATTTTCTTTTCCACACTGATGAGCCTGTTTAAGGCGCTGTCATAGTTGTCCGGCATTTTCAAGTTCTCATCCCGCCATAACAGAGCGGTTTGATACCGTCCTTCTGTGGTTTTCTTTGTATGCTGCTGTAGGATGTGAAGTGCTCGTTCATCAGGATCATTGGTGGGTTTCTTTGGATTGATTTGAATGTTATCCATTGTGATGTATTCCTTCACTAGTTCATGGAGTTCATCATCCGTGTTAGTATGTCTGATGAAGTTCACTCTGTGGCCAAGTGCTCGGGTGTGGCTACCATGAAGGACCCAACCAAGTGGTGTAAGTGAGGCCACTGCTTGGTTCTTCTTTCCTCTCTTGACTTCTGTTGTGATGAGGAGATCCCAGTTGTCTTGGCCGATCAGGAGTCTAGGTCTTGCATCTTCAGATACTACGTCTTTGACTATGTCTCGAAGATGTTCACAATCCCTGACTGCTTCTCTGGGTATCTTCTGAGCAGCCAGCTCTAGTCGCTTGACTGTTCTTGCTTGTAGCTTGCGTTCAGATGTGTGAAGTCCTTTGATAGTGAAGTTTACTCTTCGAGATGTCACGTCGATCGTAGGTTCGCCGTCGAAAGATGATATTCGTAGTGATTCGTATGATCCTTCTGCTCCGAGTTGATTGGCTAGGCTTTCATCGATTAGTGTTACTGTAGAGCCATCATCTAGGAGTGCGTAGGTATCTGCTGCTCCCGCCGGTCCAGATAGGTGTACTGGTATTATCTTCAGGCATGATACCTTCGGTGTCCATGCTGAATGAACCTTCTCTTGTTCTTCTTTGGGGTGCTCGGGTTCTTCTTTCTTCAACAACAGGTACAAGTAACATCTTGTGATGTAAATGTACACAGTCGTTTATTTCACATTTCTTTGGTTTACAGCTGTGTTGTTTTGTTCTGTGTTTGAGGCAACGAAAACACAAGTGATGTTTCTTAGCTATATCACATCTAGTGTTGGTAGTTGCTTTCTTGAACTTTTCACATTCTATGATGCTGTGTCCCTGCCGTTCACATAGATCACACTTCGGTTTATTTGTTTCTTGCGTGGTGTGTACTCGTTGCTGGCGTCGCTGTGTGTTCTGAGGGGGTTGTGTTGTTACAGCGATGTTTTCAGGCAATGCATATGGGCTGCATATTTCAGCTTCAATCTTGATAAATCGGGTAAACTTCAAAAGATCAGGTTCTGTTCTAGGCTGCATTGCTGAGAACTGATACCACTGTCTCTTCATGGTTGGCGTGAGTTTCTCAACAATAGCTTTCGTTACTTCTGGATTAAAAAGATAATGCCCGCAGTTGAGTGCTTGAAGAGTCCCAACTATGCTTTCTACTTTGGTAGCGAATGTACAAACTTCACGCGGAGATTCAGTGAGGCGTGGCAGAGTTCGTAGACGTTCTATCTCGGCCATTGCGATTGAGTCTGAACGTCCAAAGCGTAGCTCGAGTGATTTCATAACTTCATTTGGGTCAGCGTTCACTATTAATAATCCCTGTACTGCTTCCTTGGCTAGACCACGAAGGCTTCGTCTAAGTCTAGACATGTTCTCCATTGCTGTTAATCGATGTGCTGTCTCGCAGTAGGCGGCACGAAACGTGAGCCAATCTTGATGAGCTCCGTTGAAACAAGGTAGTTCGGTGTACTTCATTGGCTGCTGGTGCTGTGTTGATTGCACGGCGTGTGTGATCGCAGCAGCAAGTTCTCTCATGTCTGTCCTTGGTTCTTGGACGGCTAGTGTTGAAGGCTGATGTACGGTGTGCATTGATGGCGTGGACTGTGGCACCCGGGTCTCGTTGGTATATCTGTGATGTGGTGCCGTATAGATCGGTTGCCATGATGTGTTCGTTGTTACACACGTAGAGTTCTGTGGCCAGGATGCGACAGGTTCGTTCATCACTGGCTGCAGGTTCGGTTGTGAAGACACGTAGTTCGGTTGCCAGGATGCGGTGGTGATCACTGGCTGCTGGTTCGGTTGTGAAGACACGTAGTTCGGTTGTGAAGACACGTAGTTCGGTTGTGAAGACACGTAGTTCGGTTGTGAAGACACGTAGTTCGGTTGTGAAGACACGTAGTTCGGTTGTGAAGACACGTAGTTCAGTTGTGCAGACACGTAGTTCGGTTGTGAAGACACGTAGTTCGGTTGCCAGGATGCGGTGGTGATCACTGGCTGCTGGTTCGGTTGTGAAGACACGTAGTTCGGTTGTGAAGACACGTAGTTCGGTTGCCAGGATGCGGTGGTGATCACTGGCTGCTGGTTCGGTTGTGCAGACACGGAGTTCTGTTGCCAGGATGCGGTGGTGATCACTGGCTGCTGGTTCGGTTGTGCAGACACGGAGTTCTGTTGCCAGGCGGCTATTAGTGGCGGCGGGTTCAGGTGCCGCTGTTCAGTCGCAGGGTTCAGCTGCCAGGAGGCGGAGGTACTCACTGGCAGCATGTCTTCAGGTTCAGTGTTCAGGTTTTCAGGCGGCGGGTGCAGAGAGCTAACTCCCGCCGGTAAGTTCGCCGGGATGGTCCAGGACACGGCGGCGGTCACTGGAGCCGTAGGTTCGGCCGACGACTTTACTTCTGATCGATGTGATCTGTCTGTGATGGCGAGTAGCTGACTTGTTTGTAGCCAAGTAGTCACTCGTTGATCGTTTCCAGCTTCTGAGGCGACTGAGGATGCGTCTTCATCAGTAGATTCAGCTTCGACCTCGGCTAGGCGTGCGTTTGCTAACTCCACTAACCTTTGTGCTAGCTCCGCCTTTGCCTTAGCTATGCGACGCGCTTTTGATTCTTTTCTACTTTTCCTTGAAGAAGGTTTACTGTGTCGACCACTTTCTTTGTTTTCAGGTTCTTGTTGAGTGGCGACACGTTTGACTGTAGATGCGGTCGCAGTCGGTGCCTCCCCTGAGTCAGCTGTTGTTCTCGTAGCTTGTGTTTCAGCTGTAGTTTCAGTAGCTGTTTCAGTAGCACTTTCAGTTGCAGTTTCAGTTTGTTCTGTAGCTGTAGTTGACGCCTGTCGGCCTTTCTTCCCTGTAGACCTCGTATCTGGCATTTTTCAGTAATATATTAACTGAATTATCACTTCAAGAGGTTCAACTGTTCTTATTTAATAACGTTTTCCTCGAATCCGGCTCACGAAGGACCAGACAATGTGAGGGATCTAATCTCACATTTAATTTGCACTGGATTGGAGGATACTTGTTATTAAAACTCTTTCGAAAACTTGAAGATTATTTATTTACACTTGATCAAACTTATTTCTAGTTAAAGGTTCACAAATATCAACTGGTTACTGTTCTGAATAACTTGTTAAAGTTCACAAACTTACTATAACTATTTAGACTGAGATATACTGTTCACTTATTTACTGGTACAAAGTTATTACTGAAAACTATACACTGTTCGATACTAAATTGTACTGTTCACTTTAAGCACTGTTTCACTACTGACTGAAAACTAGGTTATACTGAAATACTGGATTTAAACTATTCACTACTGACAACTGTTCACTGTTTACTATTTACTTGTTCACTGTTTACTATTTACTTGTTCACTGTATGGTCTGGATTCACAAACTGATGCTGAATCGATCAATATGCCCTATACTTATACTCGGGCACATGGGCGTAACTCGTGTGGGTTGCGCTATGTGCTAATGTTCTATACACCAATTAGCTAAAATTAGAAAGTTTGCGTATGCGCATAACTCAAGGTCTACCAATCAGAAACGAGGAGAAAGTGAGGGTCACGGGAGCAGGTTTCGACAGGTTCTTTCCTGCTTTAGACTTGACTTTAGTATAATCATAACAAAGTTCCTCATAAATTCAACATTACTTATGATAATATTCTATCGATTAATCTAACTTGGATTCTATTACATTATGATCTAATAACCGATATTCTAATTAGGATATAATATTTAAACTATCGCTGGGCGTCCTGCACAAAAATTTAATAATCAGGAATTCAAGGAAGGAAAAAATGCACCTACCATTTCATTAAACTGAAACATATTTGATCAACAAATAAAAAATAATTGTTTTTCTATATTCGTTTTATTACCAATATCATCATATACAACCCTAGGACATTCGCTTGATGACGTGGGTCGCGCGGCGGCCAAAACAATCTCAACTCTCTGTGTGCGTAGGTACTTATCAGGGGCGTAGCTACCGCCGTATTTGCCGTATCAATTATACGGGGCCCCCGGGCCACGGGGGCCCCCAAAGTGTGTAAGGAAAAAGAATAAAAACTTTCTAATTTATTTTATTTTACAAATGACAAAATTCTATAAAGCAATTCCTTTTTTTCCCGCCTTAAGCGTGCGTTCAAAAGTTGGCAAGACTACATCGTTATGGCGGGCTGCGGGACTTCCCCGTTTTACTTACTTCATCTTCAACTCAGCGGGGAATCCCCGGGAATCCTTCATCGATATCGCGATGTACGTGTACGTTGTTGTACTTTGCATTGGATGTTAAACCACGGAGTGCAGTGCACTGTTTATTTACGCGCTTTATATAAATGTGCATTACATTGTAATTCAGTACAAACAATATTGTTCTTCTGGTTTAGCAGTATTAGTAACGATTTGTAAAAGAAATGAGTGAAAGGAAAAGAGATTATCCCAGCGGCGCTGAGAAAAGAAAAATTAAACAGAAAAGGGACGAGGTTATAAAAAAAGTGCCCAAAATTTCTTCATTTTTTCAGAGACAAGATACTGTGAGTGATTTAGATTAGAAAGGTAAGTACTACACTACTACCCAACCCATTTATTAGGGGCCCGTAGTGATAAACAAGGAAATCTTTTAATTTCAGTCTGTCCATCTGTCCGTCACAAAAAGTTGTCTCCCCCCCTCGATTTTCACAATTATACTGTTTTTAGGGTTCCGTGCCTTGATTAAAAAAAACAAAATTCTAACTTATCTATAGGATCGATTTGTTTTGTTGTTTGTTTATCAGTCCGTATCGTATCGTTAATTGCGTGTTGAGAACTTCAGATGTGCAGACTCGCTTTCGGGTTCTCGTTTTGTATGGCCACTACACTACGCGCTGCGTTTAAATAGCACGCAGGTGTATAGTAATGCACGGACGGGCTGCAGGTGATTTTGTATCTACTAATAGGTACGAGCACAATCCGCGTAGAATCTGTGTGCGTCTGAACTGAACACTCTCTAACTGTGACCCTTAGTAACGTTATTTATTTATATATAACTCTTTTTAGTTTAGTATCAAAGCATTCGTATTTATTTTTTAACAATTACTCGTTTATTTTTAGATTCTTCTGAAGCATGTTCTTCGTCACATATCCATCCGGAAATAGAAGAAAGCCAAGCACATACTTTATCGGATGTCCATCCAGAAATCGAGGAACCCCAAGTCAACGATTCTGATATATCTGCAGATAATGCAGATTGTAATATAATTTCATCAGATAGAGGAAATTTTGGTGACAATTTAACTGAATGCGAACGAAAAATAATTTTTAAATTGGGTCCATTTAAACCACAAGGACCATTTCCAAAAGTTTCAGAAAATAACCGACCTTTTTCAGACTATTATTATTCATATTTCAATCAGGCAGGCATAAAAATTATAAGACCATGGTTATGTTATTCTAACGTTTTAAACAAACCGTACTGTCGCTTATGTTGGTTATTAGCAGATCGTCAAACAAATCGTACTCCTCTGCTTGGGTTAACGGTGTTTCGGTTAGAAGCAATTTCACACAAACTATTCTTGACCATGAAAAGTCACAGCAGCATATTAGTGCCTCACTCTCTTATAATAATTGGTTGCAAGGAAATACCATCGATACTCTATTGAAAAGTGAAATCGATAGTAAAATTACATTCTGGAGAGATGTACTGCATCGTATAATTAATGTTATAATTACTTTAGTATCTTGTAATCTACCTTTGAGGGGGCATGATTCTGATTCTGGCAATTTTATGGCAATTTCACGTCTGCTATCTAACTATGATGCAACTTTAAAAGAACTTTTTCTAAAACCGAAAGGTGAAATAAATTATTTAAGCCCTACGATTCAAAACGAAATTATTAGTTTGCTTGGTACTAACGTTAGGAACAGTATTATCTCAGAAATTAAAAAAGCTCCATTTCTGACAATAATTCTGGATACAACACAAGACTTGTCAAAAATTGACCAACTATCTGTAGTTTTTCGATATATCTCGGTTACAGAAAATGATGATAATGTGCCTAAAGAAATAAAAATCTGTGAGTCCTTTTTAGGATTCATAGCAGTAACCGATTGCAGTGCTGCAGGTCTGAAAACTGTCATTTTAAATTTGACTAAAGAATATGGAATTGATTTGACTAAATGTAAAGAAAGAGGACAGGGATACGATGGAGCAAATGTTATGTCGGGTGTGTATGGAGGATTACAAACCCTAATAAAAGAGCATGCTCCAAATGCCGATTATGTTCATTGTGCTGCGCACGCTTTAAACTTGGTTTTGAACGATGCTGCGAGACATGTTCGTGAAGTATCGACTTTTTTCGATAATTTAGAAAAAATATATACTTTTTTTGGCAATAGTATAAAACGCTGGGCTATGCTAAGTGACGATTCATCTGAAAAATATTTGATTACCCTTAAAAAGGTATGTCCTACCAGATGGTCTTCTAGGAACGACGTTTTATTAGCAGTAAAGAAAAATTTTTTACTAATCATGAAAACTTTGTACCAACTAAATTTAATTTCAAATAAAAAAGATGAACGTGAAGAATGTAAAAGTATAATTAATATTTTAGAGAGTTTTGATTTCTTAGTGCTCGTTACATTTTTTTCTTCACTATTTGAAATTATTAATCCTGTTTCTAAAGCTCTACAGCATGATAATAATGACTTACAGAAATCTAGTATTTTATTAAGTAATCTTTTAAATAGACTGTGCCAATTAAGAAATCAGAATTCATTTAATAGTTTGCTAAATGAATCCAAAGATTTAGCAAAAAAGTGGGGGGTAACAACTGTTTTTAAAAACAGTAGGCGAAAGATAACGAAGCGTTTTTTTGATGAGTTATCACAAGATGAGAGAATTTCCGACCCGGAATCCTATTTCAAAGTCAATGTATACTATTGCTGTTTAGATATATTAATTTCTCAAATTAAAGAAAGATTTCAGAGCCTTTGCAACCTGAGTAGTATATTCGAAATATTACAACCGGAGAAACTCCTATCTTCTTCAAGCGAAGAGATATTAAACGCTTCCGGAAAACTGTCTGCTAAATACAGTAAAGACATCTCACTTAATCTTTGTGACCAATTAAAGGCTCTAAAAACATGCTTAAATTCTGAAATTAAAAAAATTTATTCCATTAAAGAACTCATTCAATTATTGCTAGTAAAATTCAATAGTCTTGCATCCAGTTTTCCCGAGGTAATCACAGCATGCTTTTTATTCTTGACCCTTCCAGTTACAACCGCAACGGCAGAAAGAAGTTTTTCAAAATTAAAACTAATAAAAAATTACTTAAGAACTTCGATGGGACAAGAACGGCTGTCAGACATCTCACTATTGTCCATAGAGGCAGAAACTTTAGAAAAACTAAAATCATCATCAGCCATAAATGATTTAATAAATCAGTTTGCCGATAAAAAGGCAAGGAGAGTGAATATTTAGAATTCGATTTTTATTTGTAAAATGGGTAAATTATGTGATAAATAAATATTACTTCTCACAATATTTTTTTTCTTTTGTGAAAAATCTTTACCTCCATATAAGGGCCTCCAAAAAAATTTTTATACGGGGCCCCGACAAGGCACGCTACGCCACTGGTACTTATGCTACATTTCTTCTCGCTGCAAACAACTGGTATTATTATTAAGATTTTGTAGGCTATTATAGCGTAGGTAGGTATTTTCGCTTTTGTATGAGAGTGATGTATCTGTTACGAAGTAACTATTTAGTAAAAACTTCTTTCAGTTTGTTTTTGTGTTAAGATCGTCTATTGACTGCTTTTCTGATTAACAATTTGTATTTCCTTTGTAATTGTGCTGTGAATGTTTGTAATTGTGTTGTGATTTTGATACTGAATATGAAATTATATTGTTTTGGGGAAATAATACAGATGTCGCTTCAATACCAGTTGGCATTAAATACCCGCAAGAGGGTACTCTTTACCCTATAGTTAATTTACTCTTTGGCCTACAGCAAAATATCACGATATAAATGTAATATTGCCTTAAAATCGCATGCTGAGGGGATATTTTGCAAAATAAAATGATCCAGTATCATGAAAACATTGTATATTTAAGTCCCAATTTAGAGTACATGTTTAAATTATTCGCATTTTACATTCAAGAAACTCATTGTTTATGCATCGTTTTATTGTGTTTAGCGTTTAAATAACTTGCAACAATTTAATAAAATAGCTTAAAAATATTTTACAATTAACATAACACAACCATCATATTGGTGAAATAACATCATTTATTGGAAACACTTATGAAACAATATAATTTAATATGAGTTATTCATACAACTGAACACTGATAAGATTGACTTGATTCCGTAATGGATTCTTTCAATAGAACAGAATTGATTGGTGGGTTAGGTATGTTTATTTGCTCAGATAGTATTTTCTGATACTGGTACCTATATTAAAAGGTCTTTATATTTTTTCAAAACAGAATCCATTACAAAACAATAACCTTTCAGATTCCATAATTATACACTCTAAAATGATTAGTCAATTCCAAAGTGACAATCCCAATTTACTGATAGATTTATCTAATGGACTAAATTTTCACTATTAAAATCTTAATACTTACGTTTAATAATTGAGCGTCATAACGTTGCTAGAATTTCAGATTAAATGATTCAACAATGAAATATATTTTGCTAAAAATACAATAACATCGGAACGGAATCTGATTAACAATAAAAATAATCGATATTGCTGTAACAAACTGTCATAAAATAATGATGTGATATTCTTTAAAACGATAAAGCTCAATTAGGAATCATAATCTTATACTCAACTGAAAATATTAGTGTTGGACTCCTCAATTTTATTGAATTATCAAAATTACGCGGTCAGCCTTCGCTAAATTTAAATGTTCTAAATCTTACAAAATCTCGATAGGTACAATTTCTCACAATTTATAGAAACTAGATTTCAAAATGTTATATAAAGATTTCTATTTTAATATTGAGAATAATAAATTGAGTCAAAATTCGAATATGTGGCAGTTTTCGTTTTGTTTAAATCGAGATTACTCAGTTATTGCTAGGTATAATAAAATGGAGCATTTAGATATAAATTACTAAAACTATTTAACTTTAATGTGCGCTAATATATTTTATACTAAACTATAAATGACTAGTACCTATCCTAGGTAGTCAGTGTTACTATTACTAGTATTTGGTGAGATTACACATTATATTGAAATGATTATCAGTTATTTAGATAGATACAATTTGATCTCCCAGTCCAATGTTCTTAAATAATAATTTCTTACTTTATAGTTAGTTAGTTAGCGAATGAACATGATTGAAACCTGCATACAATAATTGAAGAAGTGATTTATATTTACCTATATCATGATAGTCTATGCATGATTTGAGGGTGTTAATGATTTATTCCACTTCTTTACACAGACACTTTATTCCGTTTCAGTCCTAATTTCACCTAGGTGATACCCTCCAGGTGAAATGATTCGACATACGCGGTCGCCATTGTTCACCTCAGAATTAATTCACCCAGGTCAACAAAGATGACTTTTTATTCATCTTTTAGACTTTTATCACCTACATAAATATGGCATGCTAATAAAAACTTTCAAATTAACAAACAACTTAATATTTAACGTTAATTTGTGTCTACAATGACTTACTTTGTTAGCAACGAACTGCGAGTGAAATTCCCTGCTGGTGTCTGTTTCTAGAGGTCTTTAAATCAAGAGTGAATAGATTACTTTTAGGTAAGCGTGTTTCATCTTCGACCACATCATTGCTTGAGTGATCATTGGGATGGGTGCCACGCTTACAAATCAATTAGTCATTACTTCTGTATCGCTAACCAAACTACTACCGTACTACTTTCCTCAAACTGCCACTCCTGATATTATCCCGAAAATATTCCTAGAATAATAGCTTAGTGAAATATACAAAAAAGGCGGACTATCTTAATGCTACACGGGAATGACTAGCCATATCATGACAATGGATTCTTAGGACAATACTTAGACCTTACAGAGTATTCTAATACTTGGAGTATCATTAATACGAATGTGGATTTTTAATCAATAATATAAAAGTTAAAGTTTGTTCTCTTCTTTTAATATAAATTCGTAAAAGAGACCACTGACTTAGAAAATAGGAGATGATCGTTTGCGTTCTTTTCCTCGTTTTAAGTACCTATATTTGATTAGAAAAAAATATTATCTGGATGTTTTTTATGGATGAAATAAGCTCGTAGGTCTGCATACATTTATCTGCATGTTATGAATCTGATGACCATCCACAAACACGTTTTGATGAACAAGCTTTGAATTTTATTGAGGCAAAAGTATGTAATGTCCAACCTACAATAATTCTAAGGTCTCTAACACATATAAACTTACATTAACAGACCTCCTTAGCGATTTGGGCGCCATTGTTCTGAGCGAATGTGACGGTTCCGTTGGGAACACTCTGTTGTGGGCCTCCTAAGAACGAAGTGAATGTCGTGTCTCTGCTCATCGGAGGCTCCAAACCTTCTATAGGTATGCAGTCCAGAGTTGGGACTGTGTATTCCCTGCAAAAGTAATAAATTATATTTCAATAAATTGCCATTGGATTCATAGTATATTCAGATCAAAAGTCCACTTATCAGACTCAAACTCGAAACTATTAAGCCTAGTTAGATGTATTCTGTAAACCACTTTACGATTTTTAGGGTTCCATACCCAAAGTATAAAAACGGCACCCTATTACTAAGGCTCCGCTGTCTGTCTGTCACCAGGCTGTATCTCATGAACCGTGATAGCTAGATAGTTGAAATTTTCACAGATGATGTATTTCTGTTGCCGCTATAACAACATTATAACAAAATCAATTTTTAATGGGGTCTCCCATACAACAAATTTGTTATTTTTTTGTTTTTTCTATAGACAATGGTACGGAACACGTCGTGCGCGAGTCCGACTTGCACTTACCCGTTTTTATAGAATAACCAAGGCCCCTAGGGTGCCGTTTCCTGCCGGGGTTGTGGAATTGTTCGAAAGAGTTACCGCGGCCTCGGAACAAGGATGGATTTTGGCCTGTAAAAGTCTGACCCACACTCCCGCTTCGCACAGATCGGTAGGCAAAGATTGGATGATTTTTCATTCGTAAAAAAGGGGTTGAATTTCGAAAAACACTGAAACACGTTTTTAATTTTTAACCAGAACGATAACCAATTTTCATGGTTTAAACTAGAGATGAAACGGATAGTGGTTTGGCCGGATACCGGATACCAGATACTCGCGGCAAGCTACGAGACCGAAGCGCCGGATATTTATACATATATTAGTAAAAGAAGATGAAACTAGATCCAACTTCACACGGAAAGCTCACACTTTTTGGGACTGTTTCAAAGAAGTGGCAAAGAATAATAGTAGTGAATGTCGCGATCAAGTAAAACAAAATCCAATTGTTAACGAATTGACTTTTTCTTAAAGACACCTCGAATCGATCGCAATCACGACCCATACATTTGGTGGTCATCTAATTTAAATCAGTACCCACAGTTGTCCAGGTTTGCTAGAATTTATCTTTCAGCACCTGTCAGTAGCGTTTACAGCGAAAGGGTATTTTCAGAAGCTGGTGTGGTATACGAAGCCAAACGGAGTCGCCTCTTACCAACAAATGCAGAAAATTTGGTATTCATTCACCATAATTTGCCACTTGTTAATTTTGAGTATTAATTAAGCTAATTAATAAAACAAACATTTTTGTCGAGTGATTATTAAAATAAACGGTGTCCAGTGTCCATACCGTAGTGTGGTATCATTTTCCTCGTGTAAAATAATGAGAATTTTTTGAATATTACTATCCAGCTGGATATTGAGTTACTATTCGGTATCCGGCCTATACGGCCTTGTTTTCACTATCCGGCCGGATAGGCGGGATACCGAACAGTTACCGGATATCCGTTTCATCTCTAGTGTAAACTACAAAAATTACGATTTTTCATACAAACTTTCATCCCCTATTTAACTCCCTTGGGGGTTGAATTTCGAAAAATTCTTCCTTATTCCTTGTCTACATTATAAAGGAAATCTCTGTGCAAAATTTCGGTTTTCTAGGTCCAATGGTTTGGGCTAGGCGTTGATGAGCCAGTCAGTCGAGACTTTCCTTTTTAATTATATATATCGGCGCAAATACAATAATTTGTCTATTAAAATAAAAACATAAAAATTAAGAGAAGGGAATCCAATACATGGAACTGAAAGTAATAAAAAAATTGGCCAAGAACGACTTGGACTCGCCCATGAAGAGTTAAGTCAAAAGTTAGAGGTGGGGGGGGGGCACATTTAATCACTATAACAATACCATTCATTTATCACAAGTAATAAATTACAAGCTTAGTTGAAGTGAAAAAAATATCCGTAGATCTCAATTAACAAATTCATCGAACATTGATTTGAATGCGATACAATCATACAAACATATGTAGTATAGATTAGCAACAACAAATTTTTTTTTTTTCGCTAATATAATAATATACTTACTACCGCCTCTTAAGACGCATTATAATCCCGTTGACCTTGCTCAATCGGGCGCACTCACAGACACATCACAGAGAATGCCCCGCGCACCCCCTCATTTGAGGGGGTGAAGCAGATGAAGTGGGACACGAGTAGTCCCGCCTACTGCGGGGTGCACCACGCGAATTTCGTCGATGCGTGTTTTTCATTACATTTAACATCGTAATTTCGCGGCTGGTTTACAGAGCTCGAGCGGTCCAGTGTGTCACCGTTCGGGTTTCGCAGCGCGTTTCCGCGGCGATCACCAAAATCGAATCTCATTCGCGGTATAGCTTTTTGTTGTCTTATTTATTAAATATTATGTATTTATAGATATTTACATATTTTCGTGTTGTTATTATTTTAAAATATGTGCATAGTTTTGTTCTCTTATTTTTTATTTAATTCATTAGGTTATCAAAAAAATTTTTAGCAAAAAAATAGAACCGACTTCCATATAAAACACTACAAAGGCAAAAATAACTTTAATTTCGGTAGTCGGTGTCATTTGTTTTGTAGTTTCTTTTATATTTTTGACACCGCCTTCCGAAATTAAAGTTATTTTTGCCTTTGTAGTGTTTTTATATGGAAGTCGGTTCTATTTTTTTGCTAAAATTTTTTTTTTCACGCTTTTTGTAATTTATCTAGTTACAAAAGCCAAAATGTAAACTACTTATCACCTTTTACAAAATATTGCTTTTCCTGGTGCAGAGCTGTTAATTTTTGAGGAGTTCACCTGGTACATCACCATCAGCTCTACATCACCATATACATTGTGATGAGTATAAAGTGCTTAACATCCGTACTCAAGTAATCGAATCGCAATCCACGAAATACTTATTATTGAGTAGTTTCAGTGGCCATCTGTGGTCTTCATCATCAGTTCAACTTCCCCAAATGGTAATTTTCAAAAGCAACTGCTCAAGGTACTATAAGAAATACCCAAAACGCTATAGGTGTGCCTATAATATTTGAAGAGTTCCCTCGATTTCTCCAGGATCGCATCATCAGATCATGATTTCGTAAGAACGGGACCAACTAGAACGTATACCCTTTCAAACGCAAAAAGAATTTTTCAAATCGGTCCAGCCGTCTCCGAGTTATGAGGTAACATACATAAAAAAAAGTTCAAGACGAATTGAGAACCTCCTCCTTTTTTTTTTTGAAGTCGGTTAATATCAATAATTTTTATTCCTATAGATATTTTATTTCAGAATCAAGAATAATATAATGAAAAAAAAACATCCAAAAAGTTTGATGGTGGATTCTGAAGAAAAATAATATACAGGGTGTAACAAAAGGGTTTAAGTAATACCAAAGGAGGTTATTGTACTCATAATTATGAACAAGTTTTACTATGGCACCAGCTCTGAAATCGCAATAAAAACAGCTGTTTCAATTATTTTTTTCCAAGTGAATAAACTTTTTGTATAAAATAGCAGTTTATTTTCGTCATTTTTATTTTCGCAATATACGGTTTATAAGAATACAGCGTGTGAAGTGAACATACCTACGGATGCGAGGAGAGACGAATAAAAGGGTGGGATACGGACTGGGTGGATGGATGGACAGGTGAACGAACAGGAAGGATACATAAAAATTAAACAAGCTAATTATTATAATTTTATTTTGTGATTTTTTGACGTATTTACGCATACGGAGCGCAATGTTAATACACAAATTTTGGAAAAAAATTACTCAAGTCACAAATCTTCAAAAATTAGTTTTCTACTACAACAAGTTTTGTTTTTAGGCATCCAAAACAAATACTGCCTTGTATGTGCTCGTGCAGAGAAAAAACAAACTGCTGCACCGGAACAGTTTGCTTTCATTCCATTTCGCTTTTGTCTTTTTTGTCACTTTTATCTCTATCTGTATTTTCATCTCTATTTTTTACGTATGGTCCACGAATTTTCATATTTCTTGAAATTCGGGGATCAAGTATCTCAGGTAAAATACAGTCTAAATAGAACTTTTTCAATTTTTCTTTCATTTCTCTTTCCCAAAATGTATCATCTCTTTGAATGATTTCCGTCTTCAGCTTTTCTTTTTCATTCTCCCATACGGCAAACAAACAATTTTTTTTTGGGTTACGTGTAGCTGTCCTTGAACTTGGTAATACCAAGCATGTTTTTTGTTGATGGCTAGTTCACTAGTTTTTGTTTTTTGCCAGAAGTTTACTTTTTTATTTTCAATTGCTGCTGCTAGGCCCATTTTGTGGGCTGTCAAAGGACACTTTACTTCTACAACAGTATTTTCTCCAATTAATCCATCAGGCGTTGCACCCAAGAAACATAGTTCTTGGTCTATAAATAAACCACAGGGTCTAATCGTTTTGCGCTCTTGTACAGCCAATTGTGCAAGTGCGATTTTTTCATTCAATTGGCCATGTCTAATAGATTCCACGTGGTCAATTTTGTTCCGATAAAGAATATCTTTGACTAAATTAGCACATGGTGTATTAATACGCCTTTTTATAACTCTGCCGAAATTGGATGCAGTCAATAACGATCTTCACATCTCTAGCCATTCTCCACTATCACTTTGTAAAACAGTTTTTCTTTCAATTGTTGCTCGTTCCAAATCAGACTTTTTAATTTTTTTCATAAACTCGTTTTTCAGTTTATCCAGTATTTCTACCGGCATATCGGGCTTTTCACAGGACTGGCCATAATCCTTATCGTCTTGTTTTTTACTGAAAACAAGCCTTCTTTTTCTTTTTATATATCTTTTACTAAGGTGTTTTTGTTTCTTCTTTCTTTCTTCCCACAGTTTCAGTTTGCCTCTTGGGCTCTTATTGGTAATTTTTTTATAAAGCTTCGAAAGTGCATTTTCTTCATTGAACGACACTGCTGACGCAATGCATCGCGTCTGATATGAGTTTTTGAGGGAAAAATTAACTCTTTTTCCTCCTACATATTTTGCTATGATGCTATGATAGCGTTCTACAACGTTACTGTCCACGTCATGAAGTAAACTTCGAGCATGGCCAGCAATAATTTGTATCATTATACTAATTCTCTGCCACAGAGAACTTAGCTGAAAGTCACTTGGAACATCATTTTGCTCCAAATCTCCCGTTTTTTTGCAGAAATGTGTTTTGCATTCAATGTGGTTTCCAAAAGCGTGATGATGTGCTTGTAAAATGTCCTCAAATAATTTTTGCTCTTCTGGGCACGGATCATTTTTATTTTTTTGTATTGCTTTGGTTATGCAGGATCTCATGCTCAAAACTCGCGATATGGTCAATAATTTTCTGTGACTTTTTAAATATTTGGTTTCAGTTTGCAATGTCATCATTTTGTTACAAAAATTCCTCAGTAAATGATTTCTGCATTCTACTTTTTCGACGGTAATATCAAGGTAAGGTCTTGCCTGCAAAATTTTGAAATAAGTACTTGAGTCACCATCAGATATTAGTCGTCCGTAAATCAAACCGTGGGTAGCTAATGACTGCTTAAAACCTTCCACTATAATTTCGCTCTCCATTCCTGTGGACGGACCGGAATAGTTTTTCAAACAAATGTTCAGGCACTGTTGTTTTTTTCTTTTCGGCACGATCACAATGGTAGCAATATTTATTTCGGACTCCCAAATATAAAAGTTTGCCTGTTTTTCTACATAAGATTGCAGCAGCGTCGGATAAAGCTGAATAATTTTTTTTGTACGACCTTTTACCGTACACACCATCTGCTATCACATCTATGATAGGCGTACCATTCTTTGTGACCCTGCCTTCTGCTATAGCCATAATTTTCTCTTCCTCAGCTGCTTGATCCATGGACTGTTGTGCCAGTTGCTGCCAGTTTTCCGACAGTAATTTGTGGTTCTTTTGGTATGTTTTTTGGAAAATCATTGGCAAATTCATGGCTGATGAAAATTCTTGTAGCTGAGAATGACCACAACCAATAGAAATTGCACCAGCTACAGCACATGTATTTATTGATAAACAATTATCATTGTCGTTAATGATAACAAATTGTTGTTTACACATTTTACATAAAAAAGTAAATTTGGAAGATAAGCCGTGAAGCTTTTCACCAACTAACTCAAGAGAAGATAGCCCGCAGTCTAATGGTCCGTGATTTGAGATCTCACACAGCTTTAAAAAAAAATAGGAAACATTAATAATCCTGCGTCCAATTTGTATGTTCTTTTTAGGAGTATAGTTTTCCGTCTGTAAAAATAAATTAATAATTTTTTTTTATATCATAAAACATTGTTTTAACTTAAAATAATTTTAAATAAGTATGTTTTCACGGAATAACTTACTTCTGCACTATAATTTAACCCATCAGTTTCTTGGTTTTCAGGTTGGACATCACAATGACTTTCTTCAGTAGCACTAGCCACCTAAAATTGAATTATACCATTTTTATTTATAAAACTAATTCTACACAACTCGCAAAATTATGTTACTGTAACGTGCGGTTGAAGTTTTGAATATTACCTGTGTATTAAAGGTTTCTTCTAATACTTGCTCAGATGAATATGTACTTTTATCAATAACTTCACGACCGTGATCATTCTGTGATGCCACAGTTTCCAATCTAAAAAAAATAGAACCGACTTCCATATAAAAACACTACAAAGGCAAAAATAACTTTAATTTCGGAAGGCGGTGTCAAAAACGAAAATATATACAAAACTAAAGACACCGCCTTCCGAAATTAAAGTTATTTTTGCCTTTGTAGTGTTTTTATATGGAAGTCGGTTCTATTTTTTGATAAAAAGTTTTTTTTCACTCTTTTTAGTGGGTTGGTTTGTAATTTATCTAGTTACAAAAGCCAAAATGTCAACTACTTATCACCTTTAACAAAATATTGCTTTTCCCGGTGCAGAGCCGTTAATTTTTGAGGAGTTCTCCTGGTACATCACCATCAGCTCTACTTCACCATATGCATTGTGACGAGCATAAAGTGCTTAACATCCATATTCATGTAATCTAATCGCAATCAACGAAATACTTATTATTGAGTAGTTTCGGTGGCCATCTGGGGTCTTCATCATCAGTTCCACTTCCTCAAATGGTGCTTTTCAAGAGCAACTGTACAAGGTACTATAAGAAATACCCAAAACGCTATAGGTGTGCCTATAATATTTGAAGAGTTCCCTCGATTTATCCAGGATCCCATCATCAGATCCTGATTTCGTAACAATGGGACCAACTAGAAACTATACCCATTCAAACGCAAAAAGAATTTTTCAAATCGGTCCAGCCGTCTCCGAGTTATGAGGTAACATACATAAAAAAAAAAAAAAAAAAAAAAAAAAAGTTCAAGACGAATTGTAAACCTCCTTTTTTTGAAGTCGGTTAAAAATACAAAAAGTTTGTGGTAATGAAATTCATTACAAATTAAAGCGGGACATTATTTACCATGTTTGTTATTTGTTTCGAGTTTCGATTATGAAACAACTGAAAAAAATTGGCCAAGTGCAAGTCAGACTCACCCATGAAGGGTTCCGTAGTAACTATAATAATATAATATAACATGTATATTAATTTGACAAAAAAAGACCTTACAAATTTCTTAAAACTAGCTTATTTACACTTTTACAACTACGCCAAATAACTTTGTTTTTCATAGTGTTTGTATGAATCACAAAGTTATGTTTGCGGTTTTAGAAAATATGCTGTAATACAAAAACTGCTAACCCGATCTCGTTCAAACCGATTTTGGTTGAAAGTGTATATCTACAGACATATATTTTTTTAGATTTTTCACTCCATTATTATAGAAGTTAGAGGGGGGGGAGGGAGAGACACATTTTACCACTTTGGAAACGATTTACTTTATGAAAAAGTGGTTTTAGAAACTTCAATCTCATTTTTTAAAGACCTGTCTATAGATATCACACACGCATAGGTTTCATGTAAAGAAATATTTTCAGTTTTTAGTTCCATATATGGGGAGCCTTCCATGTATGGGGAGGTTCCATGTATTTTAATTATTTTTATTTTTTTTTCTCAAAGTCGGAAAGCGGTTTATCGGAAGACGGACGGACGGACGGACGGACGGACGGACGGACGGACGGACAGACAGAAACAGACAGACATGACGAAACTATAAACAACAAATACAGGGTGGCAGGGACATCTACGCGCAACCGCTTACCATGGATTCAGTACATGATTCTGGACCCCCCTGCATTGATAGTTTTCGTCGGCTTTTTCTTAATTTCATAAAATTACGAAAAATCCGACGCAATAACAAAACAGTAAATTCACTTATTTCAAACAGTAATGTAAACAAAACTCGAAAAGACTACCTGATTAGTTATGTTGATCTCGCAAATTAACCCTAGCAAAACAGCTGATCATGTAGCTCTTTCGAATTTTATTTACATTGCTGTTTCAAGTGAAACAAGTGAATTTTATATTTTAATTAACAATGATTTTATACAGTTTTCAGTAAAAAAATACTGAAAAATCCTGAAAAGTTAAAAAAAAAACGACGAAACATTCCAACGCAGGGGGTCCAGAATCATGTACCGAATCCCTGGTAAGCGTTTGTGCGTCGATGTCCCTGCCACCCTGTATATTACTTGTGCCAAAATATAGTAGTAAATATCCCGTTTTAAGACAGATTTAGTGACCATGTCAATTTTAAAACTGCGTGAAAATGTCAATTCTAAATTTTCTAGTTCTGTGGTTCAGAAGTTGGTACATTTTAGATTTCATTTTTTAGGGTTCCGTAGCTGAATGGCAAAAAACGGAACCCTTATAGTTTCGATATGTCTGTCCGTCTGTCTGTCTGTCTGTCTGTCTGTCCGATGTCCGTCCGTCCGTATGTCACAGCCATTTTATTCCGAAACTATTAAGACTATACATGTGAAACTTAGTAGGTAGATGTATTCTGTAAACCGCTTTCCGATTTTAAGTAAAAAAAATAAAAAATATTTAAAATAAATGGAACTAGAAATGAACATATTTTTTTTCATGAAACCTATTTGTGTGTGGTATCTATGGACAGGTCTTTAAAAATGATATGAGGGTTTCTAAGACCGCTTTTTCATAAAGTCAATCGTTTAAAAGATATAAGCTTCCAAAGTGGTAAAATGTGTGTCCCCCCCTCTAACTTCTATAATAATGGAGTGAAAAATTAAAAAAAAATATGTCTGTAGATCTTAATGTAAACTTTCAACCAAAATTGGGTTGAACGAAATCGGTTCAGCAGTTTTTGAGATACAGCATATTTTCTAAAACCGCAAATATAACTTTGTAATTCATACAAACACTATGAAAAACAAAGTTATTTAGCGTATTTGTAAAAATGTAAATAAGCTAGTTTTAAGAAATTTTTAAGTTTTTTTTATTCGTCAAATAAATATACATATTATATTATATTATTATAGTTACTACGGAACCCTTCATGGGCGAGTCTGACTCGCACTTGGCCAATTTTTTGTATTCATTTCGTAAAATTGTTGAGCTACAAATAAAAGATTAGGCAACTAACATTCATAGTTAGGTACATACCTATTCTCTTACTTAGTTATATATGACAATAAGCAACATCTGAATTTTCAGATCAATCAGATATTTTGTCATGCACATTACTGCCCATATCAATAAACCGCGGTCTTGAAACAAAATGTTTCTTACTTTGTTTTATTCTTTATTATAGCCTAGATAATGTGTCGATACTTACTCATTGAAAATAACTTCGGCGTTGACATTTTCTTCTTTTCGTTTCTTTTTTTATTCAACAAAATATTTACAAAAATATCTAAATATAATATAAAAGTACTTTCAATAAAATAGAAGTGACAAAAAGACAAAATAAGACCCTAGGTTTGATCCAGGACACTGGCGGTTGCCAATCCGATTCACTACTATACACGCTAATAGAACTTAGGAATTGTAATGAAATAACGGACCGTATTCGAGTAAAATAAAGTGCTCAATACTGAGACGGTTCCAATAATGTGTCATAATATTTTAGAAATAATTTAGTAATCTAAAATATTCTTACCTTTTAACATCGTTCATATGTACGGCGTTTGATTTATATGAACGTTTTTTAGGCTTCACTTTATTTCCCATATTTATAAAATAAAATTGAAATCAAATTACGCTATTTTAACCTAAAGTATTTTATATTTACAAAAAAAGAAGATTATTTATAGAAAATTGATATAAAAAATGAATTTATAAATAAAATAATGAATTTACAGACGAAACTTTACAATAACTACAAACAATTCCGAGTCGAAATAAATCGGCGAGAAAAGCGACACGTCCATATAGCAACAGGCGTTGGCCGGCACTGTCGGTACACAGGCGTTTACGCACACATGCGTACGTATTATATTGCGAAATAATAATACGCGATTTACAGAAAATGTATTGATTGGATTAAAAAAATAAAACACTATTTCGTTAGTATGTTTCTTGTTGAATAATTTGTCAAAAAATCAGAATGATCGTATGTATTTTAATATGGTTTTTATTCGTTAAAAGATTTTTTTAGAGGTATCTTTGTGATTTTTTTCTATGAATTAAAATTTGTTGTATTATGTTTTCAACACACTACTTAACTAGATTATATCCTGAAGAATATCATATATTTTTCTGATTGTGTTAACTGCAGTGAATCATATACTTTAACGCATTATAAAACACGCGTTTAGCTCTTGTAGTCCCCTTAAGATATTCCGTGAGCGTGTTTTACAAACAAACATTTTTTCCAGTTCCGGTCCGGGAATCAAACCCGCGACACGCAGCACAGCAGCTAATCGCCCACTGCGCCAATGTAGTGTTAACGTCAAGGATATCTCTGAAGGTACCGGGCTAGTTACGAAAATAAGTCTAATGATATAGAAAGTTTTTCTGATCGTCATACTATTATTATATAATATCTTAGGTAATTGCACGGGTCCTGTAGGAAAGCCATGATATCGAAGAGGTTGAGTAAGAACTAGGTACAGTATAGTACCCAACTGATATTGCTTACCGATGTACCTACGCAGAATAGTACATTGTTCACCGAGAGGAGAAAGTGACCGATTACCGTCGAGGGTGTCGTTTGAAGCCCGAGCCGTAGGCGAAGGCTTTAAAACACCCGAGATCGGGAATCGCACTTTCTCTCGAGTGATACATAGTGCTTTATACTACACCTACGAGGAAAATAAAAAACTAAATCTTTACTAATTGAAATTTATATTGAAATTGTTGCAGTTAGTGAAGCTTAATGTAACACTGTTTTCACAAATGGCGCCAATGGCGTCTGCAATTTTCACATGTTCTTTTTTCAAATTATTTATCATGCCGCCGCAGGGTCGCACTGCCAGCCCGACACCATCCAACACACAGCTAGTGGCCAGTGTCATTTTGCGAACTTGGAGATAAAAACTCACTGTAAAAACTTTTTGGCTTTTGATATTTAGGTTACCGGCGCATAGTCTTACCCAAAATTAAAAAAGAAAAACCACGTAAGAAATGGATTTTCATACACTTTTCTCTCCCGCTCAGATGCGTTTTCTCCCCGCATATTTGTTCGATATGTAATGACGTACTTTCTACCGTAAATTTGATAAAGTATCAAGGTACTTTCCAAGCAGGTGTAGTATAAAGTGAATTTTCGCACCACGCTTATTTCTTTTACCACTATTGGTCGGCAGCTGCCGCCATGTTAGCGCGCGTCGTGTGACTTGTAAGTGAGACGGAACTAACAGCTGCAGTGTATTATGATCCTTATAATAGTGATCTAAGGTTGATTGTAAGTTTTAAGCGTTCTTTCGGTAATCTTCGGGGCCATACTTTCTTTTCAGTGCGAACGAAGATTCACGACGCGCCTTATCAGTTGGGTACCACTGTTTGTATGCTATACTTACATAGAAACATTATCCTGCGACTGCACGGAGTCGTTGACTAACTGCGGCAATCTGTCGGGCTGTGGTGGCGGCTGCCTCGTGGGTCGCGCGCTGAACAGGAACACGCCCACCATCGCGAGCATGTACGATAAAAAGTACAGTGCGTGGAACTGTAGTAGGGAAATAGTAAAATGGCATGAAGACACTATCAACAATTAGATAGGTTTCTAAAAAAATCTAACATCATCTATTTTAACTAGCTGTGCCCAACAGAGCTATGGAGCGTCCCATGCTTGGCATCTGACTAGTTGATCGGGTTCCAAATGTTGAGATCCGAAGGCGTACGAAGGTATTCAATATCGGAAATCGCATTATGGAACTCAAGTGGAAATGGGCAGGACACCTAGGAAGGTGCGGTGATGACAGGTGGAGTAAAGCTTTGACCAAGTAGTAGCGTTGGTCGTTTGCCAGCGGATATGGGCAGATGACATTGTAGCCATCGTGGCTATACCCTGGATAAGGCCGGCACATGAACATGGAGCTTGTCCCAAGCGAAAGGAGGCCTATACCAGTGAGTGAAGTCAGACTGCAAATGATGTTGAGCTGTGCCTCTGATTCCGTTCATGTGCGATATCGAGGGAATGCCAGGATAAGAAGTAGCCTATAATTATGTTGCCATATGGTTAGATCAATAGATATGCTGAACCGATTGAAGAATAAGATAGAGGAGGTTTCCTCTATCTTATTCTTCAATCGGTTCAGCCGTTTCAGAGCCATTAGTCCAAACAAACAGAAAAACACTTCTTTTTAACACGCTTTTATTAGGTCGACCTGTATGTAACTAACTATGTAATGGAATCTAAGGTAACTAATTTAACCGTCTTGCAAGGGTTGTAGCGTAATGAAAATTGGCACCTGTATGTAGTTCTGATGACAATACAATAATATGGTACTGTTGAACTGATCTGATGATGGAGCCGGAAGATATGAACTGGAACTTCATGATGGAAAATCGTATCATAGCTGTTTTGGATTTCTTAGAAAAGTCTTGTAATGAATTTTGACCACGATTAGGTTTCAAGGTCTGATGATGAAGCCGGAAGATAGGCACTGGCATTCCATGATGGAATATCGTATCATAGTCGTGTTTGCACTTGTGAGAAAGGCCACGTAATGGACTTTGAACACGATCTGGTTTCAAGGTTATAACAAACTTAAAGAAAATCCGTTATCGGTTTTCTTCACCTTTTTGAATTACCACGTAATCCATAGATTTATTTTTTATAGATGTCACTTTCAAATCCTAATATGGCAAAAACTACAAAAAAAGAAACAGCAACATTTGTTTTTACGTGCATTTATAAAAGTTAAACTATAAATTTAATATTTATTTAAGGTGTATTTTAGCAAGTAGTCATAAGTACTGACTGAGATTGTAATCTATCGATAAATTGTGGTAGTTATGTACAATACTGTATAATCGCATTATTCTTTGTTAGATTATAATCTACGGAAGTGAAACCGTAACATTAAATCGAATACAAACAGAACGCAACTCGCGCGTTGTTGGTTGAACGTCATTTGTTCCGTGCGTAACAGCTCTTATGGTCACAGAACGTCCTTCATCAAAACCGACCAATCAAGGATAGACAGACTATATTGAAACGGTTTCAGTTCGATAGATTATAATCTAATGAAAAATAATGCGTTAAATCGTGAACCGTATTGTACGGATCCCAATTTATTGATAAATTACAATTACAATCTCGCGAGATAATAGGTATATTATAATCTAAAGGTGTTTGTAATATGACAGTGACATAGATATGAATAGAAAAGTTCACTACACTATTGCCTAGTTACTGAATCCACTCCAGACACAAGCATATTTAGCTTAGTTAGAGGGGTCAACAAGATTGCTAGTAATGTGAATTCTACCCACATTGCTAGTTATCTTTAAATATATATATATATAAATATATATATATATATATATAAAGAAATATAGATAGAAAAAACAGAATAGAAAAGTTCTAAAGTAAGTAACTCAAAAAAGAAAACTTACCTTAAACTGAAAAATGTACATCCCAGCAATTAGTGTATAATAATCGGCAGACAGGAATGACAAATGCAATATTATAGACCCAGCATCCCTTAACATGAAACACTGTAATATCTGGAATATTGTCTGTACAGAGCAGTAACTACTCAGCTGAACTATTGTATCCAAGTCATACCAGTTAAAGGCCATAAGCTCACTGAATTCAAGGAAAAATGTTTGTGTGCATGATACAATGCTTCCGATTAAGCCGAGGAATGCTAGGTAATCTGGGCATGATAATGTGTCCAGCATCATTTCTTGTAACACTGTGACCATGGCATAGAGCAGTGAGCCTGCGAGGCAGAGCATGTCTCCGACTAGCTGGTTTTTACCTGAAAAAGCACAAAAAAAATTTAAACACAATAAAATGTGAAAATATTTTACCCAGAATTTTATTTTTATATTTTTTTTTTTTTTACTTTTTTTTATTATTTTATATTTATTTATGTTGTGTGGAAGCTTAATCACTGACTGCCTCACATTTCCAACGAATCACTAATTTAATTAATATTATTTCATAGTTTTAAAAAAACTAAAATACTTAAAATACAAACTAGAATAAAGCCCCAAAAAATTTATGCTCAATGCTGTCAGCTGGCAACATACCCAAGATACTGGTGGCACTTTTTAAGTATTTTAGTTTTGTAAATATGAGATTTTGTAATTATATCGAAATATAAAATGTTTATGATTTTTTTGCATGTGTTGGTAGAATAGCCCTAAGAATAATTTTCGCTGGACAAATCTATCATTGAAATTATGTTAATGATTTTAATTCCATTGCAGCATTGGTGTAGCTTGAATGCTACACATTAAAAAAAAAAGATAATTGAAATAAAATGATGATGTCTCACTTTTAGTTTATTTCTGATGCAGCCCATTAATACTTTTTTTTGTTAAGCGTTATTGGCATAATTATATTTTAATCATTTTGCAATTGTATTAATTTTTTATTAGGTATATTGTATTTTTCTTTTAACCAATAAATTCTGTATCAATCAATTTAATTTAGTGTTGTATTTGTTTCAGTTGTTGATACTAACATTATTTCTGTAGCTACTAAAAACTAATTAATTACTTTGTTGGACCAATAAATAAATAATAATTATTATTAAAACTACATACCGTCAGTTGGGGCACCTTCAACATCTGCCCAAACAACACACACTACAGCCATCAAGCCCATAGTGGCACCCGCTACATGAACCACACCGAGTCTTTGTCCGCGCCAAGCACCTCCGACAAGTGCAGCTCCCACACCGCTGCATGCTAGCAGCTGTCAGCTCAACACAGAGGTGAACCGCTGTGACATGACCAACAGCCAGCTTGCTGTTACATCTAGCGTACATGCTATCATTATAACCCACCATTTTCTGGAAATAAATAAATGATAATATTATAGAATATTGGCACTAAATAAGACTAAGTTATAAGTACTGTCTTTGAATCTTGGAGATGAAATACAATTAAGTATTAGTTAAGAAGAAAAACAACTTACTTGGATAGATTTTTGAGACCATTACAGAGCAGGGATGGAGTGAATAATATAAAGAGCGCTAAATACGGCACCACTAACTGTCCAGTAGTGGGAAACTGCCATGTAGCACTTTGCAATAATGTGGTCAATATACATTTACCACTGAGTAGCAATGATAAAACTTGACCTAATAGAATACTTCGCCACACCCTCCTGGAACCAATAGAAAAGATAATTACACTTTTTGTTTATAAAACAAGTAACAACTCGATCAATTCGGAATACTAGCCATCGCCCGAGCTCCGAAAAGTACTCTTCGATTTTATCACTAAAAGTTGGGTCTTCCATTCTACTCTTGTACCTATAATGAGTATTCAACTAAATACAGTATTGTTTAGGATAGAATCCTTGATGACAATCAGGTTATTACAATAAATAGCCATAATTTTCTCCAGACGGGCTGAAAGTTGGCTGAAAGGCAAAACAAAATTTGACAATTGAATTTTTCGTCCAGAAACGTACGCAACTAACAAAACGAATGGCATTCAGAATTGACGGTGGTTAGTGCCACTAAATAGTGGTGATTATAAAACTACAGAAATGGTGATTATAAAACTACAGAATGATTATAAAACTGCAGAACAGTTTTGGAAATGCTCTTTGTGGTTGGATTAGGAACCATGATTCTACCATGAATTTATAATCTGATTAGTTACTGAACGCAATATGTGGTACAGGTTAAAAATTATATTGTCAATTAGAGATGGATTGTACTAGGTAAATTTGGGATTAGGTGCACCTATTCTTAGTATTTAAAAATACGTAAACCAGATACCTGTTCCACCTAGTCCACCTAGTATCAATTATTGCTTATCGAATGTGGTCATGGTGCACGTACTTAGTCCAAGTTAAGTTTTATTGTGGCTACTAATTTTGCAGGAAACTGCTAAACAACAAATGAACACGGTATTTTGATTAAATTTTACGATGACGGTCTTTAAGCTTCACGGACTCACCTCATTGCCACTTCTCCTGTACTGCACGCACACACACACTACACTAACACTTTTCACCGCTAAGTTTATAAGTAGTGTGTAAAGATTTTGTTTTTCTTTTTATTTAGTTTTTTGTATTACATTTCTCTTTTTTTGTACAAGTTATTGGTATCTCTCACCATTTGCTTTGTATTTAACGTCCTAACTGAAAGAAGCATAATTATTTTGCTGTTATAGTTTTTGAGGAATCACTGACTCCTAAGTCACAGGAACTTACACCTAGTTTAGGAGTCAGGGTATTTCCATCTCTTTGCACCTCATAGAATAAGCCTTTTGTGAAAACTTTTTTTGTGTGGTTATTTTATTATTATTGTAATGGCTTTGGTGAAATAAAGTATATTATTATTTTTACTTGGTATTTCTATTGACCTTAGTGTGTTAGCACCAGCAATCAGTGGTAAGACTAGGTAAGTACCTAGTAATTGAACTTTATACTCGAGACTAGTCAGTAATTATTCGATCCGAGAATACTCGATCCGAATGAGTACCAACTAGTCTCGACAAGACTAAGTATATAGATACTTTGTAATTCTTAGTCTTGTCGAGACTAGTTGGTTAAAAAAGGACAGAATATATTATATTCTTGCACAATATGCGTGCGCGTCGGGTTACTTTTATGTACTTTGAATTAGGGTTTAAATTCAAGTGACTGACAAACGAATGATTTTGACAAACATGAATGAGCAGCAAAGCAGATTTATAACGTGTTGAGTGAATGGAATGCAATTACGTGTTAGTGCTATGAGGCCTAAGAGCTAGAGATGGGTTGTACTAGGTAAATTTGGGACTAGGTGCACCTATTCTTAGTATTTAAAAATACGTGATCCAGATACCTATTCCACCTAGTCCACCTAGTCCCTAGTCCACCTAGTATCAATTATTACTTATCGAATGTGGTCATGGTGCACGTACTTAGTCCAAGTATTTTTTTTATTGTGGCTACTAATTTTGCAGGAAACTGCTAAACAACAAATGAACACGGTATTTTGATTAAATTTTACGATGACGGTCTTTAAGCTTCACGGACTCACCTCGTTGCCACTTCTCCTGTACTTGATATTTCTATTGAACTTAGGGTGTTAGCACCAGCAACCAGTGATAAGACTAGGTTGGTACCTAGTAATTGGACTTTATACTCGAGACTAGTCAGTAATCATTCGATCCGAGAATACTCGATCCGAATGAGTACCACCTAGTCTCGACAAGACTAAGTATTACAAAGTATCTATTTACTTAGTCTTTTCGAGACTAGTTGGTACTCATTCGGATCGAGTATTCTCGGATCGAATGATTACTGACTAGTCTCGAGTATTGAAAGATAAAGATGGGAAGACTACGGAATAGCGTAGTTAAAAAAGGACAGAATATATATTCTTGCACAACACGCGTGCGCGTTGCGTTACTTTTATGTACTTTGAATTAGGGTTTAAATTCAAGTGACTGATAAACGAATGATTTTGACAAACGTGAATGAGCGGTAGCAGGTTTATAACGTGTTGAGTGAATGGAATGCAATTACGCGTTAGTGCTATGAAGCCTAAGAGCAGTTGGATTTCGCAATACTTCATGATACTAGGTGTTGTCAAAGTGAGAATAAGTGCCGCCTAGTATCGAAATTTACCTATTCTTCGGATCTGTTCTAGTAAATACGACGCATCTCTATTGTCAATGTCAATAATTGCCGTGGTCGTGTAGCGTTGCGTTGTGTTTATTTTTGTTTATAGAAAACTACTCGTTATATGTATTATTTAGACTAAACAGCAACGTTTGGACATCAACATTCAACAAAATATTCTTCAAATAAGTATGGGAGATGGTAAGTTATATTTAGGTTCGGTTTTGCAGACGCATAAGTTAGCGAGTAACAATCGTGAACATTTTGTTATTTTGCAGAGGATGTTATTCGTAGAAGACTTCTGATAGATGGAGATGGAACAGGAGACGATAGGAGACTGAATGTGCTGCTGAAAACATTGATAAAATGGTGTAATAGCACTGACGAAAAACCTGATGAGAGGTTAGAATCACAGTAAAATTAACACTAGAAAGCCCAACATTTTTGACTACCTGCAACGCCCAGCGTCCGTCGAAATGACGGACGCGTTTAACTAAAAATTCTAGCTATAAAATGAAACTCAATTTAATATTAAATTATAACATGTAACAAAAGTATTAGAAAAATTGGTTAGCATTTATTTTATTTTTTTAAATTTCGGATTTTTCTTCGGGACCTTCACATTTCCCACATCCAATTTTTTGACAAATGTCGAATTTATCAGATGCCTTGTTTTTTCGCACAAGACAGTTTGCCCTCTTTTTACCTGATGCCTCTGGAGTCCTGACGAGAGGAGAGCTGATCCAGACCCCAGCAGGAGGGACCTACCCTCCTGCTGGGGTCTGGATCAGCAGAAAAAGCCTTGAAGGAACTAAGTAGTGGCCGACTGGAGTGATTGTGCACTAACATAAGGGTCACTGAGTTCACGTGTGAGCGTCAAAATAACGTCATGGTGGTTTATATTTTGAATTGTCTGTTTACACAATACCTACGCATTGACAGCAATTTGGGGCCAAGATCTCATGTTCAACTCCTGGCATTTGGTTGCTGAAGATAAAGCCACTTGGTGATCCTGATAAAGTACTTTCACTTGTTCCAGTACGTATTCTAGCTCTTCCTCGACCTCTGGGTAACTGATAGGGTAATTAGTTCTATGGGCACTACTCTCCGATTCCTCAGAATCAGAACTGTCGCAATGTGAAAGAGAAGTACCAGAGGCAGGTACGAAATGTCTTCGTTTCATATCATCATCGGATAATCCAGACACCAGCTCGGAGTCAGATTGGTCTATATGCATATTATATAAGCTTTCAAGCATCTACTGCATTTCTGGTGATGTCATACGTTTTGAGGCCATATTTCAGCAATTGACAATAGATTTTTCACACAATGTTACTTTAGTTCACTATTTGTGACAATAATTGAATCTCACAAAAATAAAAACTGGAAACAACGCGTATCGAATGATGAATAAATAAAAAAGGTGAAGTCCACCTATAAACTCTATACTGAAGGTAGTTTGCATCAACTATAAAACTAATTTGAAGATAGGTACCCTCATATTATAAGTCCGTCATTCGGACGGTCGCTGGGCGTTATAGGTATACCTTGCTATAACTTTGTACTAATATCACTTATACATTACTAAACCACCTTTTCGGGTAATTTAAGCAGAAAAAATAAAAGTAAATTAATTTCATCTTATTTCACCAAATATTTCCGGAGAAAATAATAAAATAAAAATCGATATCCGTCATTTTGACGGTTTGGGCGTTCTAGTGTTAATTCATTCAAATTTAATTTTTGTATTTTTGTTTGTCCCTCGATACACTAACGGAAACATTTTTTGCAGTAAGTCAACCCACGACCGAATGCTGGCTCAACTAGCGCAATGCGAATTTGCTGTGACAAAATCTCAACTTGGCTCTGAAATGATGGCGGCGGAATTAAAAAGTTACGAGGCCATGTCTAAAGTACTGGAAAAATCCATAGAAGTAGCAAAAAGCCAGATAGAAAAAAGTAAAGCGGATCTTGCCCAAGCAAAGACAGTACGTAAGAATCGCATAGAGTATGATGTACTAGCAAAGGTAATTAGTGAACAGCCAGATAGAAAAGAGACATTAGAACGCCTTGGAACTTTGAAAACTGAACTGGCCAATTTGGATTCCACAAAGCAACAACTAGAAAGCCGTTTAGCATTAAGGAAGAAACAGTTCCATGTTTTAGTAACTTCAATTCACCAATTACAAGCACTACTGGATGAACCAGATGATACAGAATCTGTATCTGATGATGTTGATATGAAGGATGTTTTGAATGAGCCTTAGTTTTAGTGTACAATTAATTTGATTTAATATGTACACTCACATTGGAATTCAGGTCAATCTTGAAGAAAACAAAATCTTGAATAATAATATAATGTGACTTTTGATTGCTCTGACTTAGATATATTCCGGTAAGAATGTTTTATATAAGGGCCAAAAAAATATTCTGATATTAAGGGTTGTACATTATTAAGGAATATTCTTTTCTACTGTTTTGTAACTGATATTTAAAACAGAAATACATTTTCAATCATCATCTGTATGTTGAGTAACATTATTTGAGATTTTATTGATATCCCTTCGTAGCTAGTTTATGCCATATTATAAAGTCTACCAGGTTTTATTTTATATGACTATGTACGTACCTATCCTGTGTGTTAGTTATCCAAATCCAACATGTTGGTAAATTTCTACTGCTACATTATTGGTTATACATTTATAAAATATAAACAAAACTTGGCTAAGTTTTCCATTGACGTTCGACGAGTTGGGGGTTGATATTTTTTTTACAGAAAGGTTACATTATTATAAGCACACACGCAAAGTTTCAATACGCGGAGACGCGTTCTTTTTGAAAAAAAAATTATTGAAAATCAATTATTTTTACAGTATTTATGTCAATCCCTACCACAGATTATATAGAATTCTCAGCATTGAACGTTTCGTTTTACCTACAGTTAAGGTGTCTTAGGTTCGGTAACATTTTATTTTATATAAATTTACGTAAATAATTATATTGTGTACTTATTTCTATACTTTTCATGCACACATAATTATATTTAACAGTTTACATTTAAATTATGCATTATTTTCATTAAGAGCTATTAAAATTAAAATGTGTAGTGTTTACCGTCTTTTGCCGGCTTGTGCAACGAAACGTAAAACTGACGCTATTTTGTATTGTCACTGTCATCGTCAGTCATCGTTTGTGTAGGTTAGGTTCAACTTATGTCAAAGAACCGAATTGATTGACCCCGACTCCACCTGTTACGAGTCTGTCCTACCCCTAGAGTGTTTTTATAGACCCGGAGGCGCGTAGGGGGAGCAGCCTCCGCCTGCTGTAACAAATCGTAGGCATCGGACGAGCCGGAGCGGCTGAGGCTGGTCGCCGAAGGCGACCAACAAGCCGAAGCTGTGGAGGCGAGGATGAATGCCTGCGATTTGTTACGCAAAGGCGTAGAGGCTGCTCTTCCCGCAGCGCCGGAGACGTTGCAGTTTAAAAATAGATACAGAAATCCCTTTGAATCAGTCCCCCTATTTTATTCTGATGAAGCGGGTTCCCCCCTTCCGTAGGGGAGAACCCCCTACCCCCCCCTCTAGGGGGCCCCTGGATTTTTACACTTATTATTAATTTTAATCCATAAAATGAGTAAAATAACCTCAAAATTAAAACTAAAAAATACTCGAAAAGGGGGGGCTTCGAAACTTTTCCTTTTAAGGGGGGGTAGTACCCCTCCCCCCCCCTCCCCCCACGGCCCTACCACCCTCAATTCGGCGGACGTCAATGGAAAGTCGTACCCAAAACTTATTGTATAGCTTACTGTCATAATATAACTTACTGTCATTTCTGAACAAAGTTTCTAAATTCAAATACCTAGTTATGTTGCTCATGAATGTGTTGTATATGTATAAGCAACATATTTTGTAGATGTAATATGATCAGTGATGGATTAAGACTACTTGATGCCCTAAGCAATCTATGCCTCTGGGCCCCCCTATCCGTATGTCAACTAGAATCGGTCTTTAAACCTTTACCGCCTAAAAACATTAGTTTTTTGTAAAATGGGATGATGAGATGTAACGTACTTTAGAAGTGGAGTAGGTGTAACAACAATAAAAACCAAAGCATAATTTATTTATTTATTGAAATGTATTACGTACGCATAGAAGCCGGCCGGCACAACTACTCAAAAAACAAAACATTTGATTGACACAGATTTGCGGGGGCGCCAGGCGGAGAAGGAGTGTTTTGTGATTGGCTGATCGGAATTCCGGTACATTCGAATACTCTATCTCAACTTATAACGCGCGAATTTTCAAATTAGTCCTTTTTTTTTTAACGTGGTAAAATTATCAAATAAGTCCTCCCACTCCGGGCAGGGTGGGAGGGACTGTCAGACTTTTACTGACTAAAATCCACGGTGTTCCTTCAATAACCCTTTACATACCGGTTCAAATTAGTCCTAGAAACTTTTTTGGTGTGGTTTTTGGTGACGTGAGAGTGAGACGTAATGCCCTAAGGACGGATTTTTTTTGTGCTTCTTCTGGTGCCCCCCCCCCCCCCAGACGTGATGCCCTAGGCAATTGCTTAATTTGATTAAGAGTTAATCCGTCACTGAATATGATACAACTACTAATTTTATGGACTTATCAAAATTATAAAACCATGGTTTTGCACCATAACAGGTATTTTAAATAGCAATTGAATTTCATATTTGGGTCAAAACCTTAGCCAAAAGGGGAATGAAATACAGTAAGTAGGTATTAAAAAAACAACTCAGCCCAAAAACAGTAAATTTACAAGAATAAAATAAAATACTTCTTTTCCAGAAGGTGGCAATTGTTAATTCAACAGTATTTGCCCATTAATGTTTTAGTAGGTACCCTTTACCTTGAGTCATAGACAAACAGAATGTCTAGTTTTACGTGTTGTGTACAAATGGTAAATATTTTATTTTACTCTTCATTATTACTAGACAAAGTGATGTAATTACTGTCACAGGCTGTCATGGGAATAGGCGAGGTCGAATATTAAGCAATTTTTCTTTTCAGAGTTTACACAGGCATTCATGGTATGCTCATAATTATATGGCTCGAAATAAAGATATTTGAATTACATTTTAAAGGTCTCTATGGGCGCCGCGAGGCGAGCGCACACGTCCTCATACTTTTAATATTACATAGTTCTTTCTGTATTCTAAGATTACATACAAAATCATGTAAAACATAACAATGTCGCTTTGAATATTCTATATACATATGTCTAATTAGCCCTTTATGTCCCACTTCTTGCCGCTTGCTTTCATGTCCCTTCCGGCAAGTTTGAATATTAGGTACCTAGATATTTTAGTACTTAGTACTATGTTTGTCTTGCCTGCTCAATTTAGATAGGCCTATCAAAATCGAGTTATTTGAGTTTAGTTATAATTGAGCTGAGTTAAAATTGAGTTGGCTTGTTAGCGGACATCGAAAACTCGATGAATAGGTAAACTTTTAGGCTATTCTGGAATGGGAAACAGATTCACTAAAAGCAGTTTTCGAAAAAGAAAAACTTGTACGTATTATCCTCGTTAAGTTACCGTTTAGCCAAATCACCTATGGGAAAATATTGTGCAAGTTTTTATTATTATAAACTACTAGTACCTACTCACGCGGGACTTCGCTCCCGTGGATTCTATCACGGTAAAAACATAACTCTCCTTTTTTGCAGTCGCGAAAAAAGCAGCCTATAACCTTCCTCAAGCTTCAAGCTAATTGCATCCAAATCCACCCAGTACTTTCGAAGATTAGCGCGTTCAAGCGAACAAACAAACAAACTTTTCCGCTTTATAATATTAGTATAGATAATTCCCGTAAAAAATATTCCCGTCCGGTAAAAGCTTCTTTGAAAGTTAAAAATCTGTAAAAACTTGTACTGTCATTTTTGGATGCCAGAAAGCGTTGATCAAAGACACCCTTTTCTCCCCAACCCCGTTTCGTTACGCCATTGAGGTACGCTAGTGGGTATTTATTACAATTGTGATATCAAATATGACCCTATGAGCCTCTTTAACAGCAAGTATAAGTACACGGCCGTTCACAGAGTAGGTACTTATCTAGTTCTCTAAATCTAGTAGGTTCAGGTACCTACACAACCCAACCACATCAACTCCCGAAAGCTATACCTATTCATCAGTGCCACCATCGTAGGGGTAAGCGTCAAACGATGAAATTCAATCAGACCCTTACCTGTCTTGTATCTTTTTAAAAATACCTAATTGTTTTTCTTGCTAGACAAATAAAAATTTCACGTTGATAACTAGGATAAGTCTAGTTGCCAAGCATGCTTGATATTTAATTAGTCAGGTAATAGACTTAATGAATTTTTAATTATTCGCATATCGGGCCGTTTGAGATTTATTTTACAAAACTCAAAACTATTGAAGAATCGACCATAAATTAAATTAAGTATCGATTATGTTTTTAAGTTGTTTTGTTTTATTATGTATGTAATGTTATGCCCCGCATTCACTATAGGTGCGTCAGAGTCGGCACCCTCGTCGCTGGTCGGCTCCCGCTCGGCTTCCCCTGTATGGGGGTTTCACCTGGCGGGGTCAGACCGCCGGGGTGTCGTGAAGAAACGACGCCGAAAATCGGCGTCGCGGCGCGCCTATAGTTATACAATAGCAATTAATCACGCGGGTGTGCGTTTGCCGTTCACTTTTGAACAGGCGCTTAAAACGCACACCCGAACATCTACGCCGCAACTAGGCAATACAACGATGATCCCGTGTTTACGGGATACGGCAGGCTCCCGCGGGAGTGGGGCTAAGCTCCGTGACCGCTCGCCGCGCCCCTGACGGGGCGCAGCGACTGCCCAGACGGTTTATGTATGTAAGTAGGTACTTACTGATCACATAAACCGTCTAAAAAAATGGTCTTGCTTCGCTTCGAACCTTACAGGCTCTTACGCTGAGCTTTAAACTTATTAACAGCATTAATTAAGTAAAAAAACTGAATGCATTCTAAGCATGATTGTATTTATTTAGTTTTAAGTGTAATTTAAAGACTAATTTAATTGCGAACTCGGAGCTCCTGACGCATGGTAGCTTTTTTACACTCATATATTTGACAACTAGCATGAAATCGCGGGTTCTGAAAGTTCCATTAAAATCGGGTCAGCCGTTCCAGAGATTAGCTTCGAATATTTTTATAAAGGCGTTTGTGTTTTGGCGACGTGTAAATAAATATAAGAAATCACAGATATTTTAAAATCACGTTCAGAGACTTTTATTTATGTGTAAAGATAGATGTCGGTAGGTATAGGTGTCTTGGAGACTCGAGAGAGACGTTTGCCAAGCCGTGGGATAAAACAAGAAATGAAGTATTATGTTAGTTGGTCTATAATGTCCTTTCATAGGTTAAGTTTCATAGGTTTCAGAGGTACTAAAAAAACTGTTTTATTCAAAGATTGTGAAAATCAATTATTTTTTAAAGTGTAACCGTGGAGTTTATGGCGTGTTCTTTTCCACAGGAAACGAACAATTCGAACCGTACACTAAAATTCGACCCAACTTCATCACATTCGACTAATAAGTACTGCATACCCATCTACCCTAACTTCCTACTTACCCAGTTTCGAAGCGTCAATAGCCTAATGGATAAAGTGTCGGACTTGTGATCGAGAGGTCGCAGGTTCGAACCCCACCCACTATTGAAGTGAACCCACTCCTGACACAAGCATATTTAGCTTAGTTGGAGGGGTTAACAAGATTGCTAGTAATGTGAAATGCACCCACATTGCTAGTAATAATTAAAAAAAAATCTGAGGAGTTTAATATATAAAATCAAAGTTTTATTGCAATAGGATGAATAGTGAGGGAACGGATAATGTATTACTACAGTAAAAACAAACGTTAATTTTTATATAATAGGTATAATTTATTAAATTTATTTTTGTGATTCATGTACCTACTTTCTTCATTTAGATCCATCCAGGCTAGTGTTGCCCAAACGAGAGTCTCGCAAGAGTCTTGCAATTAGCGATTATCCTATTGCTATTTATTAAACGGATAATCGCTAATTGCAAGACTCTTGCGAGACTCTTGTTTGGGCAACACTACTCCCGTGGATTCTATCACGGTAAAAACATAACTCTCCTTTTTTGCGGTCGCGTAAAAAGTAGCCTATAACCTTCCTCAAGCTTCAAGCTACTTCCATACCAAATTGCATCCAAATCCACCCAGAACTTTCGAAGATTAGCGCGTTCAAGCAAACAAACAAACAAACTTTTCCGCTTTATAATATTAGTATAGATAACGACAAAAAATTTAAAAATGCAAAGTTAGCAAACTTTGTCGTGCAACGGCAAGCGGGCCTCGAGCGAACTTGTCATTGTGTGTGTGACAACGCACACGACTAGCCCGCTGCAGTAAATACCTATTTTCCGCGCGTCTCGTAGGCTCGACACCCTCTTAAAAATACAACATGCATATATTTTATAAAGCGCATTTATATAGCGGAGTGTAGACTCCAGAATAAAAGAAAACTATTTTTTGAAAAATTAATCTGTTTTTAACAGTTATGTGAAAAATCAGTAGTAAAACCACCCGTGACGTTAATAACGGGCCTGCAACGGTTTTTCGTACATTGGATTAAGTTATCCAAGTCTTGCTGCGGTATATTGTCCCAGGTCCGGCTAAGACGCAAAAAAAGTTGCTCTTCCATCGCAATGTTTGCAGGGAAATTCCTCAAAGTCCTTCTTTGGAGCATGTCCCACGCGTCTTCTATGGGGTTTAGGTTAGGCGATTGAGCGGGCCAGCCTAAAACTGATACGTTGTGCTCCTGCAACCAGCTCGTCATCACTCTCGCTGTGTGCGGACGAGCGTTCGTGCATGAACGTGAATTCTTGGCCCATTTGTAGTCGATGGGGGTAGATTATTGGTACTAGCACCTCGTTACGGTATTATTCAGCTGTCATGGTGTTTCTGATCCAAACGAGGTCTGTTCTTCCACCAACACTAATTCCCGCCCAAACCATAATTGTCCCGCCGTGGTATGAATGGAATTCCTAAGGATGTTGCAGACGGCTCTCACGACCAGGAACTCGCCAAAAACGTACTCTACGTGTATAGGGATGGAAATCGAACCGGCACTCACCGGTAAACAGCACTACAGACAACTGGTTATCTTCTCAGAGCAAATGTTCACGAGCCCACTCTAGTCGTCGTCCACGATTTCCGCGACGTAGTGCTGGAGTACGAAGCGGTCTGTGAGCAAGAAGGTTAACTTCATGCAGCCTTCTCCTCACAGTTTGGTCACTCACAAGCAACTGGTGCTCTGACTGGTGCCTCTGAACCAACTGCATAGCCATAACATTCGGTTGTCTTCTCGCGGCAACTTGCAAAAATCATTCTTGTCGTTGAGTGGTTATGCGCTTCCCGCCTGAGTGTCTTTCAGCCACTTCACCAGTAGCACCATAACGTGACCATAACCCGGATATCACGTTTTGTCTTGTTCCAATCTCCTCAGCAATACTCCGTTGAGTAGCCCCAGCTTGGAGTATGCCTACTACCCTTAACATTTCCTCTCTCGTTAAATGACGCCGCTGCATGATGCACACGACAACATTAATTCGAAATTTACCGACGACTTGTTATAAAACTAAAAGGAGATGTTTCATTTTGGGCTACCATTAGTACACCACATAGATAAATATAAAAAATAATAGCAATTATCATAAAAATACCCAAAAAAATATTTGGAGACGGGTAGAGCTGTGATAAATTATTATTTGGGAAGATTTTTATTATGATAACCCTTGTTTTAGGGCAGCCATGACAGTCGTGTTTGACAGATTTAAGTTTCATGACGTTTGATGTCTTTCTGTGAGTCGTAGAGATGGGCAAGCGAAAAAAAAATACATCGATTAATATCGAATCGATATTTTCGATCTATATGAATTATTATCAAGTCAAAAATAGATATTTTCCGTAAAGGTAATGCACGTAGGTAATATTGACTCTAGCCACCGCAGGATCCAGAGTATCGAGGATCGCGAGCCGATCTCCGGCCACCGTAGATGCGCGCTTGCGGACTGCGAGCAGGGATAGCTCACTGTCCGATAAGGACCAGGACCGGGTCGGCTCTAAGAGCTGTCAGCACCAGTGACGGGGCCTCATAGGACTATTGCCGCCGGGGTCGCGGGAATATTCTAACGAGATACCGTGGCCCCGGACCTTAAGGGCAGCTTGAAGGGAACAGGGTGGGTTTTTAGTCAGTAGAAGTCTGACACGCCCTTTGCTTCGCGAGGCCAAGAAAAGAAAACTAATCTGAAGATATATGCATATTTTGATAGCGCAAACGTGCTGACGATCTGGTGCGACATTTGAACTACTCCCCGGATCTGACAAGATTAATGTAACTAAGACCAATAGTATACTAAAGTGAATTAAAAAATATCGATTTATTGAGATTTAAAATATTGTCTATATTTATCGATTATTTTATGAAAAATATCGATATTTTTACCCACGCCTAGCGAGTCGTTGAGTTATACCTATATTGCACATTGTTGGATTGAATGTTTTCGGAGTTTTTAATGATTATTTTGTTTTGCGACCCAGTTTATTTCTAAAGACATTGATTTCGCCTGTGATTTAGATATCATCGTTTAGGTACGGTATTCTACAATGACAAGTTCAGTTTCAAGTATGTTAGCTTTAATCCGTGCATTTACTTATTATTTTGTTAACATGCTATTACTATATGATGTTATCTTCCCACTTTCCATATTCTAATAGATTTTTACTCATATTTATTCCAGTTTATGTACAATGGCGTGCCTGCAGTGTACCTCTGTTATAGATGAAAATGAACTATATTTTGGAGAGCATAGAAGCACTGGCTTTTTTCTTGTCAATACTCCATAAGGGATGATGCTGAATAAATAAAAAATATTTATATTTAAGTCTCTTCAAGTTGTTTTATTTATATACTTCTTATGGCTGGTTTTTCATCCTCTCAATGTCAACAATTACAGAACTTATTTGGAGTTTTATAGGAGTAATAGTTATCTACAGCTCACAGAACAGCTCACTACTCTCCTATGCATTATCGAAGTCCAGAGATTATTGACAAGCACTAAAGAATGAAACAGCACATTTTGCTACACAAAGTAACATTCAAGCCTTCGTTTATTGTTTCCAATATAACCAATCTTTAGCTACTGAAATATGTATTAGGTAAGAGATGTGCCGCCATAAAGCAGTAATATAATTATCCTGTGGTCTTATTTTATAAGTATAACTAAGTATTTTCGGAATTCGTATGTTGATATTTTATTGTATTTATAGTTACAATAACCTCCTCTTTTTGTCGTCGGTTGAAAATATCCGTCGACATCCGAGACGTCAAAAACACGCTCCGTCAAACCGACATGTCAAAATGACATTCGCATCACTGTTTATTAGCAAAATGGCTGATCCGCCATATTTATTGTGTTGCTCTCCTCGACGGAGTTAATTTGAATATCACACTAAAATAAAGCGAAATCATAGAAAATTAATATTAAAAAACGGTTACTACATTATACAGCTATATTTACATGTGGTGTACTAATGGTAGCCCAGGCTCCATACATTTCTGGAACATCTCCTTTGACACAAACAAATAGCCAAAAACTACTATAGGTAAATGAAACCTTCGGACTTCGCTACCATTATCTTTTGTTTTTAATTTATTTTTTCAAATTCAAATTTAGAATCGTTCAAAACGGTTTACAAAATAAGCTTTCTTCAAAAGAATTTAAAACTGGCCAGTATTTTTTGAATTTAAGATCTTTATACAATAAACTTTTTAGCAAAAAATAGGAAGGACGGAAGGCGGTGTCAAAAAAAAGAAAATAAACAAAAAAGAAAATATACAAATGACACCGACTACTGAAATTAAAGTTATTTTTACCTTTGTAGTGTTTTTATATGGAAGTCGGTTTTATTTTTTGTTAAAAAGTTTTTTTCACGCTTTTAGTGGGTCGGTTTGTAATTTATGTAGTTACAAAAGCCAAAATGTCAACTACTTATCACCTTTTACAAAATATTGCTTTTCCCGATGCAGAGTCGTTAATTTTTAAGAAGTCCTCCTGGTTCTTCATCATCAGCTCTACATGATCACCATATGCATTGTGACGAGCATAAAGTGCTTAACATCCTTATTCCAGTAATCGAATCGCAATCCACGAAATAATCATTATTGAGTAGTTTCGATGGCCATCTGTGGTCTTCATCATCAGTTCCACTTCCCCAAATGGTGCTTTAGGTACTATAAAAAATACCCGAAACGCTATAATAATAATAATAATAATAAAATGTTTATTCAAAATCTTAAGGTAAATGTTAAATACAATTTCACTTAAATCTACATTAAGTTCACACATGGCATGTGCCTGAACTAGGTAATCCTGTGTTTCAGGCGAGAATAGGTATTTATATTTTTTTAAATAATCACATTTATATAAAATAAACTGTATATGGTCATCTTAGGTAATGTATAAAGGTGTAAATAATATGAAAATAATCTTAGTTCTTAATCTTAATTACATTTAAATAAAATACGAACTATCTCTATTTTAGTACTAGTAATAACTTTTCTGTGTCTTCGTATGACATACTTTGTAGAGCTTCCTTGAGAGTCTTCTTGCAGTTACAATAATTTAGGGAATAAATGTTTAATTTTGCGTTTAGTCTGTTATAAAGTAGTGGTCCAAGAAACATATAAAATTTGGTTGTGAAAGCATGTTTTGTACTTCTTTTAAGGCAAACTAAATCTTTCCGTCTTTTTTTAGTAAATTCAGTGCAATAGGGAAGCGCTGTGTGTTGTTTTAGTACGGTGTTCATTATAAATAACTGACGAACTGTTAATACTTCACAAGATTTATAGAGAAGGTTAGTGGGAAAAAGGAAAGGGCGACAAGTAGACACCTTGAGGATAGCTCTTTGCGCTCTCTCGATGGGTAGTAACAAAGTTTTACCTGCCCCGCCCCATGAGGTAATGCAATACGTCAAAATTGACTGACATAGAGCAAAGTAAACTTGCCTTATTAGTTTCGGGTCTGCTATATATCGCAGCTTTTTAAATATGAATATAAGCTTACGAATTCGACTATTTAAAGCTTCTATGTGTGGTTTGAAAGTAAGGGTGTCATCTATAATGATACCCAGGTATTTTATTTTGTTAGTAATTTTAATATGGGGACACATGCACTGACCATTGAGAGGGACTGAACAACAATGAGCATACAACTTTGAGGCAATGGTAGGTGTTTGTTTCCGCATCGAAAATTTAATGAAATTTGTCTTTTCCGCATTAAGGGTTAGTGAATTTTGTTGAAGCCAATTATTTACAATATTGAACCCATGTTGCGCAAGTTTGTAGACTTCACTTTCTGAATCAGCCGAAAAAAGTAGAGCAGTGTCGTCAGCGTAAGATATGATAATGCCATGATGTAGCTTTAGATTGCAAAGATCATTTATGTATATTAAGAACATAGTAGATGCTATAGGTGTGCCTATAACATTTGAAGAGTTCCCTCGATTACTCCAGCTTCCCATCATCAGATCCTGATTTCATAACAATGGGACCAACTAGAAAGTATACCCTTTCAAACGAAAAAAGAATTTTCCAAATCGGTCCAGCCGTCTTCGAGTTATGAGGTAAGTAACATACATATAAAAAAAATGATTTTTGGCACAGATAAAATTTATACAAGAGAAGGAGTGCAGAAAGCTAATATTTCTATAACACCGATCAAACTTAAAATCTAAATGGATTAGGATTGAATTAAAATGGATTAGGGTCGAGTTTTGGCCACTGGTTTTAATTTAATAATTCATTTTATGTTCAGTCTTACTTCTTACTATCTTACTTCTTGCTATCTTACTTCTTACTTCTTACTAATCTTACTCTTATAATATTATAAATCCGAAAGTTTGTGAGGATGGATGGATGTTTGTTACTCTTTCATGCAAAACTACTGAACGGATCTGAATGAAATTTGGTAAGTAGATAGTCGACATCGTGGAATCCATCCCACATGGGATCGGGATATTATGCGGGAACATCCTACCACGTGAACGAAATCGCAAACAGAAGCTAGTAACAATTATGTACACTCTTTTCTTCATAATCGTCAGACCATATGATTAAATATAAAATCATCTACTAACAGTCGCACGGGGCTTCGCTCCCGTGTACTTTATCATGACAAACACATTATCCTCCTTCTTGTGCAGTCGGGTAAAAAGTAGCCTATAACCTTCCTCGAGCTTCAAGCTACTTCCATGCCAAATTTCATCTAATTCCACCCAGTACTTTCGAGGACTAACGCGTCTAGACAAACAAACTTCCCGATTTTTTTAAATATTTTTTTTGTTCTCTGCCAAACATGATCTGCAACATCTGCCAAACTGCTAAGCAGTTTGGCGGCAGTACGTTTTTTGTTTATTGAAAATAGGTTCGCGTTTGACCACTGTCTCACCTGATGGTAAGTGATGATGTGATCGAAGATGGAATTCGCATGCATTAATACATTACATTCAGATTCCACCGTATCGTGCGGACGTGTTTCTTGCGTTCTTAATATAAGTACTCCGAAATATTATTAAAAATGTCTATGGACTGTCGAGCTTGTGGTGATTTAGTGCCAGATGGATTATTTATGAAGTGCTCCAAAAAACAATGCATGAAAGTGTACGATATTAAGTGTCTGGGTATTGCAGAAGAGGAGTTCCATTCTTTCTCCAAGGAACGAAAGCTTGAATGGATATGTCCTGAGTGCGTTTGTTCAAAACCCAAACGAAATGACCCCGATACACCCGTCCGGAGCTCCTTCCAGATGGAAACAGACGAGACAAGCGCCTACGTCAACACCCAAAGAGGGAGTCGTTTGAAACCAACTGCTGATGTATCGATCGTCGAGTGCGATCACGATAGCGTTTTGCTGTCGGAGTTTAGACAGTTTAGACTGGAAGTGCTTCAACGTTTAGACATGCAGGCTAAGTTATTTAAACACCTTCAAGAAGTATGTTATTCCACGAAAACAGAATTGGAAGAATTAAAAGAAAATATGAAGGTATTTCAAGAAAATATTCCTCAACAGAACTTGTTTAATAGCAACCAGCCAGGTAGGAGCATGAAGGGTACATCAAACTGCTCCAAATCTGGTGCTGAGGCAACTAACCAAACCCCTATTCCAACTTCATTTGCTGTTGTAGCCCGTAGTGATTATAAAGTAAAGAAACAAAATACTACTTCTACCCGCGTCACATCTCAAACTACTGAGGCCCCAAAAACAGCGTCGGTGACCGTATCCGTTGCAGAATCTCCAACTATTTCTCAACCAATTAAATCAACTCAAACGTTTCTGCACAGTGAGTTTAATAGTAGGGAAGACAAAAACGAAGAAAATGGATGGACAACGGTGCGTAGAAATAAAGGAAACCTTAAATCTAAAAATGTTCAGCGAGGAAGAAATTCCGACTTAGTAGAAATACAGGCTACAGAAAAAAAGAAGCATCTTCACGTTTGGCGATTGGCTGTAGACACTACTGTGGAAAAGCTGACATCGCATGTGAAAGGGGTATGCGGTTCAGAAGTAAGTGTCAAGGTTGACAAAATCAAACATAAAACTGAGAGAGATTATGCGTCTTTTATCATCACTGTATCGGAGTCAGTATATGTAAAATTATGTCAGCCAGAGATGTGGCCAGTCAATGCTGAATTTGCCGAATGGATTTGGTTTCGTAAATCAACCAGCAAGCCAATTAGAGAATAACATAATCAGCTTCGATTTTTATTACCAAAATGCAAGAGGTCTTCGAACAAAGTTAAGCAGTTTTTGTAACAATATAGAATCGTTCCATGCCGACATATTTGCAGTAACGGAAACGGGATGTAATGATTCAATAAAGGATGCGGAGATCGTACCACCGGGCTACCAAATTATACGATGTGACAGGGCGGACGGGCGCAAGCAAGGCGGCGCGTTTCTCGTGGCCACACACGGACTCGAGCTTCGAAGAGTGAATACACCCGGTGACGTCAACATAGATAACTGCTCATTTGAACTCGTTAGTGTGACCGTACATGTTAAGCGTAGGTTTATGTTTTTGTGTTGTGTTGTTTACATACCACCCAAGACTAACGAATACGAATACATGATATTTTTTAGGATAATAGAACAATTGTGTGTTAAATATAAGAATGTTATTGTATTGGGTGATTTTAATTTAAACTCAAGTCATGATAACACTAAAAATTATTTTGAATTTTTTATGTCTTTTTGCGAATTTGCCCAAATGAATAAAATACCCAACTGCAGTGGGAGACAATTGGATTTAGTGTTGTGCTCGTTATGTTTGTGTGAGAACGTGAAAGTGTGTGAGGCGGACGAAGTCCTAGTGCCCGTGGACGCGTACCACCCGCCACTCGCGATAACCCTACAACTCAATGCGGGCGAGAGGCGCGCTCCACCACCGGTCTCCGAGGCCGTATCTCCGGACCGTCAGGTACCCGTTAGCCAAAGTGAACCACAATGGAATTTTTATAAAGCCAATTATTATTTGTTATACTCTTCTATAGCGTCCGCTGATTGGAGTCCAATGTATAGTATTCAGGAACCGGATGAAATTTTAGAGTGTTTTTACAATATTTTGAATAGTATTATAGAAAATTGTGTACCTAAGAAACGGCCCAAAAGCACGTACACGCGTAGGTATTGCTATCCGGAGTGGTATACTAAGGAAATAATCTCTGATATACAATTAAAGGCAAAACTTCACAAACAGTATAAATCGTCCAGATCACGCGACGATTACGATATTTTTTCCGCATGTAGGGCGCGTATTAAAGAAAACATTTCCAGGGAATACCTAAAACACCAGGATAGGATTCAGAAAACCTTAGCAAAGGATCCCAAGTTGTTTTGGAACTATATTAGGACTAAAAACAATTCCACAACACAAACTAAAATTATAAAAAAAGGGTCAGTGCTATCCAATTCAGAATGCGCGACGGAATTTGCCAGATATTTCTATTCGGTCTATAAGGAGGAGCCAGCGCGGCTTGACGTGAACGAAGCGGTGGAGGCCGGTGGTGCAAACAGCTCGCGCGTGCACGTCCCTCAGCTGACACTTGAGCAGGTGCGGGCGGCCCTGGCTCGTCTCAAGCCCAAGCGCTCAGCAGGCCCGGATGGGATCCCGGCATTTGTAATGCGAGATTGCCGATCGGTACTGGCGGAGCCACTCGTACACATTTTTAACAGGTGCCTGGATACATCCTATTATCCAGAACGTTGGAAGGTCTCCCGCGTGATTCCAATTCCAAAAGGGGGTGACTTAACAGCAGTCGAGTCTTTCAGACCAGTAGCTATTCTATCGACACCGGCGAAGCTGTTTGAATCAGCTATTCAGCGGGATGTCCAGGAGCAGGTTGCTTCGCAACTATCAGACGCGCAACATGGCTTCCGACCTGCGCGTAGTACAACCAGCAACCTCTTGAGCGCCATGACGTACCTGGTTCCTCATATTGACGCGGGAGTGCAGGTGGACGCCGCCTACTTTGATTTTAAGAAGGCATTTGACCTAGTGGATAATGATGTCTTACTATCGAAGTTGGCGAAGGTCGGTTGCACTCCGAAATTGCTCCAGTTCTTTGCAAGCTATATGAGGGACAGGAAACAATACGTGGAGTACTGTGGTTGTCGGTCGGAGCCTTATTTCACTAGGTCGGGGGTGAGTCAGGGCAGCAATGTAGGGCCATTACAATTCATCATTATGATCAATGACCTACCTGATGTGGTCCGTGACGCCAGGTGTCTGCTATTTGCGGACGACCTCAAGTTGCTCCTGGCCATCGAAAACAAAGAAGACTGTCACCGCCTTCAGCGGGATATTGATCGCGTATTTGAGTGGAGTATAAAAAACAAATTGCAATTTAATGTTACGAAATGTTCCATGCTAACATTCAGTCGAGCAAGAACGCCGCTTCACTACAGCTACAAACTGGACGACCGGCTTTTGAAGAGAGAGGAAGCAGTGCGAGACCTTGGCGTCCGTATGGATTCACAGCTCAGATTCCGAGAGCATGTAATTAATGTTTGTAAAAAGGCTTACAAACGGCTGGGATTCGTGCTTCGCAGGGCAGCATCTTTTACGAATGTTAAGGCTATTTCAGCATTATACAACGCGCTAATAAGGAGCCAGTTAGAGGGAAATGCAGCTGTATGGGCTCCGCATGAGGCGAAATACAGTGTAATGTTGGAGCGCATACAAAATAAATATCTTAGATACATGTACCTCAGAATTTATGGGGTGTACCCTCTTTATCCCTTGATGTATCCAACCTTGTTTGTTTTAGGCATGGTGGGATACATCAGGTTGGAAACGAGAAGGGATCTAGCATTGGCATCGTATGTCCTTGGAGTATTGCGGGGTAACACAAACAATCCGAGTGTGTTACAGAACATTGGTTTGTTCGTGCCCGATGGGTATGCGCAGCGCCGTAGACGGCCTGACTTGTTTGCACTACCGCGTGGTCGAACAAAACTAATTGCCAATGTCCCACTATCGCGGACTATGCGCACACTGAATCGGGTTGCTCACGATATAGATCTGTTCTCTTGTTCACTGAGCGAGTTCGCAAAAGTAACTTTACATATTTTATGCTATGAAGTAGTGAGATGACTAGTTAACGATTATTTCTATTGATAATTATTGTATGCTATTGATTGTTTTTTTTTCTTTTTTAATTTTTTTTGACTGTTGATTGACTGTTTTTATTTATTATTTTTGATTGACTATTTTTGATTGATTATTTTTTATTTTTTTATTGACTTTTTGATAAATTATCTTTTTATTTATTTTTGATTGACTATTTTTGACTGATTATTTTTTATTTATTATTTTGATAGATCATTTCTTATTGTTTTTCTATTGATTATGATTTTATTGATTCTTTTTTTTTGTATGATTATCTGAACTATTGAATTGTATTGAGTCTATTTAATGGGCTAATGAACATATTTTTTATTTTTATTTGTGATTTAAGCATTTTCTTATTCTTCTACACTATCACTTTGGGAATGCCTGTAAAGATAGCTGTATGTATGTACTGAAATAAATAAATAAAATAAATAAATAAATAAATTATATCCACTATTTTAGGTTAACAACTAAAACTAATTAAAACAAAACTTATACAATTATTATAATTTAGAAAAATACTAGTATAGTATATCTATATTCTATCTAAAATTATACAACGTGTAACGGCAACCCCATATCTATTCAAAAGGGCTGAAGACATTTGGTATGGAATCTCTATGCACAGTGTCAGCTCAAAATAAGTGACTCAAAGAATTGCTACTACAAACTATAAGTCTGTTATCATTTATGTTTCTTGAATAGCAATCATAACAAGCGCTACGAGTGAGGGTCAATAACCTTCCACGTCACTTGCCAGTAAAATTCGGTCTCTGATATCAACGTATTGAAATTTCTAATAAGTTCCACACATGTAGACATAAGATTACAAAACCCTTGCCATATCGTTTGTTATCATCCATAGAAGCCGTGCACTTGATATATACATTTATAGCCTTTATATTACACGTTATATAACTCCTACATTTTTAAATTTTGCAATCCCACTGTAATTACTATTATGTCCTACTCTAAACCCTAAAAATAGTATTTCTGCTACGCCGTAGTCAGCCGTAGTAGCTCGTAGCAAACCGTAGGCTACGTAGCAAGTTACGAGGCTGCATGTAGGATGTAATTTATTACAACAACAAAGGTCGGTACGTCTTTGATACTCTCGTAATATGTATAGTACATGCACCGCTATCAGACCATAAAGCTCCTGAGCCGAATACCTTGGCTTCACGTTGTTTATACTCTAGGAAAAATGTTTATTTACCTATTGCTACTTATCTCCGTAGACGCCGCGCTGCCTATGCCAAACGAATTCTAATAGTAAGTTAAGTGTGTACTAACATCAGGCGTATTATAAGTTTAAACAATAGGTTATTTTTTCAGTAAAGTGAATTACACAAATGTAGGTAGCCACTAGCTCATCAAAAAGTTCTGAAACTTTGACAAAAGTTACCTAAATAAGTATTGTTTAGGTATCTAAAAGTTTACAAAAGAATATTTTAAAGAGGTTTGTAAAATATAATAATTTTAATACGAGTTAATAATCTGTATGCATATTAGTTCTGTGACATACTTTTTAGGGTTCCGTAGCCGAGTGGCAAAAAACGGAACCCTTATAGTTTCGTCATGTCTGTCTGTCTGTCTGTCCGTCCGTGCGTCTGTATGTCACAGCCATTTTATTCCGAAACTATTAGGACTATACATGTGAAACTTGGTAGGTAGATGTATTCTGTGAAGCTGTTTCCGATTTTAAGAAAAAAAAAAACATTTTTTATTTAGTTATCTAATAAATAAATTACTATGTAGAAAAAAAAGGGGTCTCCCAGACATGGAACAGAACCTGAATTTTTTTAAAAATTAAAACTATGCGTGTGTGGTATTTATAGACACGTCTTTAAAAATGACATTGAGGTTTATAAAACAACTTCTTCATAAAGTGAATCGTTTAAAAGATATACGCTTCAAAGTTTTACCAAAATGTGTGTCTTATGTCCTCCCTCTAACTTCTATAATAATAGGGTGAAAAATCTAAAAAAATATATGCTGTGGATCTAAATGTAAACTTTCAACATATTAATAACATATTTTCTAAAACCGCAAATATAACTTTGTAATTCATACAAACACTATGAAAAACAAAATTATTTAGCGTAGTTACTACGGAACCCTTCATGGGCGAGTCTGACTCGCACTTGGCCAATTTTTATATTTTAATTGTCTGCTATAGTCCCTGAACGTAAAATTACCGTATCCATTTCATAAAATTATTCCTCAGCTAGAATTTTGCTGAACCGTAGAATTTTATTACAGAATAAAAGGCAGCAAATGACCCCTACTTTTTTATGCTGCGATAAAATACCACGTTTACCTGGGACCGCAGAAAAATAAGAGTGGTAAACCTAGTCTCTTATATTCGTATTCAATATAAATACCATGTATGGGTAGGTACAATAGCTTCATCTATTACTGAGTATCTTAGACCTCTCTTGTTTCTTTTCTTTTTCCTTCGGTGCTTTTCAACCGATTTCCAAAAAAGGCCGAGCCTCTCAATTCGCTTCAATATTTTTTTTTAATAATTATCTTCATTGTGGGATCCGAGACAGTTGAATCGTTTCTTCCGGATTTGTCGAGATTGTTGACTTGGCAGCAGGAGAATTCCTGTTGATCCTAGTACTCAGGAGTTGTAGTGGTTGGGATTAATACGGTGGTCATGTACTAAATATTTAAAAAAAACTTTCTCTTGTCAGGTTTAACTAAAGTGGCAACATACGACCCGTTTTGAACGGGACTGCCCATTTTATCGGTCACCTGTCCCGTTGTCGCCAAACAAAAGCCCGGGTCTGCAACTACTTCCATGTCGAATTTTATCAAGGTCGGTTAAGCGGCTTCGCCGCGCAAACAGACTGGCATTTATAATAATATTAGCAGTTTAGAAGAGAAAAATATGGTCAGTATAACCATGGTAATATTATATGTATATTATTACCGTGGTATAACCGACAAGTACATTTACTATATGTTCGTTGGTATTACGGTAAGCAATAAAGATGTCCACGATACACGATTACTAATTCAACATATTTTTTGTGTTGCGTATCCTTATCTGAAATTCACGTATAAATTCCCTAATGTAACCATCAAATGTACCGCCAAAAAGTCAATAAGACGAAATTAATTAATAATCCACCTGCGGAAAGTACAGTCGTTTATAAAACTATATTAACAAAGACAATTTCAAGGACTATGATTTTTCTCTAAGAGCTACAGTTTTGATCACGGTAACTTTTATTACAGATTTAAGCTCATTTAGGTATGATTATGTTGTAAAGTATTTACTTTTTACCTATTACAAAAAGAAATATTAACATCGTCTGTATGTTTCATAATTTCGAAGATAGTTTAATTCGCGAGCAATGCAGAAAACCAAAGAAATCCTCCTTATTTAAATAATTGCATGCAGTAATTGTATGCTAGTCTCACCGCAATTCTTACTGTCACCTATAGCACAAAGGAAATTCGGGTTTTAGACGACAGTGTAATGTTTTATCTTTTGCTGAGCTATAAGTACCTATTTACTTTTAACCTGAAATGACACTGAAACCATTACAACAAAGCGCAGACTTCACCCCGCGACTGTACCAGCACGTTGTCAAAAAAAGTAAAGTTGAACGCGCAAGTCTACGTGGAGACTCACGTAGAGGCAGACCTCGTCACTTCGTTTGCGCTGCCCTGTCGAACGCACGCGGCTGACTCGCCGGCCCGCGCCCAACTCCTCACGTTTCATCAGAGAAAATGCCTTCTTGGTGGGACTACCTCCATTTCAACCGACAGTACCACAACAAAAGGAACTTAGAGGAAGGCCTTTTTCAAATTGCTTCGCAAACCTGCAATATTTTGGTCAAAGTTAACAACACCAACAACATTAATTTGACGAGGAATAATCGGAGTGATGAGTACGGTTGTGCCGGGCCCCCTAAAAACAAAAGCTCCATGCAGATCTGCGTCCCCAAGTTCCGGAAGAATTCAATCACTTCGGGCTGCAATCCCGGACTGTCGGTAAGTAACTTTTTGTCAACTTTTCGAACTAATTATCAAGTAATATGTTGTATGTATATCTCTTTTGATTTAGTAAAATAAACATTTCAATTTAACATAATGCAAAGTTCTCCGTCAGCCCTTTTTTATTAGCGCACTGAAACTGGGTCATCACCGACCTAGTATTTGTAATCGTAAAAGAAAAGTTGCATTCTCATTTGCGTAAATATAGTAAACTGACGTCTGTGAGTTAAATACAGTGAAAGTAATAAGTATAAATGAAAATGACATTGTAAAAGCGGTTGACCGGGCGCGCGCGTAAACTTTTTGAACGATACATAACTTACGTCCTTCCTTGTCTTGAGTGTAAAAGATGCATAGGCGCGCACGGCGTGTGTAGTCCACCAGTATAGTTCAGTGGTGATAAACGATATCCGACATCGGTGCTAAAGCGTGGGGAGTGCCGCGGAGTGAATTGTATCACTGTCACTGAAATATTCGCAAGCTGATTCCGTTTGAGGTGGGCGAGCTTGGTGGCTGGTGTGGATTATGTTGTGTTTATGTTGTTTTTTATGGCGGTGTGCGGCGATGCGACCGTTGCTACCATATCGATTTTGTGTGAAGGAAGACATCGGTCGCAGCAGACGCCGGCGGCTGACATTCGACCTTGTTCCAATTATTCACTTAAAATGAGGTTTTATTTGCTGTATTTACTCTATTTAGGATATAAATTCATTTAATCACATTATTTATCAAACAATGTACCTTTTTTAAACTTTATTTACTCTGCTCACTTACTCATTAATCATTCATAAAAAAGTTTAAAATGCGTTTCATAATTAATATTCTATTACCACAAAAGCAGCTATATTGCATTTTAGCACGAAAGTTAAAACGATCAATCAAAACATTTATTAGTAATTGCTTGTGTGGGTGTTTGTCGTCTGTTTTACTAAAATTGTTGGACTGAGTGTGATTTGAATTCACCCGTCAAGAACTTTGAGGTTGTTGATGTGAACACTGTAACAAACTTACAATAATTACGAGTAAATTCTGTATAATTTTTATGACAATATTTAGCTATGACACTGCAAATAAATATAAAAATATATGTAAAAAATTACGAAGTCAGAAGATTAGACTCTAGTTTTTAGTTAAATTCTACCAACTATAGCTACATTGTAAGCAATACATTCAATCATCATAGCAAAAGGATTCCCTGCTTTCTTCACATATTTTCTTACACACTTTATCAACACCATCATCTTTCTGCCCTTAACTTTTCTCACTTATCACCATTCTGTCCAACCAATCGTCACTCTAATACTTCTTTTCTGAAATAATTATCACTTCTCACAAAAGCTCTCCATCCATTCATAACTTTTACGTAAAATGCGCTTCATTTTCCCCCTTTTTTATGGGGAGAATATCATCGATTGCCTCCTCCCAGTCTGGGTGGACTAAAAACCCACCCTGTTTCTTCAGCTGCTTGCGTTCGGTAGAACCATAGAAATATAAAATACAGGGTAGAACCTTACCGCAACACCGGTATTTCCTCGTCTTCACTTTCCATTACTACGTTTTCCTTTCATTGCCGTCACTTTTAACCTTCCTCTAGTATACAAATTTCTTCCATCTCAACATTCTTACGTTATATGTATAACACCTACATATTAAAATTAAAAATTAAAATTAAAATGAATTTATTTCAGGTCCAAGACCCATAGAAAATAAAATAAAGATACACAAATTTAAACAATTGCTCGGCTTCCTAATTTAAAATACAAATGGAGAAATTTACATATAAAAAGATTCAAAGATATATTAAAAGTCAATTAAAGTAATAAAAAATAAATAAAATAATGTCAAATTATGAAATTAAATACAAATTAAATGTCAAATTAAAAGTCAAATTAAATTCCAAATTAAAAGTCACATTAAATATGTACAGGTGTCATCCGTTTTAACATAAATACAGCGCTACATTTTTACTTAGTATTCTTCTGTATTCAAAAAACATAGGTATTACATTCTGTTTCATGTCGTTAGTTAGATTGGCCAACTGATATTTAGAAGTAGGCTAGCTTTACATTAGCATATCACAAAAACCTTTCGGTCTGCAAAGGTCAGTCCACCACAGTTTTCCGTCGGTAGACTCAATTTAGTTTTCTCTATAATCCTAACAAAAAATCTAATCTTTTAAAACATCACGACAAAAAATAGGAAAATAATTTTAGTACAAACGAACCCTGCTTGCTTTATGTAACGTACCCTTTATTTATACAAACATAGCTTAATAATTATGGTTTGGACTATAGATTTGGTCTACAAAATTCGTAGCGGCCTACGAAGTTCGTAGCACGTCTACGAGTTTGCTACTCTTACTAAATAGAGCTTGAAATTGAGCGATTTAATGTTCGGTATTTTGCATGGAGGTAATTGAATCCTTCAAGAAATACGATTTACCTCTACATTCTTAGCACCCAAACTTTTGCCCGCCTCGAAACATCACGTTTTCAAGTCTAAGTTGTTATTCATTGACTTGACATTTGTCGAGTGTTTTTTCCCGTTGTCATTACATCAGCAGAGGAACTTCAAATTGACTTCGAAAATTAGCTTTCGATTGAAGGGTCAATCCAATGAAAAGGGACAGCCATTAAAAATAACTAAGCAATAAATAAATTGCAATTTTAAAATAAGATTAATAAAACATTATCTTTCGCAATAGCTGCATATAAGTATTTATAATTATTGATAATTTAATACGAATATTCTCTAGTTTGTATTATTGGGATTTTAGTTTACCAATTAATTTTGTATTTTGTTTTTCCATTCCCACTTCTCTCACACGCGCACTCTTAAAAATAAAGCTGCACCGCTGTTTAATAATTCACATCTCTAAAAATGCACTTCTATCCTAAAAATACGCGTATAGCCTAAAAATTGACGGTGCTCTCTAAATATAATAACCTTAAAATGACACATGATAGTGTCATCTCAGAAATCTGTGGCGTTAACAAGGAACTTGTACCTAAACGGCGTTAAACAACCTTTGGCTAACCCCATCTCACTTTATAGAGGTGTAAAAAACATCGTAAAAGCTCACGTATAGAACTTTTACTGTACAGAGGTTTTATGCGATCAATTGCCGGCTGGCTAAAGGCTGGCTTGAATTACCGGTGATCACGCCGCGATAATATTGATTCCACGAAAGATATTGTTCGCAATGATTTCTAACCATTTTTACATTAACTATAGTGGTCATGTTATGAACCTATAATTGGAAATGCAAAATGAATGCATGCATAGAGATAGTATTTATTTTTAGATTTGCATGTAAAGCATTATATGTTATGTAACGTGAACGTTATTAGAAGTTATTTCAAATTGAAATATTTTGTAGAAAAGGTTACATATATAAATAAATAAATTTGAAATTAATTTTATTATTAATTTAAAAGCAGTGACCTAAGAAAGTAGTGGCCTAGTGTATATAGGAATGTCTGAGGAGGTATGTGTAGATCGTGAATTTGAATCCAGACACTGCTCTCAAAAAGATAGAGAAAAACATCGTTAGGAAACCGGCATAGAATAAGACCGAAAATCGAAAGACAATCGACATCAACCAACCCACATTACGCCCCAGTACCTCTCATAGAGAGAATATTTGTATCAATCAATCAATCAATCAAATATTTTATTGTGGATCATAGGTAGTACATAATACAGGTCTTACATAATAATACAGATCAGCTATGTCCCGCCCTTAGGGCATACAATAGTCATAAAATAAATTAAATTACATTAAAACATTATTACCTCAAATTGCTTATTAATAGGAATTACATATGAAAAATAAGGCAAAAAAAATAAATAATTCATAGGTACATATCAGTTGGTCACTGAACACATGAAGACTGAGGGAGACTGTATTGGAGCAGTGATTTGTCTAACAGGAAGTCTTTTACAGAGTAGTAGCACTTGTTTACTAACAGATCATGGAGATTCTTTTTAAATTGTCTCATTTCCGGAATTATTCTAATCGGCCCCGGAATATTATTATAAATACGTGAAGCTGTACAAAAGATACTCTGATGCATTAGGTGAGTCTTGCTAGATTCTGTTCGGAGTTGGTCCTTGCGCCGTATACGCGTGTAGTAATTATACATGCCAATATTATTTTTTACAAATACTGCAGCTTCAAATATATAAACACAGGATAGTGTTAATACGTTCATCTTTTTAAAAAATGGCTTACATGACTCAGTTTGCTGTATGTTAAATATAGCCCTGATGCAACGTTTCTGTGCAATGAAAGCCTTGTCCTTGTCTGTACTGTTACCCCAGAATATTACACCGTATCTGAGGATAGAGCTAACGTAACCATGGTATCCAAGCATTGGGAACGTTATAGGCTGATTAAAATTGTAATATTTTATCCATAGAAATATTTTGAGGTGTACAATAAAGTATATAATAAATAAATAAATATTTTATTAAAATGATATTGAAAAATATATTATGGCCATATTCGAATCCCAACTTAAATCCATTCGTGATGAGAAAATGCGGTGTCACAATAACAATATGGGTACTACAAAGCAGGTTAGATATTGCATTGACTAAATCCCTAACACGTGAACTTTCATAGTTGAGAAATTAGATCCCGAAGAGCAGCGGTGCAATAAGATGAAATACTGTATACGAGTATATATCAGAATCTACAGTGTGTATATGTTTTGGCTACAATTAGATCATCAGAAAAACTTGATTGGTAATTGGCAATATCAATGCAAAAAATAAGTGATGGGCTCGAGGTGCTTGCTCTGTAACATCTTCGCTATATTTATGTTCCATTTGTGATAAAGGTAGTCAGGAAACCGACCACATCAAGGGGATGGAATTTAAAGATAAGATAAAAGAAGTTAGATTTTTATTTTTGAAAGGCTTGAAGCTTCTATTAAATTCTTTTCTTTTTTGTCGGGGAATTAACATCACAGTCATGATCCTGCCCGCTAAAGTGGAGCGGTAGGACGTGTCAAACTTCTGCTAATAACTTATCGTATTACTTTAGTTACCGCGTTAACGAGACACCGTGGCCCCAGAACGCACGGGGCGTTCTGGGGCCGCGGTATCTCGTTAGAGCATACTTGCAACCCCGGCAGGTTCTATCGGGCGCCGTCATTAACGACAACTGCTCTGAGATGCGTACGTTGATTCGGGGAAACTCAAAGTCTTAAAAAAAAAATTTAGCAAAAAATAGAACCGACTTCCATATCAAAACACGACAAAGCCAAAAAAAAATTTTTAGCAAAAAATAGAACCGACTTCCATATCAAAACACTACAAAGCCAAAAATAACTTTAATTTCGGTAGGCGGTGTCTTTAGTTTTGTATATATTTTCGTTTTTCCGGTTTGTAATTTATCTAGTTACAAAAGCCATAATTTCAACAACTTATCACCTTTTACAAAATATTGCTTTTCCCTGTGCATAGCCGTTAATTTTTGAGGAGTTTTCCTGATATTTGACCATCAGCTCTACATCACCATATGTATTGTGACGAGCATAAAGTGTTTAACATCCGTACTCAAGTAATCGAATCGCAATCTACGAAATACTTATTATTGAGGAGTTTCAGTGGCCATCTGTGGTCTTCATCATCAGTTCAACTTCCCCAAATGGTACTTTTCGGAAGCAACTGCTCAAGGTACTATAAGAAATACCCAAAACGCTATAGGTGTGCCTATGATATTTGAAGAGTTCCCTCGATTTCTCCAGGATCCCATCATCAGATCCTGATTTCGTAACAATGGGACCAACTAGAAAATATACCCATTCAAACGCAAAAAGAATTTTTCAAATCGGTCCAGCCGTCTCCGAGTTATGAGGTAGACGAATTGTAAATTGTTGACAGGCCCGTTGGTATAGTGGTCAGTGGCCCTGACTGCTGTGCGCAAGGTCGTGGGTTCGATTCCCACCTAGGACAAATGTTTGTGTGATGAGCACGGTCATTTGTTCTTTGTCTGGGTGTAATTTATCTATATTATGTATGTATTTAGAAATATATATGTATGTATATCAGTTGTCTAGTACCCATACCACAAGCTCTGCTTAGTTTGGGACTAGATGGCGTTGTGTGAAAAGTTGTGGAATATTATTATTATATATTATACTAGTATTTGCGTGTTGCGCGAGGTGCAAGCACCTCGCGTGCTTGTGAAAAAAGAAATTGGTATTTGCGTGTTGCGCGAGGTGCAAGCACCTCGCGAGCTTGTGAAAAAAAAAAAAAAAAAAAAAGAGGGGGGGGTGATGGGGGGGGGGGGTTGCACAAGTATTTCGACTAAAGCATTGCCCCTCTAAATGAATCTGAAAAAAAAAATGTTCCAAGTCTCTTAGATTCCGAGATCCGCCTAAAGGGGGGAGAAGGGGGGCGGGGGGGGGGACTTTGAAAAATGGTTTTTACTTTACCGAGCCTCCTCTATACGAATCCGAAAAAGAAAAAAATACGGGTCTCGTAGTTTCCGAGATACGATAGGGGGGGGGGGGGAGAAGGGGGGGGAAAAGGGGAGGTTTGGCACTTTTCCCGTAGGTTTGAGAGTTACTTGTTTACGAATCTGTCAAAATATACCCACCTCCCCATCCACCATCTGGGAGAACAATTATGTCAATGAGTGAGTCAGTGAGTGGTAATCTAGCTTTATATAATATAACTAGTATTTGCGTGTTGCGCGAGGTGCAAGCACCTCGCGTGCTTGTGAAAAAAGAAATTGGTATTTGCGTGTTGCGCGAGGTGCAAGCACCTCGCGTGCTTGTGAAAAAAGAAATTGGTATTTGCGTGTTGCGCGAGGTGCAAGCACCACGCGTGCTTTCTTAAAAAAAAAAAGGGGGGGGTGATGGGGGGGGTTGCAGAAGTATTTTGACTAAAGCATTGCCCCTCTAAATGAATCTGAAAAAAAAAATGTTCCAAGTCTCTTAGATTCCAAGATCCGCCTAAAGGGGGGGAGAAGGGGGGCGGGGAGGGGGACTTTGAAAAATGGTTTTTACTTTACCGAGCCTCCTCTATACGAATCCGTAAAAAAAAATACGGCTCTCGTAGTTTCCGAGATACGATAGGGGGGGGGGAGAAGGGGGGTGAAAAGGGGAGGTTTGGCACTTTTCCCGTAGGTTCGAGAGTTACTTGTTTACGAATCTGTCAAAATATACCCACCTCCCCATCCACCATCTGGGAGAACAATTATGTCAGTGAGTCAGTGAGTGGTAATTTAGCTTTATATAGTATAACTAGTATATGCGTGTTGCGCGAGGTGCAAGCACCTCGCGTGCTTGTGAAAAAAACTAAAGCATTGCCCCTCTAAATCAAGTATTTGCGTGTAGCGCGAGGTGCAAGCACCTCGCGAGCTTGTGAAAAAAAAAAAAAAAAAAAAGAGGGGGGGGGGGTGATGGGGGGGGGGTTGCACAAGTATTTCGACTAAAGCATTGCCCCTCTAAATGAATCTGAAAAAAAAAATGTTCCAAGTCTCTTAGATTCCGAGATCCGCCTAAAGGGGGGGAGAAGGGGGGCGGGGGGGGGGGACTTTGAAAAATGGTTTTTACTTTACCGAGCTTCCTCTATACGAATCCGTAAAAAGAAAAAAACACGGGTCTCGTAGTTTCCGAGATACGATAGGGGGGGGGGAAAAGGGGAGGTTTGGCACTTTTCCCGTAGGTTTGAGAGTTACTTGTTTACGAATCTGTCAAAATATACCCACCTCCCCATCCACCATCTGGGAGAACAATTATGTCAATGAGTGAGTCAGTCAGTCAGTGAGTGGTAATTTAGCTTTATATAATATAACTAGTATTTGCGTGTTGCGCGAGGTGCCAGCACCTCGCGTGCTTGTGAAAAAATAAGTGTGGGGGGTGATGGGGGGGTTTAGTATTTGCGTGTTGCGCGAGGTGCAAGCACCTCGCGTGCTTGTGAATAAAAAAAGTAAAAAAAAAGGGGTTGGGTGATGAAAGGAGATGGGCGGGGTTTAGTATTTGCGTGTTGCGCGAGGTGCAAGCACCTCGCGTGCTTGTGAAAAAAAAAAAAAAAGAGGGGGGGGTGATGGGGGGGGGGTTGCAGAAGTGTTTTGACTAAAGCATTGCCCCTCTAAATGAATCTGAAAAAAAAAATGTTCCAAGTCTCTTAGATTCCGAGATCCGCCTAAAGGGGGGAGAAGGGGGGCGGGGGGGGGGGGGGGGACTTTGAAAAATGGATTTTACTTTACCGAGCCTCCTCTATACGAATCCGTAAAAAGAAAAAAATACGGGTCTCGTAGTTTCCGAGATACGATAGGGGGGGGGGGAGAAGGGGGGGGAAAAGGGGAGGTTTGGCACTTTTCCCGTAGGTTTGAGAGTTACTTGTTTACGAATCTGTCAAAATATACCCACCTCCCCATCCACCATCTGGGAGAACAATTATGTCAATGAGTGAGTCAGTCAGTCAGTGAGTGGTAATCTAGCTTTATATAGTATAATTATATTAAACCTCCTTTTTTTGAAGTCGGTTAATAAGATGAATTATGATTTAATGACACCTGTCGGTACATCCTTTATTTAATTCAGTATTCGAGATCATTGTCAAATTATGGAAGAACAAACTCTATGAATGTCATTACACAAATAGTTAATTTTGTATTACTCAATAGTTTATAATATGTATTAAAATTTAGGCTAGCCACTGCTGTACCGAGGAACACTGACTCCCATAACACAGATTACTCTAGCTTGGGAGTCAGCAGACTCACACCTTGTATATCTTCCCTTCCAAAAAATGTATGTACTCTTTGACTATTGTAATGTTATTTGGTTGTTAATAAAGTTATTATTATTATTACATTCAAAGTTCAAATTGCATGCAACCCATAAATCCAACCCGTTCTTAGGGGGAAATCCCCTAAGAACGGGTTTGATTTATGGGTTGCATACATTATTTAAATAATGTAACGAAATTAATTAAACTTTCGTGTCACCGTGTTTGTTATCAAACTCTTCCGAAACGGCTTTACCAATTTTTAAGATTTTTTAAAAGTAGGTATATTTAATTTTAATAGGTCAGACATAGGTCGTAACTAGGCTATTTTTGGGGTTCTGAAGCCGAAGGTCAAAAAGCATGACGAAATTATAAAGTTTCGTCAAGTCTGTCCGTCCGTCCGTATGTCACAGCCATTTTATTCTGAAACTATAAGGACTACAAGTGTGAAACTTGGTAGGTAGATGTATTCTGTTAACCGCTTTCTGATTTTTAGATAAAAAAAAAATAATATTAAGGGGGGCTCCCCATACATGGAACTGAAAATATTTTTTTTTTCATCATACCTATACGTGTGTGGATTCAAAGGTCTTTAAAAATTACATTGAGGTTTCTAAAACCACTTTTCACACACAAACATAGTGGTAAAATATGTGCCTTCAACTTCAATAACAATGGAGTAAAAAATCTAAAAAAATATGCTGACGATCTTAATAAAAACTTCTAACGAAAGTTAGTTTGAACAAGATCGGGTGAACAGTTTTTGAGATATAGCATATTTTCTAAAACCGCAAATATAACTTTGTATTTCATACAAACACTATGAAAAACAAAGTTATTTTGCGTAGTTACTACGGAACCCTTCATGGGCGAGTACTCGCACTTGGCCATTTTTTTTTCAATTTATATGGTAAAACAACGGTTGCCGGGTCGGTCTGTATGTTGTGATTCTGTTATAGTGTACAATCCATACTAATCCATACTTCCATACTAATTTTATAAAAGCGAAAGTAACTCTGTCTGTCTGTTTGTTACGTTTTCACGATTAAACCGCTGAACCGATTTAGACGAAATTTGGCATAGGAATAGTTTAGGACCATGCAAAGGACATTGGATAGTTTTTATCCCGAAATTCCCACGGGATCGGGATTTACGCGAATGAAGTCGCGGGCAAAAGCTAGTAAAGAATATAATCTATCTATGTAGGTAGTTATATTAACCATATAAGCATGTATTAGTAATACAGTTAATGGTTCTATGCTTGTGAACCGCAATTGACATGGTAATGTCGCGTGCTACCATCAGCACATTTGCATATCACTTTGTGGAGTATATCCACCTTTTGAATTGGAGGTTTACGAGGGGATTAATATACCTGGAACTGTTATGATTGTGGAGTTAGAAGCTTTGTTTGGGATAGGGATAGGATTGTGATAAATCAAAATTTAAACGAAGAGAGCAATCAGCCAAGGGTAAATGGAACTTAAGCGGTAAAAATAACATGTACACACCTTCGAGGGCTCTTAAACTTAGAAATATTATGTTGTTGTGAAGATCCGGTGACAACATAAAATTATATATGTTTGACACTCCCCCATCTCTGGTTATGACGTCAGAGACCGCAGATGTTAGCACACTCAGAGTTCAGTACAACTCGTGATGTTTGAAAAACAAAGCAGTGGTAGACCGACTTCTATTTACCCCAATTTTATAACATGCTACTTTGAAACATATCCATTGACTTAAAGGTTTTCAAGTAAACTATTACTAAAAACAAATTCATGTGTTTTACTGCAACTGTCAACATTTGAGAAATTAAAGTATTTTTTAATATGAGATCCTTAAAGGTTCTTTAAGGATCTCATGTTTTTCACAAAAACTTTTTTTTTTAATTTTTGTAACCCAAAAGTACGCTAGATTGAAAACGTGTATTTTTTGCACGTTCGTTCTAATTACACTTAATATGTCAAATAGATTCAAAACTAAATTGTGGCATACGGGCAGATAGACAAGCAGGCGGATCATTCGTGTATGTCGTCAGACATACATGAATATATAGGATTATTCATTATGAGGGGTCCTTTTTGTCATTACGACGTAAGAACAAAACCGTTAAACAATTGCGTTTACAGGCATCTGACGCTGATTTTCAACTGTAACTCAACTGTCTAAAATAAAATGTTTACACTGTAATTGAGAGAGAATCGATCAAAGTGTGTGATGTCATTAATAATTTATGAAATCTATTTATAAAACCAATTCACCTATAGCGAATTTATATAAAAAAAAAACAATATTTTTACGACTTCCATTAAGACAGAGTATCGCATGATAAACTTCCCGGGAAATACCATAATCAGTATATTTAATAGTTTCCTGAGTTATTCATAATCCTTAAATACAAACGGAGTCTTGCACGCAAGTTATGACAAGCGTAGTTCCTTGTCGTTGTTGTAATTATTCTGCATTTAATTCGGCTTCGGTAGTCGATAAGGTACCCTTATTGTTTCGCCATGTCCGTCCGTCTGTCCGCGGCTTAGCTCAGAAACTATTAGTACTAGAACGCTGAAAGGTATACTATAAACATATAGAAATACAATTTAATAACTCCGGAAAAAAGGGTAAGTTAAAATCATGAAAAAACATTTTCGTAGTTTACATGTGAAGAGGGGATGATTTCTTTTTTTTTTGGGTAGGTCCGTCAAAACTAATGGGATGGGAAGGATATTTATATGTACATAAGAATATTTAGTTCTTATTTGTGTAAAACAGAGTACCTACTTTGTTTTTCTCTCGGTAAGCAAATTCAACTGACACTTGGCATCGTAGTAAACTACGGAACCCTACAATGCGCGTGGCCCGACATGCACTTGGTTTTTTATTAATAAAAGTTTATTTGAGATGCCCATAAGTACTTCAAAAAAATAATAAAAAAATCACAACTAAATCAGTCAATTACACACTTACAATTTGTCAGAATAATATAATCAATCAGCTATAAGAACGTATATTGTTTTACGGAGTGCTTTGCTTTCATAACAGGCGAACAAAGCGAAGCTTTTCCATTATTTAAACGGCAACGAATTTGTGTACTCAAGTTTTATTTGTTAACACTCCACGAGCGTGAAGGTATATGTCTCAACATGTTTCGGTAAATAATACCCGAATTCGAATGTCCGATGTTCTGGGCGTCAATCAGCATTAGTAAAGTAAATATCAATAGTAAATAGTTCAGTGGGCGATATATTGAAGCTTGTCCTAAACAAAGTCTGTTCATTCAAAGCCTATTTGAATTTACTTTCAGTAAAACGCGTGACCCCTATTGTTCTGTTTACCACTGTCTACACTAATATTATAATACGATAGTCTGTCCATCTGTCTATTAAGATTTCATGGCTAAACTCCGGAACTGATAATAGTTGAAGAAACGCGGTAAAACGTAAAACATAGACTACGTTATAGAACTGAAGACACGGTGTGGTTAAGCGATCGGCTGCTGCGCTGCTTGTCGTGGGCTCAATTTCCACATCGGAACAAATAATTTTATGGCCTACAGATAAGTAGCTGTTCTGGGAGTAAAAGTAAAGGAGAATGCCAAGGTTTCCTTCAAGACTAGGTCTGAACCGTCAAAGATAAAATATATATCATAAAAAAGGAAAATAATTATAAAATTTGACTGTATAATTAGTCATATTTCTTATGTATATGATACCGTAAAAGTAACACTCTGTACACGCGTACGCATTCATAAATAAATTGCGATGTTGCCGTCCTTCAAGTACGCGTGTACAGAGTGTTTCTTTTACGTATCAATTTAACATTTTTAGTGAATATTTTAATATTAAAAAAATAATAAAAACATTTTGTTTTCGAATGGTAATATTTTTTTTAGCATGTATGAATGCTATACTATTGCAGGTTAACGGGAACGCCCTCTGTTAGTTAACATACTGTATAGTCCTCCTGACAGATTTCGGCCAAAGCAGCCAATCTTAGCCATCTACGCACGCGCACGCAGGTACGGTGGCAAGCACATCAACCTACTCCAATCAAAATAATTTAATCGATTTATAACTTTATCACAACATGATAAGGTTCAAACTCAATTGGGTTAATTTGACAGATTTGGATAGCTTGATGTGCTGGCGACTGTACAAGTGTACTCTCTGTTCCTTTACTCTCATAGCCCGATGGGACGGCAATCCGACACGACTGTAGATAGATCAGTCGCAAGACCAAGGGCTTAACGTGCTTTCCGAAGCACAGGGGTATCACACCACCAACTTCCAAACTACGTGCTACTACTGAGAAATTTTTATTTCAAAACCTTAAGGCCTATTGTCCACGAAAACCGCACGTCATGCGCACGGTGCACTTCTTATAGAAAACTATATAAACTATATATATATAGTTTTCTATAAGAAGTGCACCAAAAAAGTTATGGTTCTTTGAAGTTGACCACTTATTACTTCTATTAAACTATTAAATGATTGAATAATGACTATTGAATTCAGTTTCAACAGCCAAGGTAGTCGTTAGTAATACAGAAATTGGAGTCCGGTAACACAGCAATAAACAAACAAGACTCAAAAAACACATAGGCACTTCGTCGCTCGTAATAAAACGCGGGAGAAGTAAAACTTTTGACAATTATCAGTGACAACTACAAGATCAACCAGCACTATATAACTATTCTATACTGTATCGATAATTGAATTGAATTATTTTAAATTATTACATTATTATAAAATATTCAAAAATATAACTAAACATTATTTATTATTATAAGAATTACGAGTTCTGACTTATGTAAATAATAAATTCACTTACGTAGGTTCATAATGATAATAACGTAATCGATTTGCAAGTGCAATTTCGTTTATATACTGAATTATCATTAATTTAGAAAGTCTGTTGGACGCTACATGATTTGAGCCAAAACTTAGCATTCTCCTTTAAATGTTTGTAAATCACGAAACAGGAGATATTCCTAGTGTGAAAATCCTATTAAAAATCTGTTTAGCCATTCGAAAGATCAGCGGGCCTAGACAAAATCCATTTTCTGTAAGCGTTAACGCCAACGGAAAAATTAAATTGTATGGAGTTGACATTTACTAACACGTGACAATCACGTGACATGTGGTTAGCAAATGTCAACTCCATACAATTTAATTTTTCCGTTGGCGTTAACGCTTACAGAAAATGGATTTTGTCTAGGCCCGCAGCCCGGACAAACGGAAATTCTTTTATTTATATGTTTAATTGTAAATACCTACATCCGTAAGTGTAACTTACATACAGAAAACCTACAGGAGGTTTAAGTCGACACGTGGCCTGAAAAAAAGAGCCAATTTTACTCATTGCCCACAGTAAAACCGCTAACCTCATTCATGTGGAACTGTTTTAGTAGTGTATAGTTTTTAGTTTGTTTGTGCAAGAAATAATTAAATATTCATAAAGCTGCTTTAATTCTAAACGTCCCAAGTACATATTTTTGAATACGATCGTTTGGGTTATTCAGGTGTTTCGTACACCTGAATAACCCAAACGATATGGCCACGGCGGTCAATCTCATCATTGATTAGTCATCTGCGCAGGAGATATTTAGTGCACAAGTATTTTCGCAGGTACAAGAGTACTCTCTGTTCCTTTACTCTCATAGCCCGATGGGACGGCATTGCAACATGACCGGAGAGAGATCAGGCGGAGGACCATGGGCGTGCGCTCCTTGTAGGCAGAAATGCAGTGCTTTACTTGCCATTCACAGATATTTTAATAAAACGTTCGTACGTTTTAGATGACTTTAATTATTAGTAAATAAATGAATAAACAAAATATAATAACTTAAAAACGCCTAATATTTTATAAGTAGCACCTATTTGCAAGCACACAAACATTATGTTTGCCAGGCGCTGCAAATTAATGTACCTAATTCCCAAGTCATGCCGCGGACTCAGGCTCGGAAATGTTCGTTGCCTATAAACCGAGTACAAATAATAGCTTTGACAATAAAATAAAATTAGTGTAAATAAAAATAGTTTTGCAGTAGTTTTTTTATTTGACTTTGTTCTTTTTATAATTTACTCTCTTTGCTAAACTGGCCGTCATATTTACTGGACTTGGTCCTCCGGGAGGACCAACGGCTAAACGTGCTTTTCGAGGGGGTATCACACCGCCAACTTTCAAACTAGGGGCTACTACTGAGAAATTTCTATTAGGAAAACCAAATAGTACTTGGCATGATTAGGCAATCGAACTCGAGACTCCTTGCTCAGCAGTCGCGCTTCAGTTACTGAATATATCATGAGACTGAACGCTTCTGGCGCGATTCCCCCCTCGTGGTAAATATGTAGACCATAGGTAATCTAAGCGTGTAGCGTGGAGCGTAATGTGTACCTACAGTAAATTGCAAAACAAAAACAATGCACTCAAGTAAACGACTGTAGCGTTTCATGTCAAGTTACGTTTATAACTCGTTCATGTCTTAGCTTTGACAATAAAATTACAGTAGTGTAATAAAAATAATTTGCAGTAGTTTTTATATTTGACTTTGTTCTTTTTATAATTTACTCTCTTTGCTAAACTGGCCGTCATATTTACTGGACTTGTGTTTTCTCATAAATAATGGTTGTTGTAAATAATCCAACACAACATACAGAATTGGATCGAGCGTAACTTTACGATAATCTATGATAACTAAATATTTTAGGTTTATATGTATGCCTGAGCGGTTGACATCTTCTTAGATAGGTACGTAGACTATCAAAACACGTATTGAATATGGTTTTGGGTTGCATGCTGCAGTACCATACCTTCAGCTTTAGCTTCGTATGTATACATAATTATATTATTTGTAAGGAGGAGTGCGGTGCTGCATAATACATTCAAGCTTGAACAACTATGTAACTTTTTAAATATTAAACAATATTGATATATTTTATTTAAATTATGTTTTAGTAAACGCGTCAGTAGTCTAAATAATTTGTTTAAATAAACTTTGTTACAGTAAGAACCAACTCAAAGTAGTGTTTGAAAATGCTTGGATGATAAAATGTTGCGAATGAGTTTGCACGAATATTTTTCTGGTGTTTCTTCCTAGAACATTCAGCTCGGAAGCACCAAATTCATCTAGATACAATTTACAAACAGTTTCTATTTTCTCACAGATATTTGGTGTTTGCCTTTAATTTTTTTTGTTTGTTTATTTTATACTATTTGTAGTTATTACAGTTATAACCATTATGCAAGCTAAAATACTTAAAACACAAACTAGAATAAAGCATAAAAAAGTCATCCTCAACGCTGTCGGCTTTTAACTTACTCAAGAGACTGGCGGTATTGCCTCGTTGTAACTATGGCAATGCCTTAGTATTATAGTTATCTAGTTTGTTCACATAACCTAGGTATGATGGCCGCACATTTAATACGCTCTGTAACGTGTCGTGAAATGTTAGTCCTATTTTATTCCCAGATCAGTCCCTGACCAGATATAAATAATTCACGGTGCATTAGAAACTTACCTATCGATTCATGCACCTCGCCCCTGGCCTAGTTCGCCCGAAACTGTTTCTAACATTCTTTTAAAGCCTTTGTCTTTTCGACAGGTACACTTACTAGCAAGCTCGTACCAAAATAGAATGCATTATGCAAAATATACTCGTACGAATGGCATATATTGGCCTTTAGGCGAACAGTGTTCCCAATGGACCAGACTGCTCTATAGATTCGGCGACAGTATTATTAGAATGCGCAAAGTATAAGAAGTTTAGCTATTGTTCAGTAGTTTGAGTTTGCTTGCAAAACAGTCCTTATAGGATGTTTATAGACTTCAAGTTATTAAACAGCATAGAAACTCTTATCTGTCGACTTGGTTGGTGATTTGGTGGAAAGATTAGCTGCTGCGCTTCGGCTCGCGGATTCGGATCCCGCACCAGAATAAATGTTTGTATGGTCTACAAATAGTTGTTTAGGGTCTGGATGTTCGCAAAAATGCACTTACGATACAGGAGAAATTCCTAGTGTGGGGCAACGGTTTTATTTAATAAAATAAAATTAAAAAGTAATACTCCTCTTTAGGAGCAGAATAAACAAAAGTCCACAGTTATCCTGCCAGTATACTGCGAATGGGTAATGGCAATCTGTCCAATAAAAACCCCGCCCATTCACCAAATACGGACTAGATTTGATATTCTTGAAGCATCCTATCTACCTATTTCATCATCTTAAGCTGGCAGTACAATGACAGATCTCGAGCGATGAAAATATTGTAACTTTTCGGGTAATTATTTTTTCGACCTGTATTGCGGTCGACACTCTCAGAACGAGGTGACTTTATGCTCACCTTTTTAAAGAAATGTAGACTGTAATATAGGTTAGAAGCTAAAGCATTGCCATACAATATGGCACATATATCTGTCAGTCTTTTGGGCACGTGACATGCCGACGGCGTCGAGTTGATTCTCCGCTACATTCATTGTGCGCACAGCCAAAGTGTTCAACTCTGCTGGCTTCTGGGTTGGCTACCACATAATTATGACCCATCAGTCTTTAAAGTGATCGGGATCAAAAGCGGGCTCATCCGTAATAAAAAGAGGGTACCTACGAATTTTTTCTGCTTTATTTTAGTTTTTACAGTTTAGATTAAATAATTTGAATATCTATACTTTGTATACAACGTGTAATTTAAAGGGTATATACATAGCTTCAAGTGCATAGCTTCTTTGGATGATAACAAACGATATGGCAAGGGTTTTGTAATCCTAAGTCTACGTGTGTAGCAGTGGCGAAGGGTGAATTTTCATAAAAGGGAAGCCGGACCAAAAAATGCTTACCTTGCTCAAGTGTGATGCGTGAATTCCAGTAACTGTGGCCCTGTGGCTGACTTCGAAATCTTGTAACTTCGTAAATAATTATTTGTTTAATTGAAAATAATAGATTACTCTTTATATATTCATATATAAAATAATAGACTAATATTTGCCATATTTAAAAAGGGAAGCCGGTAGGAATCGAGTTGTATGGAGCCTTCGCCACTGGTGTGTAGAACTTATTACAAAATACATTGATACCAGAGACCGAATTTTTCAAATTAAGAAGAACGAAGAGAATTATCGTGTTATTGGCAAGTGACGTGGAACGTTATTGACCCTCGTAGTGCTGTGACACGTTTGTTATGATTGGTATTCAAGACATATATGAAACCGATAATTTGGTATCAATTCTTTGAGTCAGTTATTTTGAGCTGAAACTGTGCATAGAGACTCCATACCAGATGTTGTCTTCAGCCCTTTTGGATAGATATGGGGTTTCCGTTACACATTGTATAATAAATTGTTTGTTTGTTTAAACGCGCTAATCTTCGAAAGTTCTGGGTGATTTCGGATGTTATAGGCTTCATTTTAGCTGACTGCAATAGAAGGACGGTTATGTTTTTCTCGTGATAAAATCCACGGGAGCGCCCCGCGCGCCTCCTGCTTTATAGATATTTTTGTAAAATTGCTTAGTTTCAAAAAGTTTGTGTAACCTCATATTAATTGTATAAGGGAATGTATTTAAATTAGTGAACAATGAAACTTCTAAGAAACAAACCATCATGTAACATCTACATAGGTACCCTTACTTTACGAGTGCCATACTCTTATCTGGGTAATCAGCCAAGGCCGGGTCGAGTCACTGCTGAACCAGGGTCAGGGTTGAACAACCAAGGTCGGCCATTCTCTGAAAAATTAAAATATCACATACACTTGTTCAAGAGTAATGGCTCAGTTCTATGTATGAATATTAATGTGGTTTACAAAGAGTGAATTTTATGAGAAAGCAACACGTACGTCTATGCCTTATATGGTGCCCTGGTATGACTTCAGAAAACGCAAGGGTAGATCGGGTTCTTTGTGATTTGATGATAGGCTCGCGTTCGATCCACCCGCCTGATGGTTAAGTGATAATGTGGTCGAGGTTATACTAAAACAAAAGAAAGTTCACGCCTCTTGTAGGCAAAAACGTGTTACACACATAACATCAAAACTTAATAACGTTACCATTGCTGGGACGCAGGCCTCTTCTGTATGAGAGAGAATGAGCCGTAATTCACCACACGACGTTTTTTCCAACCAAAAAAAGAAAAACGGCCCAGTGCGGTTGGTAGATGTCACATGTTTTCATATTTATCGTTCCTATATAGGACATGCCAGTTACCTCACGATGTTTTTCTTCACCGTGTCGATAGCAGTGATGATGAAGAAAATTACACAATTTAATGCCTGCGTTCGAACCTAAAACCTATAAGTCGTAAGTCGGGTCTGTAACAACTGGCCCACCAATGCTCTTACGTGTGCACAATTCTTGTGGGTATTTAAGCAAGCACCTACTAATTTTCTACCAAAGATAAAAATAGATTGAAAATAATAAGTATTTTGAAGTAAAATAACTATTTTACTAGGTATTAAGTACCGTCTATACGAATACCACACTCTCGTCATAATTTATTTAAAATTGTTCCCAAAACAATTCATTATCGTAAAACCTACTGACATCACATTTGACACGCACACTTAAATATAACGGAGCACATTTGAGGTCATTGTCAAACACTTAATATCGATTAAAACAATAAGTTATGAATCGATTCGTTCTACAATTTGTAACAACTAATGAATATTAATCGTATTATCCCTTGCGTGTGGCTTCTAAGCAATAACTATTAACCCACTATGTAAATTGCTTTTGGAAAGATCTATTCCATCATTGTTAATGGTCAGGTAGAGTTAAAGATCCTGTTTTTGGTTTTGGTCGAGAGTGCAGCAAATGAAAATGTTTTACCCAAACTAATGTGACTTTCAAAGATACATCATATCAGCAGTCTTTTTGGACAGTCATGTACGTACTAAAGACTGTTAAATTCGATAAAATTGTGGTGCTGATCGCTACTGGAAAACGCTATGTCGAAAAATTAACATATAAGTATAAAAACTACACTTTTATTTTCGAGTTATTAGAGGTGGAAAATTACCTTGTGTAAATAATATCACCGCAACTGCTTTCGAAACGACGAAGGAAAATATCGTGAGGAAACGGTCCGGTATGTCCGGGATCGAAAAGTTCGAAAATATGCGACATCCTGTACACCTGTACTGAGCTCGTGTGATGGATTATGGCCCTCACCCTCTCATTGAGAGGACATCCGAGCACTGGGAACGTTATAACCTGATTACGTCATGTTAAACTTATCAGAACACAATAATCTAAATTTTTTTTTCTATGTCACCTTCTTTTCAATCTCGACAGAATATAAAAACATACTGAAAAAATACTTTAGCGTTGAAATATATATAGAATGGGGGAGGGGCATGCGTGTGGATGTGGACCCGCTGCCGGACCTGTGAACGAGAAACTTAATTGCTGAATCGATAGGGCACTGAAACTGAGAACTAGTGTGCTTGTTTTTTTCTCTCTCTTTAAACAGAGAACTAGTAATGTGGGTAGAATTCACATTACTAGCAATCTTCTTAATCCCTTCAAGTAAGTTTAATATGCTTGTGCCTGACTCTGGAGTGGGTTCTCGATCACAAGGCCGATGCCTTAGTCTATTGACGACTTTTGACTTGTTGTAATAATAATCATGATGTATTTGGACATAAATAGTTTGAAGTTATTATTTTTTTCCTCTGCTAAATAAAATTAACGGGTAGTTCCCGGCTAAACGTCGTAATTCCAAAAAGGGTGGCGCTCATTATCTTTGCTATTTTTAGCTGTTTAGCAGTTTGTCAGCGCTTGACAAACGTGTTCATAAAAAGTGGCCAAGTACGAATCGAATTCGTCCATAAAGAGTTCTGTAATAGCAATCATATATTAGCGAAAAATATGTTTCTTTTTCATTGTGTTTGTATAAATGACAGTGGTTAACGGACATGAAGGTTAACGGACAGACAGACAGACCGACGCGACGTGGCAAATCTATAAGGGTTCCGTTTTTTGCCATTAGACTACGGAATCCTAAAAATTATAAATACCCAAAACAACCCCATCTAATACATATAAAATCTTTAGTGTACCTATTCGTATTTCAATTATTTTATTCTTTAGAAATAGAAAAGGGAGAAAGTTTGTTTTGTGGACAGTTATTTCTAATTATGTGTTTTTTGAATTACGAGAAACTACTTAGCATGTTCATTGAGTAAGCTTTCCAAGAGCCCCCAATAATGACTAAATAGTTTCATTGGAACAATTTCTTTTGCATTTCCAATTAGTATGACGTGTGCTGTATTTTAAAAGCTTTGTCATTAACTGGGATGACATAATTACGCTGGTAATTTAATAGACACGCATTTTAATACAGTTGGTGTACCTACCTAGGAAGGTATATAATTTGCGCTTTTCTATTTTTTATTACGGATGAGTCCGCCATGACCCCGATCACACCTGGTGGTACGCGTTAGATGAGGTCTACGATGGAACGAGCAAGCCCAGAAGATGCCTGTTTACTCTTGCTTTAAAGGCTGACGGGTCATATTGTTTTATTAGGTTATTTTTCGGATTTCTGCACACTAGCGTAAATAAAATTAAGTGCACAGTAAAACACAAACCGCTACTTAACACGTTTAATTTTGATTAAAAGGAAAAAGATAGAAAACAAGTACTTAATTAGAAAATATAAAAAAGTTAAATATTGGTTATTATTGGGAACCTTTCAGTGATGGCGTGGGTTATCTTAGCGGAAAGAAAAAGAATGTTATCGAAAGTATTATGCAAATATTTTTAACTTACCTAACAAAAAAATCGATTGCAATCGGTTATAGCTAGGCGAATACGCATTATTAGTAATTTTAATTACAAAAACACTAAGAGCATCCAACGCGTCTTGATAGGCCTTAGGTTAGAAACAGTTTTTGACGTGAGAATTTTTAGATTAGAAATATACAAATTAGGTGCACTATTTAAAATAGAACTCCTGCTGCGAAAACTCGGTAATTCCTGGACGGCTGAACACGACTGTGGGAAATAACGTAGAAATCACGGAGCCACTGCGCTGCGGAGTCCGCATCTACCTCGTACCCTCTTCAGGCCTTTGAGATGGACGTCTCAGGCACAGGATGTGCTCGGATATCGGGCGAGAGCGCCCCGACCTCCGTCGTCGATAACCGACGTCGCTTGCCCGTAGGGTGGAGCCAAAAATTGGCTTGTAACGGGATCTAAACAAAAAAGAAACTTCAGACCACCGATGCAAGCTGAATCTTTGATTAATTATGAAACTAGTGCGAAATGGATCGAAAAGAAAAAAGACGACAATACATACCAAATTAACCAGAAAATCACCCACAGACTTGGGTTTACACCAACAGAAAAAAACTTTCACTTCATAATTTCGATATTAATCACAAAAAATAAGGTCGACCATCACTTATCGAGTCCCAAAAATGTAATGACGCCGTCAAAAGGCAAACAACCGACGATTTTTTCACGATTCCTGGTTCAAATGTGAATAACAGCTATGAAGAAAAAATTTTTTGTTGAAATATTTTGGATTAGGATTGGAGGAGGTTTTAACCGTAGCGGTTTTACGCTACAGTACCCCATTCCCAGTAAAAAAAAATTGAGAGTAGCAACCCTAAAGGTGAGTGGCAACCCTAAAGGAAAGGTGAGTGACAACCCTAAAAGAAAGGTGGTTGACAACCCTAAAAGAAAGGTGAGAGATCAACCCAAGTGAATGTATCAACCCAGTGAGAGGGTGACAACGCTATAACAGATTGACATCACAACAACAGATTGAAAACACAACAACAGATTGAAAACACAATAACAGACTGACAACACAATAACAGACTGACAACACAAAAGGGATAGCATCAACCAAGAGTGAAAACCATAATATACAAATTAAATAAACTAGCCTAACTAACTTTAAACTAAATACATCAAATCAACAACATCGAAGTGCAGCTGATACTGAATAAAATTGAAAGCCGGCCTCCAGTTTAGACGTTAACAGTGCGAGCTTCAGATGCGTCTCCTAAACCTACATTAGAATAGAAAAACAAACGATAGATCTAGAGTAATATTCTTAAATATATATAGGAACAAAGAACAATAATCAACACGAAACAAATAAGAGTTGAGATTAAGAAATAACTTAAAAATACGACGAAAACTCAAAGGAAGTCAAACAAAAACTCGAAGTCGAACACAAAAGCTCGAAGTCAGATAAAAACTCGAAGTGAGACACGACTCAAGGTCCAACACGACTCAAAGTCAAACACAACTCAAAGTCAAACACAACTCAAAGTCAAACACGACTCAAAGTCGGACACGACTCAAAGTCAAACACGACTCAAAGTCAAACACGACTCAAAGTCAAACACGACTCAAAGTCAAACACGACTCAAAGTCAAACACGACTCAAAGTCAAACACGACTCAAAGTCAAACACGACTCAAGACTGAATTTAAGAGCTTAAGTTATAGAGGGATGAGTTAGAAGGTTAAGTTAAAGAGAGAGGGTTAAGTTGAAGAGGGTGGACCTTAAATCAAAATCAAAAATACGACGCCTAATGAGAGGAAATGGTTATGAATAAATATTAACTCCAGGGAGGAATGAGGGTCGAAATAATAAAAGAGGTGTCGTTAATTGAAAACTAATGGCCTAACATAAGTAATGCTGATTAAGTTAAGAATATGGAACAAATTAATTCATTTATGTATGTCTTTTATATGATATTGTCCAATATGATGAGAATCACAGTCTTGTAGGACATATGTAGTCATGGAGATGACTCTGATCACACGACATTTAATGAAACGAGGTGCAAGCTTTCCTGTAAAGTATTCAGCAGCTGACGATTTTGAAAAATTACGTCTCCATACAATGTCGCCGGCATTAAGTGTAATAGCCGTCCGGTTCGTATTGTAATTTCGTGAATTACGGAGAAAAGCAGAAGAAAGATTGTCCGCTACTTTTGCGTAAATCTCGGCGAGCGAAGTCAGATTACTCGCGTGTTGTTCCCGACTTTCAGCTAAATTAGTGCTTAGAGTCTGGTTATTCGCACGCGATGAATCCATACAGACTTCTCTACCGAATATGAGAAAGTTTGGCGTAAACCCTGTGGCTAAATTAATACATGAATTGAGGTAAAGTTTGACCTTGGGTAACAATTTAGCCCAATTCCTTTGGTTCTCGCCAACCAATATGCTCAAACAAGTAACGACACTTTGGTTATAACGTTCTACCGTGTTTGCTTGTGGAGTGTAATAAGGGGTATATGTAGGGGATTCAATGCGAAACGATCTAAGAAAGTTTAAAAACTGATTACTACGAAAAACGGTAGCATTATCACAGAGAATAGACCGTGGAACTCCGAAGTTAAAAAATATTTCAGATTCCAAAGCTTTTATAACTGAATTGGCGTCAATCCTTTTAAGGGGCACTAACCAAACATATTTAGAAAAAACATCGACCATAGATAAAATGTATTTGAACCCATAATAAGCGATTGGAAGCGGTCCAATAACGTCGATAGAAATCATCTGTAAAGGTAAAGAAACTTCCTTTGGATAACACATATGACCACGTGGTTGGGAATTCGCGATCTTATAAGCTTTACAAACCTCACATTGCCTTAAAGTCTCAGAAACATCTCGAAACATATTTGGCCAGTAAAAGTTATCCTTGAGCTTAAAATAAGTCTTTGAAACTCCAGGATGTATAGAGAGAGGATTATTATGAGCTTCCCATATAGCGGATTTAACTTTTTCAACGGGTAAAACTACGCGCCAAGGATCAGAGCACAATGGGTTAGTGATTGGCATGCGTCTTAACAGAACACCGTTCCGAATGGCGTAAGCTGGAAACGTTTGAGGGGAGTCACGAGCCCCTAAATACACCTTTTTATACCATCTATCATTGGTATGGTCAGGTCCTTGATCGAATGTAACCGGACTCGCGTACATTCTAGATAAAGCGTCTGGAACGACGTGTTGCGACCCTTTGCGATGAATGATATCAAACGTGTATTGGGAAATCACAGTAGCCCATCGCGCCAAACGCCCTGAGGGATTACATAGTGTGAGGAGCCATTTCAAGGCCATATGATCGGTTATAACAGAAAACTTCATTCCATCTAAATAACAGCGAAAATGCTTGATGGAATCAAGAACGGATAAAAGTTCACGTTCAGTTGTACTATAATTGCGTTCTGCTTTTGAGAATAAGCGTGAATAGTAAGCGATAGGATGTTCAACACCATCGAACTTTTGAGAAAGAACTGAACCAAGACCAACAGCTGACGCATCACATTGCAAAATGAAGGGCTTCGACAAATCTGGACATGCCATAACGGGAGTATTCATGAGCGCATCCTTTAATTTTAGGAATGCTTGATCGGCGGCATCATCCCAACTTATAGGGTCACGACCCTTCTTTTTTCCTATAAGGGCAGTGAGTGGAGCTATTATAGAAGAAAAACCATCAACAAAACGCCTATAATATGAGCATAACCCAATAAAACCACATAGTGACTTAGCTGTAGTAGGAACGGGATAATCCCTAATAGCATCGAGCTTGCTGGGATCAGTTTGTAAACCCTTTTCGTTAATGATATAACCCAAATATTTCAATTCGCTTTTACAGAACTCGCATTTTTTTAGGTTAATAGTTAAACCGGCCTCCTTGAGACGGTCTAGTACTTTTCTAAGGAGAGGGAAGGTGACTATCAAAGTCTTTTGATATTATGATTAGATCATCGACGTAACCGAAAACGCAATTATCACTGGTCGAAGTGAATTCAAAATTGACGATCATATCAGTAAGGCGCTGCATCTCGGAAGCTGCATTCGTGAGACCAAATGGCATTCTGACGAACTCAAATAAACCTCGTTGTGGAACTATGAAAGCGGTTCTTTCACAACTCTCATCATCAGCGAGGGGAATCTGCCAAAATGCACTCCTAAAATCAAGATAACTTATATACCTTGCACCTCGAAGGTTGTCAAGAATATCATGAATACGGGGGAGCGGATAAGAATCTCTAGTAGTAACGCTATTCAATTTCCTACTATCAACGCAAAAACGTACAGAACCGTCCTTTTTGGTAACCATCACAACAGGACTGGCCCATGGAGAACGTGAGGGACGAATGACACCCATCTCCAGCATCTTATCGATTTCCTCATTGAGCAACTTTAACTTAACAGGTGAAAGAGGGTAAAAACGTTGTCTAATTGGTGGTCCAGTAGTGTTTATTTTGTGTGATAGCCAAGTAGTCTTACCAAGGCCAACTTTATCGGATGAAATGACATCGAATTCCTCAATGACCCGTTGTAACTTTAGCTCTTGGTCTGGTAATAAAACGTTACGAGGGTAAATGTATCGAACCTCGCTAATGCAATTAATCTGAGGAAGGGATTGAGAGTCAGAGAGAAGGGTATGTGAGTCAGGAGGTAGAGAATTAGAGTCGGGAGGAAGGTACATATTACCTTTGATATTTTTGTTAAAAGCTTGACTAAAAACTGAAGTCAAACCGAACTTATTCCAAAATTCGATACCTAAAATAACTGAAGAAGACATAGAACGTGCTACTAAAAATTCGTGGACAAAAGTCGTACCATTAAACTTAACTGGGAGAAAGATAGTTCCTAAAATATCAATAGGAGAGTTATTAGCGGAAATAACACGTGGGCACTGAACGTTTGATTTTAAAGAAATACCCAGTTGTTGGGTTAAACAATCACTAATAAGGGACATTTGTGCACCAGAGTCAAGTAGGGCTTTAACGACCCGGTTACACAATATGATCTCGATGAAAGGACGGTTATCAGACGAATCGGACGCTATCACCGGTGACACTGTACGGAGTAATGCGTGTCGCCGGTGGGCTAAACATTTTTTGGATTGCATTTTGGGCAATCACGAGTTATAAAACCAGGTGTGCGGCATTTAAAACATAGCATACCAGGGAAATCAGGGCAAGTACGATAGGGGTGTCCCGTTTTATTGCATTTTAGACAGATTTGTGATTGATTTGTTGCGCTTGAAACTAATTTTGTAGATTTGGGCAAAAAACTTTCAAAATGCGATGCAGTGTCAATGAGCGCATCTAAGTCAGTAAATTTATGTATCGATAAGCATGGAAAATATCTAGGATGCATGTTGTGAGTGATAATTTCTAATAGTTCAGATTTATCGACTGGTTTACGTAATGTATCATTCAATTGAGAAATCTGATGCACAAAATGTAAAACAGGTTGATCTGATTTCTGTTTTGTATTTCTAACTTGTTGACCGGTTTTAAACTCGAAATCAATTTCTCCGAAGGTATTGAAGAAATTTTCTTTTAATTCGGGGTAAGTCATATCAGGTCGACGGATTGACCTATAATAATTCAAGGCGCGACCGGATAACACTTCGTGGAAGCGTTTAAGCAGATATCTGTCAGTTATGTCGTCTGAATCCTTCTCTTCTTCGATACTGGTAAAAAAATTTCGAACACTGGTATCTCCAGTATAATTTATGTTCCATTTTCTTAGCGAAAATCGTTTTAGAAGGTAACCGGGACAGTCCTCGGATTTCATAGGAGAAGGTAAGTTAGAACGACTAGTACCCGGAGTGGGCCTAGGTGGAATGGGAGGAGGTCTAGAAATAATAATACTTTCGCGTAAAGGAGTCTCACCGATAGAACCTTCTTCAGACATTTTTAAACACAAAATAGAAATAGATTAAATGAAAGAGAGCGGGACTTAGCAGGAAATCGTTAGATATCGTGCCGTAATATCGATACGGGAAGAAGACAACAAAATGAACGTCAAAGGAATCCGCTGGGCTAAGAATCCAACAAAAACAGATACTAGCAAATAGCAGAAAAGCAAACAGTCGGGCTAAAAAATAAAAAAGGTAGACACTAGCACACGACCATTCAAAAAGCTTACCTTTGGTCACGATGCCTAACCATCCACACATCAAACACACTCTGCGGGAAACTAACTACCGCTACCTACTGGGATAAAATAAAACTCGGGATAGATACGTATATTTTGGGAGAAAATAAAAGAATTGGAAATTGGGTATAGTTACAAAGTTAATCTTTAAAATTGAATTTCACAAACATCACACAATTTAGCAAAGAACATAAATTCAGTTAGCGATTCTGTAGTCCAGTCGTATGAATCGGGAAAACATTCAAGACAGGTAATCCTTTTAACTTCCATACGGGTATCTGACCAATTCTAAAACCTGAAACTCACAATAAGAAAGGTGAAAATTAAAGATTGCTCTCAAGAGCAACCACACACGAGATAACAAAAAAAAAAGGTTTTTTAGTAATAATTAATATGCAAACTTACTTTAATTCGGGCGCCATATTGTAGCGTAAATAAAATTAAGTGCACAGTAAAACACAAACCGCTACTTAACACGTTTAATTTTGATTAAAAGGAAAAAGATAGAAAACAAGTACTTAATTAGAAAATATAAAAAAGTTAAATATTGGTTATTATTGGGAACCTTTCAGTGATGGCGTGGGTTAACTTAGCGGAAAGAAAAAGAATGTTATCGAAAGTATTATGCAAATATTTTTAACTTACCTAACAAAAAAATCGATTGCAATCGGTTATAGCTAGGCGAATACGCATTATTAGTAATTTTAATTACAAAAACACTAAGAGCATCCAACGCGTCTTGATAGGCCTTAGGTTAGAAAGAGTTTTTGACGTGAGAATTTTTAGATTAGAAATATACAAATTAGGTGCACTATTTAAAATAGAACTCCTGCTGCGAAAACTCGGTAATTCCTGGACGGCTGAACACGACTGTGGGAAATAACGTAGAAATCACGGAGCCACTGCGCTGCGGAGTCCGCATCTACCTCGTACCCTCTTCAGGCCTTTGAGATGGACGTCTCAGGCACAGGATGTGCTCGGATATCGGGCGAGAGCGCCCCGACCTCCGTCGTCGATAACCGACGTCGCTTGCCCGTAGGGTGGAGCCAAAAATTGGCTTGTAACGGGATCTAAACAAAAAAGAAACTTCAGACCACCGATGCAAGCTGAATCTTTGATTAATTATGAAACTAGTGCGAAATGGATCGAAAAGAAAAAAGACGACAATACATACCAAATTAACCAGAAAATCACCCACAGACTTGGGTTTACACCAACAGAAAAAAACTTTCACTTCATAATTTCGATATTAATCACAAAAAATAAGGTCGACCATCACTTATCGAGTCCCAAAAATGTAATGACGCCGTCAAAAGGCAAACAACCGACGATTTTTTCACGATTCCTGGTTCAAATGTGAATAACAGCTATGAAGAAAAAATTTTTTGTTGAAATATTTTGGATTAGGATTGTAGGAGGTTTTAACCGTAGCGGTTTTACGCTACAACACTATCCTTTTTTTCCGGCATGTTCTCAACTGTGGGGAAAAGGCATCCATCCTATTATTCCTTACAATCCACTCGGCTGCAGCAAGATGTGAACAGCAATCCTGTTGGTATAAGTCAAGTTATCCCGCCTTCTTTTGCCTTGAGATGTCGATTTAGCCTGTGCACCGTTTAAGATAGTGCAAACGTGTCCAATCCATTTCCATTTTATGGTGGTTTCTTTTCATGAGTGTTTTCTTTGGTCTTTAAGGCATTTTCAGGGAGGGAAGCAACTTATTTCTTGTCTCGCCTGCAATGATGTAGATTGAAGTTTGCGTTCTCCACATCTCCTAAATACTGGTTTAATAGGTACTTTTCGTCATTAGTTTGGCCTTAAGGACGCATTTACATTTATCACTCGCTCAATTTTAGGTATCCTAGTAGCAACACAACAACATTGCGCGCACACACACTTACAAACCATTGTTCGCCCGATTTTATACATTACTTAACTGATCTTGATACTTGAAGGTAATATTATATTTTCTTTAATATTGTTAGACCATAATAAGTTGTAACTTATTGTTTACAAAGGGTTACATGCTTATTGATTAGATGTTAGTTTCAATTTTGTATTAATGTGTTTGACGCCCGATTAGGAGTACTAGGGGACTTTGGAAATAAAATACTCACATGTGATAAAAAAATTAATAAGAAATAAAGAAAAGTTTCGTCATGCCCGTCTGTCTGTTTGTCCATCCGTCCGTATGTCGCAGTCATTTTCAACCGACGAAAAAAATGGAGGTTATCAATTCGACGCGTATATTTTTTTATGTTTGATAACCGATTACTCGAAGACGGCTGAACCGATTTGGAAAATTCTTTTTTTTTTGTTTGAAAGTTTTGTTCGAAATTGGTCCCATTGTCACCAAGTCAGGAGCTGATAATGGGATCTTGGAGTAATCGAGGAAACTCTTCAAATATTATAGGCAAATACACACAGGTGTAGTTGCATTTAAAGTGCACTATTTGTGAAGTGGGTCTGATGATGAAGACCACAGATGGCCACTGGAACTACTCAATATATAAGTAGGAATAAGAAGTATTTCATGGGTTCCGCTTCGATTACTTGAATATGGTTATTAAGCACAATATGCTCGTCACAATGCATATGATGAAGTGAAGCTGATGGTGAAGTACCAGGAGAACTCCTCAACAATTAACGGCCCAGCATTGGGAAAAGCAATATTTTGTCTACTTTCTAACTAATTTCGGAAGTCGGACACCGCCTACCTACCGAAATTAAAGTTATTTTTCACTTTGCAGTGTTTTTTGGAAGTCGGTTTAATTTTTTTCGTAAAAGTTTTTATATTCCGAAACTATTTGGACTATACATGTGAAACTTGGTAGGTAGATGTATTCTGTGAACCGCTTTCCTATTTTAAGAAAAAAAAAAAATATTAAAAAATATAAAAAAAATATTTTCATGAATCTTATGCGTGTGTGGTATTAATAGAGAGGTCTTTAAAAATGACATATGGGTTTCTAAAACCACTTTTTCATAAAGTTAATCGTTTAAAAGATCTCTTCTTCTCCCTATCCTCGACTATGCTGATGCAAGTTATCCAGATCTCACTGAAGTGCAGTTAGATAAGCTTGAGCGACTCCAAAATTTTTGTATCAGATTCATATTTGGTTTGCGCAAGTATGATCATGTTTCTGAGTTTCGCATTAAACTCAAGTGGCTGCCTATCCGCCTTCGCCGGAATACACATATTTTATCATTACTCTACAGTATTCTTTTCAATCCAACGACTCCCTTTTATCTCAAAGAACGATTTAAGTTCCTTCATGACACATGAAAAATTTGAGACTTTTGATGCCTACACATTCCACTAAATTTTACGACCATTCTTTTACGGTGCAGGCTATTCGGTTGTGGAATGCATTGCCGGTGTCAGTAAGACAAGCACAGTCACTCGCTGCTTTTAAAAGCTCGGTTGCCAATCATTTTCTTTCAAATTTATGATTATTTCTTTGTTTTTCTCCACACGATGATAAAGAACACATTACATTTATATATTTTATATAATTATGTATTGTATTTATATATATATATATATGTATTTCAATTAGTTTTTTTCCGTTATGAGTATTTGTAGTACACTAATTTAGCCCTCCCCAATTTCAATTAAAGCTTTTAAAGTCCTTCCAAAGGTTGTCTGGAAGATATCGCTCTCAGCGATAAAACCGCCATTGTAACCAAAGTTATAGAAATAAGGTTATGTAAGTGTGTTCCAATTTTTGGTGTACAATAAAGTATATTCTATCTATCTATCTATCTAATGGAGTGAAAAATTATACAAAAAATATATGCTATGATCCTTAATGTAAACTTTCAATCAAAATTGGTTTGAACGAGATCAGGTTGGCAGTTTTTGAGATACAGCATATTTTCTAAAACCGCAAATAAAACTTTGTAATTCATACAAACACTATGAAAAACAAAGTTATTTGGCGTAGTTACTACGGAACGCTTCATGGGCGAGTCTGCCTCGCACTTGGCCAATTTTTGTTACTTTCACTATAATTTATTTAATGATGTCAAGCAGTTTGAGTACTTGTGTGGCCTACCCAAATGTCCTTTGGTATTTTTTGTCAAATTGTTGAGCTCCTTAATTTCGAAGTTGAGCTACACGATAACTGACAAATGCTTGCACTGTCTGGACAGGTCCGCTCAAATTTGCGTGGTCAATCTCCTCCTCACTTGGCCAATTTTTTAGTTTTTGTACGAACTGAACATTTTGGCATATTGAACCGTATGAAGTAAGCCCAACAAAAGGTAACTGTTGTATATCGTTGAGGAATTCCCTCAACTGTCTATGGTCTCCATCATCAGACCTGTAATGGCACTTATAACCCATATGGGTGCAAAGTTCTCATCAATATAAATTAATTGAGTCCAAACACAAGGTAGCTACTGTAAACCGTTGAGGAGTTCCCTTAACTGTCCTTCGTCTTCATCATCAGACCTCTAATGACAGTCACAAACTATCTAGGTGTAAAGTTCTGATCAATTCAAATTAATCAAGCCCAAACAAAAGGTTACCGCTGTAAATCGTTGAGGAGTTCCCTGGACTGTCAGGAGTCAATCTGATGAAAGGCTCCATCATCAGATCAACTCTAGACCTTCCTTAATTTGTAGTACTTTAAGATACTTAATGAAAAAAAAAAACATTTATACGGTCGAATTGCGAAACCTCCTTATTAGAAGTCGGTTAAAAAAAAATTGTTGTTTCATGCTAGGTTCAGTAACCAATATCCATCCAATTCTAAAAATAAGTATGGTTCTCGTTCTTACTTTTGTTTCGGTACGAAAAAGTGTCAACGTATTCTAGTCACAGTATATAAGACGCCACTGTCTTTATTATAGGTTTCAACGTATTTATTTTTTCGAGGAAAGCGATACACCCCTGCGTTCACGAGCGCGTCTAAGCGCGGAATGACGGTCGGAGCCGTGCGTTCGGTAGAAAAATGTATGAAGAAATTTCAGACCGATTTTATTTTTCTCATAAATCATAAAGTTTTTTATGTATGTTCAAAATAATTAGCTTAACGTATAGATAAATACATAGGCTATAATTTTTTGTTATTTTGAAGTTAAGAATATGCTCCAGATTTGGCTTACAGGTACGTATTCAGACCCCATTTTTTGTAATTTTCTACGATTATTGCGGCGATAAAAACGTATTTGTGTGAAAAAGATGTATAGGACTGTGTAATTATAATGCATTTAATGTGGAGATGAATAAATTATCTTGAAATTAATACCATAACATTGTCAAAATTTTAACTCCTTATGTATCAAAATGGTACCAGAAAAACATTGATATTTGCGAGAAAACGTAAATGCGTCCTTAACATGTTCATCCGTATCTCAATCTCCAGGATCACTTTCTTGTCAGTAACATTGACGGGGCCCGATAGGGCTACTGTCTTACGGGGTTGCGGGCATGTTCTAACGAGACACCACAGCCCCGGAACGCAAGGGCAATTGAAGGAGCAGGGTAGATTTTTAGTCAGTAGACGTCTGCTGCATCCACAGCGGGAGGAGTCATTTGGTGATTTTCCCACCCAGAAAAAAGGATCATTTTCTTGATTTCAGTAGGATATATATATATGATGAAATGAAAAATAATAAAATGATCCTTTTCGTTATCTTGTACGTTGTTTATAAATGAAAAACATTCAACCAACATTTTATAAGTAAATACGATGTGTTTACAAGTCTCCATTAGGCAGAGATTTTAGTACCCTACCCTATACACTCTATGTCTAAAATCTGTTGACAAGGGTATATACCTGACACGTGCAAACAATTCAGGTCCTTCCATTTCAACAAATAAAAAATTAACTCCCATGAATATTCAATGGCATACCTATCTACTTTAAAGTTCATTACTTATACTATCAAAGGTTCATGCATTTGCATGATTAGTTTTTTACGAGCTGTCCGTGAAATGTCGAGAGCCGTTAGTAGTCGTAAACCTCCTGTTTTATTGGAAAATGCGGGAAATTATTATAAGTAATACGGAAGTGAAATGTTTGTGTATCGATTTGCTGTCGAGCATAACAACTATGATGTGTTCATCCTTTTACGAGGGATATTTATGGTATGCGAGCGGTCATGAAAACAGTTTGAACTAAGAATGTACACAATTTTCGCTTTTAAAACGTCTGCGTTTAGATTAATCGCAAAATTTTAATATTGAAATAAATAATGCAAAACGCAAATAGTTATATGTAACTATTTTTATTTGCATAATTAAGTAAATTTATAGTTATGTAAATAATGGTAACTTGGAGTAGGTAATTATGAACTTTTAAGCGTAATATCGAGACTGGTTAGGTAATAAATTCAACACACAAATTAAGCTGAAAGTTCAAATAACGTCAAGGCCATGAGAATGTCCCATGAAATAACACAGTTAGTCGTAAACTTATAACGAATTATGAAGTTATAATCAATCTCGTCGCGTGACAATCTTTAAGCTTTAATGTTTTTGTTTGTTTATAATTTGCTGTTTTTCTTCTTCTCAGTCGTATCACTCTTTCCAGAGTGGTCGTCATCAACCTGTAGTAAATGCTGGAGTGGCGGATGTGGCTCGCCTCACGATGTCAAGCCATCTCTCCCTATTGGCGACATTTTGATACACTCATGCAAAGGTCACCATAGTCTTTATTTGGTCGATCCAACGTATCGGCTATCATCCACGCTTTCTTTAAACTAAGAATATTTTCTCAGTTAGAGGCAATAATAAATCTGTAGAGAGGTCAATTCTGTACATGAAATATATTTCCAAAATAACTATCAGGGGGTGATTAGGGATCGATACTGATGCCAAAAATGCAATCAGTAAAATTTTTGTCTGTCTGTCTGTCTGTCTGTATAACCGTTATAGAAACAAAAACTACTCGACGGATTTTAACGAAACTTGGTACAATTATATTTCATACTCCTGTGCTGGTTATAGTATACTTTTCATCACGCTACAATCAATAGAAGCAGAGCAGTGAAGGGAAATGTTGGGAAGACGGGAGAAGTTACTCCATTTTTTAAGCTTCCGTCGCAAGTGCAACCTTAATGGTTAAAGCTACACAGAAATAATTTATGACGGAAATGTTCTCCTTAAAATTATATAAAAAATATCCCACGACAGCATATATCTATCTTTTATGGTTGACTCACAATAACACGTGTAACTCCCGATAGCTTAGCAGTTCGAAGCTTTCTGATTATTATTCTGCTCCGAAATTTAAAACCACCACAACTTTGCAATGGAACTCGGCTAAAAGTAAGTAACCCAGTTGCAACAAAATATAATCGAGGCTCAAATTTTAACAGGTTGCGGTTCAGGAGAAACCGTCTTTATTCCCAGAATTCCCATAATACCAAATAATTTTCCATTCCAATTTAAAAGAACGCAATTCCCAGTATCGGTGTGTTGTGCAATGACAATTAATAAGGAGTAGATCTCGGTGTCAGTTGTTTCTCGCATGGTCAGTTGTACGTCGCTCTTTCCCGGGTTAGCAGTTCTAGAAATCTTTATGTTCACGTGCCGGAAGAGTCAACTTTCAACATAGTTTACTCGGAAGCTTTGCGCTGAAGTATTTTCGTTCTATAGGTACTTAAGCCTCTTTAAGTCAAGAGTGAATAGGTTACTTTTAGGTAAGCGTGCCCCATCTTCGATCACATCATCACTTACCATCAGGTGAGATGGTGGTCAAACGCGAACCTATTCTAAATAAAAAAATAAAAATGAACGTGATCTAAACAATATTACCAATGCAGTAACTTAATAACACACAAGGAGTTACACGCTGACGGAGTTGCGGGCACAGCTATTAACAATAATATTGTGCGGTTCGGTATTGCGATATTTTTCAACAGTATTATAGATTGACATATTATATTTCCCTACTAAATTACGAAAGTTAATCTGTCTGTTACATCAAAATCACTGAACCGTGAGGAAGGACATAGGCTACTTTTTTTTTACGAAAACGACGAAAACGTGGACGAAGTCGCGGGCAACAGCTATCTATACAAATAATATAAGGCTGAAGAGTTTGTTTGTTTGTTTGAACGCGATTATCTCAGGAACTACTGGTTCGAATTGAAAAAATATTTTTTAATTAAATAGTCAATTTATAGAGAAAGGCTAAGGCCAATAGGAGCGGAGCGCCAATGAAGAATGCTTCAAAATCGGGGTTAAATTTAACGTTAGCCCAAAGTAACTATTCCACGCGGACGAAGTCGCGGGCAAAAGCTAGTTTTCAAATAAAAGTCATAATTTATCATCATACACATCTGATATAGCATATCGATCGCCATCCGTCTGCCAAGCATCTTGTAGATCATAAAATATTCCCGATGAGCAAGAACAATATAATATTAGTTTAGTATGTTGTGCACTAGTTGAGTTGTTATGTCTTACTGTCTGTGATTTTACTGTTGTCTCCGACATATATTATGATACACGCCATATTTTATGAATCAATAAAGCTCCGTCAATTTCATCTTTGCCTTCCAACTTTGCTTGAGACTTCCATTATTAAGCGTATATGGCGTATGCCATATTATTTTAAGCGTCAATAGCCTAATAGATAAGGTATCGGACTTGTGATCGAGAGGTCACGAGTTCGAACCCCATCCATTACACTATTGCGTTGAAACCACCCAGACACAAGCCTATTTTATTTTTATTATAAAAAATACATTAACTGTAGCACTATCAATGATGTCGTTTATTTCAGACATACATAATTATAAAAATACTAGTAGTCGCGCGGGTTTACGCTACCGTAGACTAAATATCACGATAAAACATAACTTTCCTTCTTTCGCAGTCATGAGGTAAAATGTAGTAAGCAGCCTATAACCTTCCTCATGCTTCCAGCTACTTCCATACCAAATTACATCCAAATCCACCCATTACTTTAGAAGATTAGTGCGTTTATACAAGCAATCAAACTTTTCCGCTTTATAGGTAATATTAGTATAGATAGAGTTAGAATACAAGAACGTAAACCTATCTTACTACATAATAATTTATTTTATCTTAGTCTATGTTAACTGTCTCAATTTTCCATTGTATGGGACTATCGACTTTTTCCGCAGATGCCTTCAGATAAGTGTTGGTGCTGGCTCCCACTCTGCTGATCAGCGATGCTGTTCTTTATCTAATGATGGCTTCATACGAGTGTTTCTATTTTGGCATCCGCAACTTGACTGATACACTGCAGTATCGAGACAGCCCCATTAGCATCCTGAAGGCATTCTTAATATTAAATTCGGTCATTTTGTTTTCACTTACTTCGTACGTAGGTACATCAATTCCAATAACTTTGTTTCGTGTCGCAGTTACTCAATTTAGAGTTTTATCGTGTACGATTTAGCTAAATTAGATTTATTTTACACAAAATGTGAAAACCTTTTTCAGTCAGCATTTTTGAGTACGTACCTTATTTCATTTTAAAACGTGACTCGAGGTGAAATGTACAGACTTTAGAGGTTTTCGTGAAAGCACTGTGGATAACGTCCGCTCAGCACGTGCATTTGAGTGCATGACATTTCAAAGTTCTCATTACTGGGTACTGTGCTATGAATCTTAGCGGTCGGTGGTGCAAGGCTTTCTCGGAATATAGTCTCCTCGCGTACGGTTTTCTATTTCAAGACAATCATACTAGTTATAGTATATTATTGTACGTTATATCGGTTTGCACATACGAAGTTGTTATGTGTACCAACCAATACAGGATATAATATCTTTTAAGATACTCGAGTGACTGGAGTGTTTAATAGAGCGTGAAATTCTATAAATATAAGTACTGATACGTGATATGTTTTCTATTGAATTCAGCTATTTTATAAAACAATATTGGATATTTTGTGAACTTAAATGTAATGTAATATAGGTTATATAAATTGTAGGTTTGGGCAAAAGAACTTATTTAGTTTTTGAAGAATTCAGAGAAGAATTTAGAAGGAAGCCTTGGTCCAGCCGTATCAACTTTATTTTAATATTTTGGTTAACCAAACTCACGCAGTAAAGTTCATATATGCGAAAACATGTATTAGTTCAATGAAAGACACATGAATGACAAGACAGATGAATGACAGATCATCCTAATAACTCAGGAGTTTTCCTAGCATAAGGGTCATCACAAGTAGATTAAAATAACTGTGTTAAATAATAAGTACCTTTTCTAAATATTCGATAAATGTTTTGTATGTATAATGTCGAATCCTACTAATATTATAAATATGAAAGTTAATGAGGATGGATGGATGATTTTTTTATGTCGTTCACGCAAAAAATACTGAACGGATGTAGATGAAACTTTACAGTATGACAATGACTTAATAATCACTTAACGTTACATATATAATTAGACTATTATGTTTCCACTACTGAGACATAGGCCCACTCGCTATGAGGGAGAATAGGCCGTAATTCACCATGCGGTCCCAGTGCGTAGTGCGATCCATAGAATATTAATTAAGTAAGATCACCTGTATAGTTTTACAAATCGGTTTATAAATGACGAAGGTCTGAGGGCGCGTCAATTAAAAACCGATTTGGTTGGTTTTACCTTTTCTTTCATTCAAAATTTTAAAGATTAATCACTTCTAACATTTTCTAAGTAAGCATGTTGCATTGTGGCTAAAACTTGTAAGACTAATCTAAATCCTTACATGTTATAAAATGAAGTCCCCTGGCCGCGTCTGTCTTTTTACCCAAGGATAGCGTGATTCCTGAGGAAGGTTTAAGTGTATAATTTATAAAGCTTTTGAGTGAATTAGTACAATGAGACGGTGAAACCGGGCAGGGTCGCTAGTTATATTTGTATTTATCGTAACGATTTTCAAACTGTTTAAGTTGGCTTAGTTTAAGAGCGTTGAGGTTTTTACTAAACGTGTTTTTACGAAGCGTAAATAGGCTAAGGTGTCGAACTTGGAATCAAGAGGTCGCAGGTTCAATCCCCACCCATTACATTACTGCCGTGAACCCACTTCAAACACAAGCATATTTAGCTTAGTTGGCGGCTATTAGTCTTTTTTTTTAAAGAAGCAATAGCGGCAAATTAATTAAATTAACTTATATAAGATGCAAGACAAAATTCACCGATGTCTCATACATAGTGAAAAAACTTAAGTGGAAATGGGCATATGATAAGAAACAGGAGAAAAAAATGGACAAAAGATGTTACTGTATGGAAGGAAAAAGACAACAAAGACGGCAAAAAAGAAGATGGGAAGATGACATCAAGCAAATTGCTCCAAAAATGTGGCAAAGAAAAGCTGCTAGCAGGGAAATATGGAAAACCCTTGGGGAGGCCTATGCCAAAGGGCAAGCTGATAATCATGTTACCGATGTCAGAAAATAAATTTGTTATTTCACAATATAATATAATATATAACTGTACGTGTAAAAACTAAAATAGTAACAATAGTAAATTGGATAATTAAACAAATGAAATAAAATTAAAATAATATAATGTATAAATTTAGCATGATAATATTGTAAACGATATAAGTGCATGAAATAGAAATAATTTATATAAAGTTGTAATAATTATAATAGAAAAATGTAGTATCAGAAATAAAGGCAATTTGAATTTGAATAGCGGCAACACGGTGATACGATACTGTTTGCGGTCTGTTATATTTATGAGAGTTTAATACAATACCGCGCTGCGCGCAGGTTAATGTTCGCTTCGTACTTATCAGTCACAGTTTGACTGTCCCAAGCTGTTTGATGTTTAAACATTTCTAGTAGAAACACTCCGTGTCCACGCTATTCAGCCATTAGATAAAAAACAACGTTGACCTTAAATTTAAACAGATAGCTTGTCGATATAACCTGTATTTTCACTTGACCTTCGATATTAAAAGTATCGTTAATCATTGTGTCTTTAGTAGCTTCTAAATATCCCCTTTAAGCGAAAAGGGCTATATTAATATACACAAGAAAACAAGAGTGATTTCCTTTTCTGAAAATTCAGTACCTAGAGCACACATCTCAACATTCTTTCAGCCGAAAGATGTCCATGTCTTTCGGCTGAAAGAATGAATTGTTGACAATGATGCTTGACAGGACTCTCCTTGAACTCCCTCGTTCCAGAATCTTTGACATGTTTCTAATAAGATGTGAAACCATTTTGTTTTGTTGTAACCATTGTGTTTTTTAGGGGAGAAAATCGTCAAATGACTACTCCCACTCTGGGTGGATCAGATTCAGATGCGTCCGGGGCCGCGGTATCTTGTTACAGGATTCCTACAACTCCGGCAGGCAATGGCCCAATTGGGCCCTCTCATTTCTGCTGACTCTTCTTTGAAGTATGCGTGGAACATAACGCGCCGTCCTTAAGGGATGGTGAGCTGCCCTGATTAGCTATCCGCAGGGTCCCGCCTACGATGGCCGTCACCCGCGGCGCGGTGGCTGGGACGTGAGGAAGGCAGTTAAACATAGCTTTTGTTAGCAATTATATTATCATCTATATGTATTATTACATATATATTAGCATCTATATCTAGTAATCTAATCTTGACAAGACTTAGTTAAACCTACATAGGTTTAACTGTGCAGCAATTATTGAATGATTACTGCTTTTCTAATATTTGCTGCACCAATATTAAACCAATCTTTCACTCCAAAAACTTGTAAAACTAAAATGTTTTCAGAACAAGTCTTTGCCAAATGCAGCTTCTAATGTATTCTTGTTCTAAACATATGGCTGCAAAGTTTAAGGCGACGCAACGCAATCGTAGACTTGCTACCTAAGTACATTGGAATTGCAAATATATATGAAACTTGCACCACCTGGTCGGTGTATTGAGAAGTGAATAATGCCTATTCGTCTAAAGTGGCATCGGATTTCGTTTCTGAAGTGGTTTTAGTTTTAGTTTCAATAATTTTGACTTATGAATCTCAAATGAACACTTTAGTTCATTTCAGTTCAGTTCGCGTCGGAGGTTTTTCCCGTGTAAATTCCGATCCCGTGGGAAATTCCAAAAATCCTTTCTACACACCTCAAGGAACATACACGCCAAATTTCAGCTTCTTGCGCCCAGTAGTTTCGGTTGTGCGTTGTCTGTCAGTCAGTCAGTAACGGAAGCGTTTTATATGTATTGATTAAAGAGCCAAGCACTTATGCGTTTTAAGTACCGATGTACTTTATTGAGATGATATTCTTCAATATATTATTGTAAAGCACGATACCTATATTTCTATTTACTATCAAAGGGCATTGGAAGGTGTCTACATATTAAAACATAATATTATCAATAATGTAATCAGCCTACAACGTCCACACTACTGAGACATAGACCTCCTTTCTATGAGAGGAAATGGGTTGTAATCTACCACGCGGTTTCAGCGCGGATTGGTTAATGTCGCATGTCTTCGGAGTTTTCAGTCCTAAACCATGATACCATATAATAGATGTTAGTCAGGGCTATTATACAGAATTGATTGGGCATTCTGTAAGATTCTCGTCAAATAAATATACAGTGTGGGTTTCAGGAAGTTTTCGATCTAGTAAAACGACTGAAAAGTACCGAAAAAATCTTACGAAGTAGTCTGTTGCAGCATTTAATTTAGTTTAATCATAGAATGATGGCTTCAACCAAAAATCTCTTGAATAATATTTGCAATCATTTTATAGGGTTCCGTAGCCGAATGGCAAAAAACGGAACCCTTATAGTTTCGACATGTCTGTCCGTCTGTCTGTCTGTCCGTCCGTCCGTATGTCACAGCCATTTTATTCCGAAACTATTAAGACTATACATGTAAAACTTGGTAAGTAGATGTATTCTGTAAACCGCTTTCCGATTTTAAGAGAAAATTTAAAAAATATTTAAAATAAAGGGGGCTCCCCATACATGGAACTGAAACCGAAAATATTTTTTTTCATGAAACCTATACGTGTGTGATATCTATAAACAGGTCTTTAAAATTGACATTAAGGTTTCTAAAATGACTTTTTCATAAAGTTAATCGTTTAAAAGATATACGCTTCCAAAGTGGTAAAATGTGTGTCCCCCCCCTCTAACTTCTATACTGATGAAGTGAAAAATCTAAAAAAACCATATGTTGTAGATCTTAATGTACACTTTCAACCAAAATTAGTTTGAACGAGATCGAGTCAGCAGTTTTTGAGATAGAGTATATTTTCTAAAACCGCAAATATAACTTTGTAATTCATACAAATACTATGAAAAACAAAGTTATTAGGCGTTCTATAAATTATAAATAAGCTAGTTTTAAGAAATTTGTAAGGTTTTTTCTTTTTTTTTTTTCAACTACATATATTAAGTATATTATCTTTATTATAGTTACTACGGAACCCTTCATGGGCGAGTCCGACTCGCACTTGGCCAATTTTTTTATTCTATGATATGCTTAGGCTTGTTTGAGTCATCAATGGATGTCATGAAGTTCACGTACCTAATCGGTCATTGAACTCTCTCTTCCAATTTGCTAAGTTCACCTGAATTACGAGTAAATTGGATACTGATTGTAAATTTTTGCAACCAATCTGTATCCATTGCCAAAATAAGCCAATTCAAATCACAATATCACCCAATTCGTGTGAACAACTTGTCAAAATGTAAGGCATTCGAGGTATTGTCACCGATTGCGACTGCGATTCCAATTCAGACACACTTTGAAAATATTAACCAGAATTATTCTGTGTTATTTTGTCTTAAAAATGTATAATGTTATGTTTATGAATTGTATACTTATGTTGATGAATTGTGACCGGAACTTAAGGGGAAGACGGTATTTGTATGGTGTGGGATTCGAACAGGGGTTTGTAACAGTATCTTAGCCGTCCCTTTGTGGGAGGAGGTTAGGCTGCTCAAGAGTCGACTGCTGTAAGTTATTTACGACAAAAAGTAGGGATATATTTTTTTTTAAATAAATATGCGTGTGGCTGGAGTGGGTTTACGGAAAAAGTGTAATCGGTGGGGTTCACACCGGTCACATCTCGATCACATGTCCGACACCTTAGATATTGGACTATTGACGCTTAATTACTATTCTATATTTATTATTAGTCGTTACCCAAATGGCCCAATTTAGCGAAATGGGGGATTACCTAGAGACGACAATAAGGCCAAGTACAAATTCGGTGTTCCTGACCAAACCATGTCTCGTCTGCTGTAGTGTCCAAAATCCCCAAATACGTGCATATTTTAGACCTCATAAACGCCACTGAGGACGCGACTAGCATGGCTGCCTACTAGGCACTCGATAGTTTAGTTGAAAGGTTAAGTTTAAGTAGTTGATTGTAATTTGTTAAGTGAGTGTTTACTCTATCATTGAATGATAAAAACCCTTAAAAAAAACTAAAACAAATGATTCTGCATCGCTAATAAAACAACTATTTCATGTACCTATAAAGATTAGAATCATTGCAGCGTTATTTTTCAGTGGAGGGAATTTAAAATAAAGTTTAAGTCCACAGCACTGGATCTATCACAATGAACGAGTATAAATCTACGGTATTTTACAACTAACCTAAGTGGACGTGTTTTTAATTAAGGTAGTATATTTTGATTACTTACATTTTTAAAGGTTTACCTACCCTTTACCCTTTTCTTAGTAACCCGCAAACTATCGTTAGACGGTAATAGGTCGTGGATACATTATGATGATAACCAATATATTACCAATAACCAAACTAACCAATATATTTTATCACTATCTTTTGCCCGCGAAGTAGCCTATATGTTGTTTCAAGTTAAGCCATTTTTGCTTACTTAATTGAAACAAACCTACAAACATTCAATCCACATTGAAATATTAGTATATTAATAACACAGGCCGACAAAATTTAACGAAACTTCTTAACGGTCATTCTCCAATTCGGCGTTCTTTGCCTAATTACCGTAACCTTTTTTATTTTTCACTGATTTGACTTAAACACATTAAAATATGAAACACATCAAAGATACGAATTCAATCATTAATGAGGCATGTAACAATTAATGGTGGTTTTCGAGTTAATGAGACTTAAAAATTTTAAGAGTATGGTAATTATAAAAATGTAATATTTAATGCAACGGTAATTAGAAAATATCATCAAGTCTATGTAAAATATGATATAATGAAATGATAATAACACACATTATTAATTTGTACACATATAATTATAATTAAAGCGATAGAATTAACTATGTCTCTCACAACCATAACCAATAGTGAAAAAAAAACACTTTATCGTTGCTATAATTTATTAAATTAGACACTTAATGAAAATCAGGTAAGAACAAACTAAATAAAACAAATATTGTCTTAATTGGTATTTTTTTAGTTTGTTAAAACGATATTTATTAAAAAGGAAAGTAGGATGGAACTTAAAAGAATATTATTTTAAATCTTCTTGGATATAAGGATAGATCTAGTTTAAAGCTACTCAAAGCTCTTTTAATTTAAAGTTTGTTTATATTAATATCACTGAGTACTTATACTCTATAAAGAATCATCATGTCATACATTTGAATCAGTCTTGTTTTATAGTAATTTTCTATTTAAAATAACAAGCAATATATAAAGTAGTAATAATTCATTATATAAAATAGTAAGAATTATAGAGTATAAATAAAATGTGTAGAAGTACACCGTTTAAAAGTAATTTTAAATAGTTATTCAATTTATCAACACGTTTTCCATCTACAATTTTAAATAGAAATGTTGCCAATACCAAAATAAAATAATATCGATACGAAATTGCACTTGCAAATCGATTACATTAATATAATTATGAACCTACGTAAGTGAATTGATTACTTACAAAAGTCCTCTTAATTCTTATAATAATAAATAATGTTTAGTTATATTTTTGACTATTTTATAATAATTTAAAATAATTCAATTCAATTATTGATACAGTTTAGAATAGTTATATAGTGCTGGTAACACTTAATCTTGTAGTTGTCACTGACAATTGTCAAAAGTTTTATTTCTCCCGCGTTTTATGACGAGCGACGAAGTGTCTTGCGTGTTTTTTAAGTTTTGTGTTGTTTATTGCTGTGTTACCGGACCCCGATTTCTGTATTACTAACGACTACCGTGGCTGTTGAAACTGAATTCAGTATTCATTATTCAATCATTTAATAGTTTATTTCATGTTATCGTTAAAATTAGAAGTATTAGGTGGTCAATTTCAAAGAACTATAACTTTTTTTGGTGTACTTCTTATAGAAAACAAATTATATAGTGAAATTCTATAATTATTTTCCTTTTTTATGATATATAGTTCATCTTTGTCGGTTCTGGCCGAGTGTTGAAGGAAGCCTCGGCATTCTCCTTTAAGCTACTTTCCGCTTCTTTGAACTTCTTAAATATCTTAACCATATCATGTTTAGAAATAAATACTTCGAAGACCCAGAAAATACATAAGCGGGCTTCACTAGCCGATTAGATCAAAATTTTAGGTTGTCTGAAGATTTCTTAGCACTAATAGACCGTGATGTATCGCAATTATATTTGTTTTCGGAAGGTGCAGACAAAATGAATCTGGAAGGCGGGGAAAGTTCAGCCTCTTCTGCCTTTTCTAGACGAACGAGTAAAATCCATGATGTCTACCATGTTCATATTCAATAGCTTGATACATACACTGTAGCGCATTACAACTTTTGCATTGTATGTAGGTTCGGTTTTAATGAACTCCAAATGACATGATTGACTTTCATTGTTCCCTTATACTCCCGTATCTCTTTAGGGATCAGCAGATCTTTTTGAAGAATATCTACTTCTTGTATTATATCTGTAATGAAACCCTTGACATTGGCATTGGCGAGCCTTCTCTTTTCTTTAATTTCCTCTTTGGTCTTTTTAGGTTTTCGCATCCTATAAATTGAATAACTTGATGAATGGTCAGCATATAATATAGACATATTTACGGACAATGATAATGATAATCTACGAAAACCGCAGGAAAACTTTCCATTGGTACGACAGCGCGGCTACAGTTAGTAAACAAGTATTAATCATTTTCATACAACGGTAATTATAAACATATGGTAATTAGTATACGGTCATTAGAAAACTATAGATTTTCTTAAAAATTACAAAAACCGATACAGTATGCAAATACTAGCTTATTACAACGTACGGAGGCCAAAGTACTGTCTCTATTTACATGATCAATTTGGGTCTAACTTAAAAAACAAATATTAAAATAAGTACAACGGCAATTAGATTTTTTTTTAACCAAGGCTACGGTAATTATATACTCACGTGCTTCATTGGTGGTACACTAACGTTAGAGACGTGCAACTGCTGATGGGCCACGGCACACACTGAGTAGACGTGACAGGTACTGTACTGATGTGCCAAATACTGTTATTTAGGGATGTGCACCCAAGAACAGAAAATGTCACGGCAATTATAACTTTCGATTGGACATGCGGTTACTTAATGATAATTATTTGTAGACTGTTTCTATTGAGTCGATATTTTGGTATGCGATACACGTTGCTTAATACCGTTTATAACGTTGAATGTATCAAACTAAATCTGTACGTTATAAAAATTACAAGCAAGTTTTAACATTAAGTTGGTGTGCGGACACAACACGGTAATTAGAGAACAGAGGTTATTTGAACATAGATTAAATTAATTTATTCTTAACTACTTAAAACAGAAGCCTATGTTCTTGTTTACAGCTAGATACGGATGCTATCTAACATATAAAAAAAATTGGATGATTGAATATGATAATATTACGGATTATGCAAGCCCGGACACGTAAAACTTGCTAATCGGAGAATGGCCGTTAACTAGAAACTAGACTATACATTTCCGAAGGTTTTCGATGCGCTGAATCCGTATCTGAATCTCTGAATCGCTCTATCACGTCAGGTTTCTGAGATATCCTAACCCAGATGTGCAAAAAGTACCGTTTTTGCCCGATTTTGAGGTTATGTAGACTCACAAATTATTTTTTCTAAAAAAAAATAAAGGTTTAAAGAACATGTCTTCCTCTTTTAAATGCCGTTGAGTTTGCTCAAATATTTTTTTTTCGCTCAGTAATCGCATTTTGAAGTTTTCATGTTTGTGAATTTTCATATACCTGAAAATCAATTGAGATCATAGACGTGATACAGTCGATTAATCATTTTCTTCAAATGAGTCTTGTTTTTCTTGAAATTTTGTCTCACCATAAGTGGGGCAACTCACCGAACCCCTTAAACTACCAACCCACATCTAGCTACCCCCATCTACCCCCTGTCCACTAGACACGATCCCTACCAAACCACAAGCAGGTTAACCTACCTGCCTTTAGGGAAAGCGAGTTAAGTCGCATATTTTTTAAATAAGTCTTATTTTTTTTTAAATCTCTCACCACATGCGAGCTAACTCAGTAAACTTCTTACCCACCAATCCCCACCCACTCTTATCCCTAAAAATTATCCCTACCGAACCTCAAGCATACGAAAATTTACAAAGATGAGAACTTCAAAACACGATATCTCAGCGAAAAAATAAAAATATTTTAGCTAATTCAACGGCATTTGAAAAAGGAAGACTTGTTCTTTAATATGGTAACCTTTACTTTTTTTAGAAAAAATAATTCGTGAGTCTACATAACCTCAAAATCGGACAAAAACGGTACTTTTTGCACTTTTAGGTTAGGATATCTCAGAAACCTGACGTGATAGAGCAAATCTGAGGCCAGATTTCTATTCAGCGCATCGAAAACCTTCGGAAATATATCGTCTGGTTTCTGGTTAAAAATTTTGTCGGCCTGTGTAATTTACATAACAGTGTCTCAGGATTCTGCTTAAAGAAATAAATGGTTTATCACCCAGTACTATCTCGTTATGCCTTCTTAATAAATATTTCAGTAAGGAGATTTTTACATCCATATTTTGTTGAGCTTTTACGACTGTCATATTTTACTGCGTTACTTCAAAGGTAAAACACCTGGTCTTATGACTTATTAATGCCTGCCTGCCTGTTACGAAATTGACTACTTTTATGTCTTTCAGAGGTCGTGTTATTTTTCATGTATCTTATAGATTTCCATTTTTGTATTTTTTTTATATCAGGTATGCATAGTAGAAATACTAATGAGAATATAATTAAAGGTCAAAATACCTATCGGTTGAATTTTTCGGTGAGAAAAACGAATACTTACGATAAAGTCGATTCACCCTTTTGAAACAGTTTGAGGGACTCCCAACACGAAACTCCATTGGCGATGCATTTAAGACAAACTCTTTGTTCGATAGTTTTGTCCATTATGAAATTTGCAATACACACTAGATATTATCTAACTGAAAACAGCACTGTATTAATCTAAATAACAGCAACTCAAAGTCCGCGCCAAAATGGAAAACAAAACAGTTGTGCCAATCTAACTAATAAAAAACAAAAATAGTTGAATTTGGAACCATAAACAATTCATGCATTCCCGATACTTTTTGACTGAATGTATAACGTCAGAAGCTAGTGCATGTTTCAAATTGGTGGTTTCCTATGGAGAAGAACCTACTAGTCTATGGTTACTCTGTTAAAAAAAAATATTTACAGCTTAATTTTTCCATGTTCAGTTGAGTTGAAGGTTAATTTCAACAAGCATAGGTACATTTGTAAATCGAAATAGTTACCTCTCGAAATAGGCACTATGAAATTCATATTGCGAACGCAGTATTTGAATGTCTCTGTCTTATAAAGGGCATCTTTTCTTGTCATTACCTAATGTGTGAAACTCTTAAGTTCTGAAAACCACCAGATTTATATGCATTTTCCATAGATCCTACGTACTCCTACACCTAGTCCTTATTTAATAATGATATGGTGTACGATAAAGAGTATACATATCTATCTATCTACTGATCAAATCGATGAAATGCAAATTGTAGATGCGGTTGGCGAATGTTTGTTGAGCAAATCGTACCATCAACGATATATAAAGTTTACTGCCTATCAAATCCATGAGAAAAAAGATAAACAAACAAAAATAGTTTTATTTGATCGAATATATTATAATTTAATGACAACAAAATCGATTTAAATCCATATTACAAATGATTTTGCAGGGGAAGGTATTTTATGAGTGGAATTGGGTTCAGGACAGGCCACCGTGATGATAAAATAACACTTTGTAATTTTTTTTGGTATATTAGAGGGTAGAAATCAATAATTTTTTTGCCAAGGTAGAGAAGTACTTACGTTGTTGAGAAAAAATATATACAATTAAAAATCAGCACACCGTTCTTAGGTTTGCCGTGTATTTTTTTTTTGCTTGGGCAATTCACCCATACATATCACAATGTATGTATTCGTATGATCTTTGAATGAATTCACAAGGATATAGTATACCTACTATATTATAGTCTAGAATAGTACCTTACTACTTATAAATTTTGTTTTAATGTATAAATGTTAGTGTTGAAATCTTAATCAGTAGTTAGAAGTTGCCTATTGCGTTATTATAACTTTTTTTTTTCTGTTTATACTTATTTATGAGCGAAAAGAGTTTGTAGCTAAATTGTAATAGCCACACGGGTCGACCTTCAAGGTTAGGCAACGCTTCCCGAGGTCGGTCTGTGCTGGTAGGGCTACCAAGTCTGAGTCAATCGAGAAGCGGGCCAAGAGACTCATTGGCAACGATGCACTGGTCGAGTCAAAGCTCCAGAGCCTTGAACATCGACGACGAGTTGCAAGTCTATCGGTTTTCTATCGGTTACATTTCGGGGAGTGTGCGATGGAATTACACAATCTAATTCCACCAAGCCCTGATCCATCATCGGACTACGAGACAAACGGCGAAGCGCCATCGTTACATGGTGGACATCCCACCCATTCGCACAAAACGTTATGGGAATACCTTCATTATGCGTACGGCTAAGGAGTGGAATTCCCTGCCGGAGTCTGTGTTTCCCGATAGCTATAACCAAGGAGTCTTTAAGTCAAGAGTGAATAGGTTACTTTTAGGTAAGCGTGCTCCATCTTCGACCACATCATCACTTACCATCAGGTGAGATGGTGGTCAAGAACATTAATACTGAGCTGCATCCGCTTAGACTGGAAGTAGTAAGTATAATAGTGGAGAAAAAGGCCAAGCAGATGATAATTTATTTATGTGCGACCGCACTATCGCATTAGGTTATAAGTACCAACCTGTAAGTATAGTTTTACGGAGATCTAAATAAACTAATAAATAAATGTTTGTCTAGTTGATGTCAATCTGACAACTTCTGACAACACATCATCAGGGTTCTAACAAACAGAAAACTTTATCATCGCGATACAATGTCGCGATACGAGCGTTATTGCTTGTAATTTGTTGATTTTATTTTGAAGACGTTTACTGCGTGTTTCATAAAATTTAAGTCTTTAATAAAAATAAATGAGCAGATTTTATGGAACTTTCCAAACCTATTTATTTTGCTTAGAAGTGTCATGTTTCAATCAAATCAGTAAATAAAATGAGCATTAAACCGTCGTAATATCTGTGGATTTCTTCAGAGGCGAAGATTTTATTGTGATACAAAAAGTAATTACATTTATTTTGTTGACTCTAGAAATAATAGCATTATTTCTTTCTTCTCAGAGGTTCAATCTGCCTAAAATAAACACCAATAAAATTTTATTACATACTTTTAATCTGTTGTTAAAATATATTGTGAATACAAGAGACCAAAAAATAATGAAAATAGAGAATGTAGAGATCAATCCATATCCTAAAAATTGCTCACAAATACCGATTGGCAGCTTTTCGATTGAGCCGCGGCCACTGCCTACTAAACTGTGGTTTTGTCTCTACGACTCTACTGTCTCTCGTCTAAAATGTACGAGTATTTATGGTCGTCACGCGACTTTGTTGACATTTAATCAACGAGACAATGGAATTATATTGACCAGTATACCTCTTCTCTCTTAAATAAATCAACCTCCTATCTAAATGTACTAGTGTATACATTTAATGAGTAACATGTACATAGTTCTCTGTAGATAATAGTTTATGTGTTTTACATAATATATTATGTTTAAGCTTGTAAATTAGATTACGTGTCCTTACTAACTCAAGTGTTCATTGCTACCACAAAGTAAAAAGTTTGACGGCCCGCCTCTGCGCTACGCTGCCATTATAACATGGCGCTGACAGAATAGTCGAACCCGACTCAGTTCATCAGTTCATGTTTAAAAAAATACTTAGTTATTTCTCAATCTGTTAGTGAACTACTTATTATGTTCTTTTTTTACTCCTGCGTTATTTTATTATTATTATTACTCCTGCGTCCCACACAACGAATTACTCCTGCGTTTATAATATACGTACAAATACCCAAACTCGGAAAAACTATTTCTAACACTATTTCTACCGTGTCGCCAAAGTTGCAACCAGGTGGAAAGAAAAACCTTGAGAGATGATAGAATCGCTGCTTGTTGTAAATACCAAGTTAACAATTCAGCATTAACAATGGTGTCGGATCGAGAGGTCGAGGGTTCGAACCCCACCCATTACACTATTGCCGTGAACCCACTCCAGACACACGCATATATAGCTTAGTTGCAAGGGGGGTGTGAAATCTACCCAAATTGCTCGATCTCGCTTTCAGTGCCTGTAAGTACATTACTATTTAGTTCCTTTTTCCACCGCACGTCAAAAGGGCATTGGGCGTTGAGCCACGATCGAATATAATATACGTTGACATAGTTGAATAGACGTGTTCTGATGTGTTCAAGGTCCCGTAGTCCTTGGATGTCACTTTAATGTTGTATTGAACTGTTTGTTCATGTTTAGATTATGAAGTCGAGTGATTAATAAATATTAGAATTTGGTACCCATAACGTAGGTACCCATATACCTACACTTTATATTATATCACAATGAACAAACAGTTCTTTCTATCCTAGTTATTTGAATTTCATATATGGAATGCATTTCTGTACTTCACTTCGGCTTACATGAGTAAAATAAATACCTACTAAACTGCTGCAATATAACAACGTTGAATATAGAATCAATCAAACAATATGTTTGCTGAACTGTAAAGGATTTATTTATTTAAAATTTACAGTCATCGGTATAAAGGCGAATTAATACCATTGGTACCTCTACCAGTCAACCAATCACTGGACAATCAAGACACCTTTTTTATAACTTTGCCTCAAACTCCGAATTTCTGCTGTATCGTGATTGCATTTTTGCAAACACCCAGACCGGAACAACTATTTATGTATTTATATATTGTAGGCCATACACACATTTGTTCTGGTGTGGGAATCGAACAGCGCGACCCCTAGCGCATTACGCTCACCCTGTCGTCTTATATGTCGTCGTGCTAGTATGAAGGTTGTACCTATAAATATAGGTGATAAGAAAATGGATTGGAATAAAATTCGTTTTCCATGAATCTTCTGCACCAATAAATCTGTTCAAATAAATACTAGAATCAAAAGGTCGGTCATTGACGTAACACAATTAAATTGTCAACTGTTTGAGCGGGTCAAACATTTTATGCTCAAGCTTTTAAAATGTTGCATTATTGGCTTGCCAGTTGATTACATACTATGTAAGGCTAGATACGATCAGTCGACAGCTATAGTAAAAAAAATGGCTGCTCCACTTACGTAGGTACTGGCAAATAAATAACTAGGTATGTTTACCGAGTTTTGATGACGTTATAGTACGAGTTAGTGGCTCATTAAAATTGTGGCAACTATTACCGAGTATTTCGTCACCAGTTTTCGCTAACTATGAAAGTTTTTCGTGAAAACATGACGGCATGAGCTTATTTAATATTTATTTATCACCTTGAAACTCTGACATCATTATAGATTATATAAGATAGCTTTTGAAATGCGTAGCTAGTTAAATATGTACTGTTTTTTTACTCGGAGCAACAGGACAGTCAGTAAATAATAGGGTGGGTTTTTAGTCGGTAGAAGTCTCTGACACTGCCTTCCTTTCCACGCAATGCAGGAGGAATCATTTATGATTTTCAGAAATATATACTGTTTTTTTATAAAAGAACACTTGTAATAGGTTCTAAAACAATTCTTAGAAATCGTAGTTATTTGGATTCCTAAACTTTTGGTTCTCTACTCTACAATATTTTAAAATTAGGTTTGTACGTTTATGTTGTTTCGAAACGCATCACAATTTTTCGCTTCGTACCAGTGCTGAAATGGCACAAAATTTTTCATACCACCTCCATTTCATAGCTACTCATTTCACTTAAGATCTTCAAATATTAATAAGCTTGCTTTTACCCCGTCTGCAGGGAAAGTAGAGCTCTTAGATAAAGCACGGCCTTTGAATATAAAAGCTCTTTTCTTATGAAAACAAAAGTGTCTCAGCAATAATGCTCATAACAAATATTAAAAAACTTGTATTTATTTTTATGAGCCTTTGAAACGGAGATAAGAAAACATTTAATATTTATAGTTTTCTGCTATTTGGGTCAAATTATTAATGATGTTATTCATAGAATGTGCACAGAGAGAATCAGAGTGGTAATGTGTGGTAATATCTTTTAATTAAGAGATAATACAGTTAAGGTTTCATTATTATTTGTAGGTAGGTACTTAGCTAGGAAACACCGGTATCATCTAGTTTAAAGTGACAAAAAATTTACGTCTAAAAGTGTTATTTTTACCTACTTTTATTTTACGGCTTATAATCAAATTATTCTGACTACCAAATATTATTTGTAACTAACTTCTTCTTTCTTCTTCTGTGATATAAAGTAATCTAGGGCTTCCTCCAGATTTCAACCAAGTTCACACCAAAACTCAAATTGATCTGTTATTCCTTTCAGACATTAAAGAAGGACAAACAAACATACTTTCGCATTTAGGTATAATATGAGTATTTGCTTTCTTTGAGTGAACCGTTACAAGAAGGTCTTTGCGTTCATACTTCCATCAGTATACCAATCTAGATTTCCACGCAGATCTGCCCACGCTAAAACTTATCAGGTTTCATAGATTCTGAGTACCTTATCGCACATAACCAGTTAGTATACAGTTATATTCATACTTTATCAAAACCAATTAAAAGGTTGCAACGTGATTTATAGGCTACGTATTTTATATTTCCATTTTTTATTTGCTATTCTTTGTATGGCTTGAGAGTAATTGAAACGGTGTTAATTGTTTAGAAGTCTGATATTTATTTTTATGGAACTGTATCATGACGCTATTGGATAAATAAGACTCATTGAGACTATTTTCATTTTGTATATCATATCAGCAACCGTTAGCAACAGCACTAGGTTACTTCTACATAAGCGTGCTCCATCTTCGACCACATCATTACTTACCATCGCGTCTAAGATGGTGGTCAAATGCGAGCCTATTAACAATAAAAAAGCAGATTTTTTGCTGCTGTTTGTGTGGTAAATCAAATCCCGATTTCTAAACGACACCAAGTTAAATAGTATAATTATATTTGCTATTTTTGTAAACATTAAGAAGCAGCTTCTAAATACAAAATTTCAATACAAAATTTGAATTTAGAATCTGCCAATCCGAATATCAAATAAGCATATACATGTTCAAAAAGTTTTTATAATAATGATGGGTATTAAAGACCAACAAAGTTCACTATTAAGGCCTAGGTTCATTGAATTCGACATTATGAACCCTTCAATAAATCAATCAAATCAACTTATCACAATCCACACACGAACGTTGTGTTTTTCTCAAAACGTTTTTCTCAAAACAATTCACAAATAAATCGGTTGTCAGTCCGATGCTTAATCTGGAAAAACAAAAGAGAACTGCCATGATATTCTTTTCGAACGATGATCATTATATTCTATTCGACCTCGAGATTGAAGGCTGGCATGATTACAGTCAATTTGAAATGGTAACTACAAGATAAATTACTAAGGCAGAAAAGTCAGCATGTCGGTTTTAATATCAAATACAATTGATCAGTGGCAAGGTACTACTATCGTAAAGGAAAACCCCTAGAAACAAATTGCTTTCCCGAATAGATTAATAGCAATAAAAGTTGATAGTCTGAAAGCGTGTTTACCTCATGTAAAACACGGTACGTGGCGCTTATAAAAATCATGTATGTCACTCATAAAGACACACATAATAAAGATCACATCAAATCCCTTGGCAGTCGTCGATTAACTGGTTGCGTGGCGAAACATTTTATTATTTTCAGCTTTCAAATTAAAATCATTTATCAGAATTTCGTTTGATTGTACCACCATCGAATTTCGTAACATAAGGGTGTAAACTCACGCTATACAGCGATTATATAACAACGTTAATAGTGCTACTAAAATTCCTAACTATTTCAGTTATGAACTGTAGCTGTTGTGCTACGGAGCTGCGGCATAGTGTTGGTAGTTGCTACGAAATAAAGGTATACCACTTTTATGTATTAAAAAGCAAAAGTTCATTTCATTCAAGTCATTCATCACTTCGCCTGGATAAAAGGCTCCTTTTGATAATAAAATTCCTAACAAACGTTTGTATTACTAACCTTAGCAAGGCAAGCCGTTTAGGCCATGTACATACCAAACGTATAGTTAGCCGCCGAATGTGAGCAGGCTCACTGTGAGTCTCAGTGTAAATGTAAAACAAAATAAACGCACGGGAAAGTCAGCGTCTACGCATAGCGTAGTGGCGTATTGTCGGTTAGGTGCAAACAAAAAGTAAATATGTATGAAAATCATTGACATAATTATATACTGCGAAAGGACTGGGCGGATCGCATGTTACAATGACGCCTCGAACTTGGTCCTAAAATGGTCTTCCCTTTATCGAAGTGAACTAGAACGCGATCGGCTATCTTCGGGAGCGGTCGTAAATTTTACAAGCACAAATGCCAAGTTGTGCCGTGAAGGGTTGCATGAACTACGACAAAAAGCACAATAAAAAAATATAACATTTCATATCACCGGTAAGTTAAAAATATGTCATGAAAACTTCTAACATTATTTAAAACAATTTTCTATCTTATTTCTTTTTTATATTCTGTCACCTTTGGCCAAGACGACGCGAAGCCGCATAAAAGTGCGACATAACTTTGCAGCGGCGCGCGTTGTAGCTGATGAAATGGAAAGATTTAATAATATTACTATACTATTAAATTATGTACAAAATTAATTTTTATTGTTTGTTAAAAGCAAATTAAAATGTATTTTTATGTACAACAAATATAAGTGGCGTGACGGACAACATTTTTTGGAGGCAGCCGGCGATACCCACGGCCTGCTGCTAATGTTTCTTTAAAATAAGACCGGCCCTTTGCATTCGAAAACTTGTGGCCCACCAGCGGATCCCACGGCAGTGAGAGTGTTAAAGTATATGGGAAGGCGAACTAGAGGCAAGCAGTTAGCCGCTAACTGTGAGCCTAGTGGAGATTAGGCATTACTGAATGCGCTTTCTATAAGCAGCGCTATACGCGTATGCTACGTAGCGCTTCGCTCGTATATGCGCTACACTTTTCAAAGCATTACACAGCACTAGAGTTGTATATATATGCGCTACGCTTTTAATTGCGTTACATCCGTAGCAGCAGCGACAGAAACCTGACTTGGACTTTCATTTCAGCAAACTGAAGGATAGTATTCAAACAAGTTATTAAAAATTCACATTAAAGGCTACGTTTCCTCGCATTATTCGCCCACTAGCCCCCGTTATTCCCACCGAACTTATATTATCCTGTATGTGAATATTTTATGTATTTGCATTACATTCAATAATTATAATTCATTATCTTTGTCTTTCTAATGTTACGTTTTGTGTTACTATGCTAACAAAATTATAATCCGGTTTTATTATACCACGAGAATATTTCGTATAAGAACACACACAAAAGAGTTCTTGTTAAAATCTTTAATCAAACGGAATATATCTTTACACTTGTTTACGTTACAGGTGGTAGGTTCTCATTTAGATAGGGGAAGGGAGGGCAAGATGGAAGACTTAACATTATGATGTAAAAAAAAATAAAACAACGTAATATAAAACTTTTATTTTAATCAGTCTTGAAAGAGATTTTATACAGTTAGAAAATTGAGCCTTTAAAAATTGTTAATAATAAGTAGATTTTTTTTACGAGTAATTAAAAAATAACGTCAAAAATTCCATCTTGCCCTTACCCTGAGGGCAAAATGGAAAGCTTGTTCGGGCAAGATAGAATGCATAGGAAATCACTACAGTTTACATACATAAAACTACCATCTTCTGTATCGGTACATAATTCATGTGCCCAACCATCACATACTGGACATTGTACTCAGTCCTCTGTGGGCAGTTCCACATAAGGTTCTCCACATAATACACAGAACACATCATCGAGCTTATTGTTGTAGTTTTAGCTTCATTCATCGCCATTTGCATCGTTTCTTCAGTCCAAGAACCTCTATTGCTCTTCCTTATATACTTGTTCACCATCTAAAAATAATAAAAAACAATATTAGTTACAGAAATTGTAAACAGAAATCAAAATAAGTGCGCGGAAACTCTTCCAACTTGCTCTAAAGCGCAATTTTCCATCTTGCCCACATGCCCCTTTCCAATAATAATATTAATACTTAAAAATTGCTTTATTATTTCTCTTACTGTACTAATTGAAAAAGCACAAAAAAGAAAGATATTAAATTAATCGAATCGGGGGCGTCGGCCACAGGTGCCTGGACCACTGGGGCACTATAAGTATTTCTTTCTCATTTCTAACTGGCGTCTTTGAACACGTTCCAGTCGTGCCGTTGAGAGCGCCCAGCCAATATCACAAAAAAAGAAACTTTGAATTATATTGGAACAGTGTACCAAGCACGTTACATTCCAGGCTGTTCATGAATTAAGACAGGCTGTAAAATGTACCTAAGTCTTCACGGGTGACGACATTAGGTATTCATTGCAGGGGTCAGTGTGTTAAGAAAAAGAAATTTTGTTTGACTGAGGGACTATATATTGATATTTGTTCTTTCGATATAGTTAATTTATAATAGTTTAATATTGAAGTAGAAAAAAGTCTACTGTTAATTCCGTTAAGAACTAGATATGTTTATTCTTGCATGCACGTTCATTATACAGAATGAAATCATTCGTTAATTTGCGGAAATCCATACCACAAAGCAATACCTAGTTTAGAAAAGTTTCGCCAAGAACATGATGTTCATTCTTGAATGCAGTAAGCAGCATAATTTTTAATATCAATCAGTATGAAAAGGCTGTGCAAAGATCATAATGGTTACACCTTTTCTCATACCGTTCGTTGCAAAGACCAAAAGTCCAAATAGAATTCGATCTTCTTATTAAAAATACTAGTTAAATAAATTCTCGTGCAATAATTTATGGTCTTACCCATAAAAGTATGACGATTAGAAAATAAAAGATGTAATGCTTTATGTTACGGAAGTCGTATAAAGTGAGATAAAATTCACGGTGATTGCAAGATCTCAACGCGTAAGCTTTAAACGTTATAAACGACGCCATTAGCTTTAGGTACTGACTTTATAATATATTGTTTTTTTTTGCATTTATGTCCCAGTTGCGTCAGCTTATTAATTTTTATTATAACTTAATGCAACACAACGATACAAACTTAATGCAAAAAAATCAATTCCGTGTAAGATGTTATTCCAGGTTGTAAACTATTTATAATTATCTAATTCAGTCTATTAGTTACGTTCCCACTTCTGATACACAGTTTTCCTCTCTATGAGAGGGAACGGGCCGTAATCCACCACGGGGGCCCAGCGCTAGATTGGTGGATATGGTGGAGAAACTATAATTATGTGTGACAAATTTAGTTGAAAATCCTTCAATTGTGTCATTGATATACAAAAATATACCTAAACAGCCAAACTATTAAATTTCTAATAAGTTTTACTAGCTGTTTCCCGACACTTCGTTTGCGAGGAAATTACTCACATTTTAGAACCCAAATAAATGGTTTTAAGTGGTTTTATTTCTTTCTTTCAAAATTATACAAACACTAAAATTTTCAGATTTATAAAGTTTCTTAGGTAGGTAGGTATTTAAGTAGTAGGTATGACCATCTCATGGGTGGATACCAATACTAGGCATGGCTTTTAAGTTCTGTCATTTCCATATTTCCCGGCAATTTTGAATTTGGAACTGTTCTATATTGGAATGTGTTTAAATTTTGAATTTCAAAACAGTTGAAAGTATTAGGATTAATGCTTTTAGTCACAGCGTCGATTGGAATCTGTCAAGTTACGTACGAAAATGAATCTTTCTAAGGAAAATGTTTGTGCAATAATTTTCTACAACTTTAGAAGAGGCCTGATACGGCTTCAGTGTTTTGAAGAGCTAACATCTGTGTTCAGTGATGAATCCCCATGTCTGCAGACAGTCGAACGCTGGTACTTAGAATTCCAGCGTGGACATACTAGTGTTAGTGACAAATCTCGCGAAGGACGCCCAAAATCCGCCTTCACTGAAGATAACATCATTGCTGTGAGACAACTAATTCTCGAAGATCGTCATGTGACGTACTGAGAGATAGAGGCTCTATTAGGCATCTCAGGGACAACCATTCAGAAGATCTTGCATGAAGCGCTTGGTGTGAGAAAGCTAGTCTGCCGTTGGATACCGCATCTGCTTTCCGACGATCACAAGGCGGCCCGCGTCAGATGATGTAAGAAAACTCTGCCAAGGTTCAACCGAGGAGAGCTAAATCACGTTTTTGACATCATCAGTGGTGACGAATCTTGGATCTATGCCTACGATCCTGATTCCAAACAACAATCTACAATCTGGGTCCTTCAAGACGAGCCAAAAACTTGAAGATCGTAGAACAGTTAACGCAGAGTGGTATACCACAGTTTGTTTACCACAAATTATCGCCGAACTTCCAAAATCTAACTCAAAGCGACGCATCATCCTGCACCACGACAACGCAAGCTCACACAGCGCTCGTCAAACGATTGAGTAGTTGAAGCAGGAAAAAGTAGAAATTCTTGATCATCCTCCATACAGTCCTGTCCTAAGCCCTAACGATTTCCTTACATTTCCTAAAATTAAGAAAAGTCTTCGTGGTCAAAGGTTCCAGTCCGGTCAAGAAGCAGTCGACGCTTTCAAGTCAGCCATTTTGAACACCCCCACTTTATAGTGGAATAAATGTTATAATAACTGGTTTAAGCGAATGGAAAAGTGTATTAAGCTACGTGGTGAATACCTTGAAAAACAATAAAAAGTACTATAAGGTTCTAGTTGTGTTTTTTTCATCAAACGATAAAACTTAAAAGGCATGCCTCGTATAACAGTGTGTCATACCTTTGAAAACTGTATTGTTTATAAAAGTTCCCTCGAGATCCTCAAACACTCTTGACTCGGGCTTTATAAAAAAAAAACATCTAGTTCGATTTATAGCGGACAGCGTCGCGGCTTTCGTATTTTTAATTTTCTACCAGAATATGACTAAATTGGGTACCTACACATTAAATGTTCTTCAATTTTCTCCTAAATATTAGCAAACCGATAGTGTGCCCACTGTAAATGCCACTGGCCTCAGTTAATTAAACTTTACAACTAAGACGGCGGCCAGCATATCAGCCATAGACAATCAATCTAAACGACTTTGTTATTCACATACAGAGACACGTGAAAAAAGAAGAAATTTAGCCTATTCGGGCAACAGTGTCCTTGGCTTGCTGATATTTTGACCCAGTTACCATTCTTAGTTGAGTGCCGACCGAAACGTTGGTAACAATGAAGATTGATCTGACACTTTAATCTAACTTACATGGAATTGTGGAAATGGAAATATTTACAATATCTATTTCTATTGCAGTGAATTTACGAGCTTATGAGTGTATTAGTTTCAAAATCAACTTACCGATTAATTGTTCGAGATCGGGTTAATTACGATCGCCTTATACCGTACGATCTTCTTTGAGGTTCTTGTTATGCTTGACATAATTATGTCATATTATCTCGAATCCCCGAACATAAATTTAAGTTAGTGAAGAACAGTATTTATCTGTAGATTAATAACTACATACAGATAGCACTTTTACAGAAACTCTTCAAATATGTATGAGGGAATTCAATTAATTCTTACTATTATCAGAAAATATTTTAGGGTGAAATTTTATAAGAAAATAAGTTATTGTAGCAATTATTTTACTTTATCAAGCAGACCTTGATATATCTTAATTAATTAAAAATATCGTACCTTGTAGATTAACATAACCATACCAATTTTCCTAAAATAATTTAATGAAACTTTCTAAGAAAATAAGAAATTGTAGCAATTATTTTCCTTTATCAAGCAAACCTTGATATACCTATCTTAATTAATTAAAATATCGTACCTTGTAGGTTAACATAACCATACCAATTTTCTTAAAATAAGTAAATGAAATTTAACGAAATTTTCTAAGAAAATAAGAAATTGTAGCAATTATTTTACTTTATCAAGCAAACCTTGATATATCTTAATTAATTAAAAATATCGTATCTTGTAGGTTAACATAACCATACTTACCAATTTTCCTAAAATAACTTCACTCTATCTGGGCGCTTGAAGTCTGAAAACACGAGATAATTAAAAATAACACACACATGAAACTTTCAAGAACAACTCCCTGCTTATATTTCTCTATCGTGTAGCACTAAATCAATAACAATAGCTATTGTATGTTTCTTCTAGAGCAAAGCTCAAAAACAAATAGCTTAGTCTACATTATTCGACGTTAACCTACTTTTTCCCCTCACATCCTGAAAATACGAAACATGTTTTCTCATTATCTGAACGGGTTCGTTGACTTATGATTTACTTCCGGCAATCGACAAACAAAAAGTTCTGACAGATAACAAAACTTTACTGAACAATTTCCAATAATTTTTGTCTTTAACGAATTGGACATTTGTTTTATCGCTTTATACGTAAGTAAGTTTAGTCTATTAGTTTTCGGGCACCTACAACTTCGGATCAACAACATGGCATGCACTATTTGTATTTGATGGGTTCAAAGACCTTCGTTTTCGGCAGATAACATTATCTTAATAATAGATATATTTTATGCTATCAAGCTGAATGTAATCCTGTAAAGAACAAAAGCAGTCACACCTGTACAAACGAAAATGAGAAAAGAATACACAAAAAAACTTTTTACCAAAAAATTAAACCGACTCCCAAAAAACACTGTAAAGTGAAAAATAACTTTAATTTCGGTAGTCGGTGTCTTTAGTTTTGTATTTTCGTTTTTGGCACCGACTTCCGAAATTAAAGTTATTTTTCACTTTACAGTGTTTTTTGGGAGTCGGTTTAATTTTTTGGTAAAAAGTTTTTATTTCACTCTTTTTAGTTGGTCTATTTTTAATTTACCTAGTTACAAGAGCCTAAATGTCAACTACTTATAACCTTTTACAAAATATTGCTTTTCCCAATGCTGGGCCGTTAATTGTTGAGGAGTTCTCCTGGTACTTCACCATCAGCTCTAAATCACCATATGCATTGTGACGAGCATAAAGTGCTTAACATCCGTATTCAAGTAATCGAATCGCAATCAACTCAATACTTATTATTGAGTAGTTTCGGCGGCCATCTGTGGTCTTCATCATCAGTTCCACTTCCTCAAATGGTACTTTTTGAGAGCAACTGCACAAGTTACTATAATAAATACCCAAAACGTCATAGGTGTGCCTATAATATTTGAAGAGTTCCCTCGATTTCTCCAGGATCCCATCATCAGATCCTGACGTTTATGAAAATGGGACCAATTTCGAAGTATACCCTTTCAATCAAAAAAAGAATTTTCCAAATTGGTTTCGCCGTCTTCGAGTAATCGATGATAATACATTAAAAAAATATATATATATATATATATACGCGTCGAATTGATAACCTCCTCTTTTTGTCGTCGGTTGAAAAATAATTTTAACTTGATGGAAAATTTGCGTCACATACACTCTATACTTATTTGGTAACGCCTTTTCAGTCGTCACCTCCACCAAGAATATAAGCCAGAAATGCATTTTACCCACAGAAATCTTAATAATAAGGCAATATTAAGATTTCTGTGATTTTACCTAAGAAGGCGATCTTATCGCAGTCAGAGATTTCTGTTGAACAGCGCAACATACATCATAATATATAGGTACTTAGGTATCTACGTATATATTTGTTTACTCATATATAATGTGGTAGGTTAGGTAGGTGCTAGGTCGATACAGACAAAAGATACAATTTTTTTTCTTTTGTAGGCACGTTTGCTTTTTTCTTTTCAGCTTTGATTTTGATTCTTTGCAAAATTACATAGAAACTTTTTAAAAGGTAACTTTATTTATTTTTGTTTTATTTATTTATTCATGTATGGGTACTGTGATGGGTACCAATTTCGACTTGAGTATCTAATACAATCATAAATTTTGCCGAACTGTATAGTAGATTATTAACCAAGGGGATAAAGCAGTGTCTTCTGTCGCGGGTGACGATTTAAATCGCGAGCGTAACGAAGGACTCGAGGTTTACTCCCGAACGTAGCGAGGGTGTTAAAAACTTAAATCACGAGCGAAGCGCGGGATTTAAGACGAGTCCTGAGTGTAGCGAGGGATTTAAGTTCACCCAAGACTAAGACAGCTTTATCACCGAGGAAAATACTCTACTTTTCGTACCATTTGCGAAAAATTAACACAATAAACTTAACGTTTATATCGACGGTTGAAAGACTAATTGATCTAAGCGACATTTTTTGCGATATTGAGTTATATACATATTCGGAATCAGCAAATTTTTCTCCATCGTTTGAGTCAGGTTTCAAATTTTTTTGAGTACTTTTTTGGCGCTTAGCACCCACTGCAAAACAGGCCTCATTTCTAAGCTCATTGATCTATACGACACAAAATTAGACATATTTGAGGACTCGATGACTTAGGCTATTTTGATTTTTCAAACTTTTATAACGTGTGTCGATTAAGGCATTTGGCTTTTTCGCCATGACTGTGATTTTGTCGTTTGGCCTATTTTGCAATAAACCAAAAAAATAAGCAATGTCGTTTGGCCCATTTTGCATTCAACTATATTAAAAAACCGTGTTACTTGAACCATTTTGCATTAAGTTATATTAATTAACTATGTCTCTTGATCCATTAAGCGTCTATTAAGGATAATCAGTAATGTCACTTCGGCTATTTTGAGTAACATTAACTAATAACAATTCATTTGTTATTTTATTTGGAAAGTGATACTAAAGTACAATGTATTCCGTGGTGATACTACTACCTTTTTTTCCGGGTGTGAAAATCATCGAATGACTTCTTCTGCTCTGGGTTAAGCGGAAGGCTGTGTCAGACTTCTACTGACTAAAAACCCACCTGTTCCTTCGGCTGCCCTAAAGTTATGGGCCCGCGGTATCTCGATAGAATTTTCCCGCAAACCCCGGCAGGCAATGGCCCTATGAGGCCCCGTCACTGGTGTTGACAGCTCTTTGAACACGACGTGCCACCGACCCGAGCCTGGTCCTTACCGGACGGTGAGCGACTCTGCTCGCCGTCCGCAGGCCCGCACCTACGGTGGCCGGAAATCGGCTCGCGATCCCCGACGCCCGGGGCGTCTCCCACGGTGGCTGGGGTGAGAAGGAAGAGGGTTGCCTCTCCCTCACGCGTTCGGCCTCCTCCTTCGCTAGCATGACTGCTTCGCAGAAGGAGGCGACTGCATCCCATTCCCTCTCGCTCTGCACCATGGTCTGAACCAGAGCAGAGCGCGAGAGGTCTCCGCCGCCGACCGCCTCTACGAGGACACGACGGTGCTCCGCCCAAGCAGGGCACACTTCGACCGTATGCTCCACCGTGTCCTCCAGGTGGTCCTCACAATGACGATACCCGGGCGTGTCCTCCCGCTGTATCCGATACAAGTATCTCCCGAAACAGCCATGTCCGGTCAGCACCTGCGTCAGGTGGAAGGGGACTTATAGCCGCGTTTGCGGCGGGCCCAGCCTTCGGTTGCGACAGCCGCTCTTTCCATGCTGCCGTGAGATCGCACCGGAGCTCTATCCGCTGAGCCACGACTTGCCGCGGTAGCGGAGTTTCACCCCGGCTTAGTACATCCACGCGCCAATCATGCACGTGCGTGGGGGCTACCGCCTCCAGATCCCACGGCAGCAATCCAGCAAGGAGGTTCGTCGTCTCCCCAGAGATCGTGCAGTATCCCCGGATCATCCGGATAGCCATGACCCTCTGAGACGCGACCAGCTGGTGAGCTGGTCGCCGCAGCAGATTCAGCGAACACAGAGGGGCCCCATAAAGTGCCATAGACCGCACAATCCCCGCATATAGCCTTCGGCAGGAGGCGTTTGGCGTCCCTAGATTGGGTAAGAGCCGCTTGAGTGCAGCCCCCGCCCGGTCCAGTCTTGGAGCCAAACGTCGGAAGTGTTCGACGAAGTTCCACCGGCTGTCGATGACAAGTCCCAGGTACTTCTTCGTCGTCTCGACGCCGATGCGAACCCCTCCCACCGTTATTTGGGAACCCGAAGGTGGCGCGTTCCGACGGCCATGAAAACACATGGCCTCGGACTTGTGCAGAGCCACCTCGAGTCCCAGTTGTCAGATCCTTTCTACGACCGTCGCAACCCCTCGCATCGCCACTTCGGCCGCCCCCTGGTGCGACCTTCTATGCGCCAAGACCAGCATGTCGTCAGTGTAGCAGACTACGCTGACTTCTGTAGGAAGGTTGGCGCGCAACACCCAGTCGTAACTGATTTTCCACAAGGGTGGCCCCAGAATCGATTTCTGTGGGACACCGTATGACATCTCTCGTCGGTTCCACTCTCCTTGGTGACCAGAGTAATGACGGCCCTGTCCGTCAGGTAGGCCTCAACCACACGACAGAGGTAGGTTGGCATCCGGTGATACCGGAGTGCCTCCCGTATGCAACTCCAGGGCAGGGTGTTAAAGGCATTGGCGGTGTCTGTCGAGAGAGCCTTCACACGCATGATTGCATCCACCGTCGAGTGCCCCTTACGGAAACCAATTTGGCTATCCGCAAGATCCGGCTAACGAGGCGGTTTGCAATAACTGTTTCAAAGATTTTGGCCACTTCGTCGAGCAGCACAATAGGCCGATACGGCACCCCGGGCGCCCCGGTTTCTTGATTAGGACCAGTTTTCCCGTCTTCCAACGAAGCGGAAACTGGTCCCTCTCCAAACATGCGTTAAAGAACCCTAACCGTTGAGGCTCGAGAGGCTCCAAGGCCAGGACCCAGGCTTTGCCAGGGAAGCCGTCGGGTCCCGGGACGGTATTTTTGGAATTCAGCCCGCGTACCGCCACTCTCAGGTCTACCTCGGTCACTTCTGAAGCGTTGTCGTCACTGTGGCCCGCGTCGGGCACCGCAAGTGGCGGAGCCATGGTCGGGGGAGTATGCCCACCTCGCGAGGGGAACAGAGTGCTCACCACGTCCTCTACTAATTGGTGTCGGAGACTGTGTCAGCGCTCCCGCTGGGCTCTCCAGCCCAGGTGCGGAGTTAGTCCCGCACCATTTTCTTTGGACGTTCCCACGGGTCCCGATTAAGAGTCTTCAACATCTCCTTGCGGGCCAGATCTTTGGCCCGCCGGATTTCTTCTTTGAGGACGGTCTTCGGTGCTCTGTACTCCTTGTACAGCTCCGCCTCTCTGGCTTCCGTAATTGGTGATACTACTACCTAGGCTTAGGATGATAAACCACCTTATACCTTAATACCTTGTTCCAAATTATATTGCATCGACATCTTGAATGATACCTCTACACAAAACTGTTTTGAATTATGATAGCCTAAGCATCAATATCTACTATAATCTAGTAAGGGTTCATTTTGTTTCATCCTGCAGTCCCTCTAATGGGCATCTGCATCAAACTACTTCACTCTGGTGCAACACCATCATGTTGCTTATGCTCATTGGGTATATTCAACTGTCAGTTGACTTGGCGCTAAATTCATTTTCTCTCGTTTTATTTTATTCTAGGTTAAAACTTGAGCTAGTTTACTTTCAGCTATTTTATTTACGGTAGGCATTTGAACCATTTTGCCTTTCGCAAAAAATAACTAAATTTGATGCATTTTGGGCTAACCAACATAAATTTTCTAAAATAATACACAATTTTCAACAGTAATAACTTAAACAACTTCGTTACTTAATTAGAGATATACTGTGTTAAACAACTAAAAGTCTATCAAATGGTTTATTTTATATGAATTTTTTTTCAAAATAAATAACTTTGATCCGTACTCCTGCAAGTTTTACAAAATGTCGCTTAGATCAATTAGCCTTTCAACCGTCGATATGTATTTGAAGAAAACAAAAACACGGCAAATTCCTAGACTAATATTTTTTTGTCGGAAAAGCAAAGGCATGAAGCTCATACGGCCTCGTCGGTTTTCGTAATTTTATTTAATAATCATAACTGCATAATAAATGCGTATTCCTTTTTCAAAAGATGTATAATGCTTTATAATATACAAATTCAATGGTGTAAACACAGATCTAGTTCAGTATAAATTTCGGTAAGTATTCCAAATTTAAATCACATTCTCCCCCTAGACGATGAATGAAATTCAGTACAATTTTCTTTCCCTGTTTTTAACAGATGACTATTGTTATGTTCGCTTTTTGTGGCATAGAATGTCACTTTTTTGAGCAAGTGGTACGAAAAAATAATTTGTTAGCAGGTGTTCTCCTGCCACATTATCAAGATTACCTACATTTCGCATATAATATTGAGATCAAAATAAACTCACACGTTATACACGGCGACGCTTGTTACAAAATATAGCTATGTTCCTAAAGAATTTCTTAAAGTTAGTATTTGATTGCTTACTAAGCTTTTTTATGTATGTAGTTCACATTTTTTTTTGTTTAAGGCTAATCTTGCAAACTGTACAAGAGCCGTGGTTCCGGAACACAAAGTGGGAATGCGTGAGTCATTAAAAGTCTGACACCACCTAACCCACACTACTCCTTCAGTTGCTCTTGCGTTTCGAGACCGTAGTATATCGTTAGAACATTTCAGTTGAAGAGAATTTCCTCTTAGTTCTAGTTTGTTAGAAAGTACCTATATATGTATGTAGTTAGAGTTGTATTCTTTAAATAAGAACCGTTAATTAAAAATTTTATGTTTATTTTCAATTTCGATTGTTTTGTTTTCCAGAATAGGCCCAGAGCTCGCAGTAGTATTTTTCCATCCTCCTCCCATATTAATTTTAAGAGATATTAATGACGTGTTTGTTATATTTCTATAGATAGCCTTGTTGTAAACTCTGCTAGAGTATCTTGCTTTGGGCAAGATCGTTTTTTAGCACTAAATTTAGCACTTAGATTCTGCAGCCTAGTTTTGGAAGTTATTCCGTACGAGACAGTTCATAGGTATTCAGAAAAACAGTCCAACTATTTAGCTACCTACCCTATTTAATATTGATGGAACGTCTTCATTTCATACATGTTTGTATCAAAATTTCCGATCTGTTTTTCATAGACGTCATATGTATATTAAAAAAAGCGGAAATAAAGTAACTTTTCATTTGTTACTGATAAACTTTATTTACGTTGTGGCTGCGGACAGGTGCCAGTTTACCTTGAATGGAAGTTTTTGATATTATAATTAATAACCAATGATATACTTTATAATATCATTGTTAATAACAGTACACGGTCGTATACGCCTGTCTATTTTAACGTTTTCATTCTTCTGTAGTAAATATAGGTACATAGGTGCTAGGTATTTGTGTGGCAATTTCTCCAATTGGGTACCCTAAAGTAATGCAGACAAGACACGTCACCTGTCATTACTACAAATCAATGATACGCATATGCCTCGGTTCCTGAAAATGCAAAAAAAAAAAAAAAAAATTGTACCTACCTTTAGTTATTATTTTTTTACCATCTTTTATTTTCTTTTTTATAATAGGCTCGCGTTTGACTATCTCGCCTGATGATAAGCGATGATGTGATCGAAGATGAACAACAACCAATTTATTTATTATGTCTTAAACACCCCAGGGTTTTACTTTGTGATTTACGTTAGTGAGTAATAGTAGGTAATCATCGTTTAAGCCCCCACATACTGGTGTAACCGGAGTATCCCCGAGCCCTATAATATAGTTTATCCTAGTTCAATGGTAAAAACCACATGTAATTAATATTAAAGCTATTAAAAATACATCGACTTTTATTGTTTTTTAAACTCGTTGAGACCAGAATCAAGCCGTGTAATGCGTGGACTAGACGATTATGTTGTGAAGAAGTGCCTTTCTATCGCAACAGGCGAAAGGGGAAGCTGGACCGCCAGCCACATGGCTAACGACTGTCCAAAGGCATAGGCGTAGGAAGGGGGGGAGCCGGGTGGGCCGTGGCCACCCCAGAATGGTCTAGTGCCCACCCGAGAATTTTTACTAACAAACAATTATGGCTGAAAAATTTAAAAATCTGGCCAATCGTTTCTACTACTGGGGGCCAGGCCCCCCCCCCTGGGAAATATCTCTAGATACGCCAATGTCCAAAGGGCCACAAAATCTCTTGATAGAACACAAGGACGTGTATGACCGCAACCACAGAAATCAAAAATATAGGAGAAGTGGTAAGGGGGCGTATCGGTGTCCGCGCGACATGGCCACAGGGCTCATGTCACAGGCAAGTGGCCGTCTCTGCGAACTAGTGCGCTTTCGACGGCGATCGTGATAACATATATGAATGCCGAGTTGTTCTGTGGTATCTTGTAAAAACCGAAGCCAAAATCAAAACTATGTGAATCATGGAATCACTTACCATATGTAAGTACAAGTATTTTACAATATTTGTCTTTAAAATCATGAAAAACAATAAATCGTAAAATATTTCTCGGTATTACTATGTTATTTTTGTTTTCAAATATCGGAACGACTGTACTAATTTTGCTATAAATACATTGCTCCTTAACCACTACCTGAGTTCGTCACTAAGTAACTGGATAAGCAATGTAAAAATAACATACGAAACTGTATTACGCGGATTCATCGCGTAGTGAGGCCGCCACTTCTTGCGACGAATTAGTGATGTGCTTGTGCAGATCCACTAACGTAGGCTATCGACAGCAATGTCGATTGACGAATGAAATATTGTTATTATAGTTTAGGGGTTTTTCAACCGACGACAAAAAAAGGAGGAGGTTATCAATTCGACGCGTATATTATTATTATTTTTTTATGTATGATCACCGATTACTCGGAGACGGCTGAACCGATTTGGAAAATTCTTTTTTTGTTTGAAAGGGTATACTTTGAAATTGGTCCCATTGTCACCAAGTCAGGATCTGATGATGGGATCCTGGAGAAATCGAGGGAACTCTTCAAATATTATAGGCACACCTATAGTGATTTGAGTATTTTTATAGTAACTTGTGTAGTTGCATTCGAAAAGCACCATTTGTGAAGTAGACCTGATGATGAAGACCACCGATGGCCACTGGAACTACACAATGTATAAGTAGGAATAATAAGTAGTTCATGTGTTCCGCTTCGATTACTTGAATGTGGTTATTAAGCACAATATGCTCGTCATAATGCATATGGTGAAGTGAAGCTTATGGTGAACTACCAGGAGAACTCCTCAACAAATAACAGCCCAACATTGGGAAAAGCAATATTTTGTAAAAGGTTATAAGTAGTTGAGATTTAAGCTTTTGTAACTAGGTAAATTATAAATCGACCAACTAAAAAGAGTGAAATAAAATTTTTTTACCAAAAAATTAAACCGACTCCCAAAAAACACTGCAAAGTGAAAAATTACTTTAATTTCGGAAGTCGGTGCCAAAAACAAAAATACAAAACTAAAGACACCGACTACCGAGTCTGTTTAATTTTTTGGTAAAAGTTTTTTATAACATACGGAAACCTCTAAGAAACTATGTTTAACTTTTATTTTACATGAGATGACAGAAATAAAAATACGTTGAAATGTCAAGTGTACAAAAAATTAAAATAAAAATAAACAATTTATTTTACGCCCGCAGCATGCGTAAGGAGTTCCGACGTCGCTGTCGCTACAATAGTTTATTTTTCAATCTGTCAACCGTTTTAGCCCGGTGTAAATAATGTGTTTTTACTTATTTTGATTTTTTTACAGAGTAGTAGAGAAATGCGTAACCAATATTCGTAAAGTAAGTTACTTTAATTTTAGGTTAATAATCGGTGGTGTTTTTCGGTTTAGAATTATCGCATGTTATGCCTTATCCTATGTTGCTGTTTCTTTATTTTTTATGGTTTTTGTATTTAACTTCCGTTGAAGCTTCGAATGCGTTATAATAATCGGCATGGTTCAGATAATATATTTGTGAATTTAGCTTAAAATAAGTCAATATATTCATGCTATTTATTTGTTAGGCATGGATGTGTGTTTGTTTTCATATATTTAACAATTTCTCTACTAACTAGGATTTTTCTTATAACAAAAACCTATTATAACCTACTAAACTATTACCGGCGGGGTAATTGCGTAACACACTTACAGTAGGAATTGGTTTCATTATGCTAAATCAACAACACTCACTGTGGTATTTACGTTGTTGAGCAGACCAATATTTTGAACATATGTAGCAATGGATTAGCAATATACGTCAAAATCATTCAGATCTTGATTTATAGTATGTTACGTAATTATTGCGATGCTTATTATATGGTGACGTTTAGAAGTAGCTTAGGATGTATGTAAATGATAAATAAGTGGTTTTCGTACTTTTTAGCTTCCCAAAAGGTGGTAATATAAAAAAGGAATGGATTGATGCCACAGGCATGCCACCTAACTGGTACCCTACAAAAAATAGCACCATAAATGCTCGGTTCACTTCAGCGCAGAAATGTTCCAGCCTGAATGGACAATTCCAAAATTAAGAGTACAACTGATTTTTGCAGAAGTGGGTTAAATTTTATTTTATTACTGAAAGCTATTCTCATGTTTTAGGGCATTTATAGAATCAGTCATTCAACTTTTCAGGATTCTATACAACCTATACGGCTGGTATGTTCCGATCAAGAGCGTAATGTAAGTTAACATCAACTTCTATTTGACCTATCACTATGATAATTAAATATTAAGATTTAAGTCGAAAGCGCCAGGGTAGTCCTTAATACTTAGTAGGTAGTACTTAATAATAATAATGTAATGTTATGTTCTTAATAATATGTTTATTGTTATTATAATATTTTCTGGACATGCCATTTTTTATTTGGTTCATTTTCAGGTGCCCAAAAAAAAATGTACAATAACAAATGGAAGAATCGATAACTTTCCGATTTAGTCAATCACTAGCGTATATGTAAAATAAATTGCTTTTGCACAGAACAACGATAGCGACCGATGTTTTTGTGTGGGTAAATTCTAAGGTGCATGGTAAATACACGCTGTGTTTGACGGAACAAGGTTTATTATTGATTGTATAGTGCGTTCTGATTTAGGAAATGCGGGTGTGTGCGCGAGTGCGTATCTATTGATTTTATTAAACTGCATGTGTAGTTGTTGCCCCGCCCAGCGCCTAACTGGAGACACACGGTTCCGATATAATTTCTTCTGTTGACCACATCTAATTATTTATTTTATCTATGACCGCAACAAATGACGTGACATGATTACGAAAAGCTACTTAGTCTTCATCACAAAAGTTATTTGTTGTTTTTTGTTTCAACGATTAATAATATTAAACATTACCTTGGTTTACGATTCCTGGTCAGTGGGTCGTCTTAGGGGCGATTCATCAAATCATGATTTTTATTAGATACTTTTTGTAAATACTCCAAACACATACTATGGTATCATCCAACACAGTAACTATGTAGCAGTTGGTATTAAAAGTACTGACTGCACATAATTTATTGTTTTTGGTTAATTTATTATTGTTCAAATTATATTTTTTATGTCACTGAAATCTTGGGCTTCTAAGAAACAACCTCTTTGCCAAGTTTAGCCTCACGTATCGACAAGAAACTGAATCACTGTTGTTCAAATTAATCATAAGACATTACTTTGTACTTTTGGTTTTCGCGTACAAATTAACGATTATTATTATGTATTTTTATTAGATAAGGTGTCGCGCACCGTAACATAACATGTTCTATGCTAAACTACCTTCATTTACATATGCATCGCTTTCGTAAGGATTATTTTTGACATTTGTGCTACGAATACGAACCGAGGTCGCAGCCCATTATCAGTAAATTAAGCAGTCGACTTGAATATTTGCCTAATTTTGTTATTACACCCGTTGTTATGGCAACTACTTAAGTAACTCGTTTAGATTCGGTTTACTTTACATAATACTTTTCCAAACAAGTTTAGTTAAAGTTTGCACAATGCACCATTTTGTATCTTAACAACTCATGTGTTTGACAAAGTTTGAGTTTTAACTTGAGTACCTAATCGTTATTATGTTAAATGATACCGATTTATTTTGCAAATTGGTTTTTAAATAACACATTAATGTGTCACTTTTTTGTTAATTTAAATTAGATGAGTTGGCGTTGTTTCTGACTGAGACTGACTCTGAGTTGACTGACCCTGAAAAGAAAGATCGTCGATATGAGAACCATATAGGTTAATATCTGAGGTGATCTAAGTAAAGTAAATGTGTCTACCATTAACTCTGCGGGGTTTTGCGTCTGTGTCTAGGTCTAATATAAAATTTCAAAACAATACAGAAGACATTTCTTTATTTAAATAAAAAAAGTCTAAAAAACCCAACTGCTCAACTGAACTGTGCTTGTTTCTTGCATTTCAGTTGAGCAGGTGGGTTTTTTAGACATTTTAAATATTTTTTTATTTTCAGCTTTTTAGTTCAAATATTAACTAACATTTTTTTAGTTTCCCCGGTCGTATCACATTGGCATTCCACCGGATTCAGAAAGTGAAAGAGTCAAGTCCATATTTTCAAACTTTCTCATTGTATTATTTTTATTAGTATTGCGGTAGGTAATGATTATTATCATATACCTTTTTGAAATCCTTGTGTTGAGCCCTTTAATTTGTTACCCATATTAAAAAAAAATATTTTCGTTAACTACAATGGCGTCGCACAACCGCCATGTTTGATTTTTTAACGTCACCTGTTGCGTCATTGGGCTGAGACAAATCTAACGATACCTCAATTATGTTAAACCGTTCAACGGTTCTGGAATTATGAGGTAATAAAGAATATTACATACAAAAACATACATACAAGATACGCGCGAAAAACATAACCCTTCCTTTGCAGTCGGATAAAAATCAAAAAGGATCAAAAAATTCCAAAGAAATCAGTTTTTAAGGATTGTGGTATGGTAAATGCGAACATTTTTATTGTTACAGTGGTATTATTATTCTATACCAGATACAAAGCACCAGCCATAGACATACTGTATATGAGATAGCCCTACCTCCTACCTGCCAATCGATGATCATTTGATCGAACGGCTTTAATGATCATTCGGCTGAACTATATTCGAGAATCCTTGCGCACTTTCTCTACCTACATAAATGAATATTCATACTTCAACTTTTATCTATATCATACTGTTACCCCAACTTTAGATTGTTGAAAGCGATGAAAAGAATATATTCTTCGCGTGGAAATTTTGAAACTTGAAGGTTATTCCCGAGATAATAGTAGCCGCCTATATTTGATGTGCCAAGTTTAATCCACATCTCTTTTTTTCCGTGACGGAAATCATCACATGATCCCTACTCCCAGTATGGGTAAAGTAGAAAGGACTTCTACTGACTATTTAGTCAGTAGAAGTCCTTTTCGCCCCCACTCTGTTTCTTCAGTTGCATTCTCGCAACGCCGCGCCGCCGGCAGACTCCGTCACTAGTGCTGGCTGACTGAAACATGAACAAACTTTGACATTAATAATATTCATAGGATAGTTCGTTTATATTTTTGTACACCTTGCAGATATACTAATTTCTTGCAGTTTATTTATTAAACACCTTTTATATCTTGTGTTACCTAAGATTTAATTATGTATCTAGCTTGTTTTTAATATATCTTGAGCGATTGTTAAAAAGAAATCAAGTTTGTAGAAGTCTGTGAATAATTTAATGCGAAAGTCTCGGGAATGTAGCAAGATCTTTGTTGAAGATCACATTATTATACGCTATTTCCCTCGGGCAGTCCAAGTTTACTTCAAACGTTTCCTTTGAGTTCGTTCAAACATGCTATCTCCCGTCTTGACCTCTTTAAACTTTATTGCAATATAATAAAAAGATATTTCATAAAGGTTATTTTTTCGTATTTGTGAGAGTTTTATTTAATGAGTGTAAAGAACTTGGGTCTTCAAATGATAATAGAATAGGTAGAGACCTACTCTAAGTATGCTTATCATTCATCTATTTCAGTCGAAAGACCGAATGACCTTTTTAAAAATCCTCATGGATGCCTTCCGCCGTGGGGCGGGCGAAGGGCTATGTGGTTTTCAAATCAGTGGCTATGTCAGACTTTAACTGACTAAAACCAGCCCGTGTTCCCTCGTATGCTGGCACCTGGTGCTATTTATCCTAATTGTAAATTGTAATTGTTGTACTTTGCCGAAATCCATGACACTTAATACTTTATTTTATAATATTATGTTTATTTGACTAAAACTTATAGAAAAAACCTGAAAGATTAAGTAACAATAAATTTTAATTTTAATAAATATAGCGGACTCTCCCCCAGCTTCTTATTCCATTGATATAGGGAGTTGGTATACATATACCTATTGTTGAATAAAAATTTTAAATATCGAAGAACGTTTTTACGTCCAAAATTTTCAATTTCAAAATTAATTAACAGTACTAATCTAATAAGTAATACTAATAAGCAGAGGTTGGAATTAGGTAGAGTTATTTATGTACTTACAGCTTCGATCAACAATTGTACTTGTTGATCGAAGACTTACACTGATTTCATACAAGGAAAGAATAAAGTGGATATGCCCCAATTCCCTTTGAAGAGCAGAAAAATCCTGTGATTTATTAAATAAAAAGTTATTTTCTTTTACACAATTTAAACTACTGCACGCGCGACGCACAGTGTGCCCATACTGAAAATTAGTGGACTTAGGCATCAAAGTTCCAATATCGATGCGATTTTTTTTTATGTTACGTGTTATGATATTCCTGATAACTTTTATTCTTATAAAATTTCTTTTTAAGTTGATAGTTTGTCTGAAAAAAAATTAATTCGATTTTTTTGTATGGAGTGAATCACGTTTAATTTTTTTTCTTCAATTGTGAAAATATGTTGGGTGTGTGGCTTGAGTATATGACAGCTAGGGTCATCTTCTATCCACGAAAAAAAAATCAGCGCCGGCCATCCGCGGCGGCGCGAGTAATCATTCGGTAAAAAAAAATGTTTTGTAACATTTTTTTTGCCATTTGAAATAAATTCACAGTATATTTATATTACTTGTTATGATATTCCTGATAACTTTTATTCTTAAAATTTCTTTTTAAGTTGATAGTTTGTCTGAAAAAAAATTAATTAGATTTTTTTTGTATGGAGCGAAATCACGTTTAATTTTTTTTATTCAATTGTGCTAATATGTTGAGTGTGTGGCGTGAGTATATGACAGCTAAGGTCATTCTCTATCCACGAAAAAAAAAAAATCAGCGCCGGCCATCCGCGGCAGCGCGAGTAATCATTCGGTAAAAAAAAATATTTCTAAGATTTTTTTGCCATTTAAAATAAATTCATAGTATATTTATATTACTTCTTATGATATCCCTGATAACTTTTATTCTTATAAAATTTCTTTTTAAGTTGATAGTTTGTCCGAAAATAAATTAATTAGATTTTTTTGGTATGGAACAAATCACGTTTAATTTTTTTTTCTTCAATTGTGCTGATATGTTGGGTGTGTGGCTTGAGTATATGACAGCTAGGGTCATCTTCTATCCACGAAAAAAAATCAGCGCCGGCCATCCGCGGCAGCGCGAGTAATAATTCGGTAAAAAAAAATGTTTTGTAAGATTTTTTTTGCCATTTAAAATAAATTCAAAGTATATTTATATTACTTGTTATGATATTCCTGATAACTTTTATTCTTAAAATTTCTTTTTAAGTTGATAGTTTGTCTGAAAAAAAATTAATTAGATTTTTTTGTATGGAGCGAAATCACGTTTAATTTTTTTTCTTCAATTGTGCTAATATGTTGGGTGTGTGGCTTGAGTATATGACAGCTAGGGTCATCTTCTATCCACGAAAAAAAAACTCAGCGCCGGCCATCCGCGGCAGCGCGAGTAATCATTCGGTAAAAAAAAAATGTTTTGTAAGAATTTTTTTTGCCCTTTAAAATAATTTCAAAGTATATTTATATTACTTGTTATGATATTCCTGATAACTTTTATTCTTAAAATTTCTTTTTAAGTTGATAGTTTGTCTGAAAAAAAATTAATTAGATTTTTTTGTATGGAGTGAAATCACGTTTAATTTTTTTTCTTCAATTGTGCTAATATGTTGAGTGTGTGGCGTGAGTATATGACAGCTAAGGTCATTCTCTATCCATGAAAAAAAAATCAGCGCCGGCCATTCGCGGCAGTGCGAGTAATCATTCGGTAAAGAAAAATGTTTTGTAAGATTTTTTTTGGAGTTTTTATAGTTAAATATATAGTTTTAATAGCGCATAGGTACTTATAACTAGTAATTCTGGTAGAGATTTAGTTATTATTGGATTTTATCGGTAGAGGTGCATTGTGATTGATGACTCATTTGTTTGTGCGCTCGGCTAAGCGCATAACTAATGAGTCATCCCCAAAAAATGAGATTGATGAGATTATTCCCAAAAAAGCCCTTTTTTGGGAATAATCTAGAGCCGAATCACATTATTTCTTGTTCCAGAAGTGCTAGTGGGTCCGGCAAATTTACAGTAGGAATTGGTTTCATTATGCTAAATCAACAACACTCACTGTGGTATTTACGTTGTTGAGCAGACCAATATTTTGAACATATGTAGCAATGGATTAGCAATATACGTCAAAATCATTCAGATCTTGATTTATAGTATGTTACGTAATTATTGCGATGCTTATTATATGGTGACGTTTAGAAGTAGCTTAGGATGTATGTAAATGATAAATAAGTGGTTTTCGTACTTTTTAGCTTCCCAAAAGGTGGTAATATAAAAAAGGAATGGATTGATGCCACAGGCATGCCACCTAACTGGTACCCTACAAAAAATAGCACCATAAATGCTCGGTTCACTTCAGCGCAGAAATGTTCCAGCCTGAATGGACAATTCCAAAATTAAGAGTACAACTGATTTTTGCAGAAGTGGGTTAAATTTTATTTTATTACTGAAAGCTATTCTCATGTTTTAGGGCATTTATAGAATCAGTCATTCAACTTTTCAGGATTCTATACAACCTATACGGCTGGTATGTTCCGATCAAGAGCGTAATGTAAGTTAACATCAACTTCTATTTGACCTATCACTATGATAATTAAATATTAAGATTTAAGTCGAAAGCGCCAGGGTAGTCCTTAATACTTAGTAGGTAGTACTTAATAATAATAATGTAATGTTATGTTCTTAATAATATGTTTATTGTTATTATAATATTTTCTGGACATGCCATTTTTTATTTGGTTCATTTTCAGGTGCCCAAAAAAAAATGTACAATAACAAATGGAAGAATCGATAACTTTCCGATTTAGTCAATCACTAGCGTATATGTAAAATAAATTGCTTTTGCACAGAACAACGATAGCGACCGATGTTTTTGTGTGGGTAAATTCTAAGGTGCATGGTAAATACACGCTGTGTTTGACGGAACAAGGTTTATTATTGATTGTATAGTGCGTTCTGATTTAGGAAATGCGGGTGTGTGCGCGAGTGCGTATCTATTGATTTTATTAAACTGCATGTGTAGTTGTTGCCCCGCCCAGCGCCTAACTGGAGACACACGGTTCCGATATAATTTCTTCTGTTGACCACATCTAATTATTTATTTTATCTATGACCGCAACAAATGACGTGACATGATTACGAAAAGCTACTTAGTCTTCATCACAAAAGTTATTTGTTGTTTTTTGTTTCAACGATTAATAATATTAAACATTACCTTGGTTTACGATTCCTGGTCAGTGGGTCGTCTTAGGGGCGATTCATCAAATCATGATTTTTATTAGATACTTTTTGTAAATACTCCAAACACATACTATGGTATCATCCAACACAGTAACTATGTAGCAGTTGGTATTAAAAGTACTGACTGCACATAATTTATTGTTTTTGGTTAATTTATTATTGTTCAAATTATATTTTTTATGTCACTGAAATCTTGGGCTTCTAAGAAACAACCTCTTTGCCAAGTTTAGCCTCACGTATCGACAAGAAACTGAATCACTGTTGTTCAAATTAATCATAAGACATTAAGGTAAACGCGGGTGAAGTCGTCATGCCCCAATAGTCGACAATTAATCTAAAAACTTGTATATTTTTTTCTACTGAACTTCAAATGGGCCGGTTTATATGGCAATATATTGTTGGTAACATATTGCACAATTGAAATAACAACACTGAGTTTTAACAGTCATGGCGTCGGAGATATGTTAGTCGAAACTTGTGTGCCCTAACAAAATCGTTTTTTCATGAAGTTCAGCTGTCAAACGTGAAACTCAGCACGTGGTTTTGTGTTTTGATTTACATAACTCCAGTGGGATCTGCGGTAAGTTTCTTTGTTTAATGAGTTAGTTAAGTTTATTTGCTAACGATGTAATATGCAATTTGGAATACTTTTAACAAAGAAGATATTTTTTTTTAGTGTGACATCTATTGGTACTTTAAAACTCCCATTTGACCCAAAACCCGTCATTTTAGAATTATTATGACGACTACTGGGACATGCTCAAAAGTTGCACCTAAACTCGTCATAATGAAGATATTTTGTGTTTTACAGTACATAATGCGAATAAATAGCTAATATCGGGACTTTTACAATATTGTTAACTCTCTTGTACAAACATATTTAAGGTTTAGACTACATTTGTTGATAAAACTACGTTTCTTTTAAGCTTTTTCTTAGGGGTATATTTTACTCTGCTGGTTCTAGATGCACGTACACAGTCATGTTATTCGATTCAATCATTTTGTTTCTTAATGGTTAAAACCCCCTGTTTTCTATAAGTATGCACTTTCTACGAGTGTTTTTTTAGGTATATATTGGCCGCTGTAGGCCTCCGCCATTCGATTAAGGACACGCGATACATATCTACCGCTTTGGGTACAAGTAGGTCTACCACTTGCCTTTGCTTCTACTACGCTTGGATTACAATTCGTTGCAAGCGAAAATTGACTGTTCTTACACTATGCTTTTTGTTCGAAATAACTGCATGTCGTCACGCGTATTGTACCGCGTCTCCCTAACGTGCCTTAATAGCGCCTGTATAAAAATTATGTCATTCAACTAGTTTTGACGCAAAAATTATTAAAATCAGTTTTAAAACTAAGATGACATAGATTCCATCGCTGTCACTTCTTTGCTTGTCGTATTCGATATTAATGGGTAAAGAATAATCTTAAGTAAGATTTTTTTATTTAAGATTGTATGTACCTAGTGATTGCATGATCGTAATTTTAATTACAGATCATGACTGAAAGAAACTACAAGCAAGAGGACCTTTTAAAAGCCATAGAAGCTGTAAATCAGGGGGCCACAGCATCAGATGCAGCAAGAAAATTTAAAGTGCCAAGGACCACATTAAATGACAAGATTAAAGGGCGTAGTTTAGTCGGCTGCTTTAAAGGACCAACGACTGTTTTAACTCCGGAAGAAGAAGAACATTTAAAGAACTGGTTAATTTTCATGGCAGAAAGTGGTTTTCCTGTAACATCAGATCAGTTATTAGATAGCGTCAAATTATTAGTTACCAAATTCAAACGTAGTAACCCATTTACTAACAATAGACCAGGTCGACATTGGTTCGAGTCATTCATAAAGCGTCACCCTGAAGTGGGTCGGAGGGTGTCCCAAAATTTGACACAATCTCGAGCATTAGTCACGGAAGATGATGTTCGTACCTGGTTCAAAGAAGTTAAGGATTATTTTTGTACTGCTCAGCTACAGGCAACTTCTGAAGACCCGCGGAGAATTTTTAACTGCGATGAGAGCGCCTTTTTCTTGTCCCCCGCTGACAACCGAGTCTTAGCGAAACGTGGGTCTAAAAATGTTTACAATATAATACCAAGTGGAGAAAAAGAGTGCGTAACAGTTCTCCTAACAGCTAATGCATCAGGTGAATTGGCACCGCCGATGGTTCTTTTTAAGCTTAAGTCAATCCCTCACAAGATTTCGATATCAGCACCCAATGATTGGGGATTAGGGCACACAAAAAGAGGCTGGATGACTGGCGAAGCTTTTTATGAATATATAGCAAATGTGTTCTACCCTTGGGTTATAAGAAGTGGCATCCAGCTGCCGATAATATTTTATTTGGATGGCCACTGCTCTCATACGACGCTACCATTGAGCAATTTCTGTAGAGAAAATCAAATTATACTCATCGCGCTCTATCCAAATGCTACACATATTCTTCAACCCATGGATGTAGCAGTATTTAGGCCTCTTAAAAGAATATGGAAACAATCTGTATATGATTGGCGCAATGAGAATCACTTTGTAAAACTAAAAAAGGAAAATTTCTGTCCCTTGTTAGACAAGACTCTCAAACAATTAAACAGGAACTCTATTGTAAATGGATTTCGTAAATGTGGGCTGTCACCATTTGATGCTAATAACGTCGATTATACTAAATGTGTCACCAAAAAGTTAAGCCAGTCCACCCAGAAAACAAAAACAGCTGATAAAGTTTCCTTGTCTGACAACCATAATCACATAAAATTTTTTGAATCTCAGATCAGTCCCAGGACACTTAAAACTTTCCATGATAATAGAATGTCAACATGGAATGGTGAAAAATCGTTGGAGGGATTGTTCACTGTCTGGAAGTCTATGGTTACTCAGTTTTCCACTAGTTCTGAAGACGACCGTGATAAGGAGAATACAGTTATCGAAAACGCAAATGTGCAAAAAACCTTGCCTATTAGTAATAGAGTTGAAGATGATTTTAGTAATTATACGATTGGCGATTTTAGATTAAGTGAAATAATGGACTATTCGTTAAACGATGTTCCCGAATTTAATTTTACAAATAAATCTGAAACTGAAGGAAAGGTAGAATTTTTTGAAGTTGTTAATGGAACGCTTAACCAAATAAATCCTCAATCATCTGTCACAAAGAACACAGAAATGCCAGTATTTTTAGAGCAGATGCCAAATTTTGAATTACACCAAACAACACCTCCAGTCATCCCAATAGGGGAAATAATTCGGACAACAGGTTCAAACCCTATTTATTTAAAGCCTCGCAATACAATTAAAACTAATGTAACATCGACGGTAACATCCACTTCCATATCAAGCACTTTTTCTGGAATTTCGGAAACCACACCTCCACATGACGACACAAATTTTACACCAACCATGTCGCAATCACAACCACCTCGAACTATTTATTTGACGCCTCGCAGACAATTATCGCCTATTCCATGTCACAAAATCACATTTCCTGCACCTTCCATAAAAAAACCAAAAGTGACATCGACAGTTACATCATATTCCATGCCAGTAACTGTTGCGGGAATTATGAATAACACGACACAACACGATGGAACAGATTACAATTTAACCGAATCACAGCCACAGCCAGCTGCTAAGATGTGCTATGATAATCTTACGATACCAACGCCTTTTAAAGATGTTTTATTTTGGCCACCACCTCAACACCAGACCCCACAGACATCCATACCAAAAATAAAAAAGCCCAGTGTTATAACCTCAGACCGGTGGCAAATCTTCGAACAACGAAAGATTGATGCCAAGACCGAAAAGGAAGAGATAAAGAAGAAAAGAGTTGAAGCAAGAAAAATTGGGAAAGCTAAAAGAGCGCAGACAGCAGGACGCAATAAAGCGAAAAAAGAAAGCAATAAAACAAGCATTTCGGTGCAAGAAGCCAAAAACGAAGATTGGTTCTGTCGGTTGTGTCAAACAAGTGCAGAAATGGATATGATACAATGTCTTAGTTGTTTAATCTGGTACCATACAACTTGTGCAGAAATAGATCCAACAGAGAAAATATTTCATTGTGTCTATTGCACCGCCCAGACATAATTATTTTTGGAATATGTAAGTGTAGCTTTAACATAAAAATGTTTGCCTAGACAATTGCATGTTGAGCTTCACCTGAAAATTGCATGTTGTTAAAATACTTAATTATTTTTTATAGTACAGAGTTTTTTTATTTGATTTACTACTAGTCAATTTAAACACTACTGTGTAACATTATTGTATAAGTCAAAAGTAACACTTAGTTTAGGTACCTGTTTTCTAAAGTCTGATTTAAGTTTACATTGCGGACTGATTATAAATAAATAAGATTATTATTAGATATATTATTATTGGGTTTGAACGCTTAGTTGTAATCATAATTTTGTTTGATACCTTAAAAACAGATTTTGAATTCAAACTCTCTATAGAGATTTTTTCAAATAGTACTTAACATGCGCTAAGCAGTTCAGAACTTTTGATGAATGATAATCTTACCTACATATTTATGAATGTCAGTAATTATTTCGCGGAAAGCTATATTAATGAATGTGGATTTTATTAAAACTGATTATTTTATTAGGTATAAGAGAACTGATTTTACAATTTAAATATTTTAATAATAATAATTTTACTCGTACTACATATATGCACATGACTGCATGATTATTATGATTAAGAAATGTAACATTTATTTTATAGACTGATTTTGTGATTTCAAGCGTTTGATTTTAGGAATATAAATTAAAATGCAACTATCTGTTTTATTGAATACCTGCTCTTCTAACAGATTATAACTTGCTATTCCAAATAGGGATTTGGTTTTCTATTTATCTACCTGATGTTTCAAAGGCACAAGTATGCTTAACAAATTCAAGCACACAAAAATGTACTTATCTTGAACTTTATGTTCAAGAGTAGAGAGTTTATATTAGGATTAAAAGTTGACGAGTACTGGGAATATTTGACGAGTATCCGTACAAATCAGACGACTATTGGTACAAATCGCCCTTTTTTTACTTTTGCCTTAATAATTACTTATACCCATCAAAATGTTTAAAAAAAATTAGTTACTTAGAATAACGAATAAATTCTCTTTCACGTCATGCAAAAATTGTCATTTTCTATTAAATATTTAACACACAGTAGCGCTTCAAAGTCAGTGATTTCCGAAATCCGACGAGTATTGGTACGTTTACCTTACTTTGTACTTTTGGTTTTCGCGTACAAATTAACGATTATTATTATGTATTTTTATTAGATAAGGTGTCGCGCACCGTAACATAACATGTTCTATGCTAAACTACCTTCATTTACATATGCATCGCTTTCGTAAGGATTATTTTTGACATTTGTGCTACGAATACGAACCGAGGTCGCAGCCCATTATCAGTAAATTAAGCAGTCGACTTGAATATTTGCCTAATTTTGTTATTACACCCGTTGTTATGGCAACTACTTAAGTAACTCGTTTAGATTCGGTTTACTTTACATAATACTTTTCCAAACAAGTTTAGTTAAAGTTTGCACAATGCACCATTTTGTATCTTAACAACTCATGTGTTTGACAAAGTTTGAGTTTTAACTTGAGTACCTAATCGTTATTATGTTAAATGATACCGATTTATTTTGCAAATTGGTTTTTAAATAACACATTAATGTGTCACTTTTTTGTTAATTTAAATTAGATGAGTTGGCGTTGTTTCTGACTGAGACTGACTCTGAGTTGACTGACCCTGAAAAGAAAGATCGTCGATATGAGAACCATATAGGTTAATATCTGAGGTGATCTAAGTAAAGTAAATGTGTCTACCATTAACTCTGCGGGGTTTTGCGTCTGTGTCTAGGTCTAATATAAAATTTCAAAACAATACAGAAGACATTTCTTTATTTAAATAAAAAAAGTCTAAAAAACCCAACTGCTCAACTGAACTGTGCTTGTTTCTTGCATTTCAGTTGAGCAGGTGGGTTTTTTAGACATTTTAAATATTTTTTTATTTTCAGCTTTTTAGTTCAAATATTAACTAACATTTTTTTAGTTTCCCCGGTCGTATCACATTGGCATTCCACCGGATTCAGAAAGTGAAAGAGTCAAGTCCATATTTTCAAACTTTCTCATTGTATTATTTTTATTAGTATTGCGGTAGGTAATGATTATTATCATATACCTTTTTGAAATCCTTGTGTTGAGCCCTTTAATTTGTTACCCATATTAAAAAAAAATATTTTCGTTAACTACAATGGCGTCGCACAACCGCCATGTTTGATTTTTTAACGTCACCTGTTGCGTCATTGGGCTGAGACAAATCTAACGATACCTCAATTATGTTAAACCGTTCAACGGTTCTGGAATTATGAGGTAATAAAGAATATTACATACAAAAACATACATACAAGATACGCGCGAAAAACATAACCCTTCCTTTGCAGTCGGATAAAAATCAAAAAGGATCAAAAAATTCCAAAGAAATCAGTTTTTAAGGATTGTGGTATGGTAAATGCGAACATTTTTATTGTTACAGTGGTATTATTATTCTATACCAGATACAAAGCACCAGCCATAGACATACTGTATATGAGATAGCCCTACCTCCTACCTGCCAATCGATGATCATTTGATCGAACGGCTTTAATGATCATTCGGCTGAACTATATTCGAGAATCCTTGCGCACTTTCTCTACCTACATAAATGAATATTCATACTTCAACTTTTATCTATATCATACTGTTACCCCAACTTTAGATTGTTGAAAGCGATGAAAAGAATATATTCTTCGCGTGGAAATTTTGAAACTTGAAGGTTATTCCCGAGATAATAGTAGCCGCCTATATTTGATGTGCCAAGTTTAATCCACATCTCTTTTTTTCCGTGACGGAAATCATCACATGATCCCTACTCCCAGTATGGGTAAAGTAGAAAGGACTTCTACTGACTATTTAGTCAGTAGAAGTCCTTTTCGCCCCCACTCTGTTTCTTCAGTTGCATTCTCGCAACGCCGCGCCGCCGGCAGACTCCGTCACTAGTGCTGGCTGACTGAAACATGAACAAACTTTGACATTAATAATATTCATAGGATAGTTCGTTTATATTTTTGTACACCTTGCAGATATACTAATTTCTTGCAGTTTATTTATTAAACACCTTTTATATCTTGTGTTACCTAAGATTTAATTATGTATCTAGCTTGTTTTTAATATATCTTGAGCGATTGTTAAAAAGAAATCAAGTTTGTAGAAGTCTGTGAATAATTTAATGCGAAAGTCTCGGGAATGTAGCAAGATCTTTGTTGAAGATCACATTATTATACGCTATTTCCCTCGGGCAGTCCAAGTTTACTTCAAACGTTTCCTTTGAGTTCGTTCAAACATGCTATCTCCCGTCTTGACCTCTTTAAACTTTATTGCAATATAATAAAAAGATATTTCATAAAGGTTATTTTTTCGTATTTGTGAGAGTTTTATTTAATGAGTGTAAAGAACTTGGGTCTTCAAATGATAATAGAATAGGTAGAGACCTACTCTAAGTATGCTTATCATTCATCTATTTCAGTCGAAAGACCGAATGACCTTTTTAAAAATCCTCATGGATGCCTTCCGCCGTGGGGCGGGCGAAGGGCTATGTGGTTTTCAAATCAGTGGCTATGTCAGACTTTAACTGACTAAAACCAGCCCGTGTTCCCTCGTATGCTGGCACCTGGTGCTATTTATCCTAATTGTAAATTGTAATTGTTGTACTTTGCCGAAATCCATGACACTTAATACTTTATTTTATAATATTATGTTTATTTGACTAAAACTTATAGAAAAAACCTGAAAGATTAAGTAACAATAAATTTTAATTTTAATAAATATAGCGGACTCTCCCCCAGCTTCTTATTCCATTGATATAGGGAGTTGGTATACATATACCTATTGTTGAATAAAAATTTTAAATATCGAAGAACGTTTTTACGTCCAAAATTTTCAATTTCAAAATTAATTAACAGTACTAATCTAATAAGTAATACTAATAAGCAGAGGTTGGAATTAGGTAGAGTTATTTATGTACTTACAGCTTCGATCAACAATTGTACTTGTTGATCGAAGACTTACACTGATTTCATACAAGGAAAGAATAAAGTGGATATGCCCCAATTCCCTTTGAAGAGCAGAAAAATCCTGTGATTTATTAAATAAAAAGTTATTTTCTTTTACACAATTTAAACTACTGCACGCGCGACGCACAGTGTGCCCATACTGAAAATTAGTGGACTTAGGCATCAAAGTTCCAATATCGATGCGATTTTTTTTTATGTTACGTGTTATGATATTCCTGATAACTTTTATTCTTATAAAATTTCTTTTTAAGTTGATAGTTTGTCTGAAAAAAAATTAATTAGATTTTTTTGTATGGAGTGAATCACGTTTAATTTTTTTTCTTCAATTGTGAAAATATGTTGGGTGTGTGGCTTGAGTATATGACAGCTAGGGTCATCTTCTATCCACGAAAAAAAAATCAGCGCCGGCCATCCGCGGCGGCGCGAGTAATCATTCGGTAAAAAAAAATGTTTTGTAACATTTTTTTTGCCATTTGAAATAAATTCACAGTATATTTATATTACTTGTTATGATATTCCTGATAACTTTTATTCTTAAAATTTCTTTTTAAGTTGATAGTTTGTCTGAAAAAAAATTAATTAGATTTTTTTTGTATGGAGCGAAATCACGTTTAATTTTTTTTCTTCAATTGTGCTAATATGTTGAGTGTGTGGCGTGAGTATATGACAGCTAAGGTCATTCTCTATCCACGAAAAAAAAAATCAGCGCCGGCCATCCGCGGCAGCGCGAGTAATCATTCGGTAAAAAAAAATATTTCTAAGATTTTTTTGCCATTTAAAATAAATTCATAGTATATTTATATTACTTCTTATGATATCCCTGATAACTTTTATTCTTATAAAATTTCTTTTTAAGTTGATAGTTTGTCCGAAAATAAATTAATTAGATTTTTTTGGTATGGAACAAATCACGTTTAATTTTTTTTTCTTCAATTGTGCTGATATGTTGGGTGTGTGGCTTGAGTATATGACAGCTAGGGTCATCTTCTATCCACGAAAAAAAATCAGCGCCGGCCATCCGCGGCAGCGCGAGTAATAATTCGGTAAAAAAAAATGTTTTGTAAGATTTTTTTTGCCATTTAAAATAAATTCAAAGTATATTTATATTACTTGTTATGATATTCCTGATAACTTTTATTCTTAAAATTTCTTTTTAAGTTGATAGTTTGTCTGAAAAAAAATTAATTAGATTTTTTTGTATGGAGAGAAATCACGTTTAATTTTTTTTCTTCAATTGTGCTAATATGTTGGGTGTGTGGCTTGAGTATATGACAGCTAGGGTCATCTTCTATCCACGAAAAAAAAACTCAGCGCCGGCCATCCGCGGCAGCGCGAGTAATCATTCGGTAAAAAAAAATGTTTTGTAAGAATTTTTTTTGCCCTTTAAAATAATTTCAAAGTATATTTATATTACTTGTTATGATATTCCTGATAACTTTTATTCTTAAAATTTCTTTTTAAGTTGATAGTTTGTCTGAAAAAAAATTAATTAGATTTTTTTGTATGGAGTGAAATCACGTTTAATTTTTTTTCTTCAATTGTGCTAATATGTTGAGTGTGTGGCGTGAGTATATGACAGCTAAGGTCATTCTCTATCCATGAAAAAAAAATCAGCGCCGGCCATTCGCGGCAGTGCGAGTAATCATTCGGTAAAGAAAAATGTTTTGTAAGATTTTTTTTGGAGTTTTTATAGTTAAATATATAGTTTTAATAGCGCATAGGTACTTATAACTAGTAATTCTGGTAGAGATTTAGTTATTATTGGATTTTATCGGTAGAGGTGCATTGTGATTGATGACTCATTTGTTTGTGCGCTCGGCTAAGCGCATAACTAATGAGTCATCCCCAAAAAATGAGATTGATGAGATTATTCCCAAAAAAGCCCTTTTTTGGGAATAATCTAGAGCCGAATCACATTATTTCTTGTTCCAGAAGTGCTAGTGGGTCCGGCAAATTTTCAAACTCTGCTATGAGGTATTCTTCTTCCTCCATAATCTCACTGTCACAGGGAGGATCAGTAGTCTTTAACAACTGAATTGCTTCAAGCAACAACTCATTATGATCCCGTTTCGTTATTTTAGGCCTTATGTAGGATATGTGGGGATCAGAGCTTATTAGAAGTCCATGGAGGATGTCTTCGTTTGTTACTATTCTCCCCGTTTTCCGAGTGTGCCTCTCCCTGACGTTTCTGAAGTCCTTATTACAAGCTTTCGAAGCTTCTTCAGATAAGGTACCTAAAACGAATAAGTACATACATTTTAATTTCAAAACACAATCGAGTCAAATAATACGAGTCTGTGTTTCCCGACAGCTACAACCTAGGAGTCTTTAAGTCCAGAGTGAATAGGTTACTTTTAGGTAAGCGTGCTCCATCTTCGATCACATCATCACTTACCATCAGGTGAGATAGTGGTCAAACGCGAACCTATTTTCAATTTAAAAAAAATACATCAAACTATATTTATTTTTTACTTACCGATTGGCAAAATACCAAAGTGGTTACAGATGTCTGCACCGCGCATTAGAAGTTTATGTACACTAACTGGCATGTAGTACCACGAATAGTGTTGCACGTACACATCAGCTGTTTCACTACAGTATCTTCTAAATTTTTCACAGTCAACGTTTTTGCCTGATGATATGGCTTATAGAATAACGGAAAATCTGAAAATCAGATTTTCGTCAATTCCCGTTATTCTGGATGATCTGTTGTAATCTTGGAAAAAAACGCCTCGCAGTATTCCCGTTATTTGTAGTTCCAAAACCCTTAAATGGGAAAACAATACTGCAATATACAATACATAGAGATATAATACACAAACAACATAAAAAGAGCGAAAATTAAATACTGTGTGAACTATATTTGACTATATCAATCAGCATTCCTTTTTTGTTCACGAAACTCTTGTTGCGTGATATTTTTAGCTTGTTTCAAAGCCTTATATTCGCATCGAGCAGTCCATCGTTGAAAATCCAGATTATAAGATATATGGAGAAGACATTCCATACACCGAATCTTCATATGCAGTGAATAAATTCCTTGTTTGTAAATTTCTTCACGAAGTGGTTTGGAAGTCAAAGCACCTAAATTATTCATTTCACTCGGTTTTGCCAAGCAAATGGGACACGTTGCATATAATGGTACTTCAGCAATAATATTGGCCACTTTTCCATCAATCATGGTCATATGCAATTCATGTGATACAATAATATTTCCACACTGTGTAGATATTCGTTCATTATTTTGTTTTTTCATCTCAGACTCTTCAGACTTTATAAAATCAGCTGTCTCCGAAGTGAAAGTGAACTTCACTGGTCGACAGTACAGAGATAAGCAAGGTGTGGAGTTCTCCCAAACTATATTTTTGTTCCCAGATTACTGACGAATCATCGAACTCTGTAGCTGTGTTTGACGTTTTCTGTTTATAATTATTCTGCGACGAAGAACCATCAAGTCCCCATTTCCAGGTCAACTTGAGTTTTTCATTTTGAGACCTATCAACAGAATTCATATCTAGTAAAATCCACTCCAGAGTGTGGTCCAATAGCGCTTGCAATTTAATCTGAGCTCCTTTTTCGGTAATCTCCATACTCTCTTGTGGTGGGTAACATCTTTTCTTGGCATTTACAAGCTTTGGATAAGATGGAAAGGCAACACAGTTTTCTTCTTTCAGAAATTGTCGAAGAGCTAAGTACTTCCATTTCGAGAGCGCAACTGATGTATAAAGAGCTAAACATTTATCTTCAGAGACAGTACTTAAAGCTCTGCTTTTTGAACAGTCGCTCGTCTACTTCGGGTAGCGCATCTGGATTACTGGAAAGGTATTCGACTACTTTTGCCAGATTTGTTTTGCCGTTGTCTTTCAATTTTGTTATGTACCAGTTCTGCAACTCTTCCTCGGAATTTTCTTCTACTATGGAATTAGAACGTCTTTTTTGCTTATTACTTAACTCTTCGAACGGTTTTCTGTGCTCTTTTTCTGTAGATGTTCCCGCTTCCGTAGTACATACTGCAAGAGTAGGAACATGGGAATCTATATCCACAGGCTCAGATAAGGCTGCGTCTGAAAAGCCCATCTCACTTTTCAGGTCAACACCGGCACAAACAGGCCAGTTGATGTTTTTTTCCAACCACTTGCGATTACTTACACGATTCATAAAAGTTTTTTGATTTCTACTTGACTCTATCCACTTTTTATATATATTTACACAAAAATGTCGACAGAACTCCTTGATTCGGTTCTTGTCTTCTTCAGAAACTTCGGTAGTCAAGACAGAAATTATACTTTCATATAGAAACATATGATTTTTCAGATCACCGCCACTTCTTAATTTCACAAGAAAAATCTAGGTTGGTACAAAATCCAGCCATAGTTCTAATGTACATATAAAAATAAAAGTATTTCGCTGTGGTTACAAATAAGTGACAAGAGCAAAACTAGATGGAGTTAATGACTGTCTTTATATTTATAGTCAGTGTTAATTACTCAAGTAGTGGACATAACAGTGAGTGACAATTATTCAGCCAATCAGAGACGAGCATTTTTCGATGACTCATTAGTTATGCGCTTAGCCGAGCGCACAAACAAATGAGTCATCAATCACAATGCACCTCTACCGATAAAATCCAATAATAACTAAATCTCTACCAGAATTACTAGTTATAAGTACTTTTGCGCTATTAAAACTATATATTTAACAATAAAAAACTGCAAAAGAAAAATCTTACAAAACATTTTTCTTTACCGAATGATTACTCGCGCTGCCGCGGATGGCCGGCGCTGATTTTTTTTTAGTAGATAGAGAATGACCCTAACTGTCATATACTCACGCCACACACCCAACATATCAGCACAATTGAAGAAAAAAAATTAAACGTGATTTGCTCCATACCAAAAAAATCTAATTAATTTTTTTTCGGACAAACTATCAACTTAAAAAGAAATTTTATAAGAATAAAAGTTATCAGGGATATCATAAGAAGTAATATAAATATACTGTGAATTTATTTTAAATGGCAAAAAAATCTTAGAAATAATTTTTTTACCGAATGATTACTCGCGCTGCCGCGGATGGCCGGCGCTGATTTTTTTTTCGTGGATAGAGAATGACCTTAGCTGTCATATACTCACGCCACACACTCAATATATTAGCACAATTGAAGAAAAAAATAAACGTGATTTCGCTCCATTCAAAAAAATCTAATTAATTTTTTTTCAGACAAACTATCAACTTAAAAAGAAATTTTAAGAATAAAAGTTATCAGGAACATCATAACAAGTAATATAAATATACTTTGAATTTATTTTACTGGTAAAAAAAATCTTACAAAGCATTTTTTTTACCGAATGATTACTCGCGCCGCCGCAGATGGCCGGCGCTGATTTTTTTTTCGTGGATAGAAGATGACCCTAGCTGTCATATACTCAAGCCACACACCCAACATATTTTCACAATTGAAGAAAAAAAATTAAACGTGATTCGCTCCATACAAAAAAATCTAATTAATTTTTTTTCAGACAAACTATCAACTTAAAAAGAAATTGTATAAGAATAAAAGTTATCAGGAATATCATAACACGTAACATAAAAAAAAATCGCATCGATATTGGAACTTTGATGCCTAAGTCCACTAATTTTCAGTATGGGCCCACTGTGCGACGTTGCCAAATTTACATAATATTGTTGGTCACATGGGGTTGTCTATTAGAAATCCCGGAAAGATCTATATCAATATCAACATTTCGATGCAAGTACATAAATAACTCTACCTAATTCCGACCTCTGCTAATAAGTAATAAAGGGGTAGTTTGTAAGTTTGTATGAAGGGAGTAATTTCTGGAAAGAATAATCCAATTCTAAAAAATCATTGTTAGGTGCATTATTAGTATAGTAGTAGTAGGCTATAAATTATTTCAAAATTCACGCGGGTAAAGTTTTATGCTAGCACTATTGAAACGAAGTACAAACAATTATTTCGATTAGCGCTAACAAAGAAAATTCATAGAAATGTACATTTTTTACAGTTAGAAAAGCAAATAGCAATATTTAGCTGAACTCCAAATATAACTAAAAAAATTATTGATACAAAATATTTGGAAAACATAGTCATGAAACAGAGGTTTGAAATGTTTATTTACCAAGAAGTGTTTATTTACTAAGTTCCTGGCCACACGCGATGTTGATGACCTTTCGCTTTGCCGCCCATTTGTCTTCAGGCTCTGTTAGACTTTGTGTCATTAGGGATCATTTCCTTCGAGGAGGGTAGACGTACTTATGTACCTACAAGTTCTACGGTACGAGTCGCGTGATAACGTCGAAGGCACCGTAATCATGAAGTTCTAGAGGCCATAACAGGTAGGTAAATTAATTTTGTTAATGAACTTGCCATTTAAATATTATTTTAATATCTAAATCTCATCTATTTAATTGCACCTAAATGTGATCGAGATAACTGTCACCAGTGTTGTCGAGGATGGGGAGTAAAACAGACTGCAACCGCAATTTTAAAGGCAGTTGGCATAAAGTAACGCAGTCTTCTAATTGGAGCCCCAAAAATGTTGTGTAATCGAACCCCGACGTTCTTAACCGCCTTGCTTAACGGAATAGCAGTTCCGTTGAAAATAATCAGGGGAAGCTGTGACTAGTTGCTGAGCGAGTCAGGGAGAAGCAACTCTCTTCTTCACTCCCCAGTCGCCGCGGGAGACGCGGAAGGCGTCGTCGGGGTTCGCAAGCCGATCTCCTGCCACGGTAGGCACAGGCTTGTGGACGGCGAGCTAGGTTAGCTCACCGACCAGTATAGACCAGGCCCGAATTTGCGGCACGTAATTTTCCACGCACGCCTCAAAGAGCAGTCAGCAGAATTGAGGAGGCCTGAGGGCCACTGCCTTACGGGGTTCCGGAATGTTCTAAAGAGTTACTGCTGCCCCGGAACGTAAGGGCATCTGAAGGAATAGGGTGGGTTTTTAGTCAGTAACAGTCTAACATTCCCTTCGGCCATAACCAGGGCGGGAGGAGTCATTTAAAGAATTTCACACGAAAAAAAAAATACAGGATTACTTACTAAGAACAATCGAAATGTCCTTATTTGTTCGGTTGTAATGTCCACCGTCGTCATTCGACGGTCCACTAATTTGTGTGGTTTGTACTGTGTATGTACGTTTTACTGTGAGTAATCAATGGTCTAAGATGTCTTCAATATTCAAGTTCCTTGTATTACTGTGGAATTCTAAAAAGGATGACCGTAATTGCAATTTTGGTCTAGCAAAACAACTTTAATAGTTTAGGCTAGGCTAATTAAATAAATAGTTAAGATAAAGGAAACGTTAAAATCGAGAACGTAAAACTGAACAAAATGTCCAATAAAAAATCAAGTAAGAGTTCAAGATTGTAATTTTTAATTACCCAACTCTCCGAAATGTTAAACGACTAAACGGGATAACTACGAACAGCTTCCCTTCCACCAATTTTGGAAAGCTTTTTAACCTTGACCAACATAAACAAAATCTACGGTCAAGGTTATGGAGGCGCGTTTATATCGTTTATGAATTCATGTTCAATTATACCTAAACATACTAGCATAGCAATCCAAAGCGTTGAAGTAGCATACTCGTAGTAAATATAAATAAAAGTGTCTATCTATGATTTTAAAATGACTATGTTTTCTCAAGTCCTATAAGTTATTTATTTTAACGATACTAAAACACGAATAACCTTTTTCAGAATTTCTGTTTGTCTGTATGGCCGGGCTAATCTCTAGAACGGCTGTACCCATTTCAATGACTTTCGCGAGATGATAGAGGATCTTCTTGTTAAAGTCATTAAATTCAGTAGTCAATGAAATAGAGCAACATAATTGTAGGCTTTTTAGCACAAAATTCTGACGGGATCTGAATTTACGCGGAAAAAAACCTACCCCGCAAAGTCGCAGGCACAACTAGTTCATAACTTTAAATACGTGCTTGTTTTCTTTAGAACGTGACTGTACAAAACCCTACATCATCACCACCTAGCCTAGCTTTTTTACTGAATAAGTTGGCGCAGGCTTCCAGCCTAACCTGGAGGTGAGTAGGTACCAGTATCGATATTCCTTAGCAAGACTGGCTTTTCTACCCGTAATGACCGTCACAGATCAGCAGACTTTCGGGAAGAACAGCTTTACGCATTACAAAACCAGATTTTTAGTAACTCGTTATTTATATCTATCCTACCTCTATCCTTGAGAAAGATCGAATTCACTTCATGAGCATCATTTAGATGTTTTAAAAGCCTTTCTGATGCTACTGAAATCATGAAAGTCCTTCTAAAGGTTGTCTAGAAGATATCGCTTTCAGCGATAAGGCCGCCATTGTAGCCATAGAATCAGCAATTATTGTAAAATAGGTATGTTTAAGTTTTGGGGTACAATAAAGTATATTCTATTCTATCATTTGATACCCAATCCTGCAATGAGCCACATTGTGCCGCAATTTTCATAAAATCTACATTACTTTTTACTGTAATGTCTGAAGTTAACATTAAGATACCGGTATAAAGGGATTACACTAAACAGCAAATAGACTACCGAATAAGCATGACTTTTTAGTGGTTAGAGTGTAAATACTCCGCCGATTAGAGAGGTTTGGTCATGTCGAGGTAAGTATTCAGGCAGGCATATCACAGATACACCAACCTTCGGTTATTCACTTGTTCGGTTAGTATGTTGTAATGTTTTTAAGCCTAATTTTGTTAGACATACCTACTTCTATCCTTCCGAGGAGGAAAGTAAGTACCTAGATATTTGCAAAATAAACTAGTGTTTGCGTGTCGATCTGTAACTTAGAAAACTATTTTACTGCTTTACATACAATTTTCTTCTTATGGGGGGAAAATCTTCAAAGGACGTCATTTAGGGAAATGACCATGTAGTGTAGAATATTTACCCCACTAAAACCACCCGAGTAACCACCACTAGCACAAAGAAGAGACCCCGTTACCTCTTAATAACCACTCCGGAGGCCCTCTGTGCAACGCCTATTAGGGCACAAATGCACAATTCCCTGGTAAAGCACGGTGGCACGTAATCACTGTGCGTCGGTTTCCCCTGGGAACTGTTTTCTGTACATAGGGCACGTAATCTAGATACGTATACTACCGCTTTAACTTAGCGGCGGCGTAGGTATAGATACTTCCCGGGTCAGCGCGGCGGCGCGTTGTGTTCCACGCGCGTTTCAAAGAGCTGTCAGCAATAGTGACGGGGTCCTATAGGGCCATTGCCTGCCGGGGTTGCGGGAATGTGCTAATGAGATACTGCGGCCCCGAAACTTAAGGGCACCTGAAGGAACAGGTTGGGTTTTTAGCCAGTAGAATTCTGACACTCCCTTCCGCTCCACCCAGAGCGAGAGAAGTCATTTGATGATTTTCCCACCCAGAGAAAGTCCCACTCCAGTTTCTGTCGTTGTAAACGAATATCGGCAGTGGATGGCCAAGTGGCAGCGGAGTCAGGAAATACAAATTTAACTTCTTATGACTTGACCACGATTATGTGACCCCTCCCCTGGCACCAAAGCTGGATCCGCCCTTGGTTACGGAATAAAATGGCTGTGACATACGGACGGACAGACAGACAGACAGACATGACGAAACTATAAGGGTTCCATTTTTTGCCATTCGGCTACGGAACCCTAAAAATGTGTTGGAAAATACAAAGTCTCACCTCAGCAATTTGATCAGATAAAGTAGGATTCTTCGGCAAAATGATGAAGCAGTTTACTCGACATTTTATCGTCTTGTAACCGTTCGAGTCTAGTCTAGCGGGAGTCGGATTGGAGTGGTCCGCCGAAGCAATTTTCTATCACATTGACCACTGGTAACAAGCGAAGCTTTTACCTTCCTACTCTAAAAGATTAGGATCTATAAAATGCATGAAGTCCGTAATATATTATAGCTATATCTCACTCTCACCAGTGGAATAAGAGATAAGGACTGTAGAACGTAACTGCAGTCTAGCTGCAATAGTTAGCGCTGTTAGGCACCAACTTTCTTACTTTATGTGTAGGTAAATGAAAAACGACCAGAGACCGAAGAAAACATATTGAACCCTTCAGATCAGGGTCACTCTAGGCTGTATGGTCTACAGAACGCAAAATATAGGCGACTTTTTTATCTGTTCTGTGGAATGGACCAAATGTAAGAACCTACCTACTCACATAGGAAAATATTTTAGAAAGTAACTGTCTTTTAGGTAGCCTTAATACCACCATAAGTGTATATAGGGTAAATACGCCAAATGTTGGCCCCCTACCGGATTTTCTGACTGGGGATCACTCTGGGGCTATCAGTTTGCAACGAAGGGTAGCTTCTGATGCGGTTTTGGATAGTTTCATATATCTATTTCATGTTTATAGGCATAAGGTTGACATTTCTATTAAAAGAAAAAAGTATTAAGGTTCAGATGAGTCGAGAATGAAAAAACCCTAAAGTCGGCCATTCACGGCCCATGGTCGTGGCGTTTTTCCCAAATGTCGGCCCGGTATAGGGTGTTTTAAATTAAGACAGTGACAACTATTAATATTAATATGATTAATGATGATTTTATTAATGATAATATTAATATGATTTATTTTCACACACTAAGTATACATTTGTAATTGTATTTGTTTATTACTAAAATATATTTATTCCCCTCAACAATGTGAGGTACTAAAATTATAACAAAGTAAAACATCACAATAAAATAAAATACTTGTAATGTTGTTCGTGGGACGCCAAATAGTTTAATGCACGAATGGGCATCCCATTACCTATTGCCTCAAGAGCTTCTTTTATTTTGTTGTGATCGTAACCGCATAATTTTCTTAGCTCATTCATTCATTCATTTATTTTTTTTTTTCACCACAATATTTAAAGAGATTACATGGTAATATTGTTTAGCAATGGGGCGTGCAACTGTCAAAGTGGCGCTAGTAGCACACTTACCAATATCAAAGCAGTTTCTCTATGGAAAAGTAATGAATTCCTAAATTAGAGACAGTTTTTGAGAATTTTTCGATTAAAGAACATGTATTATGTTCTTTAATCGGAAAATTGTACAGAAATCAATTGAAATCCATGAAATGAAAATAAAAAATATTATCACAGATAACCATAGATGATACAGATAACTATATAATATCCAAGGATCTTCTACCTACTAACTGGATTGCTTACGAATGATTCAGAGAATACAGAAAGTCTTTCTTAGCTGTTAAACAATAGAGTATAAACTTGCACGCATAAAACTGAAGGAACTATTCGTTCCGAGCGAGACAGTGCGTGTGTGGACTGTGTCCCTTTCTTCTGTGTGTCAGATTAAAAATATTTATTTCAATGGTAATTTTTTCGACCTTTCTGTTGTAGTAATAACACCTAGTTTTAAACTTCTTTGGAATTATATCTTTAAAATGAATTACCATTATTACTGTAGGCATATTAATGAAAATTAAAGTTATTTTACCATGCAAACACAAGATGTTTAAAACAAAAAAAAATGAATTTGTAACAATTAGTAGTGATATATTATACTATACATGGCAATTACTACGTTGCCGTCTGACGTTTACTTGACATCTGTATGTTTGTAAATTTGCATTATATTTAATTTTGTGAGTTTTCGTAATATTAAAGTGCAAGATACTGTAACCATGGTAAGAACGTGTTTTGTGGTTAATCGCAAGAGTGAAGGGTACCCCGGGTCTGGAATTTCCTTTTTTAAGTAAGTTTTGTGACTTTGTTTACAAATTGCATTTAGGGTGACTATGTTTTCAATGTAAAAGTGGATGTTCGTCTCTTTATTCTTCTTATTTATAATTTTCTTTCTTCTCATTATATTTATTATTTTTTGTTATTTTAAGCTTTCCTAAAAATAATGATCTTCGAGACCGGTGGCTCAGTGTTCTACACAGAAAAAGGTCAGAAATGATTCCAAAATTTGTAGCCGCCATTTCAAGCCCGAAGAAATATTGCATTTCGAAACAAGATCAAATGATGCAATTCCATCCATTTTCCCTAAAGTAAGTTATCAATTATTACAAATGACATGAAGATCACCGTTTCGAAATAGAATATGAGCATAACAAGATAAATTTTCATTTTGAATCTATCTTTAACCATAAATACTAAATTTTGTTCTCATCAATCTATTATTATTTAAGATTCCTGTTAAAGCGAAACAAATAAATGTTTTAAGAACTATAATATTGAAACCCACTAAAGGAAAGAATATACAACCTGTACTGGGCACATTCAAAGATCTGGTAAGTGAAAGTTATGAAAGGAGTCAAATTAATAAGCATAAAAGTCGACATTTTAGTTGATTTATTTACTTTTGCTTAGCAAATTGATGGCAAAAATATTTTATATCATTTTGGCCAATAACTCAGCTACGCAAACTTGCTTACAAGTGTAGTTTATTATATTAATAATTACTTATAACATAATTACTTAACTTTTATACACTGCAGTTAGTTAATGTCGACAAATAATAATAATAATTCATAATTTAAAGATTATTTCCATACTTTTAACTAATAATAGTGTAATACATTTTTTAGGGTTGTGTGACAAGCCAATCTTGTAACAAACCTGCAGCTGCAACATATGAGGAACTAGAAAATATAGAACCAACCTAACAATAATAACCTTATAATTAATGATTAAACGAACTTACCTGTACGTGAAGTTCTATCATAATTATACAAAGTGCATCGTCCGAAGAGATTAGTAACCTGAAAACGTTGAAATATATGTAGTAACACGCTAGTGACACCACTCTTACACTGTATGTTTAGAGTCCTGTGCTCTTTTTTTTTTTTTTTTTTTTCTTTTTCTGGCAACCCCAGCGACTCGGTCTTTCATTAAGTTTAGAGTTTGAAGCCACCATGTTCAGCTTTGACATTTCTGCAGCAAACTGGGAGACACTTTGGGTTGGGTGGGTGTTACTAATCTCTTCGGACGATGCACTTTGTATAATTATGATAGAACTTCACGTACAGGTAAGTTCGTTTAATCATTAATTATACTCGTGCATCGTCCTCGAGATTAGTAACCTGAAAACGTTGAAATATATGTAGACCTTGAGAGATAGCTGAGGAAATGTCAACTACCAAAAAATACCTGTGTATTAATCAATTGGTTTATTTCTAGAACTACTTAATTAATATCACATTTTTTTTTTTTGTTTGTATTAGTTATAATTTAATTTTGTTCTCCTTAAAAATCTAGTTTTATATCTAAGGGTAATGAACTAATTATAAATCAATTAGCACCGTCGTGGCAGTTACGTTTCGTTAGAGTTAATCATTGCTTTGTTATAGAATTTTCCAAAAACGTTAGAGCTTCCGCTCTAGCTTGCCCTGTCGCGGATAAGATCGATGAGAAGTGGCATTGGTTAGGTTTAGACGTGGCAGCGTGCCTTGTGCCCTGTGCACTCAGAGGTGTCAATCCCGCTATCTTTAAGGACGGCTATAATCCACCGACTAACGTAAGGATTGTATTTTTACCGTTTATGCGGTTTCTTAAAACCGTTGAACGCCTTTATGTGTTTCCCACAAAAGGACCTGGCTTGGTTTTGTACTAAAGTAAGGTTTTGGGCACATCTCCATTTTCGTCTCAAAGAATGGTTGGCTCAAGGTTGGTTGTTTTGAGCCCACCCTGGAAGTTTTAAAATCGTCACTGGTCGGGTATGTTTATTATTTATTTATTTAATTACAATTTATTTATTTTATAATAATTTTTGTATACGTTATGCCGACGTTATCATCATTTTAAGTTAATTTTTAACGGCAAAATTTCGTTTGTTATTTCTAGTACAAGCGAAGTATTATATTTAGGCCGTGGTTGAGCCGATAAGCTCCCCTGAAAAAAACCTTGTAATGAGAACCTACATGAATTCAAGGTGCCGTACTGGTTTCTCTGATTGAGTAAACCTGTGAGAAAATATAAAATGTTTGGGATTGACGCTTCATATAACTCAAAATTATATTGTTCTGAATACAAAATTTAATTTTTCAAGTGCTAGGTACGTCATATTGCTGGTAAGGATTTTCCGACAGCGAGCCTATCATGGTGTCCGCTGTGGATGATCGATACCCTGCTTCGCCGCAGCGCACAATGATCCGGCAACCAGTTTGAGGTTGTCTTGTAAAATAATAATGTTGTTAGGTTAAAGTTGGAATTTGAGCAACCACGGTTGTATGGGCTATTTAGAAACCACCATGATTGCCTTGCCTTCTTAGTAATAATTTTTCTCAAGGTTTTTAACATTATTATGAAAGGACCAAGGGGCCTAAAAAAATATTGTTGTCCATTTGATTATGAATGCATTAACTGCCAAAGTGTTTGGATTGTATTTACTCTACTTGTGAAGAGGTCCGCCGGCCGAATCCAATCCAGCCAGTATCCAATCTATATTTGGGTGTACTCGATGAGAGTCTGCATCCGCAATTTTATTATCTGTAATATATGAAATATATAAAAAAATAGATGTAGGTATTGGATGCTCCCCTTGCGGTTTATGTAAGTAATGGCTATGGAATTATCTATGTGAAGAAGAATTCACAGTTTCTGAGGTTTTAGGCAAATACTTTAAGGCCAAAATAAGCTACCAGCAGATCGAGCTGATTTATATGGATTTTTCTCTCATCTCGCGACCATCTTCCGCTGGCTCGTTCACCCCCACATGTGGCTACTCCCCCCCCATAGTTGAGGCGTCAGTCTATATTTCTTAGCAGTATGCGTCTCATCATTTAAAAGAATCTTGCATAGAGTTAGGTCTATTCATGTATTTACTCTTTCTTAAGTGTAAAGTATCTCATATTCATCCATGCAAGTAGTCCAAAGAATTGCGCAAATTTCACATCTTATGCAATATATCTTATTAGTTCAGACTTTATGTTTGACAGTTTTTCATTAGGTAATCTAATTAGGTTTCTTTTTTTTTTTTTTTTTTCTTAATTGTAGTTTATATCCATTAAACCTATGACAATATACTTTGATCTTCATTGATTAGAGATCGTGGAGCATAAAAAAGGAAATAATTGCCGGTTTATACACATTAACTTAAGACAACATAGTTTGGTCTTCAGTGATTACCGACCATTGTATTTTACCGTATTTATCGGCGATGGTTGCAGTTCGACGGACGTCACGATGCTTTCGCGGCGACTTGATGCGACTGTCTCACGCTGAGGGACCCGGCACCGGTGGGGGAAATGTTTCACAACCTCGTTGTACTCCTGCGCACTGGGACCCTTTTTCTCCACCTTAAATTGTTCTTAACTTGTTATTAAGTTGAGGAAAAAGTTTTGGGTTCTGTTTTTGCTAGGTTTTCACTATTTGTAAATTTTTGTGTCATTCAGATGTTTGTTTATGGAGAATATGGTGAAGTTTCGCTTAGTGACTGACTCTGCATGTTGTGTGTCACACAAGATCCAGTACACATCCATGAGTTGTTTGAGGCCCTCTTTATTTTTGTTTTTGTTCCCATGTTCTTGGGTGAGGACTCGCTAGCCCAGAAATTGCCATTGTGAGCTGGTTTTGGCGCTCTTTGATGCCCTTGTCTCGCTTTAATACGGTTTCTGTTACAGCTGCTTTTATTTCCACATTTAGTAGGGTGCTCCAATCAAGATACTGTTAGCTGGGATGAGGTACCATTCTGTAAGCTCTTCGAGGGTTTCCTTGCTATGTCCCAGAGTGTCTATGTGTTGCAGTCTTGTTGCTAAAACTTTGTGTATGTCAATCCCATAGTTAACAACCGCAGAGGGATCAGTTCCCCGAATATCCAGCACTTTTGGATTCCTGTGCTCAAGAGCGGGGTAATTCGGGTCAGCTAATTCTTCATTATGGTTTACTTCCAAGACTCTTTCCTTAACCAACGTCTGCTGCGGTAAGTTTTCTGAGGTGGATGGCTGTGTGACCTCTTCAATAGGTTTGACGCACTTATTTGACGGTAAAACCTCTATAAGTTGTATCGTCCGTGGGCTGTCCAATGACACCCCAACTGAAACTAGATTATCCTAGTAAGGAATTTTTATTACATCAGTTATGGTGTAGTTTCAGCAACTACCCATATGATATGCCAATGCAGTCCCAAGAAATAAACTGTAGTTATTGTCTGTGAATTAGTGTGGTATAGTAAGCAACCTGGCGATACATCCCCAGGAGCTGCTCTGATGGGTGTTTGTTACCATGATTGTATGTCAGTAGACAAATGAGGCAGGTGTTAGTAACACCATTCTAAGGTTTTACTGATGCACTATGAAAATTGAGCCAATGAAACCATTCCAAAAACTAATCTATATTGGTCTCACAACCGTCTTGAATAAGTTACCCTGAGGCAAACTGACAACCCAAAGTCGCTCTAATAGGTGTTGGGTACTTTAGTAAACTTATTTTGTGTAACCTTGCGATACGGCCCCATAAGCCGCTCTGATAGGTGTGGTTACTTCAGTATACTTATTTTGTGTAACCTGGCGATACAGCCCCATAAGCTGCTCTGATATGTGTGGTTACTTCAGTATACTTATTTTGTGTTACCTGGCGATACGGCCCCATAAGCCGCTCTGATAGGTGTTGGTTATTTTAGTATGTAACTTATTTTGTGTAACCTGGCGATACGGCCCCAAAAACCGCTCTGATAGGTGACAGGTGTTGGTTACTTCAGTATACTTATTTTGTGTTATCTGGCGATACAGTCCCATAAGCCGCTCTGATAAGTATTGGTTATTTCAGTATACTTATTTTGTGTAACCTTGCGATACGGCCCCATAAGCCGCTCTGATAGGTGTGGTTACTTCAGTATACTTATTTTGTATAACCTGGCGATACAGCCCCATAAGCTGCTCTGATATGTGTGGTTACTTCAGTATACTTATTTTGTGTTACCTGGCGATACGGCCCCATAAGCCGCTCTGATAGGTGTTGGTTATTTTAGTATGTAACTTATTTTGTGTAACCTGGCGATACGGCCCCAAAAACCGCTCTGATAGAGTACATATTACCTCAATGTCTGATAGGTGACAGATGTTGGTTACTTCAGTACACTTATTTTGTGTTACCTGGCGATACGGCCCCATAAGCCGCTCTGATAGGTATTGGTTGTTTCCGTATACTTATTTTGTGAAACCTGGCGATACGGCCCCAAAAACCGCTCTGATAGGTGACAGGTGTTGGTTACTTCAATATACTTATGTTGTGTTAATTACCTGGCGATACAGCCCCATAAGCCGCTCTGATAGGTGTTGGTTATTTCAGTATATTATTTTGTGTAACCTGGCGATACGGCCCCAAAAGCCGCTCTGATAGGTATTAGGTGTTGGTTATTACAGTACACTTATTTTGTTTTACCTGGCGATACGGCCCCAGAAGCCGCACTGATCGGTAATAACTTTAGTTAGGGTAAATCTATCGGTATGTAGGCAGTTGCTTGTTTTTCATTTGTTTTCCAGAAATACTGATCATAATGCCATGTAAAATATATAATTATTAGCGTCTATCAACTTTACGTAAAAGTTCGTGTTTGCAGCAAGGATCTTGTATAAATATCTTTTGCAGCAATTCGTTTTGACAGATCAGATTGCACACAATTTCGTGGAATATGTTTTGTACACAATTTCGTGGAAAATGTATCGCACGAAGGCAAACATACGAGGTTATTTTGGTAAATTTACTAATAAGGGCTTGTTTTTGTTATAATAATAGCACTTGATCACTTTACTATTATATTATAATAAATATATTATATATGTACCTTGTTCTTTATCATCCTTTTCCGAAATAGTCCCTGTAGAATTGGCGGTTGGTTGGCGTCGACGGCGTGCCGCTTTTTTGTTTGTTATTGTTTCTTTTTCAGTTTTTTGATCTTCCACATTATGTACTCTATTTCGAATTTCCTTTTTGGCACTTTTGCTTGCGTATTTTCACTATAAAACTAATCACTTTTATTTTTTCCTAAAATAAAACGTGCGAGTGGTGGCGCACTGTGACGTGAATGAAAGACCGAGTCGCTGGGGTTGCCAGAAAAAGAAAAAAAAAAAAAAAAAAAGAGCACAGGACTCTAAACATACAGTGTAAGAGTGGTGTCACTAGCGTGTTACTACATATATTTCAACGTTTTCAGGTTACTAATCTCGAGGACGATGCACGAGTATAATTGTCATTCGATCTCCTTTATGTTTAGAATTATGTATGTTAATAATATTGATTTCTAACCTTAAATAGCACATGTGGTGTTAGCCTGTAATTAATTGTTATACTTATAAATGTAATATGACTGTTTCATACAAATGTATAGTGTAAACAATTGTAGGTTAACCTAAATAAATATATACATTAATAAATTATATCTCTTCTGTTATTCTTTCTATTTATAATCATCGTTTTTCATGAAGGGTTTTAGTAGTTTTAATTACCTATATATAAACATTGCATAATTTTATTTTTAGTCTACTGGTTCTGACCGTACAAGTGTCGAATAAACGTAGATTACCAATTAATGCACGTTTGTTTGGACGTCTATACCACTGCCTATCAAGGCCAAGCCTTCGAAGAATTGCCAGCTGGTGATTCTGTTATTAATTCTGTATCTGCAATAATTGTATTTGTATCACGGGTCTTAACCACTTTGAAAGTTTATAATTCAACGCAATAAAGTCTGCTTAACAAAACCAATTTTGCATTTAGTCCGCATAAGGAAGGGTTTATTATAGAAATTAGCGCGCTCAATATAAGTTCCTCAGATATATATTGAGAACTAGCTTTTCGCCCGCGTGGAATTCTGTTATATCGCGCTACCGAGCAACTGTTCAAAAATCTGAGATAGAAAGAACCCTATATAGTTTTGAAACCCAGGGTTTTAAACTATCACCATGCCAAATTTTTTCGAAAGCGGCTCTGTGATTTAACCGTGAAAGCGTAACATACCGATACAGACCTTTGTATATATAATTGAATTTATTTATTTCTTTCTATTTAATACGTTGTTAATAAAAAAACCGGCCAAGTACGAGTCGGACTCGCGCTTGAAGGGTATTTTTATAGGTAGGTAATGAATGGTACGGAACCATTACCTATAAAAAGCGCCAAAAAAATCACAACTGTTGTATGGGAGTCTCCCTTAAATATTTATTTTAATTAATTTTTAGTATTGTTTGTTATAGCGGTAACAGAAATATATCATTTGTAAGGTTAATAATAAGTGTCTTAAAAAAACCTGCAAATATTGCATCAAATAAAATTGTCCTTACGTTTATCGCGAATTGATATCCACACTACTAGAAAGAGATAGCTAGGTCCTTCGAGGGTATACTCTTCGGAACGGATTTGAGCTTCGCGTCCGCATTCCAGTTTAGGTACAAGTTCCTTGATAATATCTCACAATCTAACTAACACTGACAGTGACAAAGGTTCTTACGGTGGTGGCGCCATCTGCGATTAGCTTTCACTTGCACGCCCCATTGTATTAAACTGTAATATTGTGGGAGACTGGTGCCTAAGCTAGGCTAATAGCCTGTTTTATAGGACACCAGGTCCCCGATTCAGTGTTCTGGGAGGTAAGTAATATGAGGGGTGTGTTAGGTGTAAGTGAAGTATGTTTGTATGGATGTGTGTATGTGTGTGTGTATATGTGTGTGTGTTTGTGCGGTGTTAGATTTCTGTACGCCTAGATAATGATGTTATAGAGAATAGTTGTAAAAGGTATATTATAACATTAAGGACTATGAGTTAACTATAAGGACCCGTTCAGTACTATCGTAAGATAAGTCCTGGAGCCAATTGGTAAGTTTGGTCATCAATGTACTTCTGGTGAGAGGATATATATGGAGAATACGATGGATTTTATTATAAATTCTAGCACTGAGTACTCCGAAGTGGTGGCCCGCGAATGAAGTACGACATTGGGTAGGATTGCAGACTGGATGACCTTTGCGTTTCCTTAAAATTTTGTCGTCAAGAGGAAGCAAAGAGTGACGGCGTAGAACAGCACGCAGAATGAACAGTTGGCGCACCGTAAGCTTTCGCGAAGGCCTTGCATCTACCTGCTCTGTCATTGTAGTACCTTAAATTAAAAGCATTAAGTGAAAACGAACGAGGTTTTTGTCACGTGTAGGTTAATGAATCAATTAAAGTAAGTAAACTTCAAAGATTTACGACCACCTATTTATATTTTTAAGCTAATAAACAAGGGTTTCATAGATAGCAAGTTCCAAAGAGCAATAAAATTTATATTTATATCCCAAATTCCCAAACCATAATTAGCTACCATAAATATGTTTTCAATATTGTCAATACCTACATTAACTTAACTTCTTAATAATATTAATAAAATATACTTGTCATAATAATTAATATTACATATTAAATATATAATTAATTATATATTTAATACATATTTAATTTTGAGAAAATAAGTTTGATAAATAAATTAAAAATGACTACTTACCTTCCCACCCAATCAATGAAAAAATACAAAAGTAATCAGCCTGTATAGTGGCGTCCGAATTTGAGGCTGGTCGACATTACGATCTTTAATATTTCTAATGTCGGCGCCTATTTCGTGTTCCTCTACCATATTTCCACCATTTCTGTAGTAGGAAAGTCTATCAATGCATATAACTCCTAAGCTAAGGTAAGAACAGATAATTGTTCGTGCAAACATGAAAAATCTACAAGGAATATTAATTATCTTCTGTTGCATGACTTTAGTTTAAAGTCCAGTTTATTTTAATGTCCTGTTTTCGTGCAGCCCTCGAAAAAAAGTTAGTTCTTGTAAATTAAGTTCTGTTTTCGTGCAGCCCTCTGCAAAAAGTCAGTTCTTGTAAATTGTAGTTAGCAACCAATTTTCATAATGAAACATAGCACGGACGTTTGAAAAACTAACCATTACTAAAAATAATATGGAGGCACTTAATTTTAACAAGACAGAAAGTAGCTACAGCGAAAGTTGTCAGTGGGGGTCAAATAAACAAACACATCCAAGGTTATAATCGAAAAATATTTGGCGCCAAATCGGACCGGAAGCGGAATTTAATTTATTTATGTCAGATCTTTCCCAATTATTGGATAAAAAGATACAAATATTACCCTTATCAGCAGATCATTTAAACGAAACTGTTCGAAGGGAATCTTCATTAATAATTAACTAGTAATTAACCTTTTCTAGTAAACACAGTAGAACTATGTAGATCTATATCGAAAATGGAATTTTGAAAAATAGTGCTGCACAAAACAGCTGTCAAACAGACTTCAAAATCGATAAAAGCAATTACTTTTACGATCGGTTTAAATATTAGGGGTAAAATCACATACATACTTCTAGTCACTACCTGTGCCACCAAAAGCTTTCAAACTTATTACAACCTCGTACAACTACACTACCTACAAATTTATTGCCAGTGTACCCATCCAATTGGGTTAGGTAAGGTAAAAGCTTTGTTATTTTCTTGCAATTTAGTTCAGTAGAGCCCGGCTTAATGTCGCGTATAATGTGTATTTTGTGTTATATCACGGTCAAAATATTTTGTCACAGTGTAATTTTGTAAGTTGCCGTGGCCACACGACAGGGTGGTAAACCGTTTGAATGTTTTCAGTACATTATTTATTAAAATCGTCTATCACTGAGCTCTGTTTTGAAGTGTGTCTTTTTTGTGGTGTCAGTGTGGAGCTACTAGTAAAGCAACGGACCAGTAAACAGCTGGAGGTAAAATTGATAACAAAAATACGTTACACATTCTTTTAGATTACTAAAACATAAACTGAAAGAATATTAATTATAATCAAACTCGACGAAAATGTTCAGTAAAACACAACATTGAGGTATGTTTAACGTGATATTGTTGTAATAACGATGTTCGAAACAGTTCTGCCCTGAATAGTTTTACGGTTTATACTAACCTAGTATTTAAAATGCACATGTACAATGCAGTGGTTGCCGACGTCATCTACTTTGCAGTAATATTTTTGCTACTAATGCGCCTGCACGGTTTGTAAAGGAACGCCAGGATACACAAAATGCAGTTAAATACGTGTTGCTTTCGTGATTGCGTTATAAATTCTTTGCACAGTGAACTTGTTAGTTTATTAATAATTAATGAATATGCTTTGATAACTTAGTGAAGAAATAATAATATGGTCAGTATCAGTTTAGTGGAATTGAATTAGATTGAATAAATCAAAGACTTATAATAATCGACTTACGCGCTTTTAAACCTATCGATTAAATAATACGTACACAGCTGTAACTTGATGCGTCGGTGTCTAGTTTAATTGTCAACAAAGTCAAAAATAGTGCCTGTGGTGTCTTACGTCAAAAAAGAAAACCTAAGCAAGATTCTTTGTTTAAAAACATTGCGCATCATCATAAATAATTGTTTTAACTTTAGTAATTCTACATCACTGTTATGATAAGACATCGACTTAATTAATAATCATGGGCTATTTAATTTCTTTTGTTAAATACTTGTTGGAATATTTGAAGGTTGGTTTACTACATGATTTAAGAATATTCAAATTTAGAAAGAAATTTAATAATAATTTCATGTGCCAATGTTCTAATTACAGTGTAATGATAGTAACGTTATGAGAGGGCTGGAAATTAGCCGTCCCTGTGTTTATTACCAAGTTATGTCTGTTGATTGTGGTTACGATTTTAATAATAAATATTATTCTTGTTTTTTTCTAGACTGTGCTAGAAACTGGGAGTGTGGGGAACGCGTCGTCGTCTGATGAAGAACTGGAGCAGTGGGAGCAAATATTCATGATGCGAGACGAAAATGGCAATAGTTATAATGACAAGTAAGCATAAAGTTTTTTCTTATTTTTTTTTTTTTCAATTTGTTTACACCCAGTGATATGGATAACATTTATTATTAACAATTTGACCTACTTCCTCTAATGATTTTAAAAGATTTTTATTTTTCCTGCTATATGCATTGCTGCAGTTTAGTTAATGATATTTCAATATAATTAATAAATCATTGCTTTATTTGCAAATATTAAATTGTGCATTTAAGTAAAACACAGTAACAGAGACAAGTATATGCTAGTGCACAACAAAATTGTAAGACTAGACATTTACAATATTGCTAACTAGCTTCTGCCCGCGAATACGTCAGCGTAGAAGTCGAAAATATTCCACGGGATCCCGTCCCCGACTTGCTTGACAAAGATTATAACAGCTCGGCTAATATGCATGATACAAAGATAATTTATAGCCTATAGCACTCAGGGATAATGCAGCTACATGTAAGCGAAAGAATTTTCAAAATCGGTTTGGTAGTTTCAGAGATTACTCCCTACATACAAACTTACAAATTTTACCTCTTTATAATATTAGTATAGATTGAAGTAATATTTAAATAGCTAGAGCTATTTAAATATTACTTCAATCTATGACTAGCACACTGCAACAGTTTCCAAGATGATAAGTTTTATCATTTTTTTGCAGTTAATGCACCTCTTTGAGTCACTTAGTTAGTTCAAAGAAATAAAAAAAAAATTGGTATATCTTTAATTATTAATTAATATTTAATCTTCAGAAGAAAAAAACGCAGTATATGGTGCCGGCCATCATGCATCCCAGTCTCCATAGTTATAGTTCTAATAGTTTTGGTAGTATTGGTCCCACTACTGGATCAACCAAATATAGTACATATGAATGCTACCATTGCGGCTGTCTCTCTACATTGCTCAGATGAGTGCAGGTAAGAGTTTTCTACATTATTATGTTATTTTGATTACTTACTTGTTTTATAAAACTCCTTTAAAAGCCATTTCAGAACTACAAGTGCGACTCACACATACAGTGGTGGCCATATAATTAAGAACAATTGGTAATACCAGACTTATTTAAAAAAAACAATGCCGTATGTACTTTTATGTTCCTTCTCAAAAGTAATTAATTATGTTATGAAATAGCTACATGGATAGAGTAAACAGGATTAATAGTAAATATTAAGATCACTTACTATTTACCTGTAAGGTTTAATTTATTATCGACAGTTACAATTTCAAATAGTAATAAAGCTGGACAAATAATTAAGAATGATTCCTAAACTGCTTCAGAGTTGTTTCAGTAGATACTTAGATTTAAAAAATCTCATTAAATAAGACAGTGATAATATTAACAATTGCAATTTAATACATTTTAATCTAAGTTAATAGTTTGTAGCTTGTCCACGGCTTTTGATGACTGCCTTACACCCGCGAGGCATGTACTATCAATTTTTGACATTTTTCAAGAGAAATGGACACCATTCTTCTAAAAAATCGTTGTATAACTCACTTAGGTTACGACACCATCGATTTGGAACCTTTTACTTAACTTCTCACCAAAGATGCTCTATGGGATTTAAATCCGGACTGTTTGGTGGCCATTGTAAGACAGAAACTGATTGAGGTGTGAGGAATTATTTAACCGTGCATGCAGTGTGCTTGATCCCAAGCTTGTTGTGTTGAAATGTTCAAATAATCGGAAGCATGTCTTCAGCATATGGTAACATTGTTTCTTCCAGTATATTTTTGTATTGGAATTGATCCATGTTTCCTTCTATCTATCTAACAGGTCCAACACCATGACCAGAGAAGCACCCCCAAATTTTCACATTTCCACCAGCATGCTTTAATGTCACTTTTGTGTACTTGGGGTCGAATGCTGTATTGGGAAAACGTCGAACATATCGTTTCCCATCAGAACATACTCTGTTAATTTTTGTCTCATCAGAGAAAAGAACATTTTTCCACTGTCTTACTGTCCAGCTTTCGTACCCCCTAGCAAATGCAAGCCGGGCTTGCCTATGACACCGTTTTAACAGGGGTACCTTTCTTGCTAGCCTTCCTTTCAACTGAGCTTCTACCAAACGCCTTCGGATAGTGCGCGCTGAGATAGCTGAAGAGTTGTTTTCACCAAAATATTATTTTCTCAACTCGTTAGACCCCTTAAAAGAGTATTGTTTTGCCAGACGCACAATATTTTTCTATCGTCTCGCCGAGATGAATTTCTCTGTTTAGGTACACGTGGAATATTTGAAGTTGTTTGATATGTGTGTATATGAGTGTTTTGTTCTCTATTTAAATTTGAATAAAAAAATAAACTATCCAGCGTTCTTAATTATGTGGCCAGCTAGTAAGTTTGCAATAATATGTTAAGGTTTAATGTAAAACGTTTATCTATATATTATTGAATTAATCATGTTATAACTGTGTGCTACGACAATGTGGAACAATTTTGCGATACCGAGAGAGATACAAAAAGACATGCAAAAAGTATAATGCTCGTAAGTTTGAAAAAAGCTTGTTTTAATAGTCGTTCTTAATTATATGACCACCACTATATAATGATTTGAGGAGCCATTTGCAAAAACTTCATATGTATTGAAAGTATCCATGTATAACATATATGTATACCAATATAAAACAATAGTGTAAAAATGAGACTCGCACTTGACCTGTATTATTCTACTTATATTATACCGGTCCAGAAGTAGTAGTGACGCAGTAGTTTCTGGCATGACTTACGGGGTGTAGCTTCTGAGTTTGAACCCTGGTCTCATTGTCGTTATCACCACTGCTCTTACAATGGTGAATGGAAACCTCATGAGGAAATGAGAATGAACTCATGTCTTCTGTTTTATGGTCCTAGGATATCCTAGGACCATAAAACTGAAGACATGATACATCCACGAACATGCACAGGGCTTGCATCAAGGATTACAAACCCCTTCAAATAAAATTAATAATAACTTTGATAGAATTCAATTCCATTGCACATAAATAAGGAAAATAACATTATACTACTCATATCAGCTACTGAGATATTGACTTCAGCAGTACACATATGAACTTATGATCAGGTTACAAGTAGGCATATTAGCAATCCCTAATCTAGGTTAAACCGTGCATAGTTTTAGGGGAGAAGCAACTGAGTTATGACTGTTTTGACCTAGTTTATTTCAGCCTAAAATTTCCGTGTATAAAGATAGGGTGGCCTACATTTGGTAAAACTTCTTCCTATGACTAAATAATAATAGCTTTACCCATATGATTATTGTGTAAATTATCAACAACATGTTTTGCCTTGAAACCATTTATTTGGATACCAAAGGAAAGGCTTATTTGGGTAAAAAAGCTGACACATTGGAAAAAAATATCAACCTTATCTCTTTAGCTTATAATTTGTTTATTAGTACAAATTGTATGGTTAGTAAGCCACTCAATCTTAATACAGGTTTTCCTACAATAATGATAGAGTGAACAAGAATGACTGTTAATACTTTGATTAATGTTTTTTTTGTTGTTTCAGATTATCATTAGTTGAAAGTATACCGGAGGGTCACATGTATCCCCCAAACGTGACGCATCTACCAACCAAGAATGTGTGGTTAGACTTGATAGATGAAGCTCAATCGAGTATAGAAATAGCGTCGTTTTATTGGTCTCTTAGATATAATGAAGAATATCCTTATAATACCTCTATAGAGGTTTGTATTGTTTTATTATTACTCAATCCGTATTAAAGCCAATTTGTGGTGTAACTAATAATAATAATAATTTTTTTACTCCCTTAGCAGAAAGACAACCATACCTATATTAAAATTACTGCTATAAAATAGTACTCCTTAGCAACACTTGAACTACAAAAACCGCTCTTATTGCTATTAAAATAAGGGTGCTAAATGTCGAGCTGTTAGCATTGAGGTGTAGCGACTGTATAGGTAATTTTGTATGATTAATCTTTTTTTTTCTTTTTTAGGGTGAGCAAGTGTTCCAAGCTTTATATGCTGCCGGGTCAAAAAGAAATATAGATTTAAAAATTGCTCAAAATTGGCCCAGTAAACAATATCCTAATGTAGATACTGAGTATTTAGTTAAGAAGAAAGCTGCACAGGTAAGAAAACCTTTGTTCTGAAAATAAATGAATCTATCTATCTAGATAAATATCTACACTGAAAAAGAAGAGCTCATGATAAAATATTAGTCTAGACATTCAGGCAGGACTTAAATACGTTATTACAAATGCTATATCAAGTCTCTATCGATCCCGTTTGTGCATTGTTTTTTATCCGAGGTTACAAGTTTTTTTTTTCGTTTGATGTGTATTTTTAGGAAACCATCTGAGAAACCGGAAAATGCATGACCGTAGTCGGGGCTCGAGTTATCGTGATTTCCAAACATAGTGTATTTTGAGTTTTATGCACCACCTCTTAAATCTTTTCATAAAAAACACACAATACAACTGAAAATTAGTTCAAGATCTTTTCTGCACACCACCATATGGACTTTAACCGTGCCAAATGTCATGCTTCTCCATCCCAGTAACTTTCGTAAAAAGGTTCTGCTTTACGTATTAATATATGGCTTCTGTTAATTTTCCATTTCTTCCACCAGGTGCGGAGTTTGAATTTCTCCAAGTTATTAGGGAATGGCATCCTGCACACTAAGTTCTGGATTATAGATAGAAAACACTTCTACATCGGCAGTGCCAATATGGATTGGCGGGCGCTTACGCAGGTGACTTTACACTTAATAATGTACAAACCTACTTTTAATTGTAAAAAGGTTACATAACGTGAGATTAGAACTTCAAACAGAAATTTTACCTTATATTTATTGCTTCAAGATTGCCATATTTCGGCACAGTTGCAAGCAGATCTTGGATGAACAAATACTTGGTAAATTTTTCGTTTTAAGTTCAAATAACACTGATAGTGACCATTTCAGTTTAATACAAATTTCCAAGGTGCTTGAGCAGTGCGTAGTATTATTTAAGAGATATATATATATTCTCAGTGTGCTAAATATAAAAAATAAAGTTATAATAGCAAAAAAAATATAAAATGGAATCAAAAACTATAACCGTTAAATAACGACAAAAAGTTCTAAACAAATCAATTTTCAAGCAGTCTGAAGTGGTCGATGGCATGGAATATATGATTGAAATAATAATTAAAACTAACATCACATAAATATGTTGGTTTGTTGAGAACATGTTTCATTGAGATCTAGTGTATCATCTGTCTGGAAATGGCAAAATAAACCTTAAAGATCTTATTACCCGAAATCCTTTATTTGTATGGTTAACAAAGGCAACCAGAAACAATAAGTAAAGAAAAATAGCTCCTGTGATTAATCATCAATTCATCACAGAGCTGTATGTAATCGTTTTCTTTATTTTATCAATTATTTATTTATTTTAACTTGATGTACAATAGTTGTTTACATGGGCGGACTTAATGCATCATGGCATTCTCTACCAGTCAACCTTTAACTTGACCAGTTAACCATTGATTGAACCTATCATCATAGCCAATAGTTAGTCGTCCATTGCTGGACAGATACAAACTAAATATGTAATAGTAATATAAGTTGTTGTTCTCAGGTGAAGGAGTTGGGTATAGTCGCCTTCAACTGTTCCTGTCTCGCAACAGACTTGGGAAAAGTCTTTGATGTAAGTTTGCATTTTTTTTTTGTTAAGCCTCGACGAAACTATGGCGTGTATTAAATTAAAGGTGCTCATAAATTTGAGCATTCACTTGTAATGAGCATTCTTGTGAACATTACATTACAAAAAAGCGAGCATTCTATCGAGCATTTTAGCGAGCGTTCTGGCGAAAGAAAGGACAGTAAAACTTCGAGCTTTTTGCCGAGCCGAGCTTCTGTTATTGTTCCGCCGCCGCGTCGTCGCTGTCCAATGTAAGGCGGCCCCTAGACCCTACAATAATATGGTACTATATATTTTATAGTACAATAAGATTGAAAGGCGCTACAATCCAAACTATTAAATATATGGCACAATAAGCGAACTGCGCAATGTTTTGCGCGTATGTACCCACTCCTCGTCAAGATGAAACGCGGACTAAAAAATATTTCACTATACCCTACTAAGCGCAATGGAAAAATGGTGCAATAAAAATTAAAATCGGTCAAAATTATCTTCACACATTGCGCAATCTTCAGTGTTTACCCTAAAAGGTTAATAATATTGCACAATTCGTAACATTGTGTAATATAATTGATCGTCTATGGGTGACTAAAAAGTCATGATTAGTATTGACTGGTTGGGCGTTAATTTTTTTTTGACGATCATCGACTAGAGCGTTCGCTAGAATGGTCATGATAATGTTCGTAGCAATGTTTGGCTCTGTTCGTTGTTCAGTTCGACAAATCTAAAAACGGCTATAGTTCGATGTTCTAATACAAGTGAATGCTCAAGCCTATCGCCATCTTAAGGTTGTGAAATGTATAATAGTATGTTTACGTTTTGTTTATAATGTAGGCACATCAAGTAATTTAAGCATCATAGCTTAAATAATATCACCCCTAGTAAATTAATGGCACCCGGCGTCGTCTAGACATGCGTTGCAAAATATCCGCAATCACTTTGAGGCAAATTATGTCTAGCGGTAAACATTCATTCGGCATAGGCATTCGCGACGTCCTGTTGACTGCACTTTACAAATTGCGACCAAGATTTAATCATACACGAAAACAGAATTATTTAACTGGAAACTAATTTTCTGTACTTACGACTTTACCACGTCTTTCGTACCTAAATAAAACATTGAAAAACAAATTAATATCTCTGAAAATGCGGACGTTTTTAACAAGGGAAAATAAATTATTACCGTGTTATAATTCAAATTAATTACGCCGTCTTTATTTTTATCAGCTATTTTCTTACAAGAATTATACCAGCTATTCCGCTTAACAAAATACGCAGCATTTCATCCGTGAGCGCGTAAGGCGAGAGATTTTAATTAGCGCCCCAGCTCGCCAGCTCGCCGTGTTAATATTTCATACCTAAATACCGTTGCTTGCTTTTAAATGCTCTGTAGTTTTTTCTATTAAGTAGCGTACCCGTTTTCAGCAGAATTTTTTGTTGAGAAAATATATGAAGATGTGTTAGCGTTTATAGAAGCCTCAAGCTGTCAAATGGTAATGTGCCGAAGAGAAAAAGAGAAAACAATTAATGGTCTCTGGCTAAACTAAAAGCTAGCCAGCAAAAGTTGGGTTCACGGGAAGTGCTAAACACTACGAAATTCTTTTCGAAAGTTTTTGAACATAAGGGCTTCATGGGCTCAGGGATTTCACGCTTAGACGGTTAGAAAGTATATTTTGCCCGTCATCGTTTGATGTTACCCTCATTGCGTCGCTGTTCTCAATGCTGAGGGTCGTAATGTCCGTGTAACACTTTCTGTTGGACTATATTGTACCACTTAACTGTTTCCTAGGTCTATTGATTGTGAAGTGAAGCTCTCGTGTTTGACTCCCGGATTGGGCAAATAGAGCTATTGAGATTTACATTAGAAATTTTTCAGTAGTAGCTTGGAGCTTGAAGGTGGTGATGACGGTGTGATACCCCCAGTCCTCGGAACGCCCGGTAAGGCGTTGGTCTTGCACCTGATCTCTCTCCAATCGTTTTGGATTGCTGTCCCATCGGACTATGAGAGTAAAGGAATAGAGAGTGCTTCTATACCTGCGCACAGACTTGTGCACTATAATAATCTCCTACGTAGATGGCTAATCCCCGCTGAAAATTGGTTGCCGTGGGCGAAATCGGACTATTTTTTTTTTCATTTGGTCCTGTACTCCTGTCTTTGCTGTATGGATGGCGTTGCTAATACTGACTGGAGTGTTGAGCGAATTTGGTCGAACCAACGCAGAGATCCATCTCGGGCTCTCTTTCCTTACACCTTGCCCGTCACAAGCAACTTTCTGTGTCCAAAAGTTCTGTGTACCAAAAATTCGAAGACATGTGGCATCATGTTAATTCTACTCAATAAATCAATTCGAGAAGTCCCGCAAATAAATTTACGAGAAAACGGGGCTTGTTTTTTCAACGGATTTTAGTTTTAAGCCAAGATCATGTTTCGAAAAATGTGCTAACACTAACAAACATTTCAATGTCGCGTTTCCATTCTTCCCATGCCATATAAATTTAAATACGGAAATGAATAAAGCCATTATCGTGTTCGACCATGAAACTACAATATAACGTAGTACAACAACACAGGGTGTCACTGCCAAGCGCGGGGACAGACCTTGGCCACGGTATATTTAATGCACCTAATGCAAGCTGTATAATTAAATATAGAACGCTTACCTCGTTTTTAAAAATCAATGATCATAGATCTGATGTAATTAAAAGTTCACATACAGTAAGTTATTCGTGATGGACCTTTTTTTCTGGGTGGGAATATCATCAAATGACTCCTGTAGGTGTAGGCTGTAGGTGGAATGGAAGGGAGTTTCTACTGACTTAAAATAAAAACCCACCCTGTTCCTTCAGTTGCCATTCCTTCATCTCATTAGAATATTCACACAAAACACGCAACGGATTTTGATGCAGTTTTCACTGTTGTTATAAAATATTATAATTAAGTATTTGTATCTAGAGAAAATTCCATATTTTGTGATGAAGCCGTCAAACGACGCGCCCCTCGTGCCGTGTCTTACTTATAAAATGCGTATCGCGGGCACTGTACACTGTGATCGATCTTGAAGAGGCTGTTCGCTATCCTACAGAGTTTCTCAATTCTTTGCAGCCCTCTGAACTCCCCCCACATAAGCTGATGTTGAAAGTAGTGTGTCCTTTTTTTATTACGGAACCTTAATCTACCCAAACTGTGCAATGGTATACGTTTGAGGGTAAAAATCTTTAAAAACCTACATAATAGAGTGCACGATACTAACCGGAGCTTAACTTTACTTAACATTTAAATATGCTTGCTAATAAATATATTTATTATTATTTGTTAATTTAGTAAGAAATCAATTATCTCTGCCGTGTAAACCGTTATTGTTAACCGTTTGCAGTAGGAAGTCAGTATTTTTAAAAATAAATATCAACTAATATGTTGCTCGTCAAAGTTATCTTCGTGAGACGGCATCTTAATCAAGACTTGAGAAACCAGAGCCGTACCGCACTATAATCTTGGAAAGTTGCAATCAAGTAATTGTCAAAGTTGTCTGCTAAATACCTCCTGGTACGGGGTAGCACGCCCACGGCCGTAACACAAACTTGCCTGGTTCTATGTCAAAGCCGAACAATTAATAGACGGGTTAACATTGTAAGGTCACGGGGAGGCCACCTCTCTAACTTGAGATGTTAAGATGACATTGTTCGTTATCTGTTGAAAAGTTACCGATGAATGTCGCTTTGCATTTGATTCAAAACTATTTTCATGGTGGCTTTGGCTTTATAGCTAGATGCTGCTTCGTTATCTACTAGCTCATAATATCAATACTAATAACATAAAGCAGAAATGTTTGTTTTTTTGTTTAAAGGCGCTTATCTTAGAAAGTACTGGGTCGATTTGGATGAAATTTGGTATGGAAGTAGCTTGAAGTTTGAGGAAGCTTATGTTTTTATCTTGAGAAAGATTCTTCAACTATCACTTGGCCAAGTTTTATGACAGTCAGTGTTCTGTGAAAGTGTGCATTTATAATATACTAGTTTCTGCCCACGGCTTCGCTCTCGTGAAAACGCTTATGTCTCAATACAGCCCTTCAACTATCTTTACACCAGAAAACACATATACAACTGTTGTTTCGTTTTGACTTGATAAAAGAACAAAAAATTATCCATTACGATTCGCTATTGCATACTATTGCATTTTTATTTTGATAACTTTGACATTATGACGATCTGTGGACTTATAGAAACAAGTTCGATAACGATAAAGCGATATAATATGAGACGTTGATGAAAGTGGTATTGCATTAGAATTGATTGCATTTATATTTTAATCAAGGTTTTTGAAAATAATGACTGCTTAAAAATCAACTTTTCTTGGAGGCCTTAGTAGCCAGGACATTAAATCCCATTTGAATTCATATATGCTAGTGATTCTCTTAGGTCTTTTACTATAATTCTGTACTTTACTATACCCAGGTATACTGGAGCCTGGGAACTCCGGACGCAGTGGTACCAGACAGCTGGCCAGCAGAGCTCAACACAGAGATCAACTTGGAGCACCCTGTGAACATATCCGACGCGCTACATAGCTACGGCGCGTATATTACTGTGAGTTCTTTTAATATTCTAACTGCTTTTTAGGGTTCCGTAGCCGAATGGCAAGAAACGGAACCCTTATAGTTTCGACATGTCTGTCCGTCTGTCTGTCTGTACGTCCGTCCGTATGTCACAGCCATTTTATTCCGAAACTATTAGGACTATACATGTAAAACTTGGTAGGTAGATGTATTCTGTGAACCGCTTTCCGATTTTAAGAGAAAATTTAAAAAATATTTAAAATGAAGGGGGCTCTCCATACATGGAACTGAAACTGAAAATATTTTCTTTCATGAAACCTATACGTGTGTGGTATCTATAGACAGGTCTTTAAAATGAAATTAAGATTTCTAAAATGACTTTTTCATAAAGTTAATCGTTTAAAAGATATACGCTTCCAAAGTGGTAAAATGTGTGCCCCCCCCTCTAACTTCTATAATAATGAAGTGAAAAATCTAAAAAAAAACATATGTTGTAGATCTTAATGTAAACTTTCAACCAAAATTGGTTTGAACGAGATCGAGTCAGCAGTTTTTGAGATACAGTATATTTTCTAAAACCGCAAATATAACTTTGTAATTCATACAAATACTATGAAAAACAAAGTTATTTTGCGTAGTTGTAAAAATTGTAAATAAGCTAGTTTTAAGAAATTTTTAAGGTTTTTTGTTTTTTTTTTTTTCAATTAAATATATTAAGTATATTATATTTATTATAGTTACCTCGGAACCCTTCATGGGCGAGTCCGACTCGCACTTGGCCAATTTTTTTAGCGGAAGGGAGTGTACTAAAAGCCCACCCTGTTCCTTTAGTTGCTCAAACTTTTCGGGGCCGCGTTACCTGGCAGTGGCCCTATTGGGGCCCGTCACTTGTACTATATTTACTACTACCCTAAGCGTTATTGCAACGATTCCACTGATCTTGTTCTACTAGTATTGCCTGGCTGATAATTACATATAAATAAAATTGAAGTGTCTGTGATTTCGTAATGAGTGTGTTTTCTGAAGTGCTTATAGTCATTTACACGATACTAAAACACAAACTGTTATAAGTTTTTGTTTGTTTGTCTTTCTGTTTGTACTGGCTAATATCTGGAACTTTTCACTGGAACATAGAAGAGGTTGTAGGGGAACATAAGAATAAGGATATTTATTTGCGTAAACATCGTAGGTACATTGTAGGTCTTATCATAATTACATAGATCATTCATGTTTCGCTATTTATTGGCATACAAATATTTGAACAATAATAATTTGTTCATTTTATATATTGTTCATACACATGTTTACTTCATATTAATACTGCTTATAATATATAAGCAGTAAATTAATTATTTTTGTTTTTTTTTTTAATGTTATTTGGTAATCACTAATCAGTAATAACTTTTAAAATTAGTATCGATATTTATGTTACCTTCTTATCAAAAAATTCCTGCACACTATAAAAACGCGTCTGCATATAGTTTTTCCCAGAATTTGCACGGGATCGGATTTTACGCAAGAAAAACCTTTTTCTAGAAGTTCTTAACTAACTCTTTACTCCTAGGTATCTTGTATATGTGTACTAAGTCACATTAGAATTGGTTCATTAATTGCCAAGGATAAAACCTTGAAAGTTTGTATGAAAGACCGAGGTGTAAACGCTCATAAAATCATAACACATTATTATTGTGTTGCGTGTCGTAAACAGCTATCAAATCTATCATTGCTTATAAGTGCTGCCTAAGCGATATTTGAATACGTATCCGAAACATAATGCCACTGAAATGTTTGTAAATCGATCGTAGTGTCGAGTTTGTAAATCAATTCTAGCCAAAGAGGTGTGTTGTTTAAAAATACGTCAGCGTTCCATCTATGCAGGTACGCTCGTAGGAATTTGGGGGGGGGGGGGGGGTAAGTAAGTAAGTAAAGTAAGTAAAATTTATTTCATCAAACTATGAATTATACAATATCCATGTTAGGAAAAAACCTTTTAAGCCATAATTGGCTTGTGATAGGTAGTTCCGCTCTTCCAGTGATCGTTGACAATATTTTGATTCAAAAAGTAAACAGTAAACTGAACCACAAGGGAAAATAAAATTAAATAAAAATATATGTAAACTAAACTAAATACATATAAACCAAAGAGAAAAGGAAACTTATTATAATGACAGAATTGATTAATTAAAACTCGGGATATAAAACAAAAGTAATTGTGCACGCGTGTGTATGTGTGTGTGTGCTTGTGTGTGTGTGTGTGTGTGCTTGTGTGTGTGTGTGTGTGTGTCTGTGTTACTCCCTGACTATGTTACCTTAGAGTGTAATATAGACTCAGTTTCATCGTAGTTTTTAGTTGTTAACCATTGCATGAGTGTCTTTTTACAGTCACGGAATGTCAGCGGATAGATGTTAAGCTCTTTGTTTAAAACATTGTACATGTGGGCTGATTGCTTAGTGTACTGCCTGGTAGCAAATGTAGTTTTGACTGGAGTTTCTGGAGCTACTTTATACATTCGCCTTTTTTGAGCAATCGACCGGACAAAGGGAAGGTTTTTGTGTTTGGTCAGAACCGTTTGAAGTATGTACAAGGGTGTCACTAACAATAAAATATGTCGAGTTTTCTTTATTGCACAATACAAATTTTATTGCACACATTATTAAACAAATGGAAGTCTTCTATTTTTATTGGCAAATCGGGTGATAATATTTGGAACGTCTTATTTTGCAAAATTTTAGAAGATTTTCTATTTGGGGGTGTACGATTTTGAGGGGGGGGGTTCTAGGCAATCTGTAGGATGACGCAGCGGGCATCACGTCATCACCTGCTTAGTCTCTTCTCAGATATGTTGCAGTCGGCTCCCAGTCTGAGTTCAGCTGAGTACCTATTATTTTACATGACGCGACTGCCATCTGGGGTCTACAACCCAGCCACTGAATAACACAATACCCTTAGCAAGATCGCTGTCAATTAGACGGCTTAGCATGCTTAATACGGAAAATCTCGTGACGATAATATAATCACCCATCCACGTACCGACGCAGGAATGTGTTGCTTAACTTTGAACATCAACACGTCTGGTATTCGTCGCCTATAACCAATAAAGATGTAATCGTGTATGTCAAAAAACATTGTAACACTTTATTTGTCGTTAAACCTAGACAGAATGGGGTTGGAACGTTTTAAATTGGCAATATGGCGAGTGCTGAGGCTAGCCCATTTAAGGCTTTTATAGCAACCATCCGGTGACCTTGATGGGTTGTTTAAGTATGGTGGAAAGCGCGGCTTCCTTCACTATCCAGGTCGGAACTGACTTACAGTTACAGCACTCGCTAAATGGATCGTTTGTTTATGTTTATACAGTTGTAGCTAGCTCCCACTATTAACTAAGCTAAATGTTTGCTAATGAAGTCGGGCATAAAGGTCAGACAGCTCAACTTGGGTGTCTTCGAGACCATCTGACGATCCAGTCATTTTAGAAGTTTTTTTTTTATAAAGAGAAATAGCAATGTGTGTAGAATTCACATAACTAGCAATCTCTGTTAACCCCTCCAATTAAGGTAAATAAGCTTGTGTCTGGAGTGGGTTTACGGCAATAGTGGGTGGGGTTCGAACCTGCGACCTCTCGATCATAATTCCGACACCTTAGCCATTAGGCTATTGTCGGAATTATTAATTAAAAAGTTTTTATTATTGCGTAGGCATTCATTTTGGGTTATTGAAACAACCTCGACAATTGAGAAGATCCCATATAGGGGATAGTTGCATGACACATAAATTGGTTTGGGATAGATGGCAATCTATCGAAAAGAGACATGACATTCACACAGTGTCCGGTCCTATCTTTCAATCGATATAATTATATAAAACGCTTCCGTTACTGACTGACTGACAGACAACGCACAGCCGAAACTACTGAGCGCAAGAAGCTATTTGGCATGTATGTTACAGATGTATTTCGGAAAGTAGGGGATAATTCAAAAGGGCACCTTGCCTTTTGAATTATCCCCTACTTTCCGAAATACATCTGTGATAGTTACCGACCGCCTGGAGATTTTGGGCATGGAGTTGACCATCGAGTCCAGAGCACAGACTGCAGAAAAAAAACTGGGAATCCTACACAAGATAAGACGGTACTTCACGTCTGGACAGCTTCTGAACCTGCATAAAGCACATGTCCGTTCCTGCGTGGAGTAATGAAGCCATTTGTGGGATGGCTCTGCAAAATACCAACTTGCTGCACTAGACTCGATCAAGCGCAGGGCTAAAAGGCTTATAGGCGACGAGGCGCTAGTGAACAAGCTACATAGCCTGGCTCATCGGCGAACCGTTGCTTGCCTGTCGGTTTTCTACAGATTGTACTTCGGGGAGTGTGCGCAGGAGCTCCATGACCTGATTCCTCCATCTTCCTTTCACTACCGGTCTACCAGACGCACGGCTGGGTACCATCCACACTTGGTTAATATACCGTCTTGTCGTACCAAGCGCTTCTCCTCCACATTTTTTGTGCGCACAGCCCAGCTGTGTAATTCTCTGCTGGCTTCTGTGTTCCCTGCCACTTATGACTTTTCAGCCTTTAAAGCAAGAGTAAATAGGCATCTTCTGGGCTCGCTCGTCCCATCGTAGACCTCATCTATGGCTTACCATCAGGCGAGATCGAGGTCAAGAGTGGGCTCATCCGTAATAAAAAAATATAAATAATTGTTTTTTTCATTGCATGTCATTATAGTGTTTAAAACTTACCACAACTTACTTGACTACGTTCAAACACTTCTAAAATATCCTGTTATGTACATACGTCATACATACCTGAATAGTGATTTTTTTTGTTTCCTTTATACTCTACATGCACGCAGGTGTAATTACGATGCCTTGAAGAAGGTATATTATATTATTACGTGAGCCAGCTTCGTTCGACATAATATATTAACCTAAGTATAGTACTTGATCATCCAAAGCTTTAAGGGGATAGTCAACTCCATTGAACTACTACCACCTTGTTGAAACTTCCCCTTGGGGTGCAAACGTATGTAAAAACACTCTGTGTAACCTCATGTGGGGCTGCTTGAGCACGTACATATTCTTCAACGCGACTCCCGTCTGTTGACCAGACGGGAGTCGCGTTGAGGAGTGGGATGTTTGACCCTCGCAACATATGTATATGAGGCAGAACATAACGCGCCGCTACATAAAAATTTGTCTTATATGGGCCGGCGCGCGGTGGACGACTCCCAAGTCCGCTATCTCTGGACCAGTTTACCAATAAAGTAAAGCGGCAATAGCCTAATAGCTGATGTGTCGGCCTTGTGATCGAGAGGTCGCGGGTTCGAGCTCCACCTATTACACTATTGCATGGGCGAGCACAGGATTATGACACTGGTAATGCGGCTAGGATGGCCAACTTTTTTCGACGAAAAAGATGTACATCTACATACCTGTTGTCATTAAAACTACTTCTTGCACAGGTGTTGTAGTCGGTTAACACTTCCTGCATCAGTGTGTCTTGGCACTCTTGAATGAGTTGGGTTCTTTGTTTTTTAACAAATACATGTCTAGAAGTACTAGCATCACTCATCCTTTTTCTGCGGTCTTCCTGGCAATAAAATTTTGTAAGCACAACTCCATCTACCATGATTATCCTCTTGCTTAATCCCATATTATATTGATAGCCATATCTTTCTCAATCTGAAATATTTTTAAATGTTATTTTAAAGCCATAAATGTTGATGTATTTAGTGGTAATAAATATCATTGAATATTGAAATATTTGTGGCTATTCAGGTATAATACAAAAAAAATCTCAGTTATCTAACCTTAAAACAGTAGAATAACTATATTGTAAAAATGTTTTGTTAGTAATAATAACATGTTTACTTACATCAAAATGATCCTGACAGAAGAAAATTACCGAACTATCCTTTATTTCTTTAGTATTTCTGCGTGCAAGTTGCACTTTTTACGAACTTTAACATTTTTTGGAACTGTTATAATTAGCTTTTTATCGTTGTATTTGTGCACCTGGTACACCATTTATAACTCATTTTTTCCAGTAAATTACAGCCAGAAACTCTATTAAACTACATAAAACGACAAAACTCTCGATTTGACTCAATGTTGATATACCAAAGAGTATGTAAAACCTTATACAAACGTGTGACCACAGAACACATATACTCCTAGCGGAGCGTGCTGATTTTGACAGCTTATAATATATAATCACTATATTTTGTAATGCTTTTTTTTTAGACGAAATATTTATAAAATATGAAAATAAATATTATTTGTAGGGTCCTTATACACCAATAAATAATATGAGACTGTTTTTAGAAACCAGTCAAATAGCCTATTCTGTCTATTATTTTTACTCGGAACGCAACGAACATTTCCGAACGTTTGTATCATGCATACGTAGTATCTCTATGTAGTCTGTGGTATCATGCAGCAGGCCGCCCGGCTTTAGACATTCATGGGTGTGTGCGTTTCCGAACTTTTACGGACAGTAAAATTACTTCACACATGCAAACAATTTTTCTGCGTGAATCCGCGGCATGACTTGAGAATTAGGTACATTAATTCGCAGCGCCTGGCTAACAATGTTTGTGTGCTTGCGATTTTAAGTTATTATATTTTGTTTATTCATTTATTTACTATTAATTAGTCTTCTAAAACGTACGAACGTTTTATTAAAATATCTGTAAATGGCAAGTAAAGCACTGCATTTCTGCATTCAAGGAGCGCACGCCCCTGCACTATTGCCGTGAACCCACTCCAGACACAAGCTTATTTAGCATAGTTAGAGGGGTTAACTAGATTGCGAGACGCAATGAAGGTTAACGTGTCTATCAGCCTATGTATGTATGTATATTTTTACCTATTTTGCGTTGTAGAAACCAAACGCGTAGGCTGATTTTAACAGTTCTTACTTCAATTGATTCGTCTTAACCTTGCGAGTGTCACTATAGTCATGACATCAAAATTCACCACAACGACACCAGACGCCATATTGTCAAACAGAAAAACTAAAAATTGACAAACTATGTCAAGTGACCTATCGTTGACAGTTGAATAGGTCTTTAAAAAATATCTCTAGATTTTTCAACATTGAGGTAATATGTACTACGTACTAGAGTAAAGGGTATGTTCCATTTTGGCAAGAGTTTAAACTAAAGTACGCTGCAGCGCTGAAACAATAATTAGTCGTATAACAAAACAGTAAAAACACGCAGCGCTAGAACGCTTCTAAGGTGTAGTTTTCTCGCGACCAAAAGGTCGGAAGCGCCGTGATTTTCGTGGCGCTTACAGGTTTCGTTCAACGTTCTGCTACAAAATGTCACCCATATAGACTAATGACTACAGAAGTGACATAGCTTTATACCTAACATGCTTCATTCGTACTTTTTTTTCATAATTTATTATTAATTGAAGTTAACCTTAGTACTTAAAGTAAAACTAACTTTTGTTTATTACATAATCAAATATGGTTACAATTAGTTAAAAACATATCAAATTGGAATAGGTAGAGAAATTTACAATTCGCTTGGAACACGAAGCTTACAGCTTCCACAAGGTTCAGCAGACTTCAGAAAACGCCTTCCTGCTTTGGTAGTATAATTTATCCTCTTCGTGAAAATACAACGAACATACAAGTATGTTTGCATGGTAACCAGGTCTCTTCACTGTGGTTGTTTTGGAAGAATTTTATTAATTTTCCCTATCTTTACGGCCTAATCGTGGAAACCTAAAATAAACAAAATGCAACAAATTATGGCTTACAGTATGCAATACATATTTTTCAACTTCCTTTTTTTTTCTTTGAATAACCACCGTTTGTCCTTTTCTAAATGTAATTATCAAATAATAATGTAAAATATTATATGTTACATTATTATCTTCCGCTGTAAAAAGAATTGTCAGCTTGCACACAAATTATCACATCTTAATTTTTAGTCTATGACAAATGGCGTCCACCAAATATTTTCTACAAATTAAAATTAAAAATGAATATCTAGTTATTCACAGATGAGAAGTTATTCCTCTGCACTTTGCTATATTAGTTGAATTATTAGTGCAATATCATAAAACACACGATGGCATATTTAATGCGTTAGAACGTCTTATTCGTATAAAACAAAAAAATTACCTATGCGCTCAAGATCTGACAAGCGTCTAAGTGAAGTGCAGTCAATAGACCGCACTTGAACGGAATGCAGTAGTGATGTGTGGTGTCTTCTCTAGTACGTAGTACATATTACCTCAATGGATTTCAAGAAAAATACATAATTATATGCTGTTGATCCTAATGAAAAATTTCAGGAAAATTGGTTTGAACGAGATATAATCAGTAGTTTTTGAGACATAGACCATTTAAAAAAATAAACGGAAATATAACTTTCTCATCATACACACACTATGAAAAACAAAGTTATTTTGCGTAGCTACTACGGAACCCTTCATGCGCGAGTCTGACTCGCACTTGGTATTTTTTTTATATTTTTATGTCTTCTTGGTTACCCTGTAACATTTATAAAATTAGATTACAGAAAAACAATACTCTGTACAAGTGCCATCTACAGATGCGATGATAAACCACTGTCTCAAACACAGTTTTATATGAACTGAATGGTTGTGAAAAGTTTAGAGTGAGAGAAATACCAGAATTTGTAATGTTTTCGAATAAATCATATAAATTAGTAGGTGCTATAGAATTTATTCCTGCAATCATCGAAACTGGCATAGGCCACTACAAATGTCACTATCTTACACCGAAAGATGAGATGTTCTGTTACGATGATTACCATTCTAAAATTCGTATAAGTACTAATAAGCCAATATTCATTCATTCTATAACTTATAGCGAAATTGATTGCTAAATAACCAAATCGTAGGTACGATAGATATAATCTGTTATGAAAATATAAATTTAATAAATTACTTATCCTGGTTTCATTAATACGAGTATAATATGGTCACCCTACACTGAATTTACAAGAAAATAGTTAAGTATTGTTTTTTCAGAATCCAAAATATATACATTGCTGAACTGTGCAGGTATATTTAGCAGACATTTTTGCTAAATGTTAGTATCTCTGGCTTTAGATTCTGTTGAAATCACAGGTGGCTACAGTCAAACATATATAATTAGAACGTCAGGATTGAGGAGCCAAAGAAAATGCGTTTATATACAAAATTTACTCTGTTTTACTATTTTATTCCTATACTGCAAAAACAAACACAACATCTGCTAAATGATCATTATGTCCAATATATTAATTGATCGCTCACATCCAGTAGAAATTCACCTTTGAGTTTAGATTGAGGAGCCACATTAAAAGTATTATAATTTCTTTCATTTTAGCGCTACAGAAGCTAAATTTTTAGACGGTAATATGCAAAATTACTACTAAATGGTACAAAATTTTCATAAATATTCATCTATTACTTAACGAGTTCTAGGTGGCTCCTCAATTCAGACGTTTAGATTGAGGAGCCACTTTTGCATTAAAATAACTAGTGATATATTTTGCTGCTAAATCTAGAATTCGTGCTGCAAAATAAGCTACATTGCTGCTAAATAATGGTGAGATCAGATTTAAAAAATCTGATGTGGCTCCTCAATCCTTACGGACATCATTATTCTACGTATAATGATGTATGCATTTGTACATTTGTTGTAATTCAATAAGTTATCTTAGAAATTTTCAGCACTTTATGAACTTTATTTATGCTTGGTTTAATTTAAATACTAGTTAGTGGATTCTATACTTAATTTTGACGGAGCATTTGAATTTAGAATAACCTATTCATGCTTGGTTTAATGTAAATACTAGTTAGAGGATTTTATACTCAATTTTTTACGGAGCATTTGAATTTAGAATAACCTGTTTAGTATTTAAACAAAGCAAATACCTAGTTCGATTTTTTAAAATAAATATATGTAAGCGTTACCTTTGACAATTTTTTTTGTTTTTAAAAAGAGAACTAGAAATGTAGGTAGTATTCACATTCCTAGCAATCTTGTTAACCCTCCTTGGTAATCTTGTTACCATAAAAATACATACTGCATTTTCATTTCTTACTCGCTGCCTTATCCCATTACGGTTAGTACAACTCATTGGAGTTCCTCAATACCGAGGGTCCTGTGGATCACTATTTTACGGATGTTTTTAGGAGCTGGTGCCGTATCTTCATCATGTCTATAGTTTTGCTTCTTGAAACATACCCTACACAACCGCCCTTAAGCGCTCTTGTCGCCTAAAATACGTTTCCCATTTACTTCTAGATGATGCATTTAGTACTACGAAGAGTGATTGCGGTATCAGTCTTAAAGTGAACCAAACTTTTGCTGTTTAAATTTTATGGTACTTCAAATGAAATATTATGTATGAAATGCTTCTATAATGACTCTTCGCAGCTTTAGGAATGAGGTACACTAACGGGAATAAGACAGTCCCAGTATCACACAAGATGGCTACTCCAATCAAAGATAATACATGTCTAACCCTCCTTTTAGAAATCCTCTTCTTGAAGCACGACAACACAGATATCTACACTAATAAACAACACTAAAATAAGCGTTATAATAAAAACTAGGGGTAGAATTGTAAAACTGTCAACTCTCGGCCATCTGCATTATAAAGAAATATACTGTTCACAAATACAGTTATCATTTGATTCACTGAAGTAAAGCAATACACGAAGATGGTAACGTGTACTTTCTCACCATTCAATTTCAGTTTATGTATCAGCACTAGGTTAAAGTAAGCCAGTAGCGAAGATGACAGTGACCAACACAAACTCGCCACAAAACAGAACTCACTTGCAAACTCGAAAATATATAAGTACTTTTTACTACTAAGCCTTAAAATAAGTAAACTGATCAAATGTAAGGCTCCCAATGTAGTTTGGTTCACAGCGATATAGTTGTGTAGACTTCTCCAATGAAACATCAAACACCAAGTCAACCACAATACCACGCAACACAGTGCAGAAAATGAAGCAATTATAAGAACTACTTCTTTTTCATCGTAAGAATATATATCAATGATCCGTTTGGAATCATTCATTTTGAATTTTGTATAGTTGATGTATTCGGTACTCTGTTTATTACATTTTTGTTTTGTGTAGACCTTGTTAATGAGTCCCGCATGCTTATTAGCGGACTGTTTAATTAAATACTATTGATAAAATATACGATAAACAAGCTATTGAAAATGCACGGGTTTTGTTCACTCTGAAATGCTTATTTATATAAAACTAGCTAACCTGGTTCTGTAGCCGAATGGAAAAAAACGAAACCCTTATAGATTCGACATATCTGTCTATCTGTCAGTCCGCACTCTTTTTTGAAACTACAGAAATGTAACTTGGTCGGTAGATGTATTCTGTGAACCGCTTTAAGATTATTGTATAAAAAAATAAATATGAGAGTTCCATGTATAAACTACGTATGTCTATAACTATGTTTCAAGTATGGAACTCTCCATACATGGACCTGTAAATATTTTTATTTTTTTCATCAAACCTATACCTACGTGTGAGATGTCTATAGGTAGGTCGGGCGAGATCGACTTGCAGTTGGCCATTTTTTTTACTTTTCCTGGACTTTCACAAATATTTTAAAACCAAAATTTATTATCCAATCGGTCCACCCGTTTGTGAGTTTTAGCGACACTGACGAACACCGACAAATTTTTAGCGTTCCGTAGTCGACGAGGAACCCTTATAGTTTCGCCATGTACGGCTGACCGCGACTTAGCTTAGAAGTTATTGGTACTAGAACACTGAAATTCGGCATGGATATACATAATTATCAATCACGCTGACAAAGTGCTAAAATAAAATCGTGAAAAACATTATTTACGATACTTTATGACAAGTAGAGAGGGGATGACTTTTTATCTCGTATATCCCATAGTGTAGGGTATAGTCAGCCACAAGCTGGACAGCCCCCTTCTGGGACACTGGGTTCAAACACAAGTGCGCGTGCCCGGTGCCCCAGAGGGAGGCAAATACTTAAATTAAATTAATGTGTATATAAATTAAATTAATAAATTAAATTAAATTACATTATTATTTATTTATTCGATGTGACATGTGTGTGATGACTGAAAATGTATGATTTTGAAAATGTATGGACCGAATATGTCTGAAATAAAAGGATTTTTTTTTTATAGTGGGACAGGTCGAGTTCAAAACCAATGGGAGTGTGGGTAGACCCAGTTTGCGAAATATTAAGCTTTAAGTGCTAATTTTCGTTAGAGTCAAGTGTCGTTAGAGTCAATTCCTAAATACCCTTACTTGATAGGGGGTAGCCCCTATCAAATAAATGTATTTAGGATTTCAAACCTCATGGTAGAAAAACATAACTAACTTATAATGAAAACTATCAGACCTTAGTTGGCTTCACAAATTTACGAGCAATTGGCGATGCAAAGATTCTAACTAGCACCTCAACAGTCAAAATTGTGAAGCTGTCTAAGAACGACACTTTGACAGTTTTCGATGCAATTAACGTCACGGAAAATTTTATTTATTAAATATAAATCTGATTTATGTGGTTTCGCCGGCAACTTCTAAATTTCTACTTATGTATATTAACTTTTATATAAACTACGGAATCTAAACTAAACGCTGAAATAAAGCTATCAAATTACTGCCGTTCCGCTCCTTTATTCCGGTTTTTGAGTAGTCACAACAAACTGAGAACACGTACCAACAACTTGGACATATTTTCAAACAGTCTGAATGAATTCAGACGGTATGTCTAAGCCCTCAGTGCTTGACTCTCTGACTGCATTTAATATATTTAACGATTAATTTTACAATTAATTTTCAAAATGCGTTAATTAAATTAAATATGATCCTGTTTATTCTACTTATAATTGTAATTAAACCTAAATATTAATACACTAGTACTCACGCGGGGCTTCGCTCCCGTGGATTCTATCACGGTAAAAACATAACTGTCCTTTTTACAGTCGGGTAAAAAGTAGCCTATAACCTTCCTCAAGCTTCAAGCTACTTCCATACCAAATTTCATCCAAATCCACCCAGTACTTTCGAAGATTAGCGCGTTCAAGCAAACAAACAAACAAACAAACAAACTTTTCCGCTTTATAATATTAGTATAGATATTATAAACTATTAAGTAATACAAAAAAATTAGCTATTTGTGGATACGAGTATATAATGCTTGCGTGTTTGTGTTGTGTGTTGTACGTGTTGTGTATGAGTGTGTTGTATGTGTGGTGTGTGACTGACTGTTTGTATATGTATCGAGTGAATAAGTCGTTGGTGTGTCATTAAATAAATAAAACCTAGCTTTGAGAGGTTGTAACCCAACGATCAATCCTTACTGCTGCTAATAAGGTCGGCCCATTGCTACTTCAGCACGCTTATTTTGTGTCCTACGGTCCATAGAGTTATAATTACAGTAGTAGTAATGATATACTCTAAGCCTACGTCCAAGTATTTTAGTGTACACCTATTTGGCTTTGTCACTTGTTTGCGTAAAACATGACAAGGCACACAAAATAGCAGAAAAATAATAACAACTAATAAATTTAAAAATACTGTCTTCAGTCTGTTCTCAAAATGTCATCAGTCATCATTGATTAGATTGAAACAAACTAATTAAAAAACCGGCCAAATGCTTAACGGGCCACGCGTAGCGTAGGGTTCCGTACTACAACGCCAAGTGCGAGTCGGATTAGCTGACCGAGAGTTCCGTATCATGCTCTTACAAAAACAAACTACTCTGTTTTACACAAATAAGAACTTGATTGAAATATTTTTCAATGGAATTTACGAAAGCGCGTAGAATACAGTTGGTCGATTTTATTACTCGAAAATTTGTGAAGCCAAATTAGATCTGATAGTTTTTCTTTTAACTTCGTTATATGTATGTAGGTATGCGCCCTACAATTGTGCTGTCCTTGACCCTTGGCTTGTCTACATGGGAGATATACTTTGGAATTCGAATACGTGTTATCATCTCTGGCATTTTATCATTCGTGTCAATAAGTTGGTCATTGACGTCGTCATTTTTTGCGTACTTCAAGCTGGTACTCCTTCCCTAAAAATCGTGTATGGATTAAGTTTCAGCGTCCTGACAAAAATGTTTTCAATGTTGAATACATAAGGCATCCAGATGCCTAGAAGCATTCTATATGTGTGTATATGTATGTAAGCAAGCTATTCAACAACATGATCAATAAGCTGACAATTACATAAATTATTATTATTATTCCATTTATTTAATATATGTACATATAAATAACATTTTATATTATATAAAGCTAAATTACCACTGACTCACTCACTCACTGACTCATTGACATAATTGTTCTCCCAGATGGTGGATGGGGAGGTGGGTATATTTTGACAGATTCGTAAACAAGTAACTCTCAAACCTACGGGAAAAGTGCCAAACCTCCCCTTCCCCCCCCCCCCCTTCTCCCCCCTCCCTATCGTATCTCGGAAACTACGAGACCCGTATTTTTTTTTTACGGATTCGTATAGAGGAGGCTCGGTAAAGTAAAAACCATTTATCAAAGTCACCCCCCCACCCCCCTTCTCACCCCCTTTAGGCGGATCTCGGAAATTAAGGGACTTGGAACATTTTTTTTTTCAGATTCATTTAGAGGGGCAATGCTTTAGTCAAAATACTTCTGCAATCCCCCCCTATAACCCCCCCATATATATATATATTTTTTTTCACAATCACGCGAGGTGCTTGCACCTCGCGCAACACGCAAATACTAAACCCCCCCCATCTCCCACCCCATTTTTTTTTTTTTTCACAAGCACGCGAGGTGCTTGCACCTTGCGCAACACGCAAATACTAGTTTAAATATAAATATAAAAAACAAAAACATTTAAAAATATAAAACATAGTAGCCCACCGATATCGGGAACAGGGTCCAAGCTACCGGCGGTCAGGGCTCCATAGAGAGGAACCTCCTCACAATACGCGCTGTTCCAGGAGTACTGCTCTCTGGACCAAGCCCTTGATCCAGCTGCCCAACGAGAGCCTCCTTAGATGTTGGTCGAGGCTCTTGGCTATTATACCATTGGCTGTGACGACTATCGGCACAATGATTGCTGTCTCCACATCCCACATGTCGACAACCTCGCGCGCCAGGTCAAGGTACTTATTTTTTTTATCTATCTCAGCTTTCACGAGGTTCTCGTCATGGGGGACTGATATATCAACAATCATTGTGCGACGCTCTAATCGGTCTATCACCACTATGTCAGGCTTATTGGCAACAATAGTCCTGTCAGTGATGATAGACCGATCCCAGTATAGTGTAATATTGCCATTTTCGAGAACTGGGTCGGGCACATACCTACCTATAGTATGGTACTTCTGATTCAACAAGATTGTATTTAAGAGCAAGTTGCTGGTGAATAATCCTGGCTACGAGGTTGTGTCTATGCAAATATTCTCCGTTAGCCAGACGAGAACAACCGGAGATAATGTGACGAATGGATTCTCCCGGTTTGTGACATGGCCGACATGTGTCTTATATTTCCGATAGTTATTCGTCATCATAACTTCGTCCATAATCGCACAGACAAAACCTTCGGTTTCCCCGAAGAGGTCACCAAAACGTAGCCAGGCTACGGACGCTAATAAATCTACTTCAGACCCATGAAGGGCTCGGTAATAGCGTCCGTGAAGCTCCTTGCTCTGCCATTCTTCTCTGCGGTCATTAGGATCTAATACTACAGGTTTGCACCAATTCTCGTTACCCAAGGAGAGCGGCGTGAGGCCTTTATCCACCGCTACCACATCCCGATGCATACCCACGTCGGTTTCTAGGAAATATTCCCTAAGGCTGCATACGTGAATAAAGTAAAAAAAAAATGAAGTAAAACGTGTATAAAACTACTTTGTTCTATATATTTGTTGATCGGTGCCCTTTTGTATCTAATTTGATCTGTAAAACTTATATATTTACCGTTATAGGCTTGGTTCATTAACGGTTATTGAAATTTGGAAATACGGCGATTTGGTAATAAAGTGGATTTTTAAGTATCTGCTATAGTACAAAGTGTTTTAATAGTCACGACTGCTCAAAAATAGAGCAATTTGGTGATATAACTGAGTTTTGTGTTACTCCTTATGTGAGAAATTTACGCTACAAGAGTTTTTAAAACACTATATATTTACCTTTTTATACTGGTTACGAAGACACTCTTTTAGAGCAGAATTATTTTGTAACAGAGTTTTAGATACCTATAATACACTGTCATTTTTTATTAGAGTTTCTCTCTCTACTATAACATCATAATGATACATAAAGGAAGCAAACAAACACTATTAAATAACTAATGTGATTAAAACAAGAGTTAGCATTTCCATTTTAATACTTAACTGCGGGTTCTGCAAACAACAAAATTATATGATAATCTTTAGACTGTGCTTATACTATGAATTCAGTAGGTACTTAAACGTCACTTAATTTTTAAAGTGTAGTCCATTTCCGAGCAATGCGGACCGCAATACAGTCACAGAGGCTCTGTCGCTGAGAAAATAAAATAAATGAAACCAACTCTTAAATTTATTTTATTTATTAATTAATAAAATAAATTTGGAGGATCTGCTTTTGCTTCACCGCGACACAGGTGCTGCTGCTGTGTCGCGGCCATTGACATATATATTACTGCGTAAGGACTGGGCGGACCGCATGTTACAATGACGCCTCGAACGTGGTCTCAAAAAGGTCTTCCCTTTATCGAAGTGACTAGAACGCGATCGGCTATCTTCGGGAGTGGTCGTAACTTTTACAAGCACAAATGCCAAGTTGTGCCGTGAAGGGTTGCATGAACTACGACAAAAACACAATAAAATAAATTATAACATTTCATATCACCGGTAAGTTAAAAATATGTCATGAAATCTACTTCTAACATTATTTAAAACATTTTTTTTTGTTATTTGTTTCAACCTTTGGCCAAGACAACGCGAAGCCGCATAAAAGTGCGACATGACTTTGCAGCGGCAATTCAAAGGAACCCTAATTTATTTAACCGCAATGACGGTCACTACTTTGATCATAGTACTATAGAAGGCCTGTAGTCGCCAATGTTACACTTTTTGCTCTATAGTAGAAAATTATGGAATTAATCTACGATTAATTTATTTTAATTTAGATAGAACTTATTAATTTGGGAGGGGCATTAATAATTAGATACTAATCTATGCCTACTTTGTCAATAAAATTATAATCGTAACACTATTTCAATGCCTGGGTTGCTACTACTAGCGCATTTTGCTACTGGATAGACGCCATAATAAATATTTTGATATTGTAATTTTACTTACCACGATTTGTTGAAATTAGTAATATAAGCCTAACACACAATCACTTTAATAACACTGATAGTATGAGAATGAACGAAAGATTGAACGATTTGTTGTGATATGGTAATCTAAAAGAACCACAATCACTTCTTTAAAACATAAAAGAACAATAACAGCGTTGCAGTGGGTACTACATCACCGTTTGGTGACATCTCTCACTGTAATATCAATCTTAGAGGTCAAAAATGGTACGCCAAAGCTGCTATATATCTGTTATATCAGCGATTAACGATATAACTGCGCCCAATCTGGGTTGTATAAACGTTCTTTGGTCTTTTATAGAACCGCTCAGCAACATCAATTAGTTCTTTGAAAAACGTTCTATGGGCTGCTTTAGGACAAGGTTTTGCTGCTTGGGATCCGATTTGCAGTCAGTTATTATTATTATTATTACAATAGTTAAGTTTAAAAAAGCTAGTTTTGGCAGACCGCAAAGGCTGGAATTTCAGTTTCGCCAAAAAAGTGGCCGAAACAGAAATAATTGCCCAATTTGGCTGATTCGAAAATTGGAAACGTATAATCAGCCGGAGACTTTATAAAGATAAAGCTACACGCCATCCTAACTACGAATCTATTAAGTGCTGCCAGTCTTCTGGGTACGTTTCCGGACGATAGCCATGCGGAGTGGCTTTAATATGTGACGTTATTTATGTACAGGGATGAGCCGAAATTCGGTTCACATTCGGTTCAACCGAATTTCGGCAGCTTGAACCGAACTTCGGCATTCGGCCGAAATTCGGTTCAGATGCCGAACATTCGGCACAAGAAAAATAATACTTGCACTATTTTGACTAAAATTTTATAGAATTAGAATAGCATTACTGTTATAAAATTATGTCTTTTACTCACTCATGGTCATTTATTTTAGCTACGAACATGGTAAATGTAAATCTTAAATTAAATCGGTTCTTCTTATTAGTCTTGATAATCTCTGCATAATTAATTTGACATAATAATTAGACATACTATTACAAAAATTAAATAAACTTATTATTCTTCTAACAAACATCTGGATTACAATTCGTAAATTGAATAAAAAAATCACGTTTTTGATTCACAAACTAAACATTTAACTAAAGGGTACTCATTTTTCAAATTAACAAACTTTTCTCATCTATCTACTCATTCATATTTAAAATTTACTAGAGGCAGGCTATGGTGCAAAAACACCAAAAACTCTGCCTCATCTGGCAGAAGTTTGTTACGTTTTTTTTTTCGTATACGTTTCCTGCCTCCGATAAAAGTTGCTCAGAACATACAGAGATTCCAGGAAATATATTCGAAATTGAAGTAAATGCGTAAACAAGTCACGACGTGTCGCTCTCGAGAAAGCGCGCGAAATTCGGCCGAACTTCGGCCTAACTTTTCATTTTAACCGAATGTTCGGCCGAAGTTCGGATTCCGTTCAAACCACATTCGGCCCATCTCTAGTTATGTATGAAAATATTATACATGAACACTTGACATGAGGCCAAGTTGTAGACCATGTGCACTAGACTTGCATTGAATGGGCATTCCTCACGGTACCTATACATACATCTATAATAAATTTTAATAAAATTGAAGTGTCTGTCTTCACGTATTTCCAAATCACTGTTTTCAGTTATTACATGAATAAAAAAATAATCCTGACAGTTAAAAAAAAAGTTTTCTGTCGAGACAGTCGTGAACAGAGGTACAATAAATATATAAATAAAATGTTTGTAATTCTATAGCTTTTATTTCTTATCTATTCCTTATATTACGTGTTCTCAAAAATATATTTATTTTTTTCTTTAGTAAACAACTGGCTTAACGCTGGTGTACATTACGTACAACCTCTGCCTTACATACTGAACACAAGTGTGATGCTATCGACTTTATTTATGTTGTAATTTCATTGCATCATTATAACTTATCACGTCGAATTTAATTAATATTTTTTATCCTAATCATTAATTTATACTCTCCTCATTAATTCGTTACAGTAGCTATGTTTATTACTGAATAATTTATAATATAATGTTAAACTAAGGCCGCTGCTGGCGTCATCTTTCACTCGTTTATATCGTAAATAAAATGGAGAACGAAATAATTTCAGTAGTAGATGCGATATTACATATAGTTGGATTCATAGTGTCAATTGTTTGTTTAATAGCTCTGTGGACGACATGGTGGATGTTGCCACGTTGGCGTACTCTCCACAACTACGTCAGTGTGCAGCATATCACGATGGGAACATTCCATTTGATCGGCACCGCTCTCTTAACGGACGCCGAAAACACCAGTGATTTAATCATCTTTACCAGTGGAATAATGTTTTTCACGTACATGAGTTGGTCATTAGCGTCGTCACTACTCGTCTATTTCAAGCTAGTGCTGCTATACAACGTCAAAGTCAGCAATGAGAAGCTAATCATCACGCTATCCGTCTATAGTTTCATACTCATCGTAAACTTGATTAAATCAATCGCAGTTGAAAATGTTTACAACTTATCTCAGGTACAAGTGGATTTTTTAGGATTATATCTTTTATTCGTGATATTAATACTTAAGATAGCTTTGTTTATAAGTGTGATTACATCTGTGATGTCGTGCTGCAAGAAAAGCATGTCACAAAGGAACTTTGGTCACGTGGTGTCGTTAGTCGGAGCGGCTTTAGTATGTGACGCTGGGACGATCATGTGGCTCTTCCTGATTTTATTTTTTCACGACGATGTGATGGACGCGTGGTTTTATAACAGAATGATACCACATGCGGCGATCGTCTTGTTCAACCCCTCTTCGCGGGGGCACTGGAAGTGGTATTTTAGCAGAAGGAGGCGTATGAATATCGCTGTATAGCGGTCATATACGAACTACAAAATAGTCATGACGACTCAGAAACACTACAGCGCGTTATCGAAAGTCAAATCTGCGCTTTCGCATGCTCTAAAGCAGCAAGTCATACAGCCTACCAGTAGCCTGGTACCTTTATCCTAACCATAGAGTGGACGCGGATTCCTGTCGGCATCCTTTGATCCTCTTCCAAACCTTGGTACAACTCACGGCCACATGAAAATTTGTTAAAGATCCTCGCATGGTGATTTGAGCCTGGCCTGGATTCGGCCTGAGGCATCAATCCGAGGTTATGGTTATACCTTCATCGCACACGACTCCTACTCACCGTGAACTATTCGGCTTCTGGTTTCGACTAACTGTATCCAACCTTCCACTGTTCCGGCAAGTGACGCATGATCTATAGATGACTTATTCTGCTATCGGTTTGCTGACCGGCGTGGTATGCATACATGCAAGCTACACAAATATACTTGACTAACACAAATCCAACATCGCGCTATCATAGTTCCTCCTTTTTCAAAAGAGGTTGTGATACCTTACACCATGTTAAGCATATATTATGTCTTTTTATTTATTCATGTACTAGTAAGAAATACTGTAATAAGGTACAATAAAAAATCTAAGCAATACTTAAAGTATTTTATTTTGTCTAAGCATACATACTTGAAACAGAAACTTGGCACACTTTTTTACAAAAATTAAGCTGATGTTGAAGTATGATAATTTGCACAGTTAACTTATATAGGAGTGCAGAAATATAATATATATAACATTCATACTTATAATTTAGATTAATTATCGTTGAATTTCGACTTTTCACAACTTTGGGCCTTTCAAGTTTATCATTTTATTAATTGTGGAGCAGTTTAACTCACTTAACCAGTAGATGGAAGATACGATCATTGCTTATCACACTGACTACCGTTAGGAGACTTCGACCCAGTATTGCTACCATCACAATCAATGGTCAGACCACTGACAAAGTTACGACGAAGTGTAGATATTTTATAGTGCACTTAACTTTTCTTTAATAGACACTAGGAAGGTATTTTTACTATCCTTTGAACTATTAGTGCTGTATACTTATTTTCGTATCACAAAGCTCGTAACTAAATAATAATAGCCGCACAGGTCGATCTTTAAGGTTAAGGCACACTTGCCAAGGTCAGTTCGTGGATGGGTGTCCATTATATTATTAACAATTTCGCGGACGCTACCACTTGAGTCTGTGTTCTAGAATGACACAGTAAATGGCCATACAAAGTTATATGATGTAAAAGTACGTAGAGTCCCATGATATTATATGATATTATAGTGTCGAGTATTTCACATGTTGTGACGCAAGGTACATCCAATAGGATTTTAACTTGAAAGTTCATAGGAAATGAACGTACTGTCGTAAATAATATTTTTTATTTGAACGTCATTATACGTTGTGCCATATCAAAATCTTAAATTATGACGTACAATCACGTTCTGTCCTGGAACGTGTTAACTAGCTTGTGCCAGCGGCTTCGCCCGCGTGGGAAGTTTTTCCCGTGTAAATCCCGATCCCGTGGGAAGTTCGCAAAATCCTTTCTTAGCGGATGCCTACGTCATAACATCTACCTGCATGCCAAATTTCAGCCCGATCCGTCCAGTGGTTTGGGCTGTGCGTTGATAGATCACTATGTCAGTCAGTCACCTTTGAGATATATATTTAGATTGGTCCCGGCTGTCATTTGTACATCTCTGGCAGTAGTTACGGGTAGTCAAAAGTCGGTAGATCTGACACCAGTCTTGCCAAGGAGTATTGGAGTATTACCCAGCTACTGGATTGTAGAGGTCAGATGGCAGTCGCGCCATGTAAATCACTAGTACTCAGCTGCAACCGGTTACACTGAAGCCTACCCGGATATAGTGGGGAAAAAGGCTTTTTTTGGTGTAAATAGAACTGCCATTACCCACCTAATTATAATCCTAGCAAGTCAGGCAGCATATGCGTGCTGTATAATAAGTGTGACGGTTTAACAGGGCATGTGTATAATAGGGCTGGCAATGGTCGATGTTTATCATGGTAGGCGTGTCGGCCTGTGTTGTTTGGCACTGTAATGTGGATCGATAATGAGCACCCGTCACTTTTTAAGGGTAAATCATTTTTTGTTGGGTAGGTACTGTAGGTAACTTTAAAAAAAGTAAACTAGCAATGTGGGTAGAATTTACACTACTAGCCATCTAGTTAATCCCTCCAACTAACATTAGGCTATTGTCTTAAGACGAATAGATGTGACTAGGGCACCAGTCAGGGGTGTCGTTAAAGTTTTTAAGTGCTCCCGCTGCAGACGACGCAAGTGTGCGAGGGAAAATGGGGTGGTTTTAGTCAGTAAGTCTGACATACCTCTTTCGCGACTTCTATGAGGGGTGCGCAAGGAATAATACCCGCCGGGTCTTGCGTTATAGGGGTTAGCGGACGTCCACAACCCGGAGGACCAGCATTGAGGGCTTTCTTTGCCCTCTGCTGTTATCCGGTGCAACTTTTGCGGGCTGGGTGAGTAGGTACTCCAAATTTCTCCCTTTCCGATGCAGCGGTACCCACAATGAAATGAATCTCGGCCATAAGTGACAGAACGTTACTTACTTACGAAACGATGGCACAGGGCGGCTCCTCCCAAGCTGTGCACAAATTAAATCTAACCTAATCTTCATTATTTCTCACCCACAGAGTTCACCGCCGCCGCTGAGCCCCGGCGGGCGTACGGACGACGACAACGCTATCGTGTCCATTATAGAGTCCGCTGAGCAGTTCGTGTACATCTCCGTCATGGAGTACGAGCCTATGTGTACCTTCACGCATAAGTTGTCGTAAGTCACTATTTTCAAGTCTAATATTACCACAAATTACCTTAATAGGGTATTTTCCTGTTTCAAAATGATTACTGTACAGCCGTGAAAAATATAGTAGACGTATTTTTAGTTTCCGTAGCCGAATGGCAAAAAACGGAACCCTTATAGTTTCGTCATGTCTGTCTGTCTGTCTGTCCATCCGTATGTCACAGCCATTTTATTCCGAAACTATTAGGTCTATACATGTGAAACTGGGTCGGTAGATGTATTCTGTGAACCGTTCTCCGATTTTAAGAAAAAAATTTAAAAAATGACATTGAAGTTTCTAAAACCACTTTTTCATAAAGTTAATCGTTTAAAAGATATACGCTTCCAAAGTGGTAAAATGTAATTCCTCTAATTTCTATAATAATGAGTGAAAAATTTAAAAAAAAAATATATATATAAGTATTTATGTAGATCTTAATGTAAACTTTCAATTAAAATTGGTTTGAACGAGATCGGGTCAGCAGTTTTTGAGATACAGCATATTTTCTAAAACCGCAAATATAACTTTGTAATTCATACAAACACTATGAAAAACAAAGTTATTTGGCGTAGTTACTATGGAACCCTTCATGGGCGAGTCTGACTCGCACTTGGCCAATTTTTTGCCTTTTCAGATTAATAAAAAATTACAAAGATAAGCTTCAAAGTTCAGGAGTCACAGTGATAAAAAGTACAATAGGGCGTGACGTATTTGACGTACGGGAAAAAAGGAAAAATACGTGTTGATTATTTTTTGGTATTCTAAGTGACGGATTAAACAAAATATTTTAGGAAACTCCCGCATTATTTTCACTATCAATCAAGTGACGAGCTCTTTCAAGAGCTCGCATCGGTGTTCACTATCACCGGTAAACCCGTTAGTCTACATTTATGTATAGGGAGTGTACGATAGAATTTCACAATCTAATTCCACCAAGTCCGTTGCATCATGCTTCATGAACGGCGATGCGCCATCGTTACATGATGGTCATCCCACCCGTACGCCCAAAACGTTTTGTGAATACTTTCTGTATCGTCTGTTTCCTCCATAGCTATAACCTGGGGATATTTTATTCAAGGCTGAAAAGGTTACTTCTAGGTAAGCCTGCTTCATCTTCAACCAAATCATACCTTACAATTAGCTAAGACGATGGTGAAATGCGATGGTCATAAATACTATATATAAAACTAGTACTCTCGCGGGGCTTCGCTCCCGTGGATTCTATCACGGTAAAAACATAACTCTCCTTTTTTGCAGTCGGGTAAAAAGTAGCCTATAACCTTCCTCAAGCTTCAAGCTACTTCCATACCAAATTTCATCCAAATCCACCCAGTACTTTCGAAGATTAGCGCGTTCAAGCAAACAAACAAACAAACTAACAAACTTTTCCGCTTTATAATATTAGTATAGATATAGCAATAGTAAAAAAAGACATGTATTTGCCGTTATTTCAGCATTCACTTCTTTCCGAAGCAATATCTTGGTTCTCACAAAAAAAAAGAAACACGTAAGAAATTATGGATGTATTATCCATAATTTCTTACGTGTTTCTTTTTTTTAATTCCATACTCAAAACTTACCGGGTGACGTTTGTTCGTAACATCAATAATGATTTCAATGTTTTATAAAACTACAAGATATTTACATTATTTTAAAAATCTATGAATAATTGATAAATTTTATATCTTTTTCACCCAGGTTCTGGCCGAAGATAGACGATGCCATTCGCAAGGCGGCGCTAGAGAACAAAGTGAAAGTTAAGCTGCTGATCAGTTGGTGGAAGCACTCGGCGCCCTCTGAAGACTACTTCTTGAGGTCGCTCACAGACCTGTCCCAAGCTTACCCGAGGGTAGACTTACAAGTGGTAAGTTATTAATCATACAATTTACTTACTGGAATTTAAAACATTGTAAAAACACTGCAAATCCTAACTATGTACATTAAAAGAAAACTTAGGTGTCAAAGTACTCCTTCACATCGCTGTCGTCCAGAAACGTGCTCAGAAGACTGGCAGCGTTGTATGAGTCATAAGTCATAATAAGTCATTTATTAAAAAAATTACTAAAGTAGAATTCACATCTTCTTAGCAGTCTTGTTAAACTAAACTAAATATGCTTGTGTCTGGAGTGTCCCGCGAACTCTCGATCATAATTCGACACCTTAGTCATTAAGCTATAGACGCTTTCTTAGCCATTAGGGTAATTACACTATACTTTTGGAAACGTATACCGTCTGTCTGGGGAGAGTGGGGGTTATGTTGAACTTCTACCATTTAGAAACCCCGCAGAACGCATCTAAATATATATAACTCAAAGGTGACTGACTGACTGACATAGTGATCTATCAACGCACAGCCCAAACCACTGGACGGATCGGGCTGAAATTTGGCATGCAGGTAGATGTTATGACGTAGGCATCCGCTAAGAAAGGATTTTGCGAAATTCCCACGGGATCGGGATTTACACGGGAAAAACTTCCCACGCGAACGAAGTCACGAGCAACTGCTAGTTGAGATATAAATTGAAACGCAAACCCAACTAGCTGCTTGCTGCTGCCCTTTTAAAATTTTAAAATCAAAAGTAAATAGTCCCTCAAAACGCAACTCTGTATTCATTTCCTAGTGTTTTAGCTGGGAAAAAGAAATGGAGCAACCAACTCCCAATCTCCTACAAATAATAATTAAAAAAGAAACATATATTTTTATTCTGTTTTTTCAGTTATTGGGTTTTTGGGTTCTCAGATAGGCAGGCTCTTCATGTAAATGTACTTAGTTTCATTCGATAAGACTGGGCAACATAGTAAGGAAAATACTAAGCAGATGATGAATAGCATATTCAATATTTATGTGCACAGCCATATAAAAAACAAAAATAACTAACAACTAAGAATGGTAAAATTAGAAACAGCTATCATTGATATAAGCCACTCAAATTCTATGTAAACCTGTATCTTGAGAGGAAAACTCATAATACATAGTGGGACGAATTAAGCTCCAAGCATGTTAAGCATTCAAGTAATTAATAATAGCCGCATGATTCGGTTTTCAAAGTAAAGCCGGTTGCAGACCGAAAACTAAGCTATGCCAAAGCTAAACTAAGCAAGTTAGGCTAAGCTAAGCTAGAAATAAACGGCGTGCACAACAAGAGCTAAGCTAAAGTTCAGTCAGTGTTGCGAAGTTCAATTAGACGGACGACGCTCGCCATGAATATAATTGATGAAGAAAGTTCTGATGATGAATACGTTACACATAGAAAAAGAAGATTAATCCTGACTTATTATTGTTTAAGAAAAAGACATTCCAGATCTTGGATATGTCAACACTTTTAATCTCGGCACACAAGTGGAGAGTTTAGAACTTTATTTTACGAGTTAGATGATGAACATTTTCAGTTATATTATCGTGTTACAAGAGTTCAGTTTTATGATTTAGTTTCAGTTTAACTATTTCAATAAATTGCTCCATATTCGCTACAAAACGACCGTGCGTACGACAAAGGACACAGGACAGCACTAGCTAATGATGTGCGAAGGGCGTGTGGGAAAGGCGGGAGGGGCTTAGCTTAGCTCGTGTAACTGCGCATCGGCATAATACACAACTAACTTAGCTTTGAATATTAGCCCACATAGCTTAGTTCGCATAGTTTGCGGTCTGCACACAAGTATGGAAAACTGCGTCAGCTATGCGAGCTACGCTAAACTAACTTAGCTTAGCTCTTGGTCTGCAACCCGTATTAAGCTAAGGTTGCGAGGTAGAACCGCGGTTTTCGTATCAAGGTTCGTCCGCGCCTCGGAAAAAACTTTACACCGTTGGCCCCGGCTGCTTTTTGTTCATACAGGAGATCAAAAGCCGAAAAACATGATATGACTTTTGCATAAGGGTATTTGTCTTACCCAGTTACTGGGTTGGGGAAGTCAGACAGGGAGTCGCTCCATGTAATATAATTGTACTAAGCTGTTATCTGGTTAGAAAGGAACTCGAAGCTAACAAAATTCGGTTAAGGGAAAAGGTTAGGCTATGCATATATACCGTTCGTAAGTTAAATATAATACATTCAAATACTATCTGGCCCGGCCAATTTCGTACCAACATCTTTTTCCCCATTTTTAGGGTTGTAGCCGTTGTAGCCGAATGGCAAAAAAATCAATCCTTATAGATTCGTCATGTCTGTCTGTCTGTCCGTCCGTCTATCTGTCCATCCGTCTGTTTGTCACAGCCACTTTATTAAAACCAATTAGACTACGCAGTTGAAACTTAGTAGGTAGATGTATTCTGTGAACCGCTTTACGAATTTTATACCAAAATAAAAAAGTTAGTTAGCTTCATAGACGTAACAGAAACTAAAAAAAAATCATTCAAACCAATGTGTGTGTAAACCTCTGAGTAATTTTTAAAGATAGGTCTTTTAAAATTACTCAGAGGTTCCTGAATCCAATTTTTCTCAAATTCAATCTTTGAACGATAGGCGCCAAGGCCACAATGCGTAAACAGGCGTACAATTAATAACTTTTAAAATAAAAGTGAAAAATCAGAAAAAAAATATGGTATGGTATGGTATCTTAATGAAAACTTTCAACGAAGATTGGTTTGCACTGGATACGGTCGGCAAATTTTGATGTGGTATTTTTTTTTTTCAAAAACCGCAGTTTTAAGTTTTTCATTCATACAAACAATATGAAAAATGCAGTTAACTTTCGTAACTACTAGGGAACGCTTTGGGGGCTAGTTCGACTCGAATTTGGCCAATTTCTTGTGCATATTGTTCCTCTACCCGCACTAATTTCATGACCCTTATTTAGCCACGGTTCACATGGTCTTACGACGGTAGGATTTTCCGTAGACTTCCACAAATTTAAAAAAAAAATTGCCTGTTGAGTCCAGCCGTTCTCGAGTTTCAGCGAGACTAACGAACAGCAATTGATTTTTATGTATATGAATATTCAAATTTATATTCCACCCACATTTATTACAGAAACGCTTCGTAGTCCCGTCTACGCCCGAACAAGACAAGATCCCATACGCCCGAGTGAACCACAACAAGTATATGGTGACTGATCGTACGGCATACATCGGCACGTCCAACTGGTCGGGAGACTACTTCGTGACTACCGCCGGCGTCGCCTTCGTGTTCCAGGACCAGACCAGTGACGGAATCTTCCAGAACCTTACAAGAGACATCCGAAAAGATCTCCAGGAAGTCTTCGAGAGAGACTGGAACTCTCCTTACGCGGTACCTCTCAGACGATTATAGCGCCTACTTTAGTTGGACTTTTTAAGAGAACTAGTAATGTGGGTAGAATTCACATTACTAGCAATCTAGTTAACCCCTCCAACTAAGCTAAATATGCTTGTGTCTGGAGTGGGTTCACGACAATAGTGTGATGGGAGGCCAACACCTAAGCCATTATTGTCGCTTTTTATGTCAAAAGTATCTTCCCTATTGTTGAAAGTACGCGTTTCCCTGAAGGTGTGCTATAAGTTTTTTGTTTTGTGATTTTGATTCGGGATAACGTGGTAAGCGGTTTAATGGTCAATTTTATTTCTAAGTTGATAGGTGTTATACAAATATTGTTTCTGTTATGCAGAAATTGTAGTGAATATATAGACCAATTTATTTTCTATTCAATTAGTCAGATGTCTAATTTGACGCGGAATGCTACATGCCATCACTTATACGGGGTTGTAAATATCGTTCCTGTAACCACGTTAATTTGGACTCTAAATGGATTTTAGGGGCATGGGTCTGTAAGACCATGCCAGAGTTCACATGGTCTTACAGACCAAACTTCGAAGCCCTTTTCATTATATTTTACAAAACAGTTTTAAGAAATCATAATTTAACCAAATTGTTTAAAGTTACAACTACTTTTTTGGTGAAATTATGATTTCTTCGAACTGGGTAGGAAATGTCGTTGCAAGCGCGATGAATTCAAAAATAACCATTCAGATGCACGGTATTTTGTTGTTACAACAACAACAACACAACAAACAATAACTTTTAAAATAAAAGTGAAAAATCAGAAAAAAAAATATGGTATGGTATGGTATCTTAATGAAAACTTTTTTTTAATAAAAACAATTTTTTGCTCTTTTAGATAAAAGAGCAAAAAATTGTTTTTAGGTATAATAATAAAAAAAAACACGGAATAGTGTTTACATAGACTACAGCGTGTATTGTATATAGGAACGTAAACAATCGTTTAGGCAAACATTGAAAATACTAACTCCGTATGCTTCTTTAATAAAACACATATTAGCCGTGTTGAAGCTAAAGAGATGATGAGTTCAATATATAAGTAAGTGATGGCATGAGGAAGCATTTGTGAACCGCCAATATTAAGTTGATGTACTGCACAAAATTGCATAATTTCAAATGAACTCTAATTCTTTATTATGACTTGATAAGTAATCAAGGTTTAAGATAAGTTTGTGCTACCAATATTATAGTTACCAGAGAAAATAGTAAAACGAATATAATATAACTTTTATCTGTAAGAAATAGAGTATTAATATAATTAATGACAATTTATGCGTGACTGTGCCTTCTTAGTTCGTGAGACGAGTACCTATGAACATTTCGTGTGAATGAAAAAGTAGATTTTTATATCTTTTTAGATATACAATATCTGTAAGATAAATATTTCTTCTAAGAGTGAGTACTCATACACGTATGAATAATCGTAGTTATAAAATGTATTTACTGAGGCTGTTTTGAATTGCAAATTGCTAGGTACAATGTAAACGCTTAAAGCGTATAAGTGATAAAATTTCTTGAGTGATTCCTGTCTGTTTTCATTGACACTTGGAAAAGATACCTAACTATAATGTTTTAAAATTATTGAATTGAATTATTGAAACTTAAAAAATAATATTACGCTTATGTTCGGGCATAAGTTACGCCAAGTGTTAATACAAACAGGCACCTATTTATGAGAAAATACTGAAACGGAATTAACGATATTGTGAATGATCTCTACCATTATAACTTTTAAAACTCGATTTTTAAATATGTTCAAATGATTATACTATATTAGGCTATGTACGACTTTCGGCGTTGTAGAGATCAAAATATGTCGCCAAATAATGTTAGAATTTTATTGTAAATTACATATATTTACTTATTTTCCATAATGCTAATTAAGACATCAAAGTAATATTTTTCAATGCATATCAATTCAATAAAGCTACTACTATTTTAAATCTGCTAGCGACCAGATCTCAAAGGTTTTATTTTTAAATTAACTTTAATGTACTTATCATATTTTGATCCGTGTTACCAGAGCCGGATTAACCCCGTCAGAGGCCCTAAAGCAATGGAATTCTCGGGGCCCTTTTTTACTTTGACTGACCGAATCGTGTGTTTTTAAAACCATCGCCACCCCGTGATCCTGGGCACGATTCTCAACAAAGGCGTGGATGTTGTCTTAACCGACTTCAAAAAAAGCAGGTGCTCAATTCGCAGGAAACTTTTTAAATGTTCTTGATTACACACAGACGATTGATCTGTTTTTTTTTTAAATTGTATGCTTTCCAATTGGTGTCATTGTCATTAAGTCAGGATCTGATGATGGAATCCTGGAAAAAGCGAGGGAACTCTTCAAATATTATAGCGCCTATAGCGATGAGGGTATTTTTATAGTACCTAAATTGTACAGTTACTCTCCGAAAAGCACCACTTCCGGAACTACTCAATAATATGAATTTCATTCATGGGTTGTGATTCGATTACTTGAATATGGTTGTTGCACTTTATGCTCGTCATGCATCAACTTTATGCATCATCAGTTCCATTTCACCAAATGGCACAGATTACTAATAAGTTACTAACGTAACAGATCCATCACTTCCCTGCAAAACGACAAATACCTACGCTATAATTAACTAAACTTTCTAGCTGTCAAACGACACGAAGAAATATGAACTTAACTGCTTTGACTCAACGGAGCGTTTCAAGTACACAGCGGGCGGTGATGTCGGACGGTATGAAAATACCTTAGGGTTGACCCAATGAAATAAAACTTTTTAACAAAAATTAAACCGACTTCCAAAAAACACTGCAAAGTGAAAAATAACTTTAATTTCGGTAGTCGGTGTCTTTAGTTTTGATTTTTCGTTTTTGGCACCGACTTCCGAAATTAAAGTTATTTTTCACTTTGCAGTGTTTTTTGGAAGTCGGTTTAATTTTTTGTTAAAAAGTTTTTATTTCACTCTTTTTAGTTGGTTGATTTTTAATTTACCTAGTTACAAGAGCCTAAATGTCAACTACTTATAACCTTTTACAAAATATTGCTTTTCCCAATACTGGGCCGTTAATTGTTGAGGAGTTCTCCTGGTACTTCACCATCAGCTCTACATCACTATATGCATTGTGACGAGCATAAAGTGCTTTACATCAATATTCAAGTAATAGAATCGCAATCCACTCAATACTTATTATTAAGTAGTTTCGGCAGCCATCTGTGGTCTTCATCATCAGTTCCACTTCCCCAAATAGTACTTTTTGAGAGCAACTGCACAAGTTACTATAAGAAATACCCATATAACGCCATAGGTGTGCCTATAATATTTGAAGAGTTTCCTCGATTTCTCCAGGATCCTATCATCAGATCCTGACTTGGTGATAATGGGACCAATTTCGAAGTATACCCATTCGAACAAAAAAGAATTTTCCAAATCGGTTCAGCCGTCTTCGAGTACTCGGTGATCATACATAAAAAAAATACGCGTCGAATTGATAACCTCCTCCTTTTTTGTCGTCGGTTGAAAATACAAAAATGTTTTATAAATTATTTTAGTTTATAAAATGATCAATTTGCTTTTTACCTTCTCTAAACGTTGCATTTGTAAATTTGATAACGGCAAAAATTCTGAATCTAATAAAAAGTTTGATCAAATAATCAAGTGGGATACATGGACACAAAGACTTAAATGATATTGATTTTAATACTTACATCATACAATTTGCTCCCAGGCCGTCCCATCAAGTTCGATGAAGTTTTGTATAAATGCAATTTCTAATCTTCTAACATAGTAATTGAATGTCTCCGGGGGTACTTTCAAACCACCATAAAGGAAGAGCTCTTGTTATATGCTTTGAAATGTGTGAACATTCCAGAGTTATTCACATTTGGTATTTTTTTTTAATTCGTCTGCGAGTTTTGGACAATTATGTTTTTTGTTGCATTTAAATAGTAAATACTCAGAAATATACCTGAGGACATTTTGCATGGGTAAATCAAAACGATAATCAGTATCACAGGCGGGCGTGCGGGGCGCCCCTCTGCCACTTGTGCATTCGAACACACGGCTAGCCGGTAGGTACTTATTGCGCGACCTTGAGCGAGTGACGCAGGCCTGCAAATGGTGCTTTTCGAGAGCAACTGGACAAGTTACTAAAAAAATACCCTCATCACTATAGGTGTGCCTATAGAATATTTCTAGAGCGCCCTCAATTTCTCCATGATTTCATCATCAAATCTTGACTCAATGATAATGGGACCAACTAGAAAGTATAACCCTTTCAAATATAAAAAGAATTTTCCAAATCGGTCTAGCCATCTTCGAGTAATCGGGGAAGATACATAAAAAAATTAAGAGATTCCGACGAACTGAGAAGCTCCTTTTATGAAGTCGGTTAATTAAATAGGTGTAGTCGTTTCGAAGTTATACGCACACATACATACATCGCATCGGTTCATTTTATGGGGCGGTAAACGTATTTATTTACATACGGATTAAAAAATGAGTATAGGAAATTTTTCATTTCATTGTGGGTCAACCGTATGAGGGAGATATACTATAAGTTTTTAAGCTAACATGGTAACTAACAGTATCATTAGAACTTAAAACGGGATATTTACCGTGCACTTTCGAGTTTCCGATATTTCGGTACATCATCATCATCATACATTACGATCATGGCGCTTGCAACAGTGCCGAAATATCGGAAACTCGAAACAATAAGTGCACATGGTAAATATTCCGTTTTAAGTTCGAGAGATATGCATATTACATTTATGTATCTCAAACAATGTAGTTTGTAATATATTTGTTTACAAATTCCTAGAGTAGTTCTATTTTTTTTAAATTCTACTACTAATTCCAACTTTTTGTATTTTGTGAGTTCATTTTTGTTCTTGGTGCTTGCACTGGGTCCCTAGTGGATGTGGCGCCCCTAGGCAGTTGCCTACCCCTAATGGTTAATCCGGCCCTGCGTGTTACTTAAATTTCAATAAGTATTTAAAAATCTGTGGTATTCAAATAAAATGTATTAATATGTACTGTTGCAGTTTTAAGGTTTGTTTGCCGAATTGAACAATTTGTAAGGGTTCTTTCTCAACAAAGATTTCCGAAATAGCAAAGTGGTGCGAAACGAAAAAATCAACATCATTTTCTGGCACAGTTTTGGTGATAAAAGGTTATAGGCATTGTTACATATGCAAAGCATAATGTAAAGAAGGATTTTTTTCGGGTGGGAAAATCATCAAATATCTTCTCCCGTTCTGGGTGGAGCGAAAGGGAGTGTCAGACTTCTACTGACTAAAAACCCACCCTTTTCCTTCAGCTGCCCTTGCGTTCCGGGGTGCGGTACCTCTTTAGAACATTCCCGCAACTCCGGCAATATACAGAAGGATGCGAGGAAAGAATATGTGCAAAGGTGTTTAAGGACGCATTTACGTTTATCACTCGCTCAATTTTAGGTATCCTAGTAGCAACACAACAACATTGCACACACACAAACCATTGTTCGCCCGATTTTATACATTACTTAACTAATATTGATACTTGAAGGTAATATTATTTTTCTTTAATATTGTTTGATCATAATAAGTTGTAACTTATTGTTTACAAAGGGTTACATGCATATTGATTAGATGTTAGTTTCAATTTTGTATTAATGTGTTTGACGCCCCATTAGGAGTACTAGGGGACTTTGGAAATAAAATACTCAAATGTGATAAAAAAATTAATAAGAAATAAAGAAAAGTTTCGTCATGCCTGTCTGTTTGTCCATCCGTCTGTATGTCACAGCCATTTTCAACCGACGAAAAAAAGGAGGAGGTTATCAATTCGACGCGTATATTTTTTTTAATGTTTGATCACCGATTACTCGAAGACGGCTGAACCAATTTGGAAAATTCTTTTTTTTTTTTGAAAGGGTATACTTCGAAATTGGTCCCATTGTCACCAAGTCAGGAGCTGATAATGGAATCTTGGAGTAATCGAGGAAACTCTTCAAATATTATAGGCACACCTACAGTGATTTGAGTATCTTTTATAGTAACTTGTGTAGTTGCATTTGAAAAGCACCATTTGTGAAGTGGATCTGATGATGAAGACCACAGATGGCCACTGGAACTACTCAATATATAAGTAGGAATAAGAAGTATTTCATGGGTTCCGCTTCGATTACTTGAATATGGTTATTAAGCACAATATGCTCGTCACAATGCATATGATGAAGTGAAGCTGATGGTGAAGTACCAGGAGAACTCCTCAACAATTAACGGCCCAGCATTGGGAAAAGCAATATTTTGTCTACTTTCTAATTTCGGAAGTCGGACACCGCCTACCTACCGAAATTAAAGTTATTTTTCACTTTGCAGTGTTTTTGGAAGTCAGTTTAATTTTTTGGTAAAAGTTTTTATATTCCGAAACTATTAGGACTATGCATGTGAAACTTAGTAGTTAGATGTATTCTGTAAACCGCTTTCCGATTTTAAGAAAAAAATATAAAAAATAATATTTTCAGTTTCAGTTCCATGTACCCCACATGGAACTGAAACTGAAAATATATATTTTTTCATGAATCTTATGCGTGTGTGGTATTAATAGAGAGGTCTTTAAAAATGACATATACGGGTTTCTAAAACAACTTTTTCATAAAGTTAATCGTTTAAAAGATATACATTTCCAAAGTGGTAAAATGTGTCACCCCTCTTACTTCTATAATAATGGAGTGAAAAATTATACAAAAAATATATGCTATGATCCTTAATGTAAACTTTCAACCAAAATTGGTTTGAACGAGATCGGGTTGGCAGTTTTTGAGATACAGCATATTTTCTAAAACCGCTAATAAAACTTTGTAATTCATACAGACACTATGAAAAACAAAGTTATTTGGCGTAGTTACTACGGAACGCTTCATGGGCGAGTCTGACTCGCACTTGGCCAATTTTTTTGTTTTTGTACGAACTGAACATTTTGGCATATTGAACCGTATGAAGTAAGCCCAACAAAAGTTAACTGTTGTATATCGTTGAGGAATTCCCTCGACTTTCTATGGTCTCTATCATCAGACCTGTAATGGCACTTATAACCCATATGGGTGCAAAGTTCTCATCAATATAAATGAATTAAGTCCAAACACAAGGTAGCTACTGTAAACCGTTGAGGAGTTCCCTTAACTGTCCTTCGTCTTCATCATCAGACCTCTAATGACAGTCACAAACTATCTAGGTGTAAAGTTCTGGTCAATTCAAATTAATCAAGCCCAAACAAAAGGTTACTGCTGTAAATCGTTGAGGAGTTCCCTCGACTGTCAGGAGTTAATCTGATGAAAGGCTCCATCATCAGATCAACTCTAGACCTTCCTTAATTTGTAGTACTTTAAGATACTTAATGAAAAAAAAAACATACGGTCGAATTGCGAAACCTTATTTGAAGTCGGTTAAAAAAAAATGTTGTTTCATGCTAGGTTCAGTAACCAATATCCATCCAATTCTAAAAATAAGTATGGTTCTCGTTCTTACTTTTGTTTCGGTACGAAAAAGTATCAACGTATTCTTGTCACAGTATACAAGACGCCACTGTCTTTATTATAGGTTTCGACGTATTTATTTTTTCGAGGAAAGCGATACACCCCTGCGTTCACGAGCGCGTCTGAGCGCGGAACAGGGGGGTGAAACTCCCGAAGAAACTTACATACGGTCGAATTGCGAAACCACCTTATTTGAAGTCGGTTAAAAAAAAATGTTGTTTCATGCTAGGTTCAGTAACCAATATCCATCCAATTCTAAAAATAAGTATGGTTCTCGTTCTTACTTTTGTTTCGGTACGAAAAAGTATCAACGTATTCTTGTCACAGTATACAAGACGCCACTGTCTTTATTATAGGTTTCGACGTACTTATTTTTTCGAGGAAAGCGATACACCCCTGCGTTCACGAGCGCGTCTGAGCGCGGAATCTCAGTATTTATATGTATCATCTATGGCGTGGAATGACGGTCGGAGTCGTGCGTTCGGTAGAAAAATGTATGAAGAAATTTGAGACCGATTTTATTTTTCTCATAAATCATAAAGTTTTTTATGTATGTTCAAAATAATTAGCTTAACGTATAGATAAATACATAGGCTATAATTTCTTGTTATTTTGAAGTTAAGAATATGCTCTAGATTTGGCTTACAGGTACGTATTCAGACCCCATTTTTTGTAATTTTCTACGATTATTGCGGCGATAAAAACGTATTTGTGTGAAAAAGATGTATAGGACTGTGTAATTATAATGCATTCAATGTGGAGATGAATAAATTATCTTGAAATAATTAATACCATAACATTGTCAAAATTTTAACTCCTTATGTATCAAAATGGTACCAGAAAAACATTGATATTTGCGAGAAAACGTAAATGCGTCCTTAAGGGGTAAAGCGGTGCTTGCATAGTTGAAAATACTCCTCTACGCATCCTCGCTAGCTCGATCCACTGCTTTTGATGAAACCAGTCAACCATTTGACATCGCCGCATCTAGCTATCTCGCAAATCTCTGGAAGAAAAGCACCCTTAATCAAACATAATACTAACTTAGTATAAAGCATGAAGCAATAGTTAATTTTCGAAGACAATACGCGTTGATCGATGCTAAATATCGATGGTAAATTTTAACAATAAAAAATAATTATGAAGAGAGTATTTTATTTCCTTTTGTACTTAACTATTCCTTCCCCGGAACGCCGATACAAGTTCTTACTTAATCCTATCAGTAAAAATAATAATCGCCTGTTAATCAGGTACCTATTCCGCAAACCACAAGTTTAGTGCAGTGTGAACCTCATATAATCGTTTTTGATACTCCTCGTAGTGCAAAACAAGTAATAAACTTTCATCGAAAAAAACTTACAAAAGTGCCATATCACAGTGTCCTTCCGCGAGTGCACGGAAACATCTCAGTTGTGTGAAGCGCTCAACGGTGAAAGTTCTGTGAGCGAGCAGTTATCGTAGTTCTGACTGTACTGCCATCTTGCCAGAGACGAAGTGCGTTCCAGCTCTCATATAGTCCGACTAGAATATTGTGAGCTTTTGCGACTGGTGGCGCCACCCCGATCTTTTCTTATCATCTTATCTTCATTGTTGTAAATTACAAAGGATAAGGATGTCAGTGCAGCGCTCTCCACCTGGGTTGGATTCTAGATTAATTCCCCCTAATCCTCCAATACATTACAGCTCGGACCCAGCTATCAATATCTCCAGTAAGCCTGATTCAGAGGATAATTACCACGTTACGAAGCGGCAAAAGCGTAAGTTTGGTGAATCTACAGAATTACCGGAAATCACTATCTCAGAAATTAAATCTATGTTTATGGATTTTAAAATTCAACAAGACCACAAGTTTGATCTGCTAAATGAAACCTTGAATACGATTGCTATCCGAGATCAAAAAATCAATTGGGCTTCTGACATCTCAACATCAAGACTTACTCGTAAAAATTGATGGCCTAGAAAAGGACAATTCTGATTTCAAAAAAAGAGTGTCTTTCCTTGAGAACCAGGTTAATCTACTGGAAAAGAATGCGCGCCGTTCAACCATCGAGATCCGCAATTTGCCTACGGTGGTAAAAGAGTCAAAAAAAGACTACACCAATTTTATCCAGAACCTCGGGTCTTCACTGGGACTGGATTCTCCAATCGAAGAGGCTGAAATAAGATATGTATATCGCTCGAAGTCGGAATCTCTTGTGGTAGAATTTACTACTGCGCGTCGAAAAGAAGCCGTGATTTCCAAGTACATATCCTTCAATAAATCTAGAAGAGAGCTTAAAGAGCCGCGTCTGAACTCGCAACACATGAAAGTGCCTGGTGAATTACGTACCGTTTATATTTCGGACTTCTTGTCGATGAAAGCAAGAAAACTGTTCTATATTGCGAGATTAAATGTCAAGGATAAAAAACTTGTTGCTGCCTGGACTTCCTTTGGGAAGATCTACATAAAAAAAGAAGAAGGTTCTTCGCCAGTGCGTATTGATGAGGAGTCCGAACTAAACAAACTTGTCATGTGACTAGTACTAACTGTTATTTATTATTATGTATCTTCACTTATTCTAGCGTTATCTAAGTTATTTTATTTTATTAAGAATCTCTTGTCACTTTGTACTACTTTAGCTTGTTTTCGGTGGAATTACAGTACTTCACACTCTTATACTTTCACTTCTTACCAAACACCCAACACATTATACTCCTCACCTTCACTGCACAAATTCTCCAAACGAATATTAACTCACCACGTGTATGACTTAAGCTACAGTATTCTAGCAAGTCGCGAGTCTCTCTATATAATAGCTATCTGTGAACTGGACCTGGGTAGATTTTTCAACTTATTTACATACTCTATGTCACGTAGGTACGTTGCGTGACTCTATCGTATTGTATTCTAGTATTTGAGGTATGCAAAGTATAGACACTATACACTCAGATCTAGACTCACTCCAGGTAGCTAAATCAATTTCTTGCGACGTAGACGACTTAAAAAGATACATGCCAACTAATGCTGACACCCTAAAGATTTTGTCTCAGAATATCCGTAGCGTTAATTGTAATTTGCCTGGTTTCACCACCCTTCTGCAAAGATCAGACGTATCATGGGACATCATAGTTCTATCAGAATGTTGGCTCTCTCCAGCTCGTAATATTCCGAACCTCGATAACTACAATCTTGCATCTACCACGTCCCACAGAACCCAAAATGAAGGTGTTGTTCTCTATTACAACAAAAACCTTAAAGTAACTATTGAAGAACCTCAGCTAAGCGACGTCAACTGTTTGCTGCTGAAATTGGGTACTGATACTTGTGTGATAGGGATTTACCGCCCCCCGAGTCAATCTAATACTAATAACTTTATTGGGACATTAAATACGTTACTCTCAAAATTAAGCAGTTATAAAAATATTATTTTATGCGGCGATATAAACATCGACATTTCTCCCGACACTCAAGACAGACGATCGAATGAATATCTAAACGTCCTTGCAAGTCATGCCCTATTGCCAGGGCATACTGAAGTTACGCATGGGCGCACGTGTCTAGATCACATGATGCTCAAAACTAAGCTAGATAGCAAATGTTTCGTTTTCGAGTCATCAATAACAGATCACGAAGCCGTTGCCCTTGCTATAAATCTTAATGTTCGCCCGGATTACCGCATAACTTCGGCCAACAAAATTGATTTTGAGTTGCTTGATCAGACTATCCCATTAATTAATCTTCAGCCTATCTTAGCGTGTAATGATGCCAACACTGCAACTAATCTACTCATAACAAAGTTATCTGCGGCAGTAACGAACTGCTCAGGTACAATATATATTCCCAAAAGACAAAGGGTAAGCAAGCCATGGATCACCAAAGGATTAATTCGCTGCATGCAAAATAGGGATAATTTGTATAAAAAATTCAAACGATGTCCTGAAAATGAGGTTATCCGCAATACCTACAGAAGATATCGTAATTTTTGTAACAGTATTATCAAAAAAGCTAAATGGAATTATGAAAAAACAGAGATTGATAACGCAAAAGGAAATAAGAGGCAGCTATGGCAGGTGATTAAAAGGATAAGTTCCTCTGTCAAGCCACCAGACCTTTCTACCCAGCTCATCTCAACCGCTAACAGAGATCAAGATATAAATAACTTTAATAATTTCTTTGCGAATGTGGGCAGAAATCTTGCAGAGAAAATTACCAGTACAACGCAGGACTCAAGCACTTCTACTGTTTATCCAAGTGTAGCTCCCATAAATTCATTTGTCTTGTTACCCCCTGATGAGGAAGAAGTTTTCTTTCTCATTAAAGGATTAAAGGAGAAGTGTGCCACGGGAGTGGACCAGATATCTAGCAAGTTCTTAAAGAGGTATGCAACTTATCTTACTGAACCTATAACTTACATTTGCAAACTCGCTATGGAATCAGGGATCTTCCCTGAAGCCTTTAAAATCGCACTCATCAAGCCTATACACAAGGGGGGGGGGGTGAGTGACTGTGCCGGTAATTACAGACCAATCTCTATTTTACCTACATTATCCAAGATCTTGGAGCGTCTTATAAATCGTCGACTAACAAATTATCTTGAAACCAATAATCTACTATCGCCAGCCCAATATGGTTTTCGACGTAATAGATCAACCAATGATTCAGTACACGAACTAATACACTCTATCATTACGAACCTCGACCAAGGGAATAAATGTCTCGCGGTTTTTATTGATCTTGCAAAAGCCTTCGACACAGTCTCTATCCCGCACCTACTTCAAAAGTTGGATGGCATTGGAGTGCGAGGTATTCCTTTAAAACTATTGCAAGACTACCTTACTGAAAGGAAGCAAAGGGTCAGGATAGGCGAAGTACTCAGCGATGAGGTTTGTGTTGATTTTGGTGTCCCTCAAGGCAGCATACTTGGTCCAACATTGTTTCTGGTGTATATCAACGACCTCTGCCGCCTCCAGCTACACAATGGTCAAATTATTACTTTCGCAGATGATACTGCCCTCTTTTTTAGTGGACGGAGCTGGGACGAGGTTTTTAACTCTGCCCAAAATGGCTTTAGCGTAGTGTATAAATGGTTGCGCACGAACATTCTGACTTTGAATGTTAATAAAACTAAATACGTTACCTTTGCTCATAGGTCTAATCTTCTACCTTCATCGTGTTTTTCAGTTTCTTGTCATGATTGTGTTACTGAAACCTCACCGTGCTCCTGTCCTATTCTTCAGAGAGTTGGTGATATTAAATACCTAGGAGACATCATAGATCAATGTCTGACATTTAAATTACACACAAAACTCCTGGTATCCCGATTGCGGAAATTAATTTATATATTTAAAACTTTGAGATATGCAGCTGACAGGCGGGTTATCAAGATGGTCTATGATGCTCTGTGCCAATCCCTAATCGAGTATTGTATTACTTCCTGGGGTGGTACCGGCAAGAGTCACTTGATTGAAGTAGAGAGGGCACAGCGTGCCATACTCTAAGTTGCAGCCGGTCTCCCCTTTTTTTATCCAACCGTCGATCTTTTTAAGGAATGGGACGTTCTGATTGTTAGGCAAATATTCATACTCCGTACGGTGCTAAAGCAACATTCATCTTTGCCTTTCGATACAAAACTCCACATGGATAAACGCCGAAAAGGTAGGGTGTGTCTAACACAATCCACTAAAACTGCGCACTCTCACAATTTCTTCTTCTTTCTGGGGCCGTTCTTATATAACAAACTTAATAATAAACTCAATATATACCCCCTCACTAAATTAAAATGTAAAGATCAACTATTTAAATTTCTAAAAAGCCTTGACTACAAGGGAACTGAGGATTTGTTGGTCCCGCTGAAATAATACTGTATTTCTTGTTTTGTACTTACTGTCATCACGCATACTCATACAGCTCTTTTTTCATACATTTACACTCTTCAAACTGCATAACAATCTCATAAACTGATACACTTAACAAACTGGTTCCACGTCTTCTCATGTATGTAAACAATAATTTTCATATTTTTAGTCTTTAAGTAATATTGCTTCATTCTTGTATTCAATTCTCTATCCATTATTTAAGTTACAGCGGGTCTCAGGCCGCGGGAGGGAACTGGTGACCTGTAATACAGGTTCTCGTTGAAACCCACTTCAGGCACCAGTCTCTCACAAAGTCAAACCCCTACTTTAGCTTACTGTAATTTTTAGATTTAAGTTACTTTGTGTTGAGAAAATTAAACGTCTTATATATATTATATTACTATAGCCGGCGCCGCATCATAGTTCAAGAGTGTTAGGTGGATCTCAAATGTTCCGTTCTTTTTCGCTGCTTAACTGCAGACGGTAATACTACTCAGGTGAGAGCGCACATCATCCTTCTGTCACTTTGTTTATAACAGTAGGTACTATTCTATTTTACTAATAAGTAAACAAATAGGTAACGAAATAAATGAAGAACCGGATTCGGATGACCTTTTAGACATTTTACGTGGTGTCGAATCTGATTCACCCGACTTAGCAATGCAGAAGTTGATTAATACTGATTGGCAGTGTAAGGTATAGCATTTTTTAAAGTTACGTTGGCAATACGGCCCATATCTTTTTGGTTGCGCCAAGATTCAGAATTCGATTGACATCCGTTTCCCAAACCCCTCCCTCTCCCTCGCACAAACCTCGCAAAAGGATAGGAGATTGGCCGCGCCATTTTTGTTGGTCGCAAGAGCATTTCCGATTTGAATCGCCGCGCGCGCACACAGCTCCAAGCCTGCGCTTATCAAGAACAATTGACAATCTTGGATTCATCGTATTTTACCACAGAACAGATAAAAGAGGTTAGAAAGGAAATAGTTCCTGATTTGTATGCGAACGCGTGTCGCCGCTTGTCTCCCCACTCTTTAGCTCCACTACAAGCAAGAGGCCCATTACGTATGCGAATTACGCACACAAATAAATTACACACACTTAAATCGAGAGCTTGCTACTGATTGTAACTCACTGTTGATAAACATGCGCCGTGCATCACGGCCAATCAGGGCAAAGGACAAAACGTCAATGATTGAAGGGTGGCGCATGCAGTACACTGTTAGCGGACTTGGTCATTGCGTTGATTAAGCGAGTACACAACGGGCAATGTATACTTTTTGTAACTTGTTGCAATAATGTTGTTAATGTTCGGAATTTCATAGTGATCAGAATATTTTTATGTTTTTTTACAAATAAAATTGTAATTAAATGTTAATTTCGACTTACCGATGGAAAGATATACCTCCTCGCTCTATACGTCTTGCGGTCTGACTTTTTGTTTTACAGGTTATAATTGCACAACACGGCATTTTAAAGCAGAGCTCTGTGTTCCGAAGTAATCCGAAGCGCACTAAACGCGGTAAATGAATTAATCGGTCGCGCTATGATTTTTGTATCATAAATGTGGCGCGCGCGCCACGCCTACATTACCATTCCAACCTTATTCATCTATTCCGTGTATTTCACAGACTAAGTAACAACAGTTTGTGTTTAGTGTGTGATTTTAGTGAGGACAACAAAATTGAAGCTCGACTACCTATGAACCGGTGACGGTGAAGACACGTGGCTCCAGTAACAGTTTGTGCATTCCTCCCTAAAATATCGGGTTGCATTCTACTGTCCAACACCCTTGCAACTCGTGTACCTATATCTAAGCGCTTGTCAATCGTTTCGTTCCGCACCGCAAATACAGTCCACTAAAATAAACTAAATTATCTCGCCGCGCCACCACTCGACCGCAAATATAATCAATTTGTTTTGAGAAGGTTAAGGTAAGGTTTGGGCAGGTACAGACAGTTGGGTTACAAGTATGCAACTTAACTGCCATATATGACTAGGATGTTCTTGTAGGTACTGAGTTACTGACGTAAAAATTCAGAACCTTAGTTTTAGGGTAGCAGGTTTGGGTAAGCCAGTTAGCAACTAGGTTTACGCCTGTGTTAACAGCTTCATATACCTTCTCCTAGGTTCTGTCAAAGAATACTATGGCGGTATCATCAGCATACGCAAATATTTACCAAAGTGCAGAGGCTGTTTATGTAAGGAATAAAAAAGGTTAGTCTGAGTATACTACCCGGGTGAACATGTGACTCGGGCTGGCTGGACAAATCTTCAAAATAGCTCGCATTTAACTAGGTCAATAGGGAACTTTATGTGACGGCTAAATACCCTTATTTTAGAATTTTTGACCCTACAGAATCTTAGATAACCGATCGAAAACGTATCCAGCCAGCTTGAAAAACCATTTTTCGCGGGTCTCTCAATCTCCTTTTTAGGGTTCCGTAGCCGAATGGCAAAAAACGGAACCCTTATAGTTTCGACATGTCTGTCCGTCTGCCTGTCTGTCCGTCCGTCCGTATGTCACAGCCATTTTATTCCGAAACTATTAGGACTATACATGTAAAACTTGGTAGATAGATGTATTCTGGGAACCACTTTCCGATTTTAAGAGAAAATTTAAAAAACATTTAAAATAAAGGGGGCTCCCCATACATGGAACTGAAACTGAAAATATTTTTTTTTCATGAAACCTATACGTGTATGGTATCTATAGACAGGTCTTTAAAAATGACATTAGGATTTCTAAAATGACTTTTTCATTAAGTTAATCGTTTAAAAGATATACGCTTCCAAAGTGGTAAAATGTGTGTCCCCCCCTCTAACTTCTATAATAATGAAGTGAAAAATCTAAAAAAATCATATGCTGTAGATCTTAATGTAAACTTTCAACCAAAATTGGTTCGAACGAGATCGAGTCGGCAGTTTTTGAGATACAGTATATTTTCTAAAACCGCAAATATAACTTTGTAATTCATAAAAATACTATGAAAAACAAAGTTATTTGGCGTAGTTGTAATAACTGTAAATAAGCTAGTTTTAAGAAATTTTTAATGTTTTTTGTTTTTTTTTTTTTTCAATTAAATATATTAAGTACCTATATTATATTTATTATAGTTACCACGAAACCCTTCATGGGCGAGTCCGACTCGCACTTGGCCAATTTTTACTTATCAACGGGCGTCACATAAATTATTGACAGGCATCGAGCTAAAAGTTTCGTGATACGTACAGCGGTTTAGTAGAAAAATACAAAAAACAGTGTCTAGCCAGCTTGAATTTACGTATAAAACTTCTGGCTGGCACTTCCGAATCTCAATAACGGGAGCGTTTTCGAATATTGTTCCCTTACTAACATTTAGTGACGCAATGTGTGACAGTAATAACGTTTGACTTATGGCGTCACATGTAAGGGTTTACGAGAAATAAACAGCTGAACTAACAACTACCACAAAGTACAAAGTTCGACGGCCTACCTTCGCTGCCGTCATAACATGACACTGGCAGAATAGTCGACACCGGCTCAGTTGCCAAAGAAGAGAAGAAAAAAAAAAAAAAAAAAAAAAAACTTAATGATCAGCCAGCCTGAGTTCAAGCTGGCTGGAAACATGTATCTCCGCTGCCTGATGATCTACGGCCTTCGACATATGTTAAAAATGTTGTGACGGGGACGATAATGATAACCTGGAATTGTGACGGAGAAACTTTGAGAAGTTTCAAAGATATTATTCATTTAAATTTTCCCATACAAACTGCAGGTTTTATGTAGGGACTAAGTGTATTTTAAGGTGTTTTCTTTAATGGACGAAAATCCGTGTATTGGTGATACTGTACGAGTGGTCTGCCCGTACACTGAGATGTAGTTGTTGTATGTTGTCACCGAAGACGGGATGTTCACAGAAAATAAAATAACTGGGTTTGTATCCGTTTTCGAAGAGAATGTTTAATGTTGTGTTTTACAATTAAATGAAAGCAACTATAAATAGAATTACAGTATGTAGGCTGCGCAGTAAAGGCACGATCGCCTATTCAGCTAAATGTCAAGACAGCATAATAATTATGATTACTTTACTCTTTGATAATATGTTAAAAAGTAAAACAATTAACATCATGTGGCGATTCTCGTACATCCTGACAACTACAAAAAAAGAAATAAAATGTAAACATAAAAACATACAAATGTTATGAAAAAACAAGTAAACATGATAATTTATAAAATGTATGTTAATCAAAATATTCTATGTTCAACCCTGAAATGGAATAGGAGATGTCCCGTTGTCCACCTTGTGGTTGAAGCTTGGGTTTGCTTGAAGTCGGTATCCAGTGATTTGATCTACAGCTGACTCGTTTCCTTCAGTTTTCATGCTCTTAGTACCTTCCACTGCGACCATCTCGATTTCTTCCTTGGGTACAGATGGTGATACCTTGTTTGTTTGAGAACGACAGACACAAATTCTCTTCACCTTGTAGTATACCCAAATGCAGAACATAATTCCACAGGTTGACATAAAACCATGCAGTACGTAATGATGTGGTTCCGCATCTGTTGATTTTATGGTTTGTATGTTCTGTTGCTCCTTAAGCTGTTCTATTGTCTTCTTTAGACTGTTAAATTGTTCTTCATGCGTCTCAATTTTCAACCGACGACAAAAAGAGGAGGTTATCAATTCGACGCGTATATTTTTTTTTTTTTTTTTTTTTTTTAATGTATGATCATCGATTACTCGAAGACGGCTGAACCGATTTGGAAAATTCTTTTTTTGATTGAAAGGGTATACTTCGATACTGGTCCCATTTTCATAAACGTCAGGATCTGATGATGGGATCCTGGAGAAATCGAGGGAACTCTTCAAATATTATAGGCACACCTATGTCGTTTTGGGTATTTATTATAGTAACTTGTGCAGTTGCTCTCAAAAAGTACCATTTGAGGAAGTGGAACTGGAAACTGGTGGATGATGAAGACCACAGATGGCCGCCGAAACTACTCAATAATAAGTATTGAGTGGATTGCGATTCGATTACTTGAATATGGATGTTACGCACTTTATGCTCGTCACAATGCATATGGTGATGTAGAGCTGATGGTGAAGTACCAGAACTCCTCAACAATTAACGGCCCAGCATTGGGAAAAGCAATATTTTGTAAAAGGTTATAAGTAGTTGATAATTAGGCTCTTGTAACTAGGTAAATTAAAAATAGACCAATTAAAAAGAGTGAAATAAAAACTTTTTACCAAAAAATTAAACCGACTCCCAAAAAACACTGCAAAGTGAAAAATAACTTTAATTTCGGAAGTCGGTGCCAAAAACGAAAATCCAAAACTAAAGACACCGACTACCGAAATTAAAGTTATTTTTCACTTTGCAGTGTTTTTTGGGAGTCGGTTTAATTTTTTGGTAAAAAGTTTTTATTAAGTCCGTGTAGTTACCAATGTTGTTGTTACTTGTAATTAACTCATTAATGTTTGTTTCAGGAATATACATTTCTTCATTATTTCTTATTTCCAGTTTGTTTTGGAGATTGTAGTGTGAGTGAAGGAGATGGTTGTCCCCGCGCATCATACATCGCGTCGCTAAGGTGATCGTTCCCGTATGACGTAGTGTCTGTGACGTAATACCAGCTGGACAAAAATGCGCATAGTGCATTCCTCGCAACACGTAGGTATACAACCAAGCGTCCTTGCTATGTAGCTTAATCCATTCATTCATGCAACTTGACACCTCTGTGCGGCAATTTGATGCTCCACGATTGTTTATAATGTCAGCTTCGCATATGTTTGTTGTAGTTTTTATTTCGTATATAGGTAAATCGAACTTGCATAAGAGTTGATATGTATTTGTTTCTATGCATGATAGTATTTGCTGTTCGTTCAAGGGTATCATTAGATCCTTTTTAGGGTTCCGTAGTCAACAAGGAACCCTTATAGTTTCGCCATGTCCGTCTGTCTGTCCGTCTGTCCGCGGTTTAGCTCAAAAACTATTGGTACTAGAAAGTTGTACTTTGGCATGAGTATACAAGTTAATGACGCCGAAAAAGTGGTAAAATAAAATTTTGAAAAAAACAATTATTTAGGGTACCTCCCATACATGTAAAGTGGGATGATAATTATTTTTTTTCGTTCTTCCCATAGTGTGGGATATCGTTGGATAGGTCTTTCAAAAATATTAGGGGTTTGGTAAGACTGCTTTTTGATTAAGTAAACCGTTCGTGACTTATCAAGCTTTAAAGTACCAATTTTCGTTAGAGTCAAGTGTCCCTCCCCCTCTATCAACTAAACGGTTGTAGTTAGAAATTCAAATGTCACGGCAGTAGTACCTATATATAACGAAATTTAAAGGAAAACTATCACACATAAGTGGGCTTTACAAGTTTACGAGTAATAGTCGACCAATTGTATTTGACTCGAAAATTTCGAACAACTCTACAGAAATGTCGATAGATGGCGCTAAGCGCCAGTTGTATCGTGCTAGCTTCTTGTGACGATTGAGTAGTGTAGCTCTGTGTCCGTATTTAAATTCAAAACACCGGCTATGACAAGTTTTATACAAATCTCTAAAAAAAAAAACTTTTCGTGCAAAATTGTCGGATCAGGTGAGGATTTGTATAGGAAGTCAAATTAGTTAGGTAGTCATGTTTGGCTTTTAGTTAGAGCATGGTACGAAATGATCAGTCAGCGAATACGACACGCACTTGGCTGTTATAAAAACTACGGAACCCTACACTGCGCGTGGTCCGACACGCACTTGACCGGTTTTTTTAAGATCACAGCGATGTATTTAGATGAAGGTATTATGTTGATCGTGGAATCTCCCTTTATGTTTCGGATTGGTATAACTTGCGTTAGTTCATATTGATCGTCCGTTATTAAGGAAATTTTCCCTTCAAAAATAAGGAAGTCTTCGATAATTTTCCCGTGAAGTCTTGATAGTTTGTAAAGCGTTCTGATGCATTTGAGGCTATTGGTGCAGGGTAGAGATAATCCTTTTGGCACTTGTCCTGATATAGTATTCAGCTCTCTTTTAAAGGCATCAGGTTTCAATAAATGCGTGTCGACTCGTCCGTTGCGAAGATCTGTAACTAGGTCGATCAGCGTGTCTTGTATTCTTCGTAAGTTGCCAACCATCATGTTCGCGGTAAGTGCAGTCGCGATGATGAACGTTGACTGTTCTTTTTCTGTTTTCAGTTGGTTCACTGAATCTCTTAAGTGTTTGTGGATAAGTATAAATTGTCTGTTCATGACTTGTTCGTTTCTTTTCAACAGGTTGTATTCGCCTTTAATAACCGAAGTCTGGTTTTTGTAAAAATTCAGCAAGTGATCCTCGTTGCCTTGAGGCAATTTTATGTCTTCATTGTATTTTCCGGCGAATTTGTCATCTAAGACACCAAAGAGATAATTAGCAGCGTTACCAATTGCGTTTATGAGGCCCCGCCTGCTGCGTCTTCCATGTTCAGATAGTAGTACCTACAGTATGATAATGTCGCAGCTCATTTAGTTCGTGCTCCAATTGTGTAGATATAGCAAAATAAGCCGTATTTAGTTGACATAGTCCATGTAATTGCTCGACGTATTGATCAACAGCAGATGCACTTTTCCAGTATGTGGACATGTTATATATAGTAAACCACCAGTTTCCATTCGTCTTGTATTATCTGTAAGTCTATGATTTTGTCGAAGTATACAAGACGGGATGGATCGAGAGATGTTACGTTGACCAGTTGCTGTACGGATGGTGTTATGCATGCAATCATGAAAAAAGTAATCCACTAAGGCAGTTCATGTAGACACCTTTTCTTGATATTGTAGGTTTCTGTCTACGCCGACTTGGTCGTAACGGCTCTGTTTGTTCATCAATTGGTTTCTCTTTCATCTTATCTTGTGTATGATCCTTTGTTTCAACGGGAAGTCGGGATAATTTTGTTATAGGCCTTTTCTTTGTTTTGGATTTAGTTTTCACGGTTACGATTCGTACTAAGTCGTCAGCTCCAGGATGTACTTCTATCACTCGTCCCAATAACCATCTGGCACGTGGCACATGCTCTTCCTTGATGAGAACTACATCACCCACTACGATGTTTTGCGTAGGAGTTTGCCATTTTCTCCTTATCTGTAACGTTTGAAGATAATCGTTAGACCATTTCTTCCAGAAACCTTTGTACATGTTTTCTGTTAGACGCCATCGTACCGTTAGGCTGGTGTTGTCAATCTCTGACGTTACAGGAAGAGTGAGAACAGGACCGCCGACTAAAAGTGTCCCGGTGTCAAATAATCGATGTCGTCGGGATCATCTGTTAAGGCAATAAGTGGCCTTGAATTAAGACAGGCTTCTATTTGTACTAGCAAAATTGTAAACTCTTCGTACGTTAGCTTTTGTTCGCCAAGAACGCGTTTGAGATGGTGCTTCATGCTTTTCACTGCAGCTTCCCACATACCCCCAGTTGTTGGCCACGAGGGGGCATTAAAGTGCCATTCAATGCCACACCCTGAAATGTTGCTTACGAGGTCGTCATTCACTATAAGTCGCAGTGCCTCTTGACGTTCCTTTGCTAGTGCTTTTGCTGCGCCGACAAAGTTTGTTCCATTGTCGCTGTAAACATGTTTCGGAGTTCCACGCCGCGCATAATGTCGTTTTAAGGCTGCTAGAAATGTAACAGTGCTGAGATCGAATCGAAGGATGTTGCTCATGATTATGTCAGCATATACTCCGGCATCCAGTAAAAGGTCTATTGGGCATGATAAGTTGAAATGTGGGTCGGCCAGGTTTATGTTGTGTATGTGAGGCCATTCCTGTCTTTCAAACGAGTAATTCGGTAGATTGTTAAGAAGCTTAGGCATAACCAGTGCTTATGTTGTAAACTGGTAATTACCATATAGTGACATGCATTGCAGTTGAATAGTTCCATTGCTGTGACAAGCGAATGTTCCAACTCCGGTCACAGTAGAATTTTGATTGCGCCTTGGAAGGCCAAGTCGTTGAGCTGCAGCCTCAGTAATAAGATTCAGTTGAGAACCTTGGTCCAAAAGACATCGCAATGTTGTATATGTTCCATCAACGCATGGGCGGATCTACCTATGGGCTATTGGGGCTGTAGCCCAGGGCCCCGTGGATACAAGGGGTCCCCAGCCTCCACTGAAAATAATAGGTGATATTTTGAATTAAAACCAAATATTTAAAAAAATCCTATCATAAAGTTGGTAGCCCTGAGATCAATCAACCCATGTGCACGTCTATCGAACTATGTTAGTGTTCAGCAAGAGGACAATGATACTGAGGCGGAAAGAAATTCAGAAAATATTAAGTTTGAGTTTGAGAAATATGTTGACGTGGGCTTGTGGCCAGAATTGCTAAATAAAGATTTTATTAATGACATCCTCTCACATGATATGACTGACTTTCAAAATAAAGATCCGAAAAATATATATTCAGCTTCAATAAAGAAATACAAAGGACACAACAGAACATTTTCAAATAGGTATTTCACTAAGCAAATGAATAATATTATTCAACCAGCGTTGGTACTGTGTTTTGTTTGGCTTACAAACTTTTTTCTAAAACCCCTTCTATACATATAAGAACTTGTTTAGAAAATCACGAAAATTCTATTGAACATAAGAAATCAATGTTAGTGTGGTTGAAACGAAAAGAAAATAGGCATGTTTTAGACAAGCAGCTTCAGGAGCAAATAAGAAAAGAAAGAGAATATTATCACAATGTTCTAAAACGGGTTATGGCACAGGTAATTTTTTTTAGTATAAGAGGCTTAGCATTTAGAGGTTCCAAAGAAGTATTTGGTTCTCCACATAATGGTAATTTTATGGGTGCTCTGGAGCTATTGGTAGAGTTCGATCCATTCATTCGTGAACACATTGAACAGAGAAAGCTGCGCCCAAAACCAATAGTTTCATACTTATCAAAAACAGTGTATGAGGAAATTATTGAGATTATGGGCCCACAGATAATTAAACAAATTATAACTCAAATAAATAACGACGACACAAAGTATTATTCAATTGTGATGGATTCTACCCCAGATCTGGCTCACAATGATCAACTTGCTATTGTATTACGATACTGTTTTCGGGGAAAAGTGTATGAAAGATGTGTATCCTTCATTACAATTTGTAGTCATACTGGTTTACATTTATTTAATATTCTACAAGACTTAGAAACAAATGGACTACTATTGGATAATTGTAGGAGACAATCTTATGACAACGCCGCTGCAACGCTGCTAATATGGCGGGTCACTACAATGGTGTACAAGTACTACTAAAACAAAAAAAGAATCCGCTGATTATGTGCCATGTACTGCGCATTCCCTAAACTTAGTTGGTGAAGAATCTGTTAAGGTTGCAACCGAAAATGTGATTTTTTTTGCAGTAGTGCAAAAAATATACGTTTTCTTTTCTACTTCAACCCATAGGTGGAAACTGTTAAATCGTGGAACAAAACTAAAATTAACTTTAAAAAGTTTAAGCCAGATGGTCTTCTCATTATGATGCTGTCAGAGCTTTAAAAATAATTATGATGACGTTATGAAAATTTTCAAAAGTTTCAGCGAATATGAGGATGAGAAACTTGATTTCCGAAAAGGAGCACGAAATTTAATCAATAAAATGGCGAAACTCGATACTGCAATTTTGATAATTTTTCGGGATTAAATTTTGGAGAGATTTCATTTAGTTAATAAAAAAATACAGAGCCCTGAAATATTAGTGAAGGCAACAAGTTAATTGTATCATTATAAGACTTCGTGAATAATATACGGCACCAATCAGAGCAGAAACTAAAGGAATACGAAGAGAAAGCTAAAAAATTAAGTACAAGTGTGGAAATAGACTACAATGACAAAAACAAGAGACGCATAACTCCAAAATTTTCAGATAAGTCTACAGATAAATTTTCAGTGTACGGCGCAGAAAAAATTAAAAGAGACACGCTAAACGTTGCGTTGGATAAGTTGATTATGGATTTAAATAAAAGGAGCCAAGTATTTTAACTTTGCAAATCACTAGCTGTGAAGCGGGGCGCTCTTTCTCCAGGATGTCATACATAGAAAATAAATATAGGACAACAATGTCAAACCATTGACTTAATAATTTATCAGTTCTTTCCATAAATTCTGATTTAACGAAGGACTTACAATGTGATGAGCAAATAATGGAATTTGCAGCACAAAAATGCAGAAAGATTGCTTTATAATTTATATAACATCACTACGCAAAACCTGTCATTTTTAACCGACTTCTAAAAAAGGAGGAGGTTCTCAATTCGGATGTTTGTATTTTTTTTTATTTTTTATATTTGTCCACGCATAACTTCGTCGCTTGCCAACCGATTTGAAAAATTCTTTTTTTGTTGGAAAGGGTATACTTTCCAAATGGTCCCATGAAAATTTTATCGAAATCGGACGAGCCGTTTCTGAAAAATCAAAAAAAGTCGAAAAAAATAATTTACCTTGATGATCTTTTCGTTTACTCTGCATTGCGTTTTTTGTTCGCGCATAACTCCGTCATTTACGAATCGATTTGGAAAATTCACTGACCCACTAAAAAGCGCGAAAATAAAAACTTTTTTGCAAAAAATAAAACCGACTTCCATATCAAAACACTACAAAGCCAAAAATAATTTTAATTTCGGAAGGCGGTGTGAAAAAAAAAGAAAATACAAAACCAATAACACCGACTACCGAAATTAAAATTATTTTTGGCTTTGTAGTGTTTTGATATGGAAGTCGGTTTTATTTTTTGCAAAATAGTTTTTATTTTTTTTGCAATAATGTTATACAGTTGCTGTTTACATATTTCACAAACACTAATTGATATTAAAAAAATAAAATTATTTTGTCATCCCGTTTTTTCTTTATGTGCATCAGAGCAGATTTTTTTTTTTTTGACAAAATAGCTATTAGTAGAGTATTTAGGCTCTGCGCTGAAACTACTTAGGGGCCCCCAAGTTGCTTCAGCCCAGGGCCCCACAAATTCACGATCCGCCCATGCATCAACGGCTTGTACCTTGACTTGTACTGTAGCCAGTAAAACTTCGTTAAAATCTCCTGAGACGTGGTTAGATTTTCCTTGCGAAGTTGATAAGTTGCTATTATGTAAATTGTTATTAGTGACAGATGTTTGTTCGGTAAAAGTGTCGCGTAGCATGTCGTGCAGCGTCGTGTGATGTGCGTCATTGCACACTCTGCATCTTTTACGTGAATTGCATTTATTTCCATTATGTGAAAACATACAATTCTTGTCAATGTCAATGTCCAACTGTTCCAGTGACCTTATTTTTATGTTCGGGGTCATTTTCTGATATGATTTACTATGTAGTAAAATATGGCTAGCTTTGCAAATAGGACAATTTCTATCGGAACTTGTATGATTCACCTCGGGGGCACGTTTGTATTTGTTGTATGCGTCCCGTTAGAATGTTGAAGTAGCAAATTCTTTCTTTGAAGAAGTAGGTGCATAGGATTGTTTGTTGTTGTTGTTGTTGGTTGGGGGAGTCCTTTTCTTTGTTACAGATTCCAATGCCGTAAACTTGCCTTCTAAATTCAAAGAAAACCGGAAGATCTCGTGGACGTGTTCTGGCTTCCGTTAAAAAAAAACTTTTGAGAATCCAGTTTTCCCGACAGGATATGCACCAGAATAGGGTCCCAAGTGGTTGTATCAATTCCCAAATTGCGCATTGCATGTACACTTTCGAGGCTAGTGTCATGTAATCGTTTCAGTTCGTAGGAGGTTTGCTGTTGAATTCTGCTGTTTCATCAAGGTTTGCATTTGCTTTGTAAATAGCAACTGCAGGTTGTTGTATTGGTGGTTGAGAATCTCCTAGCAAGATTCGTAGTTACTCTCGGATACAGGTAAATGTTGCACCAAACGCTCCACTTCTCCTTTTAACTTACCTTTCAGATGTTGCATTTTCTGCCCCTTTGAAAATGTACGATTGTTATGAATAGCAGTAGTATATAGATCTAAGAATGTAGGCCACTGTGAATAGTTTCCAGAAAAGGTAGGTATTTCTATCTTTGGAGCACTGTCGCGTTGCTGGACAGCGAGGTTGAGTTTGCGATTGAGGTCACGTTTTGTTGAATCGTAAGTTTCCTCATATCCTGAATATTCAAGCTCGTAATTTACATCACTACCGATGAGGATGTTATCGAGTTGCCAGTGGATATCATCGATCATCTGAATTCGAGGGTCTTGAGTTTGTCTTCAATGTCCCATTTTTCGCTGATATTGGCTATATTCAAGTTGCGTATGAAGCGAGAGAAGGCTCTGAAGTTAGTGGCTTGTAGAGTTTTGAGCTCATCAGATTTAGAATAAACTCCAGTGCTCTTGCTAAGCTTACCTGAGCTTCCAGCTGTTTCCTGATCTTGATCACCAGCATATGTCGGCCACGATTGTAACTTCTGTTGTATGTTTATGTATTCAAGTTTAACCTGTTCATATGCTTTACTGCTATACTTAGTATTCATGAGTCTGGGTTTCAGAATACTGCAGTACGCCGTGATTCATCTCAAACTCATTCCAGAGAACTCTGAGATTATCCAATCTAACTTTGATGTATGTTGCGCTCTTGCGGTCAGGACCATCTTTTGCAAAATTGATACCAATCTTCCTGATACCTTCAGTAATGATCTGCTGCCGTTTGAGAAGTTCTTGTTGTTATAGAAATGTTACGGAACACTAACTCTGTTAACTTCAAATAGCTTCCGGATCACTGACTTGTTTTTTGGTTTTGGTTGTTTCTTGTTATGATGTCACTACGCGTGATATGTGCGCCTTCTCAATTTGTCCGGGGCGATCCGTTTGTGGAAGACGGGCCAAACTGATTCGCTATCGCAAATAGAGACTTCACGTACCTGACCGTACGTTGTCATCGAAGACGGGATGTTCACAGAAAATAAAATAACTGGGTTTGTATCCGTTTTCGAAGAGAATGTTTAATGTTGTGTTTTACAATTAAATGAAAGCAACTACATATAAATAGAATTACAGTATGTAAGTAGGTTGCGCAGTAAAGGCACGATCGCCTATTCAGCTAAATGTCAAGACACGTACGTCGAACGTACGTCGTTAGAACCTGTCACTGGCGAGGCATCGCGTTCTACGTACGTCGGTGGTTGCAAGGTTAAAACTACAACAGAATTATTCTGATACTAGCTTTTGCCCGCGACTTCGTCCGCGTGGAATACTTTGGGCTAACGTTAAATTTAACCCCGATTTTGAAGCATTCTTCATTGGCGCTCCGCTCCTATTGGCCTTAGCGTAATGATATATAGCCTATAGCCTTTCTCTATAAATTGACTATTTAATTAAAAAATATTTTTTCAATTCGAACCAGTAGTTCCTGAGATTATCGCGTTCAAACAAACAAACAAACTCTTCAGCCTTATATTATTAGTATAGATAGCTGTTGCCCGCGACTTCGTCTGCGTTTCCGTCGATTTTCGTAAAAAAAAAAGTAGCCTATGTCCTTCCTCACGGTTCAGTGATTTTGATGTAACAGACAGATTAACTTTCGTAATTTAGTAGGGAAATATAATATGTCAATCTATAACACTGTTGAAAAATATCGCAATACGGAACCTCACAATATTATTGTTAATAGCTGTGCCCGCGACTCCGTCAGCGTGTAACTCCTTGTGTGTTATTAAGTTAATGTATTGGTAATATTGTTTAGATCACGTTCACATGAGGCTTAAGTACCTATATAACGAAATTTTATACCTTCGGCCGCGAGATGCGTCGAGCGCGGCGACCGATTCTCAAAAATAATCCTTATAGCAACGCGCGATGGCTTATTATTAGCGTATTTCATGTATAACTTTGGTGTTTCTATACCGATTTATATGATTCTTTTTTATGGAATAGTTAATAATGTTAACTTTTTCAATTAGGGGTGACTGAGAGTGTTATAAACGTAAGAGTAGACAAATATTATAATCAGAAAGCTTCGAACTGCTAAGCTATCGGGAGTTACACGTGTTATTGTGAGTCAACCATAAAAGATAGACATATGCTGTCGTGGGATATTTTTTATATAATTTTAAGGAGAACATTTCCGTCATGAAATGATTTCTGTGTAGCTTTAACCATTAAGGTTGCACACGCGACGGAAGCTTAAAAATGGAGTAACTTCTCCCGTTTTCCCAACATTTCCCTTCACTGCTCTGCTCCTATTGATTGTAGCGTGATGAAAGTATACTATAACCAGCTCAGGAGTATGAAAAATAATTGTACCAAGTTTCGTTAAAATCCGTCGAGTAGTTTTTGTTTCTATAACGGTTATACAGACAGACAGACAAAAATTTTACTGATTGCATTTTTGGCATCAGTATCGATCCCTAATCACCCCCAGATAGTTATTTTGGAAATATATTTCATGTACAGAATTGACCTCTCTACAGATTTATTATAAGTATAGATTTGACGACTAAATCTATGTGCGTGTGCATAGAGTGACCCCACTGGTATTTCGTGTGAGGACTGAGGACACAACGCTCTGCGTATACAGTATAATAATGCGTTCAGGTGTGTACCGCGCTACTGCAGTGCTTCAGGCATGTTCGCCAAAGCGGGAAAAGAGGACTTTTGCGATTATCTTCGATAGCAGACAGATAGGACAGCCCTTTACTGAGACGGGTACCTACGCCAATGTGGCGTAGGTATTAAGCAACGAATTAGGAATGATACCTAATTCGTTGGTATTAAGTATTTTATTTTGTTTTTGGTAGATGTACTAACAAATGGACCTAGTCTGAAATAAGAGATTATTTAAATATACGGGTGTTCTTTTTAATATATTTGTATACAAATTCCCAGGTTTGTTCTTCAATTACTAGTAAATTCTAAGATTTTTATTTTTCGAAATACCGGGTCCCTCTGTGTACCTACACGCACATAGATTTATAGATCTGTACCGGTATAGATAGGAATACATGATTTTCATCAATGTGTATGATTAGATTGCAGATCCATGACCGTGGTGAAGCTAGGAAGTGGCACACAAGAAAGAGCTAACTTTGTTGACATGTTTATGCAGTAGCAGTGCATTATATTTTAACTTAGTTTAAATGAAATAAAATATTTTTTGTTCAAATTTTGCGTTCCTAGGAAATTTACTTTTTATCTTAAGACCTGTGTCCGGCGAATGTGGGCCGCCAAAACTCCGCAATGACGTCCGGAACATCCCTGGTATGCCCACATGCCAACCCAACGGTTACTCTCCTTAAGTTACACATGAGTAGGTACACCACTGAAAATCACGATTTGATAGGATATTATACAGTTACTATCAAAAAACGACATGTAATTGTTCACTTACCTATTAGTTTCTCTAGCTACATGTGGGTAGTTAGAGAAAAGTATATTCTAACTGCGACAAGCAATTTATGTATGAGTACCTACCTATTGTCTGTATAACAGTATTAATATATTAAGTTTAACTTGTATTTCTCATAATAAGTGAATTGTTTTCTTTTAAGAAATAAATGTCTTAAACCGTATTATTACGTAACTCAGACTAAGACCGTTAGACATATAAGTAGGATGATCTGCTACGTGTAAAAAGAACGAAAATACGAGACACAGATAATGATTTCATTTCATATAATATTTACAGAGAAGTTATTATGGTTTGCGACTTCGTTCTCATTAATTTTCAAAGAAACTTTTATTAGCCACTTAAGGATGATCGATAATTTGATTTACAAAATGCAGCCTATGATTGACCCCAGATCTTCAACTGTCTATGCCAAAATTCGTCTAAATCAGATAAGCCGTGAACGCGTAAAGGACTTTTGCGTTTATAATACTAGCTTCTGCCCGCGACTTCGTTCGCGTGAAAGGGATGTCCGGGATAAAGAGTCCTATGTGGTTTTCCAGGATGTCAACTATCTACTTACAAAATTTAATTAAGATCCAGTCATTAGTTTCATCGTGAAAGAGTAAGAAACATCAATCGCCACAAACTTTCGCATTTATAATACTAACTAGCGACTTCTTTCGCGTTTATAATATTAGTGAGATTGGTATGGATGTTAGATACGAAAAACTTGGAATGGGATGTCAAATACGACAAATTTATTCAAATAATATTTTACAGTAGTCATGTCGGTACTAAAGATAGAAATTCTTAAAATTAATCAACACAATGAAAAATTGGAATATAAGCTACAGTACATAGCGTGGTTGAGAAACAAAGTATTATGAATATTAATTGAATCTGTTAAAGTAAAAGCAACGAATGCTTATAATCTCTAATTTACCAATTAAACTAAAGTTAGGATATTGCATGATAGGTTTGTTTTTAAACAAATATGTTGAATTAGCCTATTTGCTTTATTTTAGTCTCTTCCGTTTATCTGACGGAAGGAATCAGCAATATCCATACCTAATTAGTTTTAGGTGTTGCGACATAGAATTGGAAAGTATATAAAATTTAAAGAACATTAAATTAAACCTAATAAGTAAACTAATTCAGAAAATAATCCAAACTTAATTTGGGTGGTGAAATTAATAAAATTAGCTTCAAATCAAATTATTCTACTGTGTGTGGTCATACTTAAAAAAAAACATTAATTTTACTGTTTTTATAAGTCCATATTCTTCTGTTTTTAGTATTGATTAGTGATACAAATGCGTTATTAAATAATTTTTATATAAAAGATAACATCAACTAATATTATTAATCTATCTTTGCAAATACATACAACATTTCCTTTAAGGCGGAATGACGGTGACATTAGGCACGGTAGGTAATTTTTTTAAACATATAAAACGCCCGCATTTAAACACTACAGGTTTAGGTGTGCCTTTGAATATGTATAAGGTATGCTTGATGGATTGTCCAAACGTCACATGGAGTATGTTTTCTAAAGGCAATTAGAATTAACTGTCGATTCAAGCACGCCAAAGTGCTCATAACTTTTTATGTACAGTGGTACCCAATTGATAAGGCGCGTCGTGAATCTTCGTTCGCACAGACAAGAAAGTATGGCCCCGAATATTAACGAAAGAATGCTTAAAACTTACAATCAACCTTAGATCACTACTATAAGGTTCATAATACACTGCAGCTGTTAGTTCCGCCTCACTCACGCGTCACGCGTCGCGCTAATATAGAGGAGCTGCCGACCAATAGCGGTAAAGGAAACGAAGCGCGGTGTGAACATTCATGTTCTGCGCAGGTACATCGGTAAGCCATATCAGTTGGGTACTACTGTATTTTACTTCAGTCCACTTCTAGAAATATCTTTATTGTAAGACGGCCTTGGTCCATACAAAGTCCTAAGCATGAGTGGCGCTATCTTCAACAAAGTCTCTGGCTTCCTCTTGAGTGACACACTCGACGTGGGACACTTTGTTTCTGAACTTAACGCCGTAGAATTTGTGGGCGTGTTCTAGCAGTTCTGGCCTGAAGGTCGTGGTGATGAACTGCGCAGAGGTTGACAACTCGTGGATCATGTTAGCGATCGCTTTACGATGCTGCGCGTCCAAGGCCTGTGAAAATAATAGTGCATGAGAAGGAAGTTATAACTAACTGTATGAGTAAGGCAGTGTATTGCTTGCAGAGTGAAATGAATTAATTTTAAAATATTTTCTTCAAGCCAATATACAAAGGTGTCGAGGAAAGAACAGGAATACAATAATAATATTATATCTTTACGTTGGTTGGTAGGGTGAATATATCTGTAACTAGCTTCTAACCGCTAGTTTGTTCGCGTGGGAAGGTTTTATCGCGTAAATCTCGATCCCTTGGGAATTCTGGGATAAAAAGTAGCCTATGTGCTACTTCAGGATGACAACTATCTACAAAGGTGAATGCCAAGTTTCGGCTAGAATAATGTAACGTCCGACCGACTTTCTAAATTAATGATAATTCATTATATAAAACTGTAAGAATTATACAGTATAAATAAAATCTGTAGAAGTACAACGTTTAAAAGTCATTTTAAATAGTTATTCAATTTATCAACACGTTTTCTGTGTACAATTTCAATTAGAAATGTTGCCAATATCAAAATAAAATAATATCGATACGAAATTGCACTTGCAAATCGATTACATTAATATCTTGTGAACATATGTAAGTGAATTTATTAGTTACTAAAGTCATAACTCGTAATTCTTATAATAATTAATAATGTTTAGTTATATTTTTTAATATCCTATAAGTAATTCAATTCAATTATCGATACAGTTTAGAATAGTTATTTAGTGCTGGTAACACTTAATTTTGTAGATGTCACTGATAATTGTCAAAAGTTTTACTTCTCCCGCTGTTTATGACGAGCGACGAAGTGTTTTATGTGTTTTTTGAGTTTTGTGTTGTTTATTGCTTTGTTACCGGACTCCGATTTCTGTATTACTAACGACTACCTTGGCTGTTGAAAACGAATTCAATAGTCACCTATACTAATATTATAAAGCGGAAAAGTTTGTTTGTTTGCTTGAACGCGCTAATCTTCGAAAGTACTGGGTGGATTTGGATGAAATTTGGTATGGAAGTAACTTGAAGCTTGAGGAAGGTTATAGACTACTTTTTACGCGACTGCAAAAAAGGAGAGTTATGTTTTTACCGTAATAGAATCCACGGGAGCGAAGCCCCGCGTGAGTAGTAGTAATTATATAATTTGACTGTATAGTTAGTTTTCTATAAGAAGTACACCAAAAAAAGTTATAGTTCTTTGAAGTTGACCACTTAATACTTCTAATTTTAACGATAACATGAAATAAACTATAAAATTATTGAATCAAGCTTCCAAGCTACTTCCATACCAAATTGCATCCAAATCCACCCAGTACTTTCGAAGATTAGCGCGTTCAAGCAAACAAACAAACAAACAAACTTTTCCGCTTTATAATATTAGTATAGATTTTCCTTTATTATGATATGTAGTTCATCTTTGTCGGTTCTGGCCGAGTCTTGAAGCAAGCCTTCATTCAAATCCGTTCATACGTTCTCATACATCCAGCCTCATAAACTTTCTCATTTATAACATTAGTTAGACGTAAGATGGGCAGTGGTGACTAGTGGGATTTACGATGGGTTCGATACCAGACAGGAAGATTACTTCGTAACTCTAAAACGGTAAAGGAAAACATCGTGAGGAAACTGGCATGGCCAAGGAAAATTCAAAGAGATGTGACATCTATCAGATCGGTACTGACTCCGCGTGTTGGATTACGGCCCCTTCCCTCTCATAGAGCTATGTTGATATTCGCAGGCTTGCTTCGGTATATTCGAGTGGGAGATTTTGATTGCCATTCGTTAGGTTATTACACGGCCCTGATCTCCCGAGAAATTCCTTGTTCTTTTATCTATATTCTTATGCCTTTCCTGGTCCACCGGATTGAACACTAACAGGGAACAGAGTTCACATCTCTCTTGTAATTATTTGGTTGGCATAAACGAGAGTATGAGCAACACTTTTACAGTAAGCAGATGCCATATTTCGAGATACTTAGTTATAGCGCGTCCAGCGCTTTTTTCACGATCGATTTTGGAGGTCAAAAATAGTTTTGAATATACTATCTCTGATTTTATAGTCGTCTACTTTAGCAATCATCAGGCAATTATGATCATATAAGCTATGTAAAAGAAGCCTTCGTGTGGGACTTAAAACGCATCCTAGCCTTGAGGGACTCGTGCATTTCTTGTACACTACACCTTTCAGTTATAGTTATATCTAGTTGCCTAACGAGAGCCTCCTGAGATGTTGGTCGAAACTCTAGGCTATTATGCCATTGGCAGTGACGACTATCGGGACAACGATCTAATCATTCTATCTCAGACTATTATTATTATTACAACGTTCCCACTGCTCCTCTTTACGAGACATAATGGGCTGTATTCAACCACGCAAGCCCAATACGGGTTGGTGTATGTCGCATGTCTTCGGATTATACGGTCCTAAGACATGCCGGTGTCCTTAAGATATTTTCCTTCACCGTTTTGAGTGCAGTGGTGATGATAAAAATGACACTAAGTAATTTGCTTACCTGGATCCGACCATACAATCTATATCCTAACCTTAACTAACTAAGGGCCGGTTTCACCACCTGTTATTAAAGTCCCGAATAGCCTATTTGTCAAATAAGAACTCATACAACAACTGTCAAAAAAACTGAAAATTTAATTGACGAATAAGCTAACCGGAGTTGGTGAAATCGGCACTAAGCCTTCTATGTATGTAACTCATAAGTCATGACTGTAACCAATTTAATTAAAGCTCGTAGTCCTTCCAAAGGTTGTCTGGAAGATATCGCTCTCAGCGATAAGACCGCCATTGTAAAATGTAACCAATTTTTTTTACAATATTGATATTTAAGTGTGATTCAATTATTGGTGTACAATAAAGTATATTCTATCTCATAGCTCTTGTTGTTATTAGATAGATAGATAAAACTTTTATTGGACAACAGAAGACACAACACACAAAAATACATTAACATATAATACATATATTACAAAAAAAAGAACAGAGCAAACATATATACCATCAAAAATAATATTAAATTTAAAAAAAGAAAAAGAAAACAAATCAAAATTGTGATGACAGTGTTTTTTTGTTGATGAAGTACATCTAAGTGCTACTAACCTGATCAATTTCGTCAAACAAGTAGAAGGGCGCGGGGTCGCACTTCTGTATGGCGAAGATGAGCGCAAGAGCCACGAGAGACTTCTGACCTCCGGACAACTGGTTCATCTCCCGCATGTCTCCCTCGCCACCAGTGAACGATACCTTGATTCCGACACCCGTGAATGGATCTGCTTTTGAACGCTGAAAATAACATAGAAATATGTTAGTTTGATTCTGGCCGACTTATTGGTTGCAAAATTGTCAAGCGTTATTATGAAGGCCTTAGCTAAATAATTCTCTGTATCAGAATTGATACTTATAAAAAACATTGGTGATGAAAAAAATAAATTGTTACATTTTTTTGCCGTAACCATTTCTTAATTATTGTTCTATGAAAGATTGCTATATTAGTAAAGCGAATAACCTTAGCTTTGTACATATAATGTGTACACATACTAATAAGCTTCAAAAGCACACATACAACTTCTTAGGTAATGTCGCACGTATTCAACGTGTAATTTAAAGGGTATATACGGGTGTGATACATACGAAGTGCATGGCTACTTTGGATGATAACAAACGATATTTTTTGCAAAAAAGTTTTTTGTAATCCTAAGTCTACGTGTGTAGAACTTATTACAAATTCCAATACACTGATACCAGAAACCGAAATTTTCAAATTAAGAAGAACGAAAAGAATTATCGTGTTTTTGGCAAGTGACGTGGAAAGTTATTGACCCTCGTAGTGCTGTGACGCGTTTGTTATGATTGGTATTCAAGAAATATATGAAACCAATAATTTGGTATCAATTCTTTGAGTCAGTTATTTTGTGCTGAAACTGTGTATAGAGACTCCATACCAGATGTTGTCTTCAGCCCTTTTGAATAGATATGGGGTTTCCTTTACACGTTGTATAATTCAGAAATATTCGTTGGGCTTTATATCACCTGTGCTTATTTAATAATTATTATAAACTAACTTTTTTAACTATTACATGTTTTCATATGTTTAAAAAGATTACCTCCATATGTTCTTATTCAAAGTTGTAACTGCTTAATTAGTCGTAACCCTACTATTTAATTTCAATCACTTTGATATTAAGCATAGAAATATGAATAAAGAAATGAAAAATAAATTTCACGTTCACTGCTTAAAACAAATGTGGCATGTTTTTATAATGCTATAGAACAACGATTCAACACTTATTTCTTCACCACATTTGGTTGACTGGTAGAGAATATCGAAGGCATTAAGTCCGCCTTTGTTAAATTGTATGCTATACAAAGATTTGTATAGCATACAATTTAATAAAATAAACAAAATGCATTGCACAGAGATTTTTGTTGCGAACTGAGACTTGGTCCCATACTAAGTTGTTGATAATTTTATTACACTCTGTATATATGAATCAATTGCCGTGAGATAGTTTCGCCTGACTTCAAAAAGGGTTCAAAAGATTTGAAAACATTTTTTTTTTGTTTTATCTTCATTCTGGGTATATTTAGGTAAAAATTTGATAGTAATCCAGTTGTTCATACTTAGTACTCCGAGTCATAAAGTTCAGTATAAAGTTAAATATTTATTTGTAAAAGCGCGGACCACTTGTACTAAACCTCATGCAGACGTGTTTCCATCGCAAGGCCAAAGCTGAAATGTTTAACATACACCACAATTTTTACCACAACAGCACTGCTTATCATTAAAACAGATTCACCCTCCAATGAGTTTTATTGTGATTCATATAACAAGATAGATTACCCTTTGTCATTTTCCAAGCTCCAATCTATTCCTATTCCAATATATCAAAATTTTGTTTTTTTTTAGGTATAAAAACGGAACAGACAGGACGAAAGACAGCGAGAGTAACTTATGCATTTATAGTAATAAATAAATAAATAATAAATCTTTATTCACGTTTCATACATTGTTTTCATGTAATAATTGAGGCAGTCCCAGTAAGTTACGAGAGTACTTGTGTTGGGACTGTCTCGCATCTTTCCGTAATAGTATATCTAGGTTAACAATGGTGAGACCAATATAAGTATGCTAGTAAAGAATTTTAAACAAAATTAAACAAAGGAAAAGACATAAAATAACAGATAAAATTTAAATAAGTAGCTCAGTTGGAATTTTATGTGAGTGTGTAGTGTGTGTGTGTGTGTATATGTGTGTGTTTTTGTGTGTGGTATTGTGGTCGAGTTTGTTGACATGTTTGTGTGAGTAATAGTACTAAATATCCAAGGTACCTAATCAATACAGAGTTGATACGACAGAGGGGCATTAAATGACACTACGTATACTATACGTGTTTAGTGTTAATTCGATACAGTAAAAAAATAAAAAAGCCAAATTTTTTTTTTCAAACAAACTAATTAGCTTACTTACAAGTCAGAGTAAAACGCAACCTTCCTGTGTAAATAAATGTGACTGACCTTAAATACCTAGGTAACAAAGTGGCAACGTAGCGCGGCGTGTGTTATCTCTTGTCTTGGTCAGATTTATCGCTTTAAGGTGCATCTCATCAAAATCTTCTCTATTTAATTGATTTTTGGTACAGAGCTTGAAAATGGTACCTAGCATACGCAGTTTAAAGGAAAGCCCCTCGGTCGTATCAACTCTGTATCAAAATTTGTTCTTTTTAGGTAATAACGCAACAGATAGTATGAAAGACAGCTATAATTAGTAAATTACTTATGTATTTACAATAATAGAACGAAATAAAATTATTTTACTTACATCGGCAGCCGGTTCCTGGCCATCATCGTCTTTGATCCTCATGATGAGACTGCCTCTGCCTTGCGGCACGAGTTTCTTGAACACCTCTGTAAAGTTCTTGCATACTTGTTTGAAAGTAAACTGTATGGCTTCTAGCTTTCTGTGTTCCAATGTTTCGATGAGCTCGCGGATCTTCTCACCACTGTAGATTAAATAAAAAGTATAAATGAATATATCATACTAGCTTCTGCACGCGACTTCGTTCGCGTGTAAATCCCAAACCCGTGGGAATTCCGGTGGGCTATGTTTACAGGATGTCAACTATCTACTTACCAATTTTCATTCAGATCCGTTCAGTAGTTTTTACGTGAAAGAGTAACAAACATCTATACATCTATCCTCACAAACTTTCGCATTTACAATATTAGTAAGAACAGCACGTTAGTCAATCTACCTCTCAATTTTTTTTCGAGGTGAAATCATAATGGATATTCTCCGACCTGGGGCGGAGCAAAGGGGTATATCAGATTAATACTAATTCAGCCTGTTACGTTCCCATTGGTGGGAAACAGGCCTCATCTTTATGAGAGGGATGGGCCATAATGCTCCACACCGATACACAGTGGGTTGGACATAAAAATCGGTTCCTTCACGATGTTTTCTATCATCGAATTGAGAACAGTAGTGATAATATAAATTACACCAAGTAATGTGCCTGACAAGGTTCAAACCTACGACATAAACGCAAGTCGGGCCTGCAACCACTGGACCACCACTGTTCTTACACTAAACTACATTATAAATATAATCGCTACATCAATTAACATAATCATACACTTGTATCATCACACACACACACACACACACAACATTCTCACATACGTTTACAGAAAGATACTTTGTTATATGTATTTATTTCATGGTGCAATGTTTATTTTAAATATAGGCAGCGTTCGCGAGAATCGTTAACGTACGGCAGTTTTTTCGACGCCTTACTCCACAATTTTCACTACCACGAAAAATCCTATCTATTTTCCGGGATAAAATATAGCCTATACGGATTCGGAAGAATCCCTCTAAGTAATGGTAAAAGAAATTTTGAAATCGGTCCAGTAGTTTTTGAGCCTATTCAATACAAACATACAAAAATACAAAGGTTTCCTCTTTATAATATTATAAGATAACTTTTGTGTATATAAAAACTTTTTACCAAAAAATTAAACCGACTCCCAAAAACACTGCAAAGTGAAAAATAACTTTAATTTCGGTAGTCGGTGTCTTTAGTTTTGTATTTTCGTTTTTGGCACCGACTTCCGAAATTAAAGTTATTTTTCACTTGGCAGTGTTTTTTTGAAACATGCTATATGCTATACATAAAATACAGGATGACTTTGAATAAATGCGACAAAAAGAAATGGGAGCTTCAGTTACAGTAACATATTAATTATAAACTGTTTTTTTTCTACAATCTAAATCGTTAAAAAAAAACGTGATTATCGTTTTAAAATGGTCCATTGATGTTATTATCTTTATTTAAGTAGGAATTATCGGTATTCGAACAAAATAATTAATAGGCCAAATAAATAAGAAAAATTAAAGTATCAAAAAATCTCGTCCGACTCATCGCAGTGCTCAATAATAATCGTGGAGTACTCATGTTATTAAACGTTGCCGTTCATAGCGGTCATTCACCTAATTTTGCCTATTTTCTAGTGTAAGTATCGCGCGACGTTGCCAAACCTCGCATAATCGCCAGCGCATCCCTTCCCGGCGACCACCCTGCCGCAGGGTGGGCGGCAGGGTGGTCGCCTTGGCTTCGTTCATTAGTCGACCTAAAACGTTTGTAGGTCACGGTCGCGCGCGCATTCCGCAAATCCTACTTTACGTATTGCGAATAATTTGTATTGTCTTGTGTTTGTGTCATAACAATCCCTAGGACGAGACGAAATAGTCGTGAACCGTTAACAAACGTACAGTATCTCGATATTGTCGTGTGGTACAACACCGTAAGAAATCTACGTGAAACGCAGTGAAGATTTCGGCTAAAATATCCCTCTTTGATCACATCATCACTTACCATGTAGAATTCTAAGAATAATTCGCATTCGAAACTGTAAAATCACAAACTTTTGTATTAATAAAACTTAAGGACAATTTGCGGCGCCGCCGTGCTCAATTGTGTTTACAAAACGAAGGTGGACATTTTGAACAATTAATAAAATACACGTAAGTGTACCGATTTCATTTATTGTAAATACTTAATAATTATTGTAAATACTGCGATTCCAACTTTTTAAATACGGCTAAAATACAATAATTTGTTGTTGTAACAAAAATTATTCAGGTTATACCTTACACTAAAACATTGTTTTACTATTTTACTTTTAATGTATTTTTGATAGTCCTAAGCCGAGAAAAGTATAAAGGGAAATTTGGTTTCACAAAATTTTTATTAATTGCGCGCGCGAAAGCGGTGCGCGTGCGGCCGGGCGGACCCTGGCAATCTACCTATCCTTGTCCCAACATAGGTACCTGGGGTTGGAATCAAGTCTACCTGGATGCAGCCACCAGCCAGCAATCTAGTACATAAAGCCTTTAGCCAAGACTGGTATAAGATTTGATGGATTCTAAAAACGATTTAGTTACATATAAAACTACAACCAGTTTGATATCATTTCCGAGGTACGGAGGAATCTCGGTGTGTAATCATTTTTCAGTTGTCTCATATGTTTAGAGACTATTAATAAAAAATGCTATCACGCTTTCTTTGTATGTATAGGCATCGGAGCTGGAATCATGTTCTTACAAGGACTTAAACATGATTCCAGCTGTGAGCAGTTGAAGTCTGTTGGCGTTAAAACACCGCCTTGATAACTAACCCTATATTAATAAACGCTACTTAAGAGTTTATGCATAAAAAGCGTAACCGAACCAATACCCATTATCAGAGCTTCTCTTGAAAATAAACCAAGGCAATGGCGACTGCTAATGAGAGTATCATATATTGTGTTAGTATTTGTAGTAATTTGACTGGTACAACACTTCAATTCCGTAGATAAGCACGTACTAGCATTTTATGGTATGATCACACTGACGCGTTAAACATTTGTCGGCGATGGCTCACTTGTTGAACTCCGTAAAGCGCGAAAAGCGTGATCACTAACAGACTGACAGTAGTTACTTTCAATTAATTGAAGCATATGCAAGTACTAGCTGGCGCGTTGGGCCTCGCTCTCGGGGACTTTATCACGATAAAAACACAACCCTCATTCTTTAGCAGTCGGGTAACCTTCTAAAACCTCTATCAGTCTATATACCTTCATCAAGCTTCAAGCTACTTCCATATCAAAGAACAAAGACAGATCCTGGCCTACACAACTTTTAAATTGAAAATGGCACGGCCATTTATCTTTAACTAGTACTCACGCGGGGCTTCGCTCCCGTGGATTCTATCACGGTAAAAACATAACTCTCCTTTTTTGCAGTCGCGTAAAAAGTAGCCTATAACCTTCCTCAAGCTTCAAGCTACTTCCATACCAAATTGCATCCAAATCCACCCAGTACTTTCGAAGATTAGCGCGTTCAAGCAAACAAACTAACAAACTTTTCCGCTTTATAATATTAGTATAGATAGTATAGATGTATAAGAATCTATACAAAAAAAATCGAAACTATAAAGTTATATTTAATTTCTTTCGAGAACTTCTCCATTAGAATTGATTTATTAATAAACAAAAAGCTAATCGGAAATTGTCAAAAATAAGTTGAGTTTTCAGTATGCTGCAATTAAACTTATTAATCAGTTTTTTATTTCACATCCTTCATTGTTTTCTGCATTCTTTTATCATACTAAAAATAGTAACAATATGTGGTGAACAATAATCGCATTTGATCACATAAAAAATCTGAAATAATATTTTAATTATTGAGAATAAAATCTATTCTATTTTTATACATGGCAAGTAAAGGCGATGTCGACTATTCTACCAAATAAAAACTCGAACAAGTGTCAAAAGTGACACAAAAGGAATTGATTGACATTACAAACACAAACAGTTGTTGTTGTCGGTGACTTTGCGAAGTGCATGCGTTTACGTTTCCTTCTCTGTTTTTTTGAGACTCTTGCTTTTCGAAGTGTTGAAGTACATCCATTATTCAACATTGCACTAATTGTGGATTGAATGTTTTCCGAATGCGGAGGTATTCAGTAGAATGCGAAGAAGTTCGTTCATTGTTACAGCAGTGGACCTCTATTCCCGAAGTAAAGTACTTTTATTTAATTAGACAGAAGTAATTACTTTAGTGCTAAATGTTAGCGTGTACAGATATGTATAGAGATCGTCAAATTGTAATAACCTTCCATATTTGTATTTATGCTAGTATTTTTTTGTTAGAAGTTCTATACAATATTTAATGGTGTTAAGAAACAGTTCTTAGTATTGAACTACACACAATAAAATTATTTTCATCGCTGGCCGTGAGAATTTTATATTAAGCCAAAGTTACTATGGACACTTGGCATTGCTCTTTAATACGTATCCACCCAGTACTTTCGAAGATTAGTGCGTTTAAAGAAGCAAAATTTTCCGCTTTATAATATCATAGGATAGATTAGTTTCAGTTGAATCGATAAAATTATCGAACCAGTTAAAAAAAGGGATTATTAAAAATTGCAAACCAACACATTTGATACATGTATATTAAGATATTATGATTCAATATTGCTATTAACCTTTTGAACGCCACGGTCCGATATAGCTGACAAATGAAAACGTGCCAAACACGCCATCGTCATCTACAGCCGACAAGAAAACGACATTTTTTAAGTACAAAATAAATATAGTAAATTAATATATATTCATTATTTACATTTCACTAGATAAAACAATCAAAAATTGCTAATTGAAATCCGTAAAAAAGTATTCTTCCTCACGCCACAGTCGTTAAGACACGATAGCTAGTCAAATTTATGAAATATTTTATTAAAAGTAACTTACTATTACTTCGACAATTATTTTTTAATGACAACTATTCGTTTCTGAATATTCCTAATGTATAATATTTGTAAAATTGTGGAAAAAGGCCATAATTGATATCCATAGATCGATAGTTTACTGTCCACTCTCGCGCATCCCTACGCAAAAGCGCATAAACAGTAACCTGTACGCCACAGTCGGGAATAGACGTCAAGCGGTGACGTCATTAGCGCTACGGGAGACTGCTAGTGATTTCCTACATTTATTATTATGATCGGTGGTAATATTTGTAACGGCATTATTATTGTGCGAATGTATAATAAAAATGGCTGGCAGTCAAATGACCACTGAAGAACTCCATCTATCAACGGAGCATGTGGAATGCAAATGATTTAAGGTGTGACGTCTCCAATTTACCTCCGTTGGATTTTAACCAACCAAGACCTAGCGACCCACGAAATGCTGCGTTGGCAAGACTGATCGCTTTTGAATTGGATCGAGTGCCAGAAGAAAAACGTTCAGTAACTTATGTAAATATACTGAACGTTATTAGAAAAGTACGACAGCAAAAGGACTTGGATGACATAAGTTTGCCAAGTTACGATGACTCGGAGTAATATTTACAAGTAAATTGATTAAATTGTTTTAAATACTATATGATTATTATTTATTATGTCCCACAATATGCGAGAAAGTTATCAAAAGTCGTGCCAGCCACGCCAGAGTCGGGTCTTCCCGACAGCGGATGACGTCATGAACGAGATTAGTGATGTACCTTATTATTATTTGATTTAGTAGTTTGTTGTTCTAATGTCTGCTTTTAGGTTGTTTAGAACTTTGTAACCGGTGTTTAATGATAGTAAATTGGGTCAAATTAAATAAAAGAATAATGCGACGAGTAATGTTTTATTTAAAAAATATGGAACGAAAAGCAATGATTAATTGGTTATCGATAAGTTATCGATAAGATGTTGGAATCCCTATTTTGTAGGTTTTTGCGCTGAATTTGTGGCTTGGCGTAGCAGTGGCGCCGATGCGTTTACGCTCTGGCGTTCAAAAGGTTAATTTTACACGTGTAGGTACTTTAGTTAGTCATGCTATTTTTAAATTAAAAGGTAAATGAAAAAGGTAAGTTTACAGATCACTTATTTGTACCGTGCACCAAGTGCTCGTACATAATATCAAAATTAATATTTATTTCATAATATTAATTTTAATGAATATTTTAAATCGATGCGGTCAAAATGTACAAAACAGTCATTTTACAATTTTGTTGTATTTATTTATTTAATTACAACGGTTATGTTTACAACCAATGACAGTAACTAAAATTAAAAGAGACAATTATAACACATTCTAAAATATACAAAATAAACAAAGTAAAAAGTAGGTTAACGTTTTAACAACACTTTCATGAATTTTTCTCACAGTACATCTGACATACCAATAAAATCTTCATCCATCCATCCGCAAACAGATCGCTTGTTGGATTAGAATCCAAGAGATCATTAAGCGCGGCCAGAGTGCGAGGAATTGGCGATTTAGCACGTGCAACAGTACGACAAGGAGGCACGGCAAACAGCCTGTGCTTTTTGCCCCGGCAGTAATTGTCTGGGACAAAGAAGCGCGCCAGCACATGTAACACATCAGGAGCGTCAATAATGCCACGGAGCATCTTACAGGCTACTGTGAGCTGATCTCGAGCTCGCCTTACCTCTAGGGAGTTGTATCCGAGGCAACCCAGTAAGAACTTTGTCGGATAGAGGTAAGGATAGTAGCCATGTTTCTGCTTATATAGGTACCTAAGGAAAGCTTTTTAACCTTTTCTAATAAAAGTGCGTAGGTACTTTCATGTGGATTCCACACGCAAGAGCTGGTTTCCAGCTTAGTACGTACGAGCGCATTAAATATTATTTTTACGGCATGAGCGGTGCGAAAATCGCGGCAATTACGGAGAACAAAACCTAACCTTTGGTAGGATTGTTTAGCTACCATGGCCATATGGTCGTGGAAGGTGAGCTTTCGGTCGAATGTGACTCCCAGGTCTTTGCGTCATGCGACCGAATGTCATAGCGAAGCATTTGGACGAATTAAATTCCATCTTGTTGTCTACACTCCACTTGTATATGGCGTCTATATCTTGCTGCAGTGCCAAACTGTCACGCTCGGAGTTTATTTCCAGGTACAGTTTCAAGTCGTCAGCATACAAGAGACATCTAGCGTGAAGCAGAACTTGAGGAAGATCATTGACCATGATGAGAAATAATAAAAGCCCCAAAATTGAGCCTTGACTCACGCCGGAACGCGTGTGATAGGTACCTGACACGTACATACCAAGCCTAACAAACTGCTGTCGATCACGTAGGTATGAATTCGCGTTATTAAAAAGCTTGTTCGTTCTGGTCTTTAATGGTGGGCCTTTTGTTGTCATCGCGGTAACAACAAAATACAATGAATGCACGCTATCGCGGACGCTTGGTGAACGCGTTCATCTGGCCGTACCTTTAGCAGTGTTTAAGCTTAGAGCACGCTTCATCTAAAAACTTGTTAATTCGTTAATAGTCAAGTGTTATTTCATGAACATTTTCCAAGCTATATAAAAATTACATACATGTTTTTGGATGTCTCTCTGCTATAACAACTCTCTAATTAAAGCATGAATTTAAGGTTGTCGATTAACGTTATATTATACCGCATAGATCCTTACCTATTATAGTTTTAAGTCTCCCGCCGCATCTGTCTGTCCATATGTTCGCGATAAACTCAAAAAGTACTGAACAGAGTTCAAGCAGTTTTGTTTGTGATTTATGAGAAATATTTAAGTGCATAATTTCTTAAGGTTTTGTGTAAATTAGCAGAACGAGACCGTGCGAAGCCAGGCCGCATCGATATTATCCTATAAATACATAGTTGATGAAAACTGCATCAAGCTCATAATAACACAGCCTTTATTTAACAATCATACATATGCGTTCATAATATATACCTTTTTATTTAAATATTTCGTGACACTGGTACTTAGATTGTCTTGCATTTCAGCATAGTTGTTCTCTACCGAGAATCCATCAATCTAACGCATAGGTGCTGTTTTAATCAGAGGCTTATCGCCATATACTCTGATGGTGCCTAAGGAAGGTACACGCGTGGAACACCACGTATTGACTTGACGCTCGTCCACAGACGAAGTGCAATACTCCTAACGCACCCTGCAGCTATCTCAAGGATTCAAGTAAACAGTAGGCCTTCACTAAACTGACACAAATCTAAATTAAAACCGTGTCAAGTTTAATAGCAATTAACAATGGGGTGAAGTTCAACAACACAGTGTTTAAAACAATGAGCATATATCTCAAAACACATTGTATCACGCTGAGACGCGCACTACTCACAAGAGAACTGATAAAATGTACATATTTGTGTTGCTGTTCATCTGCAGTTTAACAAGGGCCGAAGACGATCGGCGTTATAACTTCAAGTTTGCGGACGACACAGTAATTCTAGAAGATTCTTGGCTCAACATCACACAGCTGGCGAAAAAATATCATTACCCTTTGGAAGAACACACAGTGACGACTCAAGACGGATACATCATCAACTTTCATAGAATTCCGAACCGTAATGATGGAACGAACAAACCAGTTGTGTTTCTAATGCATGGTATTACAGAAAGTTCGGACAGTTGGCTGTTGTTGGGGCCGGGCAAAGGACTAGGGTATGTGCTAGCGGATAGGGGCTTTGATGTTTGGATGGGTAACTGTAGAGGAAACAAACATGCTCGTGCGCACATTAATCTCAACGATGCAATGATAAGTTACTGGAACTTCTCGTGGGAAGAGATCGCGGTGTACGACCTGCCCGCAATGATAGACTACATCCTCAAATCTAATGGACACAAAAGCCTGTACTACATAGCACACTCACAGGGTACTACCATCGGCTACGTGTTGTGCTCGATGAAGCCAGAATACAACAACAAAATCAAAATGATGTTTTCCTTGGCACCAGTGGCGTGGATGGCACACATTCAAAGCCCGATCCTGAAACTGTTTTCACCCGCTCATAGCATACTCGGACTAGTAACAACATTAGCTGGCATCAATACCTATGAAATCAACTCAGATTTTCTCAAAAAAATAACATCTTTCGTTTGTCTTTTTTTTCCTGATCGATGTGATAAAATTTTGTTTTCTATTTCGGGATATGAGACGAAAGTGAAAAGTACATTTTTGTATGTTATATTGGGGCATTGGCCGACTGGTGCGTCTATGAAGCAGTTTGTCCATTATGGTCAGTTGGTTACGTCAAATCGGTTCCAAAGATACGATTTTGGCCCCGAAGGGAACATGGTAACATACGGACAGAGTTTTCCACCTGACTACGATTTAAGTAAAGTGACAGTGCCCGTGGTATTGTTTTATAGTCCCAAAGATTTTCTTTCGGACCCACATGACGTGTTAATACTAAAACGTAATCTGCCAAATGTGGATGGATCAATTTTCCTCGAAGACTTCACTCATATAGACTACATTTACGCATCTGATGCCGTTGATTTTGTTTATAGTGAAATTATTAAACGAATTGATCATTTGGAAAAACAATTACAACCGCATAGCCAGTGAATTGCAGCCGATAGATATACCAGTCATAACTATAATTATGTAATTTAAATTATGGTAGTATTGAATTTATGGATAATTTTGACATTGTTTTAATTCCTGACTTTGTTTATTGTATATTTTTAATCTGAATAATTTGACTTTGTTTATTTATTGTATATTTTTAATCTGGATAATTTGACATTGTTTTTTTCTGATTTTGTATTAGTTGAGCAATTCGTAATTTTTTATTAATAATTTAGAAATTTTATTCACATGTGTAAGCCCAATGGGTAGACTTTTGAGCGCTTTCATATTTTTATCTGACATTCTGTATTTACCAACAGTCACACGAATAAATGATTTATGATTTATGTGCAAATTAAAAACTTATGGTTATCTAAACAAATAACTGTAATGTTTTCTGAGCACTATTTTAATTTTCAAGTTTTTGGACATTTACTTAAGTTGGTTTTCATTCAACAACACAGTTTTGAAAGACACCAGACTGTAAATAATAACAAATTCATCATGTACTAATTACTAATGGTAAATTTAACTGACTTTTTCTGTTACTTTGCTTAATCCAACATATTCTTATTAACAAGCATTAGAACTAACTGAATAGTTCTCAAATAAATCTTACAAGATTTTTTGTTTATTTTTATTTCTAAAAAAATTGTACATTGTTTTGCCAAATACATTGAAACATAACTAACATAGTTTTAAAACGAAATAGGTTTTATACCCAAATAAGTATGCTGCAGGAACGACTTACAACTTGTAGGTCGTGAATTCAAACCCTGCCTGAATAGGCAAATTACTTTCTGTAATTTTACATTATCAACATTGCTCCCAAAACGGTCAAGGCAAACATTGTATCAGGCATGTCTTAGAACCGAAAAATCCGAAGGCATGCGATATCCACTAACCCGCATTTTCTCTTATAGAGAGAAGGTCTGGAGAGTATCACTGCCGTAGGAAAGTTTTAGTCTGATTATGCCATATTAAGATTTATAATTTTTCTGTATGTTTGTCACCTAACTCCTCCTAAACGATGGACTGATTTGGATGAGATTTTGTGAGTATATTTCATAGAGTTTCTGGATGCTCGGGAGGAGCTCGTGGTTAAATAATCACAGCTGCACGAGTCGTTCTTATAGGAAAAGCATGGCTTGCCCAGATTGGTCTGTAGATGAGTGACTATCTTAACAGATCGAGATTCTTCTGTGCCGTGTAAAGCACGTTAACCCGTTGGTCCAAGCTATTATTTGTACATTTTTGACAGTTGCTTATTATACTCTACAGGGTTAATTGTAAAACACCGTTAACCTCTCAGGACTATGTTACTAACATGATAATCAACAACTTTTGTTCTAGCGATAGTATAAATCGCTTTCTTTTGCTTCGCATAGACTTCGTAACATTTAGGGCGTTCAATTGAAATATTTTTATTTTTGTATGAAAATCTGGTGAACTAAAATATGACGAATTTTTAAAAGTCATACAACAAAAGTTGTTGATTATGATGTTAGTAACATAGTCCTGAGAGGTTAACGGTGTTTTACAATTAACCTTGTATATTATACAACGTGTAACAGATTAAGCGCAATACCTCAGACACCCCAATTAGAATATTAAATTATAAGTCCGTAACTAAATAAATTGAAACCAAACCTAGGCATTTTTATAAACTAGTTATCCTTACTAAACGCAAAACGTATATGCCTCATACAATATCCTTACGCAGAGGCAGACACTCATGCAATGTTAGCGGCCGACACGACACGCACACAATTTCCTTGAATTAAGGATTGTATTAATTTGTCATGATACTGTTTCCATTTTAAATTAAATGAATTTTTTTTCCATCATAATTTAACACCTATATTTTATGACGGGAATCGATTCAGAAGCCGATTCTGAACGAACACTTTCAGGAGTTGCGTTTATTCTGTTACACGTTGTATAACTTGTATACGCCGGTATTCAGAAGCCAGAAAATCTGACACTGGTCTGGCCACGGAGTATGTTGTGCCCCAGTTACTGGGTTGTGGGCGTCAGATAGGCAGTTGTACCATGTAAAACACTAATATTCATCTGAACTCTGTTAGACTGGAAACCGAAACCAACATACTTTGGAAAAGGCTTACTAGATGATGATTTCAATGAGTACCTGGATGGTTTGAAAACAAAATTTGACCTGATAGGTAGTGCTGCAGTCGGTTTTACGGGCAGGACAATGTCTGTCGGGTTATTGTAAGTAAGAGATTCAAAATAAAACTTACCCAATATCGAGTTCCTCCTTCCGTTTGTATAGCTTTTCCTTCTGTTCAGAGAAGCTGATGAACTGATCCAACGCCTTCTTGTTCACGTGGTTATATTTCTTCAGATGCTGGTTCGCTTTCTCGAGCTCTTTGAAAAGCTGCAAAGAATAAAGAGTTGCTGTATGCCGGGAAAATTCGACAGTCGCCCATCGTCGGTCTTTCACACCTATGTCTTTAATAATGAAGTCGAAAGTGATCAACCTCGACCTTTACAGTCTGTAGATAATAGATAGATATATTCTTTATTGTACACCATAACAGTAAAACAATAAGGACATTACAAATAAAAAGGGCGATATAATGGGCGGTCTTACATTCAATTTACATTTAATTTATACATTTAAATTTTTTTTATCATATTTACTCATTACTTACTAGTAATGTATAAAAGTGTGTAAGTCTTTAATATTTTAAAGACCCGTCCCTGGAACTACTGCAACCTTTCATAAAATTATTTCACAATATAAAGATAACATATCAGATGAAAAGGTTCATATTTATTTACTTTAAAATTTAAAACAACTAGGCTGTATAGATTATTTTTTTACAAAAACCTTTTCATAAATATTTTATTTGTTATATTTCTCATCAAACCTTCAAGTAGTAATAATATTTTTTTCTCAATCAACCTTCAGAGATTCACTTTAGGGCGATATAAATCTAAATGTCTTTATAGTCATTATAAGTTAATGTTTGCAGTTCGATTTTAGCAGAGGATTTGCTAAGAACTAGACAGCTTTCGCAGTTCAAGTGCAATTACAGATTTATGGGTGCCTGGTTTTATGATGAAGAAAACCATAGAAAATAAACTGACCATTCCAAACTAGATAGAACATAAATACGAGTTGGAGAGTAAGGGATGAAAAGTTCGTACAGTGGTTGCCTTTATTATTAGAATTTTGATTGGACCAAAAGGTTCGGAGCCGCGCAAGAGTTCTTCACATATACATAATCCTCCCGAGAGAAATTCGATGTCGCTGGCTAATACGGACGTAGTTTAGCTTATGTACGAGATATGAAATGTGTAAGCCAAACTAATTATCGTCGTTGCGCGTGCAAAAGTAGCTATGTGGTAAATAGTCATTTTCGTTCTTTTATGCAGGTTCAATCGTTATTTTAATATACACATGCTGTAAAACAGCTATCTGATAAACGAAATATTTAAAGAGTTACCTTTCAATATTGCGTTTATCAGATAGCTGTTTTTACAGCATGTGTGTATTAAAATAACGATTGAAACTGCATAAAAGAACGAAAATGACTATTTACCACATAGCGACTTTTGCACGCGCAACGACGTTATGCTCTTTGCTTAGTTCTCCTAGTCGGAGTTCTTGGGGCGAAAACTCCACCCGCTCTGGTTAAGCGGACGCTAGTGTCAGACTTCTACTGACTAAAAACCTACCCTGTTCTTTTAGGTGCTCTTGCGTTTCGGGGCCACGATATTAAGTTTGGTTCTTTTTATTTTTATATCACGGAAGAAAGTTCTTTCAACCCCGGAATCGAATCACGTTTTTGGCCATGATACAAACGGAGCAGACATACACAGACATGGAGAATATGCAAAGAGTAGTATTAGCCGCGAAATTGCTTTTTGAAGACAGTTCTTTCAACCCCGGAATCAAATCGCGTTTTCGGCCATGATACAAACGGAGCAGACATACACAGACATGGAGAATATGCAAAGAGTAGTATTAGCCGCGAAATTGCTTTTTGAAGAAGGTTCTTTCAACCCCGGAATCGAATCGCGTTTTCGGCCATGATACAAACGGAGCAGACATACACAGACATGGAGAATATGCAAAGAGTAGTATTAGCCGCGAAATTGCTTTTTGAAGAAAGTTCTTTCAACCTCGGAATCGAATCGCGTTTTCGACCATGATACAAACGGAGCAGACATACACAGACATGGAGAATATGCAAAGAGTAGTATTAGCCGCGAAATTGCTTTTTGAAGAAAGTTCTTTCAACCCCGGAATCGAATCGCGTTTTCGGCCATGATACAAACGGAACAGACATACACAGACATAGAGAATATGCAATAAAAAGTAAAAAACTAAAACCCGACTACGACAAAAAAATCGACGCTGAAAAAGTATGAAACAAGATTTTCAGGATACTGAAATAAACAAGGTTACTGGAAAAACAAGAACAGAACAAAAATAAAAGCCTAATAATTCTTTTGAGTTATTAATTCTTTTGTTACAGTTGATATCCTATATAACGTGACTGCGGCTTTTATTTTTGTTCTGTTCTTGTTTTTCCAGTACCTTGTTTATTTCAGCATCCTGAAAATCTTGTTTCATACTTTTTCAGCGTCGATTTTTTTGTCGTAGTCGGGTTTTAGTTTTTTACTTTTTATTTTTTAAACTATTTTGGTGTTAAATCACTCTGCTTCTATACTACTATTTACTTTATTTTTTATAAGTTCAAGTGAAGCCCTTTGAAATGATACCAAACACGGTGTATCTATCTTACTTTTATTTTTTACACATGACTTTTTGACCGCTAGAGGGCGCCACGTTAAATTTAAGCAATATTTTTGATAAGTACAAGTGAAGCCCTTTCAAATGATACCAAACACGGTGTATCTATCTTATTTTTATTTTTACACATGACTTTTTGTCCGCTAGATGGCACCACGTTAAATTTAAGCAATATTTTTGAGAAGTACAAGTGAAGCCCTTTCAAATGATACCAAACACGGTGTATCTATCTTATTTATATTTTTTTACACATGATTTTTTGCCCACTAGAGGGCGCCACTTTATATTTAACCAATGTTTTGGAAATGTGCATGTGACACCCTTTCAAATGATATCAAACACGATGTGTTTATCTTATTTTTATTTTTTAACACAACACTTTTTGGGCCCTAGAGGGCGCCACATTGGGTTTTGTGACACGTCACGTAGCCTATGTTCAGCGGACGGTCAAGACGGTTCTAACGATACCTCATTTGTCGAGTTCCGATAAGCAGCTTTGGAGCTATGAGGGAACAGATGAACATACACACATACATACATACATACATAGCCTGTCAAAATCATAACCCTCCTTTGGCTTTGCCGTAGTCGGGTAAAAAGTAGTATTAGCCGCGAAATTGCTTTTTGAAGAAAGTTCTTTCAACCCCGGAATCGAATCCCGTTTTCGGTCATGATAGAAACGGAGCAGACATACACAGACATGGAGAATATGCAAAGAGTAATATTAGTCGCGAAATTGCTTTTTTCTTATTTTCGAATGGTCAAATTTTATATTGGTTAGTACACTTTCAATCATGAATATTAAGAATTATCTTCCTTACCTGCTTCAACGACAATTTCTGATACTTGGCGTGAAGTTCAGGAGCATTGGGCAGTGTACCCAGGGCGGCTATCTTGTCCAGAGATTCTTGTATTTTCTCCTGTAGCAACACTTCTTTGGACGCCATCTTCTCCAAGCCTTTGGCGTCTTCTTCCATTTTGTCTTGTGCTTCTTTTTCCTGTTAAATTTAATTATTACTTTTTGGTATCACTGTTTAATTATGTGCAAAGACATATGAGAAAAATAAATAATACATATCCTACACTGGTAATTTTTTTTTGCGGATGCTAAATAATGTTCGTTTCATAAAGAACTTATGCACAACAATTATAATCTTTTAAGAAACTACAATTTTATGTCTATCTGCTCTAGATTTTGATTAATCTGTTGACAAAGAATTTCATAGTTTTTGCATATTTCATGATACTGTACAAAGTCATTGGTTTTATTTAAATAATGTTCTATAATTATTTATGTTGTGATTAGTCCTTGTCTCCTCATTGCAGTTTGAATCATGTAATATTTCTTGCTACTGAAACGTTTTATTTTTTTTATTATTTCCGTTTTTCGATGAAAATTCCGAAATTTCTACAGACATATTTTAAAAATATATTTTTCTTAGACGATTACACAAGCTATGTCCTTTATGAGGTAATCATTGTTTTAACTATACCAAAACATTAAGTATGTACTCATTGACGTACATATAATTTTTTGGAGCGGAAAATATACAAAATGTGAGTCTGCTCACTTCCAAGCTAGAGTAATTATGGGAGAGACGTGTTATATAATCAAATATTATTCAAATTAAATGTGATACCTTATTCCTCCATTTATCAAGTTCCAATTTTAGTGCCTTTTCATTTTTGACGGCGGCCTGTACTTTCCTTTCAACCTCTTCTAATTCTTTGTTGATCTGCTTGATACGTTTCTCTGTGGCCGCTAAGTCTGCCTTGCTGTTTGCGAGACGCCGCTTTCGGTCTTCCACTGAGATCTCTTGCAGGGCTTGTACTAATTCGTCTTTACGTCTGTGAAGAAATTGGTAGTTAGCAATGAAACTTTTTACAGAAAATACTTTAACAATGTTATAGACTTCCGAATAAAAAGTGCTAAACACATTCACACGTGCTAAATACATTCACACGTATAACGCTAAATACATCTCGAATTGGTATTTATATAAATTTTATATAAATACCAATTCGAGCCGTGCAGTAGTTTCTGACATTTTAAAGTGCCCATGGGCCTACATGGCCACTTTAAAATGTTAAGTATTTGAAATAAAATATTTTTGATTTGATTCAATTTTGGAAGTCGTAGATGGCTTTATTAATCGTTAATGACCTCCTACACCACAAAGTGGTATACTTTTTTGTGAATAATTAATAAAATAAATATATCCAACAAAAAATTAACATTATTTCTTAAAAAATAAAGTGCTTCGTGTAAGTGCTTATTGTACACAAAAGTAGTAAAATTGCATGTATTCGGATTTTTCTATCCTGGGTTTTCTTTCACTGTTCTTAGTGATGATGGAAATAGCACAAAGTAATGTAAAAGAGTTTACCACCAATGCTCACACATCAGTCATCGGACAGGAGTCCGTAATAATATAAATAATTATTTGTACTGTGTCTATTTACAGAAGATATAGGAGTTGCAGGAATATTTTTGGCAATGTGGGTAGAATTCACATTAGTAGTAATCTTGTTAACTCCTCCAACTAAGCTAAATATTGTTACGTCAGTCACTTAGTGAAGTACGTCGAGAAACTTCGACATAAATCTAGAATGTTCGAGACACTAACGCCATCTAGCGGTGAATAGCAGTACTGCGTATATCTAGTTGAGACACTAACGCCATCTAGCGGCGAATAGCGGTACTGTGTATCTCAAATAGCTCTGGAATATTCTTAGCAGTATAAACAGTGAGTCGATTTTACAGGAATGTTCTGGAACTCATAGACCGGGGTATAAATAGATCGCAAAGGGGCGCAGAGAGTCAGTCTTATTACGAGGCGAATACGCGATATAATCGAAGCTATACAAGTGAATTTCAGTGCGATTTAAGTGTTACGTGACAAGTGTTGTGGTGCGAATATTTGAGTTAAATTTTTATTTTGTGTTTAATTAATTAAAGTGTTAATTTTGGTTTAATTGGCGTTAATTATTTCTATCCCGAACCCCAGCTCGTAACAATATGCTTGTCTGGAGTGGGCTCAGAGCAATCAAGCTATTGACGCTTCAAATGACCGTCAAACTCACATCAGGATAGTTAAGGCTTTTAAGCTTAATACTTCGGAAAAATATCTAGTGTTAATTCCTAAAAACCAGAAGTTCATTCTGGCATGCAGTATGTCACACCGCCCTCCCGCCTGCAAATATATGCACAGGCAGAAGCGATGCAATAAAAAATACCACATGCAAGTCTCCGTGGAGAGTCCTTAGGATAGAGCTGCGCAATTAACACGAGATATTTTTCTGAAGTGTCTTACATTGATAAGGATATGCACAAAGTAGAGCTATCTTTTAAGTTAAAAAAAATAAAACAATCGTCTAACTAGTACACCGTTAATTTTATGACCTAAAGCTTTGTTTTCCTAGGATAGCGGTGCCGTCATATAGCGGCCGTAATACAGCGGTGAAAGATGTCACTAGAACTTTGTCTATGTAAACAAAATGGCGCGGTTTCGTAGAGAGCGGTAACTGACACCGTAACGTCAAAAAGCGGTGCCGCCATTTGCATGACGGCCGTCTTGTCGGTGACAGATGGTTTCGTGAACGTTTCATTGATAGCGATGAAGCAGACTGTGTTAAAACGGCCGTGGAACTTTCCACATGTCGTCACCGTAAAGACGGCCGCCTTTTTGCGTCCGTAATATTACGGCCGCTATATGACGGCACCGCTTTCCTAGGAAACCAAATCTTAAGAGTATGTTTTTCTAACATTTAAAAACTCACCTAATTAAGTTATTAGTAAGCAGATTCTCAAGTTTGTTTTTAGTGGCTTCCAAGTTCATCCTAGCACTGAAGGCTTCTTTATTCTCCTGGGTCAGTCGTCGAATGGCATCGTTGAGTTCATCGACCTTGCCCTGGTCAGCCATTGATAACTGCTCCATTAGCTCCTGTAAAGTTAAAACAACGAGAAATTGCTTAGTACAGTATACTTTTAGTACAAGAATATTGTTATTTTTTTAATGCTGGGCTAGAATGAGTATCGTAGAGAAGTCCCATCAATCGTATTGCAATTTACATCTCCTTCCCGTCATTCTCTCCCCGTTGTGATGAATGAAGAGGTTAACAACATATTCATTGAATGACGGAATTTAAGAAAGTTCAATTTGCGGTCTATTTTGGTTTTAAAAAATTACCTATATTTAAAATGAAAAAAAAAAAGAAAATCCAATCAGAATAAACTAATTTCAGTATGTGCATTAATCATGTTGTATATAAATCATATCTCCTATGGTCAACCGCTACGGACTTTTATTCGATCCATGAAGAAGCTATTGTAAGGTAGGTGTGACCCGTCAGCCTTTGCTGACGGGTCATATGTGGTAGGGAAGACACACAGCACATAAGCCGGCAGAGTGCCACAACTTGGTTTTGCGCATAATAAATGTAGACGAGAAGCGCTTGTTACCAGACGGAATATCGACCAAGTGAGAATAATAATAATACCCTTATTTTCGGTGAGAAAAACCACCCTATTCCTTCACTACTCTTACGGTTCGGGGCCGCGGTATCTCGTTGGAACATTGCCTCAACCCTGGCAGGGAGGATGGTACCCTGCAGTACGTCTGGTAGACCGCTAGTGAACGGGAGATGGATGGGTTAGGTCATTTTATAGGTATGGGCTGAAAATCAAGACTCAAATATAAAAATATTTGTGTGCATCACATGTCACTATCGTGATTGTCTTGCAGGGTGTGGAAGTGACTTATGCTTAGAATTGGGACACTAAAGGTTATAAAAAAACGTAACTCGCGAAGATTCTAATGGTCCGTATGAGGTGATAATAGTAGTAAGTTTATACCTGATGCAGTTCAGACTCCAAGCCTTCCTTAGTGGCCTGCATAGCCTCCAAACTGGAGCGGCATTGTGCTAGAGAACGTTCCTTGGGGCCGCGGAACCGCTCTATCGAAGCGAGTTCTTCTTTCATCAGACGGATATCTGCTTTTACTTTGTCGAATATATCCCTGTGGAAAAGTTTACATTATTACCAGATCTGAAGTGACCCGAGTCTTAATAAATATTGCATAGGTTTTCTATCTCAATAGTTACACAGGTTTGTAAAATATAACGAATGTTTTGTTGCAGCTGAAATAATGATTATTCATAAGGAATTTTGCATAGCGTGTATAATCCTCTAAGAAACTACATATCTATCAGCACTAGATTTTGAATAATCTTACGACTTTGTACAAAGTGAATCATTCTACTTAAACTTTCAGTAAAAATGTTGTAAGGTATAAATAAGTTCTGCTCACTTAATTGCAATTTTTCACATTCACATGTCGAATCCCTGTAATGAAGATGTTTTATATTTTGATAGTTTTCCATACCATAAACATTAAGGTTTTTTTTTTAACAACTGAATTGGGCAAAACACACTGAACACTTCACCAAGAAAGCCAGTATCTGCATGTGGCAGTGCAAACTCATGCTGGGCAGAAACTGGGGTATCAGCCCCAAAATAACCCACTGGCTATACACGACTGTTATAAGACCAATTATCACACACAGCTCCCTAGTCTGGTGGCCCAGAACAGACTTAAGCACGGCACAAAAAGATCTTGAGAAGCTGCAACGACTTGCATGTGTGGCGATCACTAGCAGCATGAGAACTGCACCCACTGCCGCTCTACTGGCCACGCTGGGCCTACCACCACTGCACCTTATAGTACGAGAGGAGGCTGCCCTGGCAACCTTCAGACTTTCTATATCCGGGGCACTCTTGCGAGACTCCAGGATCAAACACACACGCATTATGGAGGACTCAGTCAAACGACAACCCCTGATGACTGCACCATATATAAGACTGCAAAGATGCACCACTTCCAAAAAAACTACCAAATACAGCTCATGCCGGAGCCAGAGGACAACTCAGGGCCCAAGGAGCTTAGGATTTACACTGACGGCTCAAAGATAAACACTGGAACTGGAGTTGCAGTTTTCTCCAACGATCTCAACATAAATATATCCAGACCGCTGGGGAAGCTCAACACGGTCTACCAGGCGGAATGTGTGGGCATTATTCAGGCGATCCATGCTATAGAAGCCACGAGAGTCACGGATAGTCACATCCGCATAGTTTCCGACAGTGCCTCAGTACTTCAATCCCTAGAGAAAAATCATATCATGTCTAAGCTCATACTAGAATGTCACAATGCGCTGCAACGCTCGGCGGTCAAGAACCGCAACACTGTGACACTGCAATGGATAAAGGGGCACAGCGGATCACTCGGCAATGATGCGGCGGACGAGCTGGCCTGGAGGGGGTCCGGCGCGATGGTTTTCGGACCCGAGCCCATCGTGCCGCTCCCGCTTCACCCAGCTGCGCACATGGCTTAAAGAACACACACACGACCAAGCCCAGAAATGGTGGTCCTCGGCACCAGGCTGCAGGCAGTCCAAGGAGGCGATGCCAAACCTAGACAAAAAACTAACCAGGCGCCTTCTGCACCTGGACAGAAGATGCCTGTGAATGGTGGCGGGAACCATCACCGGGCACTGCTCACTCAACAAACACTATCACACAATAGGTATAAATTGACAGTCAGACAGACAGAGTGCACGGAAATCACCGAAATACGGAAACGAACCCACGGGTCATTGAATTCCCTTACATATATCCTGAATAGACCGAAAGACCTGATCTGCTTCTGGAGGGAGGCTGGCTGGATGGAGTGACGGCCGACACGGCTCACGCACAATGGTCTCGTGCAGAGACTAAGTGCGGAAACCAGACTACAGAAGAAGAAGGTTTTTTTTGATGCAATCGCCTCCACGAGGACACGGCGGCGATTCGTCCAATGTGGAAAAAATGTGTTGACCTGTGCTATTATTCAATTTAAAGTGATAGAACGTAGAAGCCTTTTTATTTTTTTATTCAAAATATGTTCGCGTTTGACCACTACCTCACCTGATGGTAAGTGATGATGTGATCGAAGATGGAGCACGCTTACCTAAAAGTAACCTATTCACTCTGGACTTAAAAAGTCCTAGGTTGTAGCTATCGGGAAACACAGACTCCGGCAGGGAATTCCACTCCTTAGCCGTACGCGCAATGAAGGTATTCCCAAAACGTTTTGTGCGTATGGGTGGGATGTCCACCATGTAAAGATGGCGCTTCGCCGTTTGTCTCGGAGTCCGATGATGGAACGGGCTTGGCGGAATTAGATTGTGTAATTCCATCGCATACTCCCCGAAATGTAACCGATAGACTTGCAACTCGTCGTCGGTGTTCAAGGCTCTGGAGCTTTGACTCGACCAGTGCATCGTTGCCAATGAGTCTCTTGGCCCGCTTCTCGATAGACTCAAGCCAAAAAGTCTCATTAGACAGAGTATCAAATATGATGATGTTATAAAAATATAAAATAATACACATTTTTATGGCAGCTTTGCCGTGATTTGTAGAGGAGCTTGTAGCTAAATAATAATAAGAGCCGCACTCTCGCTTTCTGAAGTCAGTTTTTGGATGGGTGACCGTCTTAACATATCTAGATGTCTTTTTGAAGTTTCTATCTATCTATCTATTTCTTCGTGCCTCGGAGCGCACATTAAGCCGTTGGTCACGGATATCAAAAGCCAAAAAATCCGCCATCAGTCTTGCCAAAGCATATCCGTAGTACCCAGCTACTGGATTGTGGAGGTCAGATGGTCAGATAGGCAGTCCTTCTATGTTAAATACAAGTATTCAGCTGCATCAGGTTAAGACTGGAAGACGTAGCTGAAAAGGCTGAGCAAATGATAACTTGCTAATACAACACAGGTTTACAAAACATAACGAATGTTTTGGTGTCGTAAAGAATTATGCGTTTGTTTGATCGGTGGGAAAATCATCTAATGACCCCTCTCAATCTAGGCGGAGCGGAAGATTGTCAGACTTCTATTGATTAAAAACCCACTCTGCTCCTTCACTGGCCTTACGTTCCGGGGCCGGGGTATCTCGTTAGAATATTCCCACAACTCCGGCAGACAATGACCCTATCGGGTCCCGTCAATGCTGCTGACTGCTCTGAGAGGCGCGCGTGGAACACTCGACGCCGTCGACCCAGGCTTGATCTTTACCCGCAAGCTCACGAAAGAACTATGCCTATAGGCCGTAAGCGTTAAAAAAATAGCGCTCAATGAAATAACATTCATTGTGCGCACAGCCAAGGTGTAAAACTCTCTGCCGGCTTCTGTGTTCCCTGCCACATATGACGCATCAGCCTGGTTGCGCTGATATACGATTCTATTCCTTTGAATTATATTGGCAATACGCCTAATAGCTGATTGGTTGACACATTTCTCCTTCCGCTTTACCCTCTCCTTCGCACAAATCTTTGGCTACTCGCGAGTGAAAGAGATGGACGACACCGCTTGAGATCTCCGATAGGAGTCGAAGAAGTTTTAATGGCTGACAACTCGCTGTTGAACGCACACGCCCTCCGTAAGAAAAATTCGATATCGAAGAAGTTTGGTGTTAGTTTAGTGTAAAGTGGTGGTGGTGTAAACGTCTTATTATTATTATAGTGCAGGGAGACAAGCCGGGACATTTAAGGTTAGTGCATCCATATCCCACACGACGCCTTGGCTCTTATATCTTGTTCCAATCCAGGCGTCGCATTCCTACCAACTTTGTGCAAACCAAATTTCTAACTTAGCAATCTTTAGCTCTACCACTAATAGCCGCCGATAAGAGAATAGACATTTCTGGGCTTGCTCGTTCGATCGTAGACCTCATCTTACACTTACCATCTGGTGTTAACGAGGTCAACTGCGGGCTCATAATTAATTTAAAAAAAAGTCATCGTTGTCCGCCTAACCCCGCCTCTCGACCTATTAAGTCGCAACAAATTAGAAAGCTATTTAATTTACAGTGACCAGTTGACGGCAGATCTTTTGGCGAAACAGCAACTGCCTTTTGTGCGTTACCTACATAAAATAATGAAAATGAATAGCCTGTTCGTAAGACTACAAGTGCATCGGTAATTCATAGTGGAGAAAGAACAGTAATTTACAATGTTTTTAATTACTTTAGAATGTGTGATTTAAATGTGATTATGGAGAGCATAGCAATAAAAACAGCAAGTGCATGCGGTGTGTCTGAAAGAACAGTTTATAAAATTATTCGGGGACAAAAAGAAATAAAATATTTTTAAGTATAGATTGCTTGAATTTTTACTCCATTGTGAAAACACCTTTACCCTGCAGTTGCACTGATGACTCACTATAATATCAGCTCCAGATTTTGAATAATCTGTTGACAAGGTCCTGTCAACATTGCAATGAAGGGAACAGGATTATACTCGTACTTTACAACTTAGTTATTTTGAATTGTTGAATGGTTCATGAAGTCAATCATCAAAAAGTCATGGAATATACAAAAATTATGAAATTTTATGAATTTGCCAACAGATAACTCAAAATCTATACGTACCTGATAGACATGTAGTTTCTTGAAGGATTACACAAGATATGCATAGTTCATTATGAAATTATCCTTGTTTAGAAAAATAAAAATTGTGTCGAGCAGTGAAGCCTAATTAATGGTTAAGATGTCGGACTTGTGATCGAAAGGTCGCGGGTTCGGACCCCAACCAATACACGATTGCCGTGAACCCCCTGCAGAAACAAGCATATTTAGGAAGATAGGCAATTAGGCATGATATAGAATCATAACTCTCTCACGAAGCCCGCCAAAACACGGCCCCAAACTCATATAACTAAAGTGATAATACTAATGCAACACGCGCACAGGTAAAACAAAATACTTTGCTAAATTTAATATCTCCGCATGGATCCGCCGACCAATTCATTTGGGGCGCTATTTTATTTAGTAAGATAATGTTACAATGAAGCTGAAATATCGCATCAAGTGCGCGAGATGGATTGTTACGTGACACTGAGCGGCGAGGATGGTGTTATGCAGTAAGAGTCAGTCATTTAATTATGAAGTCAAATATATTAAATTAATATTACACCTCTTTACCTTTATTTCGAAACGAAACAGTTATTTTATTACTTACCTAATACCTATTTTAAATAGAAATCATTAATTCGTCAGGATATTTTTTTTAAATAAATTTCTTAAAGTACATAAATAAGGTAAGAATTTATTAGCTAACCTAAAAATATATGATAGGTTTTAAAAATTGGCTGGCTACCTATTGCATAATACTGACAAATCGTGGTTGTCTATACGAAAATAAAACACGAAATTATTTTACTTACGAGTGATAAATTATCCCAGTTAGATTTTTACTTCCTTCCTTTCGTCTTTCACATCACCTTGCTACGTAAGTGGTCATTTTTAACCTTGAGAAAGGAGCTATTTCTTGGATTTTGCACTAGCCAACACGTTGTCAACGTCTATCACTGAGCGCGTGTCAGACTAAGAGGCGCTTAAATTGTAGATTTTTCGCCCCGCCCACTTGGTTGAGGTTTGCGTGGAACCATTTTTGAGCGGAGTTCGTGTTCTATATCATTCTTAATTCGTTGACGATAGGTTAACAAGATTGCTAGGACCTACACGCATTAAAAACAAAAAAAATAAGAATTTTTGATGGCGAAACGGGCCATGTAAACTTACTTAGCCTTCCCCTGCTTGGTCTCAGTGCGCTGCATCTCGGACACGATGGAGTTGATGCTGCTCTCCGTCTTGTTGAGCTCCTGGCGCAGCGTGCTGAGCTCCAGCTCCAGCGAGCTGATCTGTTCCATCAGCTCCGACCGAGTCTTCTGATAGCGAAACAGGTTCTGTTTACTTACTTAGCCTTCCCCTGCTTGGTCTCAGTGCGCTGCATCTCGGACACGATGGAGTTGATGCTGCTCTCCGTCTTGTTGAGCTCCTGGCGCAGCGTGCTGAGCTCCAGCTCCAGCGAGCTGATCTGTTCCATCAGCTCCGACCGAGTCTTCTGATAGCGAAACAGGTTCTGTTTACTTACTTAGCCTTCCCCTGCTTGGTCTCAGTGCGCTGCATCTCGGACACGATGGAGTTGATGCTGCTCTCCGTCTTGTTGAGCTCCTGGCGCAGCGTGCTGAGCTCCAGCTCCAGCGAGCTGATCTGTTCCATCAGCTCCGACCGAGTCTTCTGATAGCGAAACAGGTTCTGTTTACTTACTTAGCCTTCCCCTGCTTGGTCTCAGTGCGCTGCATCTCGGACACGATGGAGTTGATGCTGCTCTCCGTCTTGTTGAGCTCCTGGCGCAGCGTGCTGAGCTCCAGCTCCAGCGAGCTGATCTGTTCCATCAGCTCCGACCGAGTCTTCTGATAGCGAAACAGGTTCTGTTTACTTACTTAGCCTTCCCCTGCTTGGTCTCAGTGCGCTGCATCTCGGACACGATGGAGTTGATGCTGCTCTCCGTCTTGTTGAGCTCCTGGCGCAGCGTGCTGAGCTCCAGCTCCAGCGAGCTGATCTGTTCCATCAGCTCCGACCGAGTCTTCTGATAGCGAAACAGGTTCTGTTTACTTACTTAGCCTTCCCCTGCTTGGTCTCAGTGCGCTGCATCTCGGACACGATGGAGTTGATGCTGCTCTCCGTCTTGTTGAGCTCCTGGCGCAGCGTGCTGAGCTCCAGCTCCAGCGAGCTGATCTGTTCCATCAGCTCCGACCGAGTCTTCTGATAGCGAAACAGGTTCTGTTTACTTACTTAGCCTTCCCCTGCTTGGTCTCAGTGCGCTGCATCTCGGACACGATGGAGTTGATGCTGCTCTCCGTCTTGTTGAGCTCCTGGCGCAGCGTGCTGAGCTCCAGCTCCAGCGAGCTGATCTGTTTCATCAGCTCCGACCGAGTCTTCTGATAGCGAAACAGGTTCTGTTTACTTACTTAGCCTTCCCCTGCTTGGTCTCAGTGCGCTGCATCTCGGACACGATGGAGTTGATGCTGCTCTCCGTCTTGTTGAGCTCCTGGCGCAGCGTGCTGAGCTCCAGCTCCAGCGAGCTGATCTGTTCCATCAGCTCCGACCGAGTCTTCTGATAGCGAAACAGGTTCTGTTTACTTACTTAGCCTTCCCCTGCTTGGTCTCAGTGCGCTGCATCTCGGACACGATGGAGTTGATGCTGCTCTCCGTCTTGTTGAGCTCCTGGCGCAGCGTGCTGAGCTCCAGCTCCAGCGAGCTGATCTGTTCCATCAGCTCCGACCGAGTCTTCTGATAGCGAAACAGGTTCTGTTTACTTACTTAGCCTTCCCCTGCTTGGTCTCAGTGCGCTGCATCTCGGACACGATGGAGTTGATGCTGCTCTCCGTCTTGTTGAGCTCCTGGCGCAGCGTGCTGAGCTCCAGCTCCAGCGAGCTGATCTGTTCCATCAGCTCCGACCGAGTCTTCTGATAGCGAAACAGGTTCTGTTTACTTACTTAGCCTTCCCCTGCTTGGTCTCAGTGCGCTGCATCTCGGACACGATGGAGTTGATGCTGCTCTCCGTCTTGTTGAGCTCCTGGCGCAGCGTGCTGAGCTCCAGCTCCAGCGAGCTGATCTGTTCCATCAGCTCCGACCGAGTCTTCTGATAGCGAAACAGGTTCTGTTTACTTACTTAGCCTTCCCCTGCTTGGTCTCAGTGCGCTGCATCTCGGACACGATGGAGTTGATGCTGCTCTCCGTCTTGTTGAGCTCCTGGCGCAGCGTGCTGAGCTCCAGCTCCAGCGAGCTGATCTGTTCCATCAGCTCCGACCGAGTCTTCTGATAGCGAAACAGGTTCTGTTTACTTACTTAGCCTTCCCCTGCTTGGTCTCAGTGCGCTGCATCTCGGACACGATGGAGTTGATGCTGCTCTCCGTCTTGTTGAGCTCCTGGCGCAGCGTGCTGAGCTCCAGCTCCAGCGAGCTGATCTGTTCCATCAGCTCCGACCGAGTCTTCTGATAGCGAAACAGGTTCTGTTTACTTACTTAGCCTTCCCCTGCTTGGTCTCAGTGCGCTGCATCTCGGACACGATGGAGTTGATGCTGCTCTCCGTCTTGTTGAGCTCCTGGCGCAGCGTGCTGAGCTCCAGCTCCAGCGAGCTGATCTGTTCCATCAGCTCCGACCGAGTCTTCTGATAGCGAAACAGGTTCTGTTTACTTACTTAGCCTTCCCCTGCTTGGTCTCAGTGCGCTGCATCTCGGACACGATGGAGTTGATGCTGCTCTCCGTCTTGTTGAGCTCCTGGCGCAGCGTGCTGAGCTCCAGCTCCAGCGAGCTGATCTGTTCCATCAGCTCCGACCGAGTCTTCTGATAGCGAAACAGGTTCTGTTTACTTACTTAGCCTTCCCCTGCTTGGTCTCAGTGCGCTGCATCTCGGACACGATGGAGTTGATGCTGCTCTCCGTCTTGTTGAGCTCCTGGCGCAGCGTGCTGAGCTCCAGCTCCAGCGAGCTGATCTGTTCCATCAGCTCCGACCGAGTCTTCTGATAGCGAAACAGGTTCTGTTTACTTACTTAGCCTTCCCCTGCTTGGTCTCAGTGCGCTGCATCTCGGACACGATGGAGTTGATGCTGCTCTCCGTCTTGTTGAGCTCCTGGCGCAGCGTGCTGAGCTCCAGCTCCAGCGAGCTGATCTGTTCCATCAGCTCCGACCGAGTCTTCTGATAGCGAAACAGGTTCTGTTTACTTACTTAGCCTTCCCCTGCTTGGTCTCAGTGCGCTGCATCTCGGACACGATGGAGTTGATGCTGCTCTCCGTCTTGTTGAGCTCCTGGCGCAGCGTGCTGAGCTCCAGCTCCAGCGAGCTGATCTGTTCCATCAGCTCCGACCGAGTCTTCTGATAGCGAAACAGGTTCTGTTTACTTACTTAGCCTTCCCCTGCTTGGTCTCAGTGCGCTGCATCTCGGACACGATGGAGTTGATGCTGCTCTCCGTCTTGTTGAGCTCCTGGCGCAGCGTGCTGAGCTCCAGCTCCAGCGAGCTGATCTGTTCCATCAGCTCCGACCGAGTCTTCTGATAGCGAAACAGGTTCTGTTTACTTACTTAGCCTTCCCCTGCTTGGTCTCAGTGCGCTGCATCTCGGACACGATGGAGTTGATGCTGCTCTCCGTCTTGTTGAGCTCCTGGCGCAGCGTGCTGAGCTCCAGCTCCAGCGAGCTGATCTGTTCCATCAGCTCCGACCGAGTCTTCTGATAGCGAAACAGGTTCTGTTTACTTACTTAGCCTTCCCCTGCTTGGTCTCAGTGCGCTGCATCTCGGACACGATGGAGTTGATGCTGCTCTCCGTCTTGTTGAGCTCCTGGCGCAGCGTGCTGAGCTCCAGCTCCAGCGAGCTGATCTGTTCCATCAGCTCCGACCGAGTCTTCTGATAGCGAAACAGGTTCTGTTTACTTACTTAGCCTTCCCCTGCTTGGTCTCAGTGCGCTGCATCTCGGACACGATGGAGTTGATGCTGCTCTCCGTCTTGTTGAGCTCCTGGCGCAGCGTGCTGAGCTCCAGCTCCAGCGAGCTGATCTGTTCCATCAGCTCCGACCGAGTCTTCTGATAGCGAAACAGGTTCTGTTTACTTACTTAGCCTTCCCCTGCTTGGTCTCAGTGCGCTGCATCTCGGACACGATGGAGTTGATGCTGCTCTCCGTCTTGTTGAGCTCCTGGCGCAGCGTGCTGAGCTCCAGCTCCAGCGAGCTGATCTGTTCCATCAGCTCCGACCGAGTCTTCTGATAGCGAAACAGGTTCTGTTTACTTACTTAGCCTTCCCCTGCTTGGTCTCAGTGCGCTGCATCTCGGACACGATGGAGTTGATGCTGCTCTCCGTCTTGTTGAGCTCCTGGCGCAGCGTGCTGAGCTCCAGCTCCAGCGAGCTGATCTGTTCCATCAGCTCCGACCGAGTCTTCTGATAGCGAAACAGGTTCTGTTTACTTACTTAGCCTTCCCCTGCTTGGTCTCAGTGCGCTGCATCTCGGACACGATGGAGTTGATGCTGCTCTCCGTCTTGTTGAGCTCCTGGCGCAGCGTGCTGAGCTCCAGCTCCAGCGAGCTGATCTGTTCCATCAGCTCCGACCGAGTCTTCTGATAGCGAAACAGGTTCTGTTTACTTACTTAGCCTTCCCCTGCTTGGTCTCAGTGCGCTGCATCTCGGACACGATGGAGTTGATGCTGCTCTCCGTCTTGTTGAGCTCCTGGCGCAGCGTGCTGAGCTCCAGCTCCAGCGAGCTGATCTGTTCCATCAGCTCCGACCGAGTCTTCTGATAGCGAAACAGGTTCTGTTTACTTACTTAGCCTTCCCCTGCTTGGTCTCAGTGCGCTGCATCTCGGACACGATGGAGTTGATGCTGCTCTCCGTCTTGTTGAGCTCCTGGCGCAGCGTGCTGAGCTCCAGCTCCAGCGAGCTGATCTGTTCCATCAGCTCCGACCGAGTCTTCTGATAGCGAAACAGGTTCTGTTTACTTACTTAGCCTTCCCCTGCTTGGTCTCAGTGCGCTGCATCTCGGACACGATGGAGTTGATGCTGCTCTCCGTCTTGTTGAGCTCCTGGCGCAGCGTGCTGAGCTCCAGCTCCAGCGAGCTGATCTGTTCCATCAGCTCCGACCGAGTCTTCTGATAGCGAAACAGGTTCTGTTTACTTACTTAGCCTTCCCCTGCTTGGTCTCAGTGCGCTGCATCTCGGACACGATGGAGTTGATGCTGCTCTCCGTCTTGTTGAGCTCCTGGCGCAGCGTGCTGAGCTCCAGCTCCAGCGAGCTGATCTGTTCCATCAGCTCCGACCGAGTCTTCTGATAGCGAAACAGGTTCTGTTTACTTACTTAGCCTTCCCCTGCTTGGTCTCAGTGCGCTGCATCTCGGACACGATGGAGTTGATGCTGCTCTCCGTCTTGTTGAGCTCCTGGCGCAGCGTGCTGAGCTCCAGCTCCAGCGAGCTGATCTGTTCCATCAGCTCCGACCGAGTCTTCTGATAGCGAAACAGGTTCTGTTTACTTACTTAGCCTTCCCCTGCTTGGTCTCAGTGCGCTGCATCTCGGACACGATGGAGTTGATGCTGCTCTCCGTCTTGTTGAGCTCCTGGCGCAGCGTGCTGAGCTCCAGCTCCAGCGAGCTGATCTGTTCCATCAGCTCCGACCGAGTCTTCTGATAGCGAAACAGGTTCTGTTTACTTACTTAGCCTTCCCCTGCTTGGTCTCAGTGCGCTGCATCTCGGACACGATGGAGTTGATGCTGCTCTCCGTCTTGTTGAGCTCCTGGCGCAGCGTGCTGAGCTCCAGCTCCAGCGAGCTGATCTGTTCCATCAGCTCCGACCGAGTCTTCTGATAGCGAAACAGGTTCTGTTTACTTACTTAGCCTTCCCCTGCTTGGTCTCAGTGCGCTGCATCTCGGACACGATGGAGTTGATGCTGCTCTCCGTCTTGTTGAGCTCCTGGCGCAGCGTGCTGAGCTCCAGCTCCAGCGAGCTGATCTGTTCCATCAGCTCCGACCGAGTCTTCTGATAGCGAAACAGGTTCTGTTTACTTACTTAGCCTTCCCCTGCTTGGTCTCAGTGCGCTGCATCTCGGACACGATGGAGTTGATGCTGCTCTCCGTCTTGTTGAGCTCCTGGCGCAGCGTGCTGAGCTCCAGCTCCAGCGAGCTGATCTGTTCCATCAGCTCCGACCGAGTCTTCTGATAGCGAAACAGGTTCTGTTTACTTACTTAGCCTTCCCCTGCTTGGTCTCAGTGCGCTGCATCTCGGACACGATGGAGTTGATGCTGCTCTCCGTCTTGTTGAGCTCCTGGCGCAGCGTGCTGAGCTCCAGCTCCAGCGAGCTGATCTGTTCCATCAGCTCCGACCGAGTCTTCTGATAGCGAAACAGGTTCTGTTTACTTACTTAGCCTTCCCCTGCTTGGTCTCAGTGCGCTGCATCTCGGACACGATGGAGTTGATGCTGCTCTCCGTCTTGTTGAGCTCCTGGCGCAGCGTGCTGAGCTCCAGCTCCAGCGAGCTGATCTGTTCCATCAGCTCCGACCGAGTCTTCTGATAGCGAAACAGGTTCTGTTTACTTACTTAGCCTTCCCCTGCTTGGTCTCAGTGCGCTGCATCTCGGACACGATGGAGTTGATGCTGCTCTCCGTCTTGTTGAGCTCCTGGCGCAGCGTGCTGAGCTCCAGCTCCAGCGAGCTGATCTGTTCCATCAGCTCCGACCGAGTCTTCTGATAGCGAAACAGGTTCTGTTTACTTACTTAGCCTTCCCCTGCTTGGTCTCAGTGCGCTGCATCTCGGACACGATGGAGTTGATGCTGCTCTCCGTCTTGTTGAGCTCCTGGCGCAGCGTGCTGAGCTCCAGCTCCAGCGAGCTGATCTGTTCCATCAGCTCCGACCGAGTCTTCTGATAGCGAAACAGGTTCTGTTTACTTACTTAGCCTTCCCCTGCTTGGTCTCAGTGCGCTGCATCTCGGACACGATGGAGTTGATGCTGCTCTCCGTCTTGTTGAGCTCCTGGCGCAGCGTGCTGAGCTCCAGCTCCAGCGAGCTGATCTGTTCCATCAGCTCCGACCGAGTCTTCTGATAGCGAAACAGGTTCTGTTTACTTACTTAGCCTTCCCCTGCTTGGTCTCAGTGCGCTGCATCTCGGACACGATGGAGTTGATGCTGCTCTCCGTCTTGTTGAGCTCCTGGCGCAGCGTGCTGAGCTCCAGCTCCAGCGAGCTGATCTGTTCCATCAGCTCCGACCGAGTCTTCTGATAGCGAAACAGGTTCTGTTTACTTACTTAGCCTTCCCCTGCTTGGTCTCAGTGCGCTGCATCTCGGACACGATGGAGTTGATGCTGCTCTCCGTCTTGTTGAGCTCCTGGCGCAGCGTGCTGAGCTCCAGCTCCAGCGAGCTGATCTGTTCCATCAGCTCCGACCGAGTCTTCTGATAGCGAAACAGGTTCTGTTTACTTACTTAGCCTTCCCCTGCTTGGTCTCAGTGCGCTGCATCTCGGACACGATGGAGTTGATGCTGCTCTCCGTCTTGTTGAGCTCCTGGCGCAGCGTGCTGAGCTCCAGCTCCAGCGAGCTGATCTGTTCCATCAGCTCCGACCGAGTCTTCTGATAGCGAAACAGGTTCTGTTTACTTACTTAGCCTTCCCCTGCTTGGTCTCAGTGCGCTGCATCTCGGACACGATGGAGTTGATGCTGCTCTCCGTCTTGTTGAGCTCCTGGCGCAGCGTGCTGAGCTCCAGCTCCAGCGAGCTGATCTGTTCCATCAGCTCCGACCGAGTCTTCTGATAGCGAAACAGGTTCTGTTTACTTACTTAGCCTTCCCCTGCTTGGTCTCAGTGCGCTGCATCTCGGACACGATGGAGTTGATGCTGCTCTCCGTCTTGTTGAGCTCCTGGCGCAGCGTGCTGAGCTCCAGCTCCAGCGAGCTGATCTGTTCCATCAGCTCCGACCGAGTCTTCTGATAGCGAAACAGGTTCTGTTTACTTACTTAGCCTTCCCCTGCTTGGTCTCAGTGCGCTGCATCTCGGACACGATGGAGTTGATGCTGCTCTCCGTCTTGTTGAGCTCCTGGCGCAGCGTGCTGAGCTCCAGCTCCAGCGAGCTGATCTGTTCCATCAGCTCCGACCGAGTCTTCTGATAGCGAAACAGGTTCTGTTTACTTACTTAGCCTTCCCCTGCTTGGTCTCAGTGCGCTGCATCTCGGACACGATGGAGTTGATGCTGCTCTCCGTCTTGTTGAGCTCCTGGCGCAGCGTGCTGAGCTCCAGCTCCAGCGAGCTGATCTGTTCCATCAGCTCCGACCGAGTCTTCTGATAGCGAAACAGGTTCTGTTTACTTACTTAGCCTTCCCCTGCTTGGTCTCAGTGCGCTGCATCTCGGACACGATGGAGTTGATGCTGCTCTCCGTCTTGTTGAGCTCCTGGCGCAGCGTGCTGAGCTCCAGCTCCAGCGAGCTGATCTGTTCCATCAGCTCCGACCGAGTCTTCTGATAGCGAAACAGGTTCTGTTTACTTACTTAGCCTTCCCCTGCTTGGTCTCAGTGCGCTGCATCTCGGACACGATGGAGTTGATGCTGCTCTCCGTCTTGTTGAGCTCCTGGCGCAGCGTGCTGAGCTCCAGCTCCAGCGAGCTGATCTGTTCCATCAGCTCCGACCGAGTCTTCTGATAGCGAAACAGGTTCTGTTTACTTACTTAGCCTTCCCCTGCTTGGTCTCAGTGCGCTGCATCTCGGACACGATGGAGTTGATGCTGCTCTCCGTCTTGTTGAGCTCCTGGCGCAGCGTGCTGAGCTCCAGCTCCAGCGAGCTGATCTGTTCCATCAGCTCCGACCGAGTCTTCTGATAGCGAAACAGGTTCTGTTTACTTACTTAGCCTTCCCCTGCTTGGTCTCAGTGCGCTGCATCTCGGACACGATGGAGTTGATGCTGCTCTCCGTCTTGTTGAGCTCCTGGCGCAGCGTGCTGAGCTCCAGCTCCAGCGAGCTGATCTGTTCCATCAGCTCCGACCGAGTCTTCTGATAGCGAAACAGGTTCTGTTTACTTACTTAGCCTTCCCCTGCTTGGTCTCAGTGCGCTGCATCTCGGACACGATGGAGTTGATGCTGCTCTCCGTCTTGTTGAGCTCCTGGCGCAGCGTGCTGAGCTCCAGCTCCAGCGAGCTGATCTGTTCCATCAGCTCCGACCGAGTCTTCTGATAGCGAAACAGGTTCTGTTTACTTACTTAGCCTTCCCCTGCTTGGTCTCAGTGCGCTGCATCTCGGACACGATGGAGTTGATGCTGCTCTCCGTCTTGTTGAGCTCCTGGCGCAGCGTGCTGAGCTCCAGCTCCAGCGAGCTGATCTGTTCCATCAGCTCCGACCGAGTCTTCTGATAGCGAAACAGGTTCTGTTTACTTACTTAGCCTTCCCCTGCTTGGTCTCAGTGCGCTGCATCTCGGACACGATGGAGTTGATGCTGCTCTCCGTCTTGTTGAGCTCCTGGCGCAGCGTGCTGAGCTCCAGCTCCAGCGAGCTGATCTGTTCCATCAGCTCCGACCGAGTCTTCTGATAGCGAAACAGGTTCTGTTTACTTACTTAGCCTTCCCCTGCTTGGTCTCAGTGCGCTGCATCTCGGACACGATGGAGTTGATGCTGCTCTCCGTCTTGTTGAGCTCCTGGCGCAGCGTGCTGAGCTCCAGCTCCAGCGAGCTGATCTGTTCCATCAGCTCCGACCGAGTCTTCTGATAGCGAAACAGGTTCTGTTTACTTACTTAGCCTTCCCCTGCTTGGTCTCAGTGCGCTGCATCTCGGACACGATGGAGTTGATGCTGCTCTCCGTCTTGTTGAGCTCCTGGCGCAGCGTGCTGAGCTCCAGCTCCAGCGAGCTGATCTGTTCCATCAGCTCCGACCGAGTCTTCTGATAGCGAAACAGGTTCTGTTTACTTACTTAGCCTTCCCCTGCTTGGTCTCAGTGCGCTGCATCTCGGACACGATGGAGTTGATGCTGCTCTCCGTCTTGTTGAGCTCCTGGCGCAGCGTGCTGAGCTCCAGCTCCAGCGAGCTGATCTGTTCCATCAGCTCCGACCGAGTCTTCTGATAGCGAAACAGGTTCTGTTTACTTACTTAGCCTTCCCCTGCTTGGTCTCAGTGCGCTGCATCTCGGACACGATGGAGTTGATGCTGCTCTCCGTCTTGTTGAGCTCCTGGCGCAGCGTGCTGAGCTCCAGCTCCAGCGAGCTGATCTGTTCCATCAGCTCCGACCGAGTCTTCTGATAGCGAAACAGGTTCTGTTTACTTACTTAGCCTTCCCCTGCTTGGTCTCAGTGCGCTGCATCTCGGACACGATGGAGTTGATGCTGCTCTCCGTCTTGTTGAGCTCCTGGCGCAGCGTGCTGAGCTCCAGCTCCAGCGAGCTGATCTGTTCCATCAGCTCCGACCGAGTCTTCTGATAGCGAAACAGGTTCTGTTTACTTACTTAGCCTTCCCCTGCTTGGTCTCAGTGCGCTGCATCTCGGACACGATGGAGTTGATGCTGCTCTCCGTCTTGTTGAGCTCCTGGCGCAGCGTGCTGAGCTCCAGCTCCAGCGAGCTGATCTGTTCCATCAGCTCCGACCGAGTCTTCTGATAGCGAAACAGGTTCTGTTTACTTACTTAGCCTTCCCCTGCTTGGTCTCAGTGCGCTGCATCTCGGACACGATGGAGTTGATGCTGCTCTCCGTCTTGTTGAGCTCCTGGCGCAGCGTGCTGAGCTCCAGCTCCAGCGAGCTGATCTGTTCCATCAGCTCCGACCGAGTCTTCTGATAGCGAAACAGGTTCTGTTTACTTACTTAGCCTTCCCCTGCTTGGTCTCAGTGCGCTGCATCTCGGACACGATGGAGTTGATGCTGCTCTCCGTCTTGTTGAGCTCCTGGCGCAGCGTGCTGAGCTCCAGCTCCAGCGAGCTGATCTGTTCCATCAGCTCCGACCGAGTCTTCTGATAGCGAAACAGGTTCTGTTTACTTACTTAGCCTTCCCCTGCTTGGTCTCAGTGCGCTGCATCTCGGACACGATGGAGTTGATGCTGCTCTCCGTCTTGTTGAGCTCCTGGCGCAGCGTGCTGAGCTCCAGCTCCAGCGAGCTGATCTGTTCCATCAGCTCCGACCGAGTCTTCTGATAGCGAAACAGGTTCTGTTTACTTACTTAGCCTTCCCCTGCTTGGTCTCAGTGCGCTGCATCTCGGACACGATGGAGTTGATGCTGCTCTCCGTCTTGTTGAGCTCCTGGCGCAGCGTGCTGAGCTCCAGCTCCAGCGAGCTGATCTGTTCCATCAGCTCCGACCGAGTCTTCTGATAGCGAAACAGGTTCTGTTTACTTACTTAGCCTTCCCCTGCTTGGTCTCAGTGCGCTGCATCTCGGACACGATGGAGTTGATGCTGCTCTCCGTCTTGTTGAGCTCCTGGCGCAGCGTGCTGAGCTCCAGCTCCAGCGAGCTGATCTGTTCCATCAGCTCCGACCGAGTCTTCTGATAGCGAAACAGGTTCTGTTTACTTACTTAGCCTTCCCCTGCTTGGTCTCAGTGCGCTGCATCTCGGACACGATGGAGTTGATGCTGCTCTCCGTCTTGTTGAGCTCCTGGCGCAGCGTGCTGAGCTCCAGCTCCAGCGAGCTGATCTGTTCCATCAGCTCCGACCGAGTCTTCTGATAGCGAAACAGGTTCTGTTTACTTACTTAGCCTTCCCCTGCTTGGTCTCAGTGCGCTGCATCTCGGACACGATGGAGTTGATGCTGCTCTCCGTCTTGTTGAGCTCCTGGCGCAGCGTGCTGAGCTCCAGCTCCAGCGAGCTGATCTGTTCCATCAGCTCCGACCGAGTCTTCTGATAGCGAAACAGGTTCTGTTTACTTACTTAGCCTTCCCCTGCTTGGTCTCAGTGCGCTGCATCTCGGACACGATGGAGTTGATGCTGCTCTCCGTCTTGTTGAGCTCCTGGCGCAGCGTGCTGAGCTCCAGCTCCAGCGAGCTGATCTGTTCCATCAGCTCCGACCGAGTCTTCTGATAGCGAAACAGGTTCTGTTTACTTACTTAGCCTTCCCCTGCTTGGTCTCAGTGCGCTGCATCTCGGACACGATGGAGTTGATGCTGCTCTCCGTCTTGTTGAGCTCCTGGCGCAGCGTGCTGAGCTCCAGCTCCAGCGAGCTGATCTGTTCCATCAGCTCCGACCGAGTCTTCTGATAGCGAAACAGGTTCTGTTTACTTACTTAGCCTTCCCCTGCTTGGTCTCAGTGCGCTGCATCTCGGACACGATGGAGTTGATGCTGCTCTCCGTCTTGTTGAGCTCCTGGCGCAGCGTGCTGAGCTCCAGCTCCAGCGAGCTGATCTGTTCCATCAGCTCCGACCGAGTCTTCTGCATCTCCAGCCGAGAGCGCGACTGGTTGAAGTAGCCGCCCGTTAGCGAGCCTTTTGATGATACCTGTAGCAAAGAGATTATTTTTAGAATAAAATAGAATCTATTGAGACCAATGTTAGATTTTTCCAAATTTTCAGTGATCCCCAAACTAGGCTATGCCTGTATCTTGGGGACCTAAGCTGTGGTAGACAATTTTGTCAATGTTGTATTTCTTAATTGGTTATAGGTTATTGAGAATGGTTGTGTCTGTGACTGCGCTTGTGAGTAGTTGTGAGCGCGTAAATCTGGATTTCGGGAGAATAATAGGATAAAATGTAGCCTATATGTTGCTCTATAACCTAATTATAATGTAATAATTAAGTTTAGTTGAGTGATTTCCATTATTTTGTTTATAATTATTGATATTATTGTCCTATATGGTGTATTTTATTTATATGGGTAAATTTTCTTGCAATAAATTGATTACTTTCTGTATTGTCCAGCGAAAGTCCCATCAATCAGTTCGCCATTCCAGAAAAACAGAAAGACTGACAGACAGACAAAAATTAACAAAAAAGTATGTAATAAAAAGGTAAGTTATACTTGAGAAAACCGTTATTTTGAAATCACTGATAGACACTTCCAATGTATTTACAGAACTAACTTCTGAAGTCATACGGAATATATAATAGATGTGTGTGCCTAATAAGCTGTCGTCAAATAAATGTTTTATTTCTATCTTAGTTTCCTTTCTTACAAAACTATATGTGTATTAACAGGAATGATAAGCGACCACATGGTAACCTGACTGATGTACGTAGTTATATTGCATAGATTATTATTTATAATTAAATGCCTAGTTAAGTTCAAATAAGGTGTCGGACTTGTGATCTAGAGATCTCGGGTTCTAACCCTACCCATTACACTATAGCCAGACACAAGCATATTTAGCTTAGTTGGAGGGGTTAACAGGTTTGCTAGTTATGTGAATTCTACCCACATTGCTACTAATCTTTGAAAAAGAAAAATGTTTGGGCAATAAATTACCTGATCTCCCTCCAGAGTGACACAATCCAGGTGGAACTGCTTGCCAAGTTCGGTGGCACACTCCAAGTTCCTGCAAATCAGTGTCTTGCCGAAGATGTACTTCATCGCCTTCGCGTACTTAAGATCGTATTTTAGCTTCTGAACCATGGCTATTGCGTTCTGAAAGGGTAAGAATAGGGAAGGAAATTAGTTGTGGTATCAAATTAATCAATAAGTTATATTGCACAACAATCAATAAGGAATGTAATTTTTTATAGCAAAATTATCTGTACCGTGAAATAATATAATATCTTTATTTGGAACACAGTCACAAAAATCCGTGTCTTAATAGCTAGAATAAGTATAAATGATCTTTATTTTGGTGATAAATGATGGTTATTAAATAACACTTTTACACGTCATTTTTTTGTAAATTTAAACTAGATGAGGTTGGTGTTTCCTAATTGACCACCCTGAGAAGAAACACCGAAACAAACTCAGGGGTCCGTCTCTTTTAAAGTCCATACAATATATGAATTTGACAGTAATACATATGCTCCCAGACTAGGCAAAAACCTGTATCTTGGGAGGCATGATGGCCTGAAACATGTTTAAGTGCGTTTATTATAATGATATCCAATGGATGTTATAATTTAGGGTGCCAATAAGAAACCAAAGTTGACAAGTGCTAGTTAAAAAAGCCTCCAAAGCTAGCTTGCATGTTCAAAGAGGTAAAGTGGTGAAACTCTGCTGCTGATTATGTAATCAGCATATAAAATTCCCACCATGCGGGCCAAATGTGTGATGTCGCATATCTTCTGATTTTTAGGTCTAGGACAAGCCGGTTTCCTCTCGATATTTTCCTTCATCATTTTGCAAGTAGGTCATGACAAAAATAACACAAAATAATGTGCCTATCTGGGTTTGAACCCCAGAGCTGCTATGCTCAAGGTCGTGAGTTCGATTCCCACCCAGGACAAATGTTTGTGTGATGAGTACGATCATTTGTTCTTTGTCTGGGTGTAATTTATCTATAACATGTATGTATTTAAAAATATATATGTATGTTTATCAGTTGTCTAGTACTCATACCACAAGCTCTGCTTAGTTTGGGACTAGATGGCGTTGTGTGAAAGTTGTGGAATATTATTATTATTCCTGCAACGACAGAACCCCTACTGTTCGTCCATTTTATATTCCCCACAAAAACATATTTTTAATAAAATAAAAGTTGACTTACATTGTCATTAGGATACACCATGTCTCTAACTTGCAGTCTGTTGAGCGGCATGAATGTGACCTCCCCGGGTAAACTCTGTCGGTTCATCTCCTTCAGAATCTTGGTACCAACTGTGTCTGACTCCACGATGTGGTGGAACAATCTGTTACCGGCAGTCACCTAGAAACATTGTACAGTAGTTGTCAGTTCAAGGGCATGGGAGTTTGTTGCAATTTGAACCTTAAAAAAGTTTATACAATGGAAAATAAATGAAATAGTAGCAGCAGTATTGTTTGCAGCAATAGTTATGCGTGAAAAATCATTGCTGAAACATTTATTATTTATTTAAACTTTATGTACAGACGCCAGCACATCAAGCTACAACAATCTGTCAAATTCCTTTAATAGATTTTCAACTTTATTTTTAAAGAAATTAGGTTCAAGGTTGATTGGGAAAATTTGAGTTTCGGGTAGCTTCATCTGCTGGCGTCTGTACCACTATTGAAGAAAAAAGTCTTCTAGTTTTTAGTTTTCTTTCTAATTTCTAAAAATGTCTTCTAGTTTTGATAAGAAAAAAAAACAAACGTTTTGACTGGTAAAGAATTTTCTTATTAAAATTAGAAGACATGCTGCCCACCAAACCGCAATATTCCATGCCACTAGCTAAAACAATGTTCTTAATACAAAGAAAATAATATAGTTGGGCACAAACTGCGCGTGGAGAAGAAAACTGTTAGTTTAATTCACACATTCACAGGCAAAGGCAGTTTGTTCCCAATCATATCTTTATACTAAATTTCACAGTTCAGCGGTTAAGCCGTGAAACATACATTCCCATTTGTTATGTTAGTATGGATTGAAGATATTAGTTACCTCGACTGCTGTATAAATCGTCTTGTCACACGTGAAGTTTTCGATGACAGGTCCGTAGTACTGCGTGGCTATCTTTGCCCACTCTCCGCCCCTCTCTTGGAATGTCTCTAGTACTTTGCGTACACTGTCTCTACCGTTTAGGATTGGCTGCAAAGGAATTTCAGTTTTAATTGCGTCGTATTAAGGTACATTTTCGCAGGAATATCACTTTTAATTGCGTACTGTTAAGATACATTGTCGCATTACTTTAAAAATAAACAAAAAGGTGAGTTTATGTCTTGCTTTATAAAATCAACTGTGAAAGATGTCCATAATGCAAAAAGGTTTTTAGTTGTCAGAAACCAATTATATCTACAACGTGTAACGGAAACCCCATATCTATCCAAAAGGACTGAAGACAACACCTGGTATGGAGTCTCTATGCAAAATTTCAGCTCAAAATAAGTGATTTACAGAATTGACCCCAAATTATTGGTTTCATATGTTTCTTGAATACCAGTAATAACAAACGTGTCACAGCACTATGAGGATCATCACTTTCCACGTCACTTGCCAATAAAACGATAAAACTCTTCGTTCTTCTTAATTTGAAAAATTCGGTCTCTGGTATCAATGCATTGAAATTTCTAATATGCTCCACACATGTACACATAGGATTAGAAAACCCTTACCATATCGTTTATTATCATCGAAAGAAGCCGTGCACTTGGTATGTATATACCCTTTAAATTACACGTTGTATATTGTGTCATCAGCATCCTTTTTGATGACACCCATAAGAGAAGTCAGTAGGTACAGGACATTCAAATAATTATTCGCTTAGCTTTTTCCAACTGTTAGTATCGGCGGTATAAGAGTTACATGGGGCGACTGCTTGTCTGATATCAACAACGCAGTAGCTGGGTAACTAGATACCCTTGGCATGACTTGTGCCACATTTTATGGCTTCTGACTACCCGTAAAGACTGTCAAGATTAACGTAGCTCATTGGGTTAGTGTGCTTTACGAGGCACAGAGGAATCTCAATATATTAACACAATCCATCTAATAAATTCTTTATTGGCACAAACTGTGGTACAAATGAAGTGAGACTCTGCCTCCAGAGCTAGGTTAGAAACCTGTATTTCAGGAACCAGTGACTTCGTCCAATGATGTTACAGTTTTGCAAGTTTTATGCAAACAAAAAATCTATCCATCATCTACGGACCATCCTCAGCAAGCATTGCTTAACTTTGAAGACTGCTCCATGCGGCTATTATTAAGCCATGTTTTTTCGCCTTAATAAAGTTATTACTTTTATATCCATTCTCCTCAGTACTGGATATAAAAGTAATACTCTTTAATTACCTTTCCTGCCATTGACCGCAATGCCTGATCAGCCTTGGCTAAATCTTCTTTTAGAGACGACAGATTCTGCGTTAGCGAGGTTTCTTTGCGCCACAACTCACTGAAACACGTTTAAAGAATAGGTTTATTTACTGCTGTAATAGTTTTTAGTTTTCGTTAACCAAGGTTATATCTTTACATTAAATAATTAAAACATTTATGAACATACATTATTATTAGATCGCTTTTAGCGATAAGACCGCCTGTTGTAACAGCTTTTGTGGTTTTTAAGTCCATATTTAATTCTGTTATGGTGTACAATAAAGAGTATATATTATATCTATCTATCTGACAGTCTGGCAGTTTGAGTGCTTTATACGGCCCACCCAAATGTCCTAACTTTGGTATTGTTCGTCAAATCGTTCAAGCTCCTTAAGATTCTAAGTTGAGCTACGCGTTATTTGAAAAATGCTTGCACTATTTGGACGGGCCTGCTCAAATCTGTTTGATTCCGTCCTTTAAAGGGCGCCACAGGCATAAACCTACATGGCTCTCATATGATTTGATCACTACAGATTGTATGGACTTTAAAAGAGACGTTGACCTCTGAGTTTGTTTCAGTGTTTCTTCTCAGAGTAATTAATTAGTTAGGAAACACTGGCCTCATCTAGTTTACATTTACGAAAAAATGACGTGTAAAAGTGTTATTTATAACCCATTTGCAAAATAAACATCATCATCATCACCATTCATGCAGATCTACCACCTAGGACTAATGTCACTTACAGTTAAGAATACATTTATGTTTTACTTGCTTTCTAGGTAAATGTGTCAGTAGGGGTGTTTCAATCTAAGTGAAGTATAATTGTTAATTTGTTATTTACGACAGTTGACGCAGTAATCGTGTGATTTGATTTCCACACATATTAAATGTGTGTATTACCTACAGATAGTACCAGGTTTGTGTAATGACAAGCAATTACTGTATGTGTTAGTAAATACGGGGCAACATTTGTAATAAAATCATGAATTATAGCACGACTTTTAATTCGATTAAGTAAACTGACAGTTTCAGTGTCGTAAGATAATGATGACTAAGAAATAATGATGTAATTAAATGAATCGATTAACGATTTCAGAAATTAATACAATAAATTTTATGTGAAATAGACATCGACGGTTAAAAGGTAATAAAAAGGGTATAAGCGACAAAAATCAAATTGTTCAGGAGAGCAGTTTAAAGTTTGGAAATGTACATAACTTTCTACAAAACGCAGTTTTTTGCTTGGGCATGTTGTGATTGTGGTGACAAAAAAGTCATCACAGAGCAATGGGAGTTAGCGCATTCGAAAGAGTGGAAAATTTTAAGTAGAATGGCATTCATAAGTCAATTTCGACCAAAATGTCGCTTATGCCCAATCAACTTTTAACCGTCGACATGTTAAATGGGATAAGGGACATGAAAAATTAAGTGAATACTTCATTTATTTTTCGATTGATTGCATCCATCACTATTATTACACATTATTTTATAAAGTGACATTAGCTTGTGTCAGTTTACCGAAACAAATTAAAAGCCGTGGTATATACTCGGATATTTTTGTGTTAAAAGCAGTTAATCAAATAAGGAGGAGAATTATGCTAAATTAATTTACTACTTTTTCAGTAATTGAAACTTCTTTTTAACTTAGGATTGAGTTAGAAATTGCTTTAAATTTTCATTTCTTTACACACGAAGAAACCAAATACAATAGAAATGGATAATAATAGTTGATTTTTCGAAATCGAACAAAATTTTTGAACCATTACGATCATACAAGCGACATCTACATTAGAAGGCAAATATTTTATGATTATAAATCTTATTTTTAACGTGAATAGCCTACCGAGGTTGCCACGTTTTACGGTTGGAGACCAAAAGGTAATAGTTATTTTCTATACTTCCTAGAAAATTTAATTCAATTACTTCGTATCCTTTCTCCTCTAATATTAATAGCTCTGCTTGTTATGCTCAACAATAGCCACTCGCCGCCTCTCCATCTCTAATCTATCTCTATCAAGTAATCAACAAACTTACTTTCTCGCACTCTGCTCCTGGTCCTTCCTCTTCTTACACTCGTAGTACTGCTTGTTATGCTCGTCGATAGCCACTCGCTGCCTCTCCATCTCTTTCGTAGTCTCTTCTATTCTCTTCTCTAGTTCCGTCAGTTTGTTCGCGTCGCGTCGGAGATCGTCGCGGAGTTTGGTTTCGTGGTCCTTCTTGTCTTTTATTTGTTTGTTTAGGGACCTGAAACAGGGAAACATGGGTTTATTTATTTATTAAAACTTTATGCAACACAAATGGTACCAAGGCGGACTTATTCCTTAGGCATTCTCTACCAGTCAACCGTGCTAAGATTTGGGAAAAGGGTTTTTGTAGATCTTGATTTCATGAATTAACTAGTAATTCAACCAGTGCAAATCACAGCATCAAGCAAGACTGCTACTGGGTTGTGGAAGTCAGATAGTCTATCGTTTCATGTAAAGCACTTATGCTAAACCGTAGAAAGCTGCATCCGGTAGTACGGAAGGCCGACTCTGACATGCTTAAGAAAAGACAAAGCAGATGTATGGTATATCAGCATATACGTAGTCTGGTCATAAGTTTTATCACATATGGAAAGTTAAATAAATGACACAATGAGTTACGCACTACAACTATTTATATATCAAATGAAAGGGTATAAAATACAGATATAAACCACATTAAAATTATTCGAAATGTCCTCCTTTTGCTTCGATACAAGCCTTCAATCTGCAAGGCCAGTCATCAATCGAAGCACGCACGACGTTCATGTCAATATCGGCGACTGCTTTAATCAGGGATGCTTTAAGTGACTCCAATTTGCGATGGGGTTTAGCGCAGACCTTCTCCTCTAAGTGCTGCCATATTTTGTAATCCAAGGGATTCAAGTCTGGACTGGATGAGGGCCAATCCTCATGCCTCATAAAGTCGATTCAACGGGTCTTGAGCCAGTTTTGGGTACTTTCGCCTTATGAGCCGGCGCAGAATCCTGCTGGAATACCCAGTGCCTGTTTTCGAACATTGTTTGTGAAACAGGTTCCACAATGTTTGTTAGAACTGTGTTTTGATATACGAGGGCACTGGTTTTCACTCCTTTTTCACAAAAAAACACCTGCGTTGGACCCAAATAGGACACCCCAAGCCAAACCATGAATGCCGAAGGATGATGACCACGCGAAACACGTGGCACACGTCTGCTCGCTTCTTCCCTAGAGTGTGCATACACTTTATCATTTTGTTTATTGAAAGTCTCCTCAACATTAAAAATTTTTTCGTCCGAAAAAAGTATTTCGCGGTATTTTTTTCCCGCGTACCGCCTTAACAAAACCCGGCTTCTTTCGAGTCTGATTTTCTTCAGCCGTGCGTTAAGATGTGCTGTTTTTTTTTTCTATAAGCACGCAGTCCTAGGTCTTCATTTAACAGCCTTTCAATAGTAGTTCTGCTCAGCCCCATCTGCAGAGCCAACGTTTTTTGCTTGCGGACAGGATTTCTTTACTGCTTTGATGACCGCTGGAGTCCTAACAGTACCAGGCCGACCGCTCCTTTGTTTATCTTCTAATCTTGAATCTTCGCTGAATCGTTTGGTAGTACGATAAATGAATCTCGGTGGAATTTTCAAATTTTTCAGCAGTTTAAAAATCTCAGTTGGCGCGTGACCGTAACGATGCAATGCAATTACTGCGACTCTGTCTTCTTTGCGCGTCCACTCCATTTTAGATAATAAACAAAATTCGAGAAACTCTTTGCTTTTATTTTCATTAAATATTCAAATTTCGAATGCCCATAATATTTTCCTTGGCTTGCATTCTAAATTCGAAATTTTACCTATGTGACAGAACTTATGGCCCAACTACATATTTAAGTAATAATCAATTAGTAAGTAAATAATAATTTCCTGTTTTTAAAAAAAAAATTTCTAAGTAATTCTCACAACTCATCTGACCATGTGAGTTCCTCTTTTTACCCTTCTCCATGCCTTAAGGAAGATATAAAAAAACCAGTCGAATTGGTCGAGCCGTCCTCGTGTTTTGAGCTTAGCAACACATTCAGCGATTCATTTTTAATTATAATTTTGATTAGTTAGCCAAATCTATCTAGAGCTAAATAAGTGACATACTTGAGTTCCTTCTCGATCCAGCGGTCCCTGTCCTGCTTGGAAGTGAACTGCGTGCCTCTCCCCTGCTTGGCGTACAGCTCCTGCCTCTTCTGCTGGTTGAGTGCCAGCGCTCTGGTGCACTCCTCCTCGCGTGCCTTCATCTCTTCGTATTTGGGCTTCAACTCTTCAAGTTCGCGTTCTTTTTCGGAAATCTGTTGCCGTAGGCGCTCGAGTTCAGCTTCGGCTCTTTCCTGAACAAAATAAAATGGGTTTTTACTTAGTCGTTACACATAATTATGGTGTATTCCCGTTGTCCCCGTAGTCTATGTCCCCGTTAAAGGGGACAAAGGGAATTTAATAAAATAATTAATATTACTTCCCGTTGTCCCCGCATATGGGCAACGGGGACAACGGACGTTTAAGATTTCACGTATCGCTGTCCCCTTTAAATTTTTATTTATTTACTAAATACCTTATTTATTTTGATTTAGTTTTAAATGAAAGGGTGGAATGAAATACAAAGTATTTAAATGTTATACTTACAAAAACATACCACATTAATATACCTATTTAACTATAACGTCACAGAATTAACATAGTATAAAAACAATTTAGATAATAAAAACAAAAATAGGATTGAACTTAAAGCTTAAACATAATGAAAAAAAAAAACTATTAAAATAAAATTGACTACAAACAGAACTTTAATGTTATACTTATTAATAATATCACATTTATTTAGATTACAGAATTGGTAATAATCAACATTTATATATTATCATTTATTTTATTATTATTTTTAATACATTCGTAAATTATAAATACTTGTGTCGCAATCACATGTGTAGCTATTGTTTAGATATTATGTGTTTTTTAAATTTTATATGTAGTCCTTAGTTCCATTTAATTTGTATAGGTACAATATTCTCTCTATTAAGGCACTCTCACTCTCTCATTTTTAACTCAACGGGGACAACGGGCATAATTTGAAAAGCATATATTACAAGAAATTAACGGGGACAGCGTACGGGGACAACGGGAAGTAATTTTAATTATTTTATTAAATTTCCTTTGTCCCCTTTAACGGGGACACGGACTACGGGGACAACTGGAATACACCATAATTATGTATATTATTCGCTATCAGTGATAAGACTGCCATTGTAACTATAGGTTAAACAAAATTGTGAAACAGGTGTGTTTAAATTATTGGTGTACAATCAACGAATTAGGAATGATATAGAAATATAACTGTCTAACGAGGCCCGCTAAAACATGGCTCCAAACTCATACCACTAAACTGATAATACAAATGCAACACGCGCACAAACAAAACAAAATACTTTGCTAAATTTATTTTCTGCGCATGGATCCGTCAATTCATTCATTTGGGGCGGTATTTTATTTAGTAAGATAATGTTAGAGTGAAACTGAAATATCGAATCAAGCGAGTGCGAACGAGATGGATTGTTTTGTGACATCGAGTGGCGAGGATGGTGTTAAGCAGTATGCAGTAGGAGTCAGTCATTTATTATGAACTCAAATATTATAAATTAATATTAAACCTCTTTACATTAAGTTTACAAAAAGTGTAAAGCTTCATAAAAGGGAATGCCCGTCGGCCATATAAAAAAAATCCTAAAATGAACAAGAGTGAAATATACGCCAAATGTTACTACAAATCGTAGGTAACCCATTACAATTTCAATAATTATCAAAAAAACTAGGTAGAAGTCAGTTACAAACCTTTTTCTGAAATATTGGTCGTAATAAGTCTAGGGTTAAGGATGCCAAGTCATCGTTTAGGCGGCTCCAACCTAAGTCCGTGTTTAAAAATGGGTATCGTGTGCACAACTAAAATCAAAATCTTCGAAAAATGACCATAGTCGTTGCTATACCATAAAAAGCAATCCGTATATTACTCAGTTCGCAAGCGCTATTGTAGAATCAAGTAAACAAACAATCGAAAATGCAGTAGTGTCAAACTGTCAGTCTGTCAGTAGGTAAGGCAAAGGAGATGTGATTCATACAGCCTACGATACGTTTTCTATTCAAAAAATATTTGATTTTAATTAATATTGACATGCATATATTATTTTTTTAGATTTATGGTACACATAAGTCGAATTATATTAAATTAATAATTACTGTGCACTAAATCTGCAAACTAATTCGTTAGAAATTATTTTACGATTCCTGTTTGGCTGAATGCCACTACTAGTGTCAAATAAACACTGACCTCCAATAAAAATAAGAATGAATTCGGATATCAGGTTAAAAATTTTAATGATTTCCATATTTTTATATCCTACTTAAAGAAACTTGAAAATTATTTCATTATACATATTTTATGTTAAAAAGAATTAAGGACTATTCGCAGTTTCTGTCCATTTCAAGCATTTGGACAACACCCTTTGGAAACTAATAAGTTATTTTATTACTTATCTGATACCTATTTTAAATGAAAATCATTATTTCCTCAGGATCCACCGAATTTCATATTTATTAATTTCTTAAAGTACAGTCGCCAGCACGTCAACGTATACCATATACATATCTATAACTATGACGCGCTTTGCAGTGTTAGAAAGAAAGTAACCTTCACTTGATTGGTGAAGTTATCAACGTTTTTAAAATTGCCCAATGGTTGCACATACTAATAATTGGGAGCCAATCATGCCTCACTAGGAATAAGCCACACCCTCTCGCGCATGCGCGTACGCCACTACTCACGAGTTTTACCGAATCTTTACGAAATTGAACGAGTCCCTCGACACATGACATGACGTGACGTCCATTGTTTGTTTCGTTTACCTATGTTATGACAGTTGTTTTTATTCATATATTTTATACTGTGTTGTGTTGTGCTGTGCTGTGAAATGTATTTAAAGAAATTATAAACATAATAATATGCCGCCTCAATTGACGCAAATTCAGAGAGAGCGCATCAAAGCGCTTCGATTGAGTGGATGCCGGCTGATGGATATTTGACTAGCCGCCATAATGGTGAGTAATATTTTTTGTAATTTTTGTATTTTTATATTGAATCTAGTTACCTCTATTCCATCTAGCGATGTTTATGTGTAAATTGTCGGGGTTAATGTGTAGATACCAAAGGAATTCAAGGATTTAATTAATAAGAGGTTATTATCCTTTACTTTATATTACATATACCGGAAGGTGTGTTTCAATAATATAACGTAAGACGTGTGATCCCAAGCAGGGCTAAGGGAATACAGTACTGTTTCACATAAGGAATATCAGTCAAGTGGCGACACTGGGCTCGGAACATTAAAAACAATATTTATGGGTTAGAAAAAAGAACTAGTATGATTGATTTATGTTTGCTATACTCCAACACGCCCCCTCAAAAATAAATCTCTTTCTTTTACCTAATTACGATATAAAACTCCACATTATATCAAACATTATACAAGAATAAACACACCTTTTTATTTATCTCTGGGAATACAATATTATCATGGTCCAACATTTGTTGCGCAGGATTAGGTTAACCTAGTAGGAAACCCAGCAAAACCTAATCAGACCAATCATTTTCATCAATTAATGAAGCTATAAATGTTATTTATTTACTTATAACCAAGCTAATAATCCATATTGCATACTCATATTATGTTTACAACATCATCATCCCGAATTTCATTCTCATACTGGTGTAACGCTCCATGGAGAAACATTTCAGTATATCAGCCAGCTGGCTATCTGTAGAAACATAAAACATTTTAATTATTTCTCATCATTATATTCAGTAAGACTGCTTGCAATGCCTTTACATCAACTATTTTCATAAAAACAAATAGTAGCCAATAGTCATCACTTCGACTTTAAGCACACACTGTTCATTGACCACATAATTTTAACAAGTAACACTGGATACTTTCCCTATTGCTAGTCAAAGTCAACAAATATCTACTTATAACATTATGAAATAATTTTGTTTAAAAGTTATCTTGAGATTTATACATATGTTTGGTTTCAATATCTCAGGACCCTTTTATTTCTTACATCAAGTATCCCATAAGATTGTTACAATAAGGCCCTTGTAATTTCTCATGGAACTTAAGCTTTTTAGTCTATAATATTTTGAAAGTGGAGTGTGAACTAATTTACAATCTCTCAGGTTAACTTCTCAGGAACTGTTATCAGCATTTACTAATTCAAAATAACTTGTTGTTTTCTGACTAAGCTACTTTGGTTCACAGTAAACATTTTATTTTAAAGTTTTTGATCTTCAGTGTTATTTAAGTATGTATGTTTTACACTAGATTGTCAATATTCAATAGTACTTACATATTCTTTATAACATGACAACATCACGCCTGTAATCCTCTAAAAGGAAGTCAGAGGTGCATGTAAAGTGCATTATCAGATCCACACCTTTTTATTTACCACATCCCACACCTTTACTATTAACAGTTTTAGAAATATATTTTGTTTTTGTTCTGCAAACAAAGTAAACAGTAGAACCAAATACTTTTAAATACATACTTTAATTGTGCTTTGTTCTGATTCCATTACTCAGGTGTGTTATTTATCCCAGTGCTCCCCAGAACAATCTAGAATGATATGTCATATTTAGACTTGAGTACCGAAACGACTCCATTCTGTATTCATTGTTCTTAATATACTTTAGGCATTAACATTGAAAGCCACAGTATAAAGTACTGTTTAGTGGTAATTAATACCTTTTTGAGCACACAACTCTTTAAATTATTTGGAAACAAATTTCTCTCTCTTATCACAATACAAGTTAATAATTCTCAGACCAAAATTAAACACATTTTGTAATATAGTTTCGAAACAACAAAAACATTTCATCCGATTTATCCACAAAATCACAACAACCCCTGTTTATCAACAGACGAAGAAGTGATAGGCTGCAAACATCTGTGTGCACTTTAAATAGAGGTTGTTTCCAATCTTGTTTTCAATTTGTCAAATGGCCAACAAGCTTTTTATTCATACATTTAAGCTTCACATAATTTATCATTAGGCACAATAAATATCAATTGATATTTATTGTGCTTGTAACAGCACAACTTTTTAGCAACAATTTTACAGTGAATAAAAAAAACCTTCTGTAATCCATATTTTTCATTTAATAACTTAGAACTTTTGATCATTTATTCATGTTAATGTATTGCATTGAATATGTAACATTTTTTATTATTTATACCTACTGTTATGGAATATAATGATATCATAATATCGTTTTTTTTTTGTAAAAAAATGCATATATATGTTAATTTTGTAAAAATAAAAGTAAAAGTTTTGCAATTAAAGACATCTAATTAATCATAATTAAGTAGTTTATTCATTCAAAAAATGTTTCAATCTCTGAATATCTTCCAGTCCCATTCGCACTTTATATTTGAAAGAACTCATTCTGAATTTTCGCGGAATAGAAACTGTATGTCTAGCAGCTGGAGAGGTAGATATCAAAGCCATCAAATATGCATCCTGTTCAATCTTGTTATCAAGGTTATTGAAATTGGCAAGTATCTTTTCACGATCTCTGGGTGACACTTTAATAAAACATTGGTAATGCTTGCATCTAAAACAATGTAATAGACTGAGTTAGGCCTACTATTTCAAGATACTAACGAAAAAAATAAATACAATGTTATCCTTTGTTGTTTGTCACCCTTTACTTTCTTGTTTTTAATAATAGTTTTTGAACATTATTAATTGATTAATGAACATAACATATATTTCACAAAACATTTTTACAGCTATGACTGACGTAATGACGTTTTAGTTTTTCACAAAAACTACATAACTGCGTTCAGAAACGTCGTTTTTGTAAAAAATTTACAGTGTGACTCTGTGGTAATTATGCTGTTTTTATAAAATCGAATTAAACTGTCTAGTGTAACTTTTCCTATAGATCATATTGCCATCATTAAAAACAAAACCTTAAAATTGTTAGTTACATAGGTTTTGTAAGAAAACCCTTCAATTGTATATCACTTTCATAAAATAGTACTATTTTATGAAAGTGATACAATTGAAGGGTTTCTGTAGTATACCTGGTACACCCATTATCTTGGTAACCCGTAAAATCCTACATTTCACCAGAATTTAATCTTAGCTTTTTAAGCTCAATGAAGCATATTGCCAAATATTCTTGATTTTCCAATGATTTAAAACTCCAGATCCAGATATAAATATATGGATACTTATCTTGCCCATTTTTACATATGGTTGAATCATATTGCATCATGTAGTTTTGAACTAACCAACCAAACCATTCTTTTATTTTTAATAATTAAACTTTTTTCCAATAATGTTCACTGTATGGCAATTCGTGTTTATAATAAATTACCTAATGTTTTTAAAGATCATAACTTCATGACATTTAAAAAGAAATTATTTAACTTCCTATTGGTAAAGTGCTACTACTCAACAGATGAGTTCTTAAATGAAAAGTTTGATTCTAAATTTAAATTGGACGACGACTTGCCTTTACATTCCTAATAATTGAATTGAATCTAATACCTATGATATTGTATTCAATAATTCTTAACATTGTTTTTATTAATACCTGACATTATATTTAGTATTCCTTGACATTTCATCTGATAACTTTTGACATTATATTTAGCATGCCTTGACATTGTATTTAATAATTCCTGACATATTTAGTATTCCGTTAAATTGTATTTAATAACTCGTGGCATTCTAATTAGTATGCTTTGACATAGTATGTAATAATTCGTGATATTATATGTAGGATCCCTTGAAATTGTATTTGATAACAGTTACTGTTTTCCTTATCCTTGACATTGTATGGTTTTTATCAATTGATTTTAATTTAATTTAATTTCTTGAAAATATTTGTACGCTGGAAACAGCAGAATATTTTGGATGTAAAATTGTATGTAATACCTTGTAACAATAATATTCTAACAAATAAATTTATTATTATTATTTCCTTTATTACATTTTATATACAGATTAATTACATTTTTAAATATTCCTATAAAAACAAAAAAAAACATTTAAAAATATAAAAAAAACAGTAGCCCATTGGTATCGGAACAGGGTCAGACAGTAGGCATACCCAAATACTTGTTTCAGTTGAGCCGACGGATCTTAGGTGGATGGAATCCGAGAGTTGAGTTCCCACGGATTCCATAATCACCCCTCGCTTTGCATGCATGATCGCACATTTGTCCACCCCAAATTCCATCCTGATGGCGCTACTGAAGGTTTCCGTTACCTTCAGTAGCTCCATGAGTTGCAAGTTGCTGGGGGCAAAAAGTTTCAAATCGGTTGAGAGCCAGACAAAACCACAGTGGGCTCAGACTATCACCCTGAAAAATACCACACTCAATCCTAATCGGTTCGCTGTTTTCCTGGATCTGTCGACATCCTGGGTAGCAGAGGACCGTCTTCCATTGCCCCATACATGACTATTATTATTATTTATTTGCTTTCAAGTGACTTCTTTTTATTTCATAGGTATTCTTCCACAAATGTCCTTTTTTAACAACATGGTAACATTTCTTGTGTTTAAAATTGTTCTTGAATGGTTTCATTAACTTTTGATTTTCCTGATGATTTCTTTAATTGATTGAAATTTCAGTCTGAATTACTTTTCAATTTAAATTTCGTGCTTTGCTTTTCCCTCGTTTAACCTAACATACTGTATAAGTATTAATACATCTTTGCCTATAGTAATTGAGTAATCATGGGCAAATAATCTATAGCTATTTGTTTCGTTCCAGAAAAAAACTATTAAATTGCTTCGGCGGTGGGAAGAACCATAGAAGCCTACCGCCGGCAACTCCACGCGAGAGCTACTACGGCGATAGACGATGCGGCTATGGACTGGTCGCTGCACACTCCGCCGATCCTTTTTTGACCACACGAATAACATCAACAGCGTGAGTCCGTGTGTAGCTTTCTTAAAAAGTGAATAACAAAATTGATTATAATAATACCTACTACCTAATAGACATGTAGGTAGTTGGAAGGGCGACGCAAACCGGTTTTACGCGCGCCGCGCGGCCAGTCTCAGTGATTGTTATTACTACTTATTAGTATTACTATTAGATAAATCTTCAGTTCTTTACAACCCACCTCAACAAAGAAGGAAGGAAGTTCTCAATTCGACAAATTGTTTATTTGATTATGTTTATATTTTGAATATTTTTAACTCTCCTATACTCATTTAAATTTTATTCTAACCTTAGAATAACAACTCATAGAAGAGGCGTCTAGAACAAAACACGAGCGATTTCGTGTGTCCACTTTATTTTTTTTGTGTGCGTGAGCCGAATGTGTCTACGTTCTTCAAACGCACACAAATATAGCTTTCAGTGATACCATTACCAGCACCATTACCACAAAAATGGGAAAACGCACTATTATGTCAAATCATATCAAGATCAAATCAAGTATTTTATGTTATGAAACTAAATAAGATGATGTTTTTTCATGTAATATGACTTATATGACATATATTTACGGAAGGTAAACGAAATGAGATATCGTTTATTGCGTTTAGAATATTTGATGTGTAATCCTACTAATTCCTACTAATCCTACTATCCTATCCTACTAATATTATAAATGTGAAAGTTTGTGAGGATGGATGGATGTTTGTTACTCTTTCACGTAAAAACTACTGAACGGATCTCAATGAAATTTGGTGAGTAGATAGTAGGCATCCTGCAATAACATATAGGCTACTTTTTATCCCGGAATTCCCACGGGATCGGGATTTACGCGGGAAAAACCTCCCACGCGAACGAAGTCGCGGGCAAAAGCTAGTGTGTTATAATGATATTATAGAAATGTATTAATTGCTTGAAAAATCTCGTTTGATATCAATTAAAAGTATGTGTTGTATTTATGAAATAGAAAAATATTATTGAGAACATTACTTAAATGAAAAAAATCTTAATCAATAAAATTGTCATCTTTATGATGCCACTCTTCGAACTAACAGTAACTTTTAGTTATAAAACACATGACGCATACATAATTGCCGCCAAAACTTTATATATATTTTTTTAAACAAAAATAAGCACAAAAGAAATCAATATGGGTATTTTTTTCCTCACGGATAGCAACATTGAATTGTGATAAGTTAGGTTATTAGAATTTTTGTTTGATGGTCGATTTACTTAAATATAATGTATAAAATGTAAGTATTTACTTGTGAAATGTAATTTGATTACACGTTTTTTGTTTTCCTGAAGGACTATGACATCCCTTTACGCTACAAACGGTCGTTTTAATTTATTTACTCGCGAGCTCTGTTCGGCAGAATGTGACCTTGAATACTGACGGCTCGTCGAGCAAAGTTAGCCAAAAATGGCTAAGTTTCAGTTGCCTCACTTTTTGCACTCGTACTATCCTTCTATGCGTTGTTATTCTAAGATTCTAACGAATGTTTCAAATTGATGTATTTTTTATTGTTGATAGGCTTGCGTTTGACCACCATCTCACCTGATGTTAAGCGATGATGTGGTCGAAGATGAAGCACGCTTGCCTAGAAGCAACCTATTCACTCTTGACTTAAAGACTCCCAGGTTATAGCTATCAGGAAACATAGAATCCGGCAGAGAATTCCACTCCTTAGCTGTACGCACAAGGAAACTATTCCCAAAACGTTTTGTGCGTATGGGTGGGATGTCCACCATGTAACCACAGTATAAAGATCGTATTTAGACTGTGATGTAACGATGGCGCAACGCCGTTTGCCTAGTAGTCCGGTAATGGAACGGGCTTGGCGGAACTAGACTGCAATTCCATCGCACACTCCCCGAAATGTAACCGATAGAAAACCGATAGGCTTGCAACACGTCGCCGATGTTCAAGGCTCTGAAGCTTTCTCTTGACCAGTTTTTCGTTGCCAATTGGGTGGGATGTCCACCATGTAACCACAGTATAAAGATCGTATTTAGACTGTGATGTAACGATGGCGCAACGCCGTTTGCCTAGTAGTCCGGTAATGGAACGGGCTTGGCGGAACTAGACTGCAATTCCATCGCACACTCCCCGAAATGTAACCGATAGAAAACCGATAGGCTTGCAACACGTCGCCGATGTTCAAGGCTCTGAAGCTTTCTCTTGACCAGTTTTTCGTTGCCAATTGGGTGGGATGTCCACCATGTAACCACAGTATAAAGATCGTATTTAGACTGTGATGTAACGATGGCGCAACGCCGTTTGCCTAGTAGTCCGGTAATGGAACGGGCTTGGCGGAACTAGACTGCAATTCCATCGCACACTCCCCGAAATGTAACCGATAGAAAACCGATAGGCTTGCAACACGTCGCCGATGTTCAAGGCTCTGAAGCTTTCTCTTGACCAGTTTTTCGTTGCCAATGAGCCTTTTGGCCGTTTCTCGATAGTCTCAAGTGCATCAAGCTGGTATTTGGCAGATCCGTCCCAAAGATGAGAGCAGTACTCCATACACGACCAAACTTGTGCTTGATAAAGGTTGAGCAGCTGTTCCAGTGTGAAGTACCGTCTCACCTTTGCTAGGATTCCCAATTTTTTTGGCAGCCAATAAGAGCAGCCAAAAAAAAAATTTAAGGTTGGATGTCAACGTAACCCCAAAAAGCTCGATGCGATCAGTTATCGTCACGATTACACCACGGAAAGAAGGAGCTGGTTGAAATTGGGTCCTTGTTGCGGAGAATAGACACGCCCGGGTCTTAGCAGCATTAAACCTGACCAAGTTGGCATCGCCCCATTCAGAGACAGTCTTCAAAGTCAAGTTCAAGCGCCCAACCATGACTTCTCGTAGAGACTGGATCTGTGACCCACCAGCACGCGCGCTGGATATATATCGGGCGTACATACACCCGCGCGTGCTCTTAAATTGTGCTCCAGGGTAAACCCCTGGAGGAGGTGGCCGCCATCGTCAGGGTGGGTGGCTGCTCTCCCGAGCAAGTGAGGGCGGGCATTCTACGCCCTGACCACACGGGCATGCGAACCCTAGTGGTGAACTGCCCTGTAGCGGCGGCAAAAATAATTACAGAGGGCCGAAGACTCATAGTTGGCTGGGTATCCGCGCAGGTCAAACTGGAACCCAGAGCGGGAGAAGTTATTCGATGATTTTCCCACCCAGAAAAAAAAACAAAAAGAAAAAAGCGTAAACCCCTGGGTGTCATACCCAGGGGTTTACGCTTTTTTTCTTTTTGTTTACGACACGTCTGACGGACTTCTCCGTTCGTTCGTCCGTTCTTCTCTCGGACGTCTCCGATAGAAATAATAGAGCTGGTTTTTCAGTCTCGAGGTGATGATGGACTGCGACGAGATTTGAGTGCAGACCTCGGATGTAAGGTGCACTTTAAGAGAGAGGGAGTGTAGCCGCTATTTAAAATTTCTCCTCCATGATGATAACCTTCAGGCCCACATTGGGCGGATGGCATCGATTGGGGGACTGGTCTGGAGACTGCGGGGACGCCCGAGCCCCCCGAGAATGTCCATCGGCCCCTCTCATCTTGTCGCCAACCAGCACGATGGTGCATTTCGGAATTTTTCGACAGTTGGCGGGGCAGCCTTTCATGTGTGGCTGGCACACTCCTTGGGCCCCCAACTACCTGCGGTCGGCTAGCGGTGAACCGTACCTCGGATCCCGCTACCCTCCATGACCATCATACGTCCGCACCAGTTTGAGCCAGATTAGTCTGCCCGCAGTGGAGCAGCCATTTTGACCCAACTCCTTAATAGGCTACACAGGGCATCGTACCGGAACACGGCTAGGCCGTTTGGCGGTATGTTTTTGCCCTGTGGGTGGTCACAAGCCTGCGGTTAAAACCTACCACCAGTTAGTGTTACCTGATTAGCACCACCCAGGGACCACGTGTAGGGATTAGCTGACGGGTATTCTCCTACGGACGCGGGTGACTCAGCCCCCTAAATGTTGTTATTTCAAGTTAAACAAGTATCAATTTTATTTTAATGGAAATTAGATGATTTCAGAGTGACTAGCACTACTAGACTAGCAGTTATAAAAATGTTTGAAGTTGTAGCGTATACTGATCTTTATTGTGTAGGAATTAAAGTTATTTTTCCATAAACTCATATTTCTCATACTAAAGAATATACAGTAAGTATTAAAATTGACAAAATTTTCTTTGTTTTAGATTTCAATGGACACAGTCAGTAGGCGCCTTAAGGATGCCGGAAAGAAGTGCTGCCGCCCTGCCAAGAAGATATTAATGAACCCATCCTATGTGTTAATCCAGGTCATGGTCTATTTAAGTGCCAAATCCGTTCAACCGTTAAGGCGTGAAAAGTAACAAACATCCAGCCATCCATTCTCACAAACTTTCACATTAAATAGTAGCACAGTTTTACAATCCATAAGTTGTATTTTAATATTGTAATTTTTTTATTTATCAAATTAAAGGTTTTTAGGTATTTCCAACCACTGTTTCTCAAAAGCTTATTCTTCCATTCCTTGATTTGGGAAAGACACCAGACATGTCGTCCGTTGATGTTGCGTCATAATAAACTAGCTTCAAACTATCTGGCCGTTCCGCTCCTTTATACAGGTTCTTGTGCAGTTATAATAAGTTGAGCACGCGTACCAATGACTTGGACATATTTTCAAATAGTCTGAATAAATTCAGGCGTTATATCATGACCCTCGGTTCATAGTTGTTTCATTTATTTCTGTTGGAAAAATTACAATCTGTCTTGCTAAATACTTTGCTTTCGCTGTCGGATCCACAGTGACTTCATTTAATTTAATTTTTAAGTTTTTACATTCATATTTTAATTAATTTTTATCCTATTTATTGTTATTGCAATTAATTTTACTATGATGGTTACATTAATTTGTTAGTTAATATTGTTATTTGTATTGTTTTAATTTGAGTTCTCCATTTTAATGTGATTATTGATCACAATCAAATGAAATTATGTTGTACTAGCTTTTACCCGCGACTTCGTACGCGTAGGAAGGTTTTCCCGCGCAAATCCCGATCCCGTGGAAATTTCGGGATAAAAAGTAGCCTATGTGTTATTCCAGAATGTCATCTATCTACTTACCAAATTTCATTCAGATCCGTTCAGTAGTTTTTACGTAAAAGAGTAACAAACATCCATCCATCCTCACAAACTTTCGCATTTATAATATTAGTAAGATTTAAGTTTAAATAAATGAAAATCTATTTATAAAAATTGTAATTAATGTATTAGGAAATAATTTATCTTTTATTTATATGTTTTAATTTCTTTTTACTTTTTCTGTCAATGTTATATTTAAAATTAATCAAACTTAATGATATTGTAATAATTTAGTGTTATTTATGGTATTCTGACTCACTGAAATCCCAATGTTATCTTTGCTTTGTTTCAATGCAACTTTAGCTCAAGATTTTAACGTTAATGTTCTCTTAATTTTTTTTTTTTAATTTACCTACTCTTTATACAAGTGCTGTGGACACCTATAAGTGACGAATTCACCACAAACTATTTCATTCATGTCTTTTTTTATTTGTTAAATAACTAGTGAATAAGTCGTTGGTGTGTCAATAAATAAATAAATCTCCATATTTTTCATCACAATTAGCCAGCGGTTTGGCCGTGAAGGCGTAACAGACAGACAAAACTTTCGCATTTATAATATTAGTATCGATAATTCTTCTAATAACGTGATAAAGATAGTGTAAATTGAAATTTTATACTTCTTTTCGCACCATTGTTATATTCTTGAGCATTTTTCCATTACTAATTGTTGATGATAATTTAAATTAGGGCCGTCACCCATTGGCGGCATGGCACGACAAGGGATTTTCCAGCATTCACATTTCGGGATACTACGGCATGCCAGAACGTTCCGAAGGATGCCAAAGCAGGCTGTGACGTAACAATTAAATTGTCGCTACGTGCCGCCTGTGGGTGCCGGGCCTTATACAGCCCAGTCAATCTAATAAGCAAATAAACTTTTTTTTTCTTTCTACAAAAAAAAAGCTTGTGAAAAATAAATATTATCTACTTAATTTTAGTCTATTGTATAGTTTGGTTTTATAAATTTTGTTGTAAGTATATTTTAATTTAGAGTAGGTATTTGTTTTTAAGTGTTCAATTTTTCAAATATTTTACCATTTATTACCTACATTAAATAAAAAAAATTAAGATTGTTATTCCGCATTTTATTTTATTTAACCGTAGTAACCTATCGCATCCTATCGTAGATCTTAATGTAAACTTTCAACCAAAATTGGTTTGAATGAGATCGGGTCAGCAGTTTTTGAGATACAGCATATTTTCTAAAACCGCAAATATAACTTTGTAATTCATACAAACACTATGAAAAACAAAGTTATTTGGTGTAGTTGTAAATAATGTAAATAAGCTAGTTTTAAGAAATTTGTAAGGTTTTTTTTTTCTTCACACGAGTTCCCATAGGAATAGGTTATTACGGGATCCCATGTCCTTTTCTGTACCCACCTGTGACAACGTGTTACATGCAACATTCATTCGCAGGATGGCTGGTAGCAGCTGGACGAGAGTTTCCGAAAATCGAGTTAAATAGCGTGCAATAGGAGAGGATGATGATGATGAAGTAACGATAATAATAGATTAGACTGCTATAAGCTGATGCTGATGATAATGAAGTAACGATAATAATAGATTACAATTTTCATAATCTAAAATAATAAAAATAATATAATTTTCAAATTCATAATCTTCGAAATCGTATCTTATTACTAGCGCAATAAGGTTGAACTTGCATGTAAAAGCAAACTTCGGTAGGTTATCTCAAACACGGCGAACTGACAAGAGACTTTTTATAGGTATAATTAATTGGCTAAAATTCACACAGGTTCTTGATGGGGTACCTAAGTATCCATATTTTTTCTTTCAAGCAGATTGTGTTATGGGTTTCCAGCATCAAATTTCGTAAAAATACTTAGAACAGAAGAGCAAGGAACGCACGAAAACAGTTGACCGCCAGCCCGCCAGTAAGTAGGTAACAAAACCCGGAAAAGGTTATTGAAAAATGTGGTAATATGAGTAGGTAATACCTACTTAATACTTATAGGTAACTAACGACCCGGCCCGGCTTCGCTCGGGTAATAAAGGTTATAATTTACTTATATATAATTTTGTTTAATCAGTTTCTCGTCTGGTAATTTGCCACACCACACTCATTTATCGGTGATAACTCATAAGATATTCATTTTATTGATATAGTGTAAAAAGCAATTTTCATCTACATTAAATCCTCAACATATCTGAAGTATTTAATTGGATAAGGAGTGAAAAAAAGATTCGTATATGACCCATCATTTTAATGTAATTTGTAAAAGAAAAAAATTGTTATTGTGGGTTATTCTTGTGAGATAGACATAATATGCCATCGCGTATTTTTGTAGATCTATAAAAGAATAGGTAACAATCCCGCCGTATATTGTATTTTTATACTTAAAAGGTTTTGGCAGCGTTTTCGATTAAAGCTCCCGATAGGCTTAATTCTTTCCAACATGTTGAAGTATAATCGTCGTATTTCATTCAATCTACACAAAACCTTAACTTATTATACACTAAAACCTTCCTCAAGAATCACTCTATCGATTCTATCTATTAAAAAAACCCGCATCAAAATCCGATAGGGACAGACAGACAGAGAAGCGACTTTGTTTTATACTATGTAGTGATAGAAACAAATAAGTATGTAAAAATGAAGGATTAAGTAAAATATAATTTCAAAAAAACAAATTGATAATAGATAAGCTTTCATAAGTATTTTAGGCAATGCGCGGGCCGCCTGCTTTTCTTACCATGCCATTATTTCGATTCGATTCAAGTATTCAACCTGCTACGCTATTTCTTATCGCATAGTATTTTATTCTACACTACGACGCGCACACACACACATCCTCAAGTACGCACTGCAGCACAAAACATTACAAGTAAGAACTGACAAAAAGCTATACATCTCTTTCGCACGATTCTCGCTGTTGTTACTCAAACGCGTTCAAGGTCAAAGTGTAGTAACTTGATGTGCTGGCGACTGTACATAAATAAGGTAAGAAGAACTCAATAACTAACCCCCCATCAGAAGAGCGTTAGGCTTATAAGCTCTGAAACTAGATTTATATATATATGTATATACACTTCTGGACACATCTATTGGCCCACCTTAGAGTTTAGGTTTCGATGGCCCCTACCGAAATATGATTGCTAGATTGAACAAAAACTGTTGATGCAGTTTTAAACCTGATACATTTTACCATCTTTTTCGATCGTATAGTTTTAAATTTGAATTCAGAATACCATACGACATGGACCTACGCCTAACAAGTCGGATATGCGCCTTGTTAAAGGCAATTAATTTTTGAATAAAAAACATGTTTTATCAAATAAAGGTTTAATTTAATAACGCGTGTTGCCTCCATGGGCATCTACCACAGCTCTCATACGATTAGGCATAGAGTTTATCAACCGCTCTATGAAATTTTGAGGGATCATCTCCCATTCCTCTTCTATGGCAGTTTTCAACTCCTGCATCGTCTGGGCAACTGGCTGACGAGCCCTAACACGCCTTTTTAGCTCGTCCCACATGTGCTCAATGGGGTTCATGTCTGGGCTTCTGGCTGGCCAGTCCATAACTGTGATGTTCACATCCCGAAGATATTCCCTGACGATGCCGGCCGCATGGGCTCTTGCATTATCATGCATAAAAAGGAAATTTGGGCCCACATAGTCCGCGTATGGTATCACGTGAGGTTCTAAGCACTCACGAATGTATCTTTCAGCATTTAATGTTGGCAGCCGTGGTCCTGTAACAACCTCAAGTTGAGTTTTGCCGCTCGCGGATATACCGCCCCAGACAGTCCATGAGCCACCGCCATAAGCAACCCTCTCTTCAAAGCAGCATTGTGCGAAACGCTCTCCCTTACGCCGGTAGACCTTCTTCCTTCCATCATTGCCATGTAACACAATTTTAGACTCATCAGAAAAGAGTACACGGCTCCAATCTTGCTGTGTCCAATTTAAATGACTGCGTGCGAAATGAAGGCGCGCTGTTCGGTGGGCTCGCTTTAGTTTGGGCCCATTAGCTGGCTTGTGTGGTACCATATCGCGTTCTTTTAACCTTCTCCGAACAGTTCGAGCGCTCACAGATACTCCGTGGAAGTCGCGAAGTTGGTTTTGTATCTCAATGGAGGTAAGGTGACGATTTCTCAAGCTGGTCGTCACGATGAATCGATCCTGCCTTTCAGTTGTGACCCGAGATCGTGGCCTTCCTTGGCGACGAACAAAGCCGCCAGTCTCTAGGTACCTCCGATAAACATTTCGGACCGCAGATCGACTTAAATTAAGTTGAGCACTCACGTTTCTTTGGCTGTGTCCGGCCTGAATAAGTGCCACAGCTTGGGCGGCGACTTCAGGTGAAGTATCCATAGATTATTGATAGAACCTCACCTTAATGTTAAGAATAAGTAATGTTTGTTGCAAAAGCAAAGATATCAATCACTTTTTCAAGAATTAAATCCAAGTAAACCAATAAAACCAAGTTTTCTTAGTATTCGATTGTTTGATATCAACAAACAGGCTCCAAATTGTCTTTTGTTTCTTTAAATTCTGTGTTCGAAATTCAAAAAAAGACTATTGAATGAAATTGTGAATGTGCCAGGTTCAAAACTGCATAAAAACTTTTTGCTCGACCTAATATAAAATTTTAGCTAGGACCAAACGAAACTGAAAATACAAGGTGGGCCAATAGATGTGTCCAGAAGTGTATAATGTGTGAGTAGAGTAAATTTAATATACAAGGTTGTTTTTAAAAAGTACGAGCCAAAATTTAAGGGTACTCGAGGTACTCAAAACAAAACTTTGTTGTTTAGTAAAATGGACAGAAATGTCTCCTAAATATTGGCTCGCTCTATTTATCAGCGCATATACGGAGTGGTCTCTAACCGAGAATCAACACAAAAAAGTTCAAGTGTGCCAAAATGGGATGGAAAGGAGCGTAATTGGAGTTAAAAGAAGGGACAAGGTGAGATTACTAAATGTAAAGAATAAAACAAAATTCAAAAATATACATACCGTCTACAAACGCCTGAAATGGAGATGGACAGGACACATGTTAAGGGAGGAAAAAGAGAAATGGACGAGACTAGTGACGGAATGGTACCCGAGAGGCAGTAAGAGGAGCAAAGGTAGACAACTTAAACGATGGGAAGACGACATAAAAAAGATAGCTGGTCCAGAATGGACACGTACTGCAAGAGACCGAACAAAATGGAAAGCTTTAGAGGAGGCCTTTGTCGAGGGACAAGCTGTGAAAGAAAAAAAAAAAAACCGGTTACCGATATAAATAGAAAAAAAACATATTATGCATAATTTTAAGTAAAAGTTATAAGTAAGTTAATTGTAATTTTACAGCAATAAAGGCTTATATATATATATATATATACGGAGTGCCGATTTAATGACCTACATTGTTTCAACGTGGTGTAATACCTACTGATAACATAAAACACATTAGACGTGATTTAAAATTTGTATTCTTAAGTAATCCTTAAATTAAGTTATTAGGATTTACCAGAATTTTTCACGAAATGCTGTGCAACAGTACTAACCGTACAAATAGGTACAGCTGATTTTTTAGCATACGATAGCCAGTGCGTGACGAATATATTATGTCTTCGTTACCAAAATGTATGGAGCAAACCCTACTGGCATTAGTTGGTAACCAGTCCTCCTCTCTTTTTTCTAAGCGGACTGCTGCAATCCACTGTAGTCGTCGAATCTCTTTTTTGGGGAAACTAAAATAAGAAACACACAGGCAAACCAATCCATCCAATTTATAAAACTCTGTACTTAATATAAAATATATAATAGTCAGGTATTAAAAACTGGCTGGCTACCTGTTGCATAATACTGACAACTTGTGGTTGTCTATACGAAAATAAAACACGAAATTATTTTACTTACGAGTGATAAGCTATCCCAGTTAGTTTTTTACTTCCTTCTTTCCATCTTTTACACCACCTTACTTATTTTTATCCCTCAGAAACGAGCTTTTTCTTATATTTTTCACTAATCAACACGATTCTGGCGTCTGTCACTGAGTGCACGTCAGACTGAGAGGCGCTTTGATTGTATTTTTTTTTCCCCGCCTACTTGATTGTGTTTTGCGTGGGACCATTTTTGAGCGGAGTTCGTGTTCTATATCATTCCTAATTCGTTGTGTACAATAAAGAATATTCATCTTCTATCTATCTAACCCACTGTTGGGTAAATGCCTTCCTGCAACTCTCACACTCATACTCAGATTTTAAAAATATCTTTTAAAATGAGTCTAGCTCATCCTGCCATTTTTTTGTGTGTTTGGTAATTGGTAGGCTAGTTTTTTTTTCACTTGAAATAATTTATATGGCAAAACCAATAATAAAATATTAATTTATATGCAATATAGTCAGCTAGTAATTAAATAAAAATAAATGTTGCAAGTTTGATCTCTATGTGATCTTAAACCATCAATCAGATAAGGATGAAACTTTGGCAGTGTATAATAAGGAAATCGGTACCGACTGACTGACTGGCTGACTGACTGAATGACTGACTGACTGGCTGACTGACTGAATGACTGACTGACTGACTGACTGACTGACTGACTGATAGACAGACAGACATGTCGAAACTATAACGGTTCCGTTTTTTTGCCATTTGGCTACGGAACCCTAACAAAAAGTAGCTAATGTGCTATTCCACTATGTATTTTTAGGGTTCCGTAGCCGAATGGCAAAAAACGGAACCCTTATAGTTTCGACATGTCTGTCCGTCTGTTTGTCCGTCCGTCCGTATGTCACAGCCATTTTATTCCGAAACTATTAGAACTATACATGTAAAACTTGGTAGGTAGATGTATTCTGTGAACCGCTTTCCGATTTTAAGAGAAAATTTAAAAAAATATTTAAAATAAAAGGGGGTCCCCATACATGGAACTGAACCTGAAAATATTTTTTTTCATGAAACCTATACGTGTGTGGTATCTATAGACAGGTCTTTAAAAATGACATTAAGGTTTCTAAAATGACTTTTTCATATAGTTAATTGTTTCAAAGATATACGCTTCCAAAGTGGTAAAATGTGTGTCTCGCCCCCCCTCTAACTTCTATAATAATGAAGTGATTAATCTAAAAAAACCATATGTTGTAGATCTTAATGTAAACTTTCAACCAAAATTGGTTTGAACTACATCGAGTCAGGAGTTTTTGAGATACAGTATATTTTCTAAAACCGCAAATATAACTTTGTAATTCATACAAATACTATAAAAAACAAAGTTATTTGGCGTAGTTGTAAAAATTGTAAATAAGCTAGTTTTAAGAAATTTGTAAGGTTTTTTTTTTTCAAATAAATATATTAAGTATATTATATTTATTATAGTTACTACGGAACCCTTCATGGGCGAGTCCGACTCGCACTTGGCCAATTTTTTTTTATTACTGCTCCATCAGGCGAGATTGAGGACAAGAGTGGGCGCATCATTCTTGTCCGCAATCTCTGATGGTAAGCGATAGATGAGATGATGATGATGTTAACTATCTACTTTCAAACTTCATTCAGATGTGTAGGTTCAGGGCCCGATTAACCATTAGGCGGAGTAGGCAACTGCCTAGGGGCCCCACATCAACTAGGGCCCAGGCCCAGTGCATGCACCAAGAAAACATGTTTCTTCGAACGAGAATTTGATGTACGTCTGAACTTAAGGGCCTCTCTTTTATCTCACAAAATACAAATTGTTAGATTTGGTAGTAGAATTAAAACAATTTTAGAACAAATCTGGGAATAAGTAAACAAATATATTAAAAACCACAGCCCTTAATGTACGTTTCCTCAGTTCACACACAATTTGGTCAGTCAAAGTAAGAAAAAGGGCCCCGAGAATGCCATTGCCTTAGGGCCTCTGACAGGGTTAATCTCTGTGTAGGTTCAGTAGTTCTTGCGTGAAAGAGTGACAAATATACATACATTTATACATCCATTGTCACAAGTTTTCGCATTTAGAATGTTAGTAAGATTTACCTTAGACTTATTATCTCCATCGACATCGTCAGACAAGTCCTTAATGCCTAGCTCCAGCTTCGTCTTTTCCCTCAACAGTTGTTGTTGTTCTGTTGATAAGATGTCTTTCTCTTCGCGAGCCGCTAACACGTCTTTGCGAGCCTCTTTTAGCTTTCTGTAATATTAGAACACACGTTTAGTATGTTACCAAACCAAACGATCGATCGTCGAATTAAAGTAGAACAGACGTTGACAGATAGATAGCTTGAACTACACCAAAAGCAACCGATCGACGTCAATTTTGTCATCGTTTAACTTTACGATCGTTGATTGGGTTAACAAGCCCAAAAGGATGGATGTTTGTTTATCTAAAAGAAACATGTAAATAATTGAAATTATGGAATAATACATAAGCTACTTTTTATCTAGGTTAGTGAAAACTAAAACTTTCACTTAGATTGTCGTAACACAGAGTAAAACTCAATTATTTACATGTTTATCCAACCAAGTTACTATGAAATCTTATAATCTCATTCTTATCAGATGTTTTACCTGTTGGCTTCTCTGACGTGTTCCTGTGCCTCTCTCACCATGTCAGCATAATGTTGCTGCTCTTTGCCACTGTTTGAGCGCATTTTCTCCAGCTGGAAAAATAGATGATGTTAAAGTCGTACTAAATCATGCGCGTGCAATAAGCGACTTATTTGTAAATTAATATAAGAACTAAATTGAAGTGTTATATTAAATTTTAAATAAACTATAAAAACATTCCAAAATTAAGCAGTAATACCTTATGGCTTTTTTTTTTTTTTTAGCGTGGTAAAATTATCAAATAAGTCCTCCCACCCCGGGCAGGGTGGGAGGGACTGTCAGACTTTTACTGACTAAAATCCACGGTGTTCCTTCAATAACCCTTTACGTACCGGGGTCACGGTAACGGGATGAGTCCCACGACCCCGGCAGGCTTCGGCCCTCTGCGGGGGGCCTCGTCATATTGCTGACGCTCTTTGAGGCGCGCGTGGAACACGACGCGCCGTCGACCCGGGCATGGTCCATGGTCGGACAGCGAGTTGCCCTTTACTCGCTGTCCATATGCCCGCGCCTACGGTGGCCGGAGATCGTCGGCCGACGTCCGACGCCGTGGGCGTCTACTACTGCGGCTGGGCTGGAGGGAGGACGCCATGCTCTCCCTCACGCGGCCCGCCTCCTCCTTCGGAAGCATGACTGCTTCGCAGAAGGAGGCGACCGCTTCCCACTCCCTCTCGCCCCGCAGCATGGCCTCGACCAATGCCGGGCGCGAGAGGTCTCCGCCTATTGCCGCCGTGAGGACACGTCGGTGCTCTGCCCAAGCGGGGCAGTCCTGCACCGTGTGCTCGACTGTGTCCTCAGCAAGGACCCATTAATCGGATTAAAAGGTTAACCGGTTAGACGTTTAACCCATTTGTTTGATTAACCTTTATACGGGTTAACCTGTATACTATAAAGGTTAATCTATAAAATATTGCTGATTAATCTGAATGAAAGAGACAGAACCTGTAAGTTGCACAATCTCGGCTGCGTCGCGGTATCTTACGTCACACGCGGCTGAATGTTGCTCAGGTTTATTTGTCGCTCTTTTGTTGAATTTTGCACTTATTCAAAATTATGTGCGTAACCACGCACAGTGGAATGAAAATGTTTGGTAGGTAAGTGTATGGTGAACATTAAAAATTCAATGACAAAAGCAAATTGAGAAATGTAGGCAGGTAAGTAGGTAGGTGTCTTTTTAACCGACTTCAAAAAAAGGAGGTTTACAATTCGTCTTGAACTTTTTTTTTTATGTATGTTACCTCATAACTCGGAGACGGCTGGACCGATTTGAAAAATTATTTTTGCGTTTGAATGGGTATACTTTCTAGTTGGTTCCATTGTTACGAAATCAGGATCTGATGATGGGATCCTGGAGAAATCGAGGGAACTCTTCAAATATTATAGGCACACCTATAGCGTTTTGGGTATTTCTTATAGTACCTTGAGCAGTTGCTTCCGAAAAGTACCATTTGGGGAAGTTGAACTGATGATGAAGACCACAGAGGGCCACTGAAACTCCTCAATAATAAGTATTTCGTGGATTGCAATTCGATTACTTGAGTACGGATGTTAAACACTTTACGCTCGTCACAATACATATGGTGATGTAGAGCTGATTGTCAAATACCAGGAGAACTCCTCAAAAATTAACGGCTATGCACAGGGAAAAACAATATTTTGTAAAAGGTGATAAGTTTTTGACATTATGGCTTTTGTAACTAGATAAATTACAAACCGACCCACTAAAAAGAGTGAAAAAAAATTTTTAGCAAAAAATAGAACCGACTTCCATATCAAAACACTACAAAGGTAAAAATAACTTTAATTTCGGAAGGCGGTGTCTTTAGTTTTGTATATATTTTCGTTTTTGACACCGCCTTCCGAAATTAAAGTTATTTTTACCTTTGTAGTGTTTTGATATGGAAGTCGGTTCTATTTTTTGCTAAAAATTTTTTTTTAGTATGTAGATAGTTAGACGGTAGAACAGGTTAGGTATCTTTTTAGGGTTCCGTAGCCAAATGGCAAAAAACGGAACCCTTATAGTTTCGACATGTCTGTCCGTCTGTCTGTCTGTCTGTCTGTCTGTCCGTCCGTCCGTATGTCACAGCCATTTTATTCCGAAACTGTTAGAACTGTACATGTGAAACTTGGTAGGTAGATGTATTCTGTGAACCGCTTTCCGATTTTATGAAAAAAAAAATAAAAATAAAAGGGGCTCCCGATACATGGAACTGAAACTGAAAATATATTTTTTCATGAAACCTATGCGTGTGTGGTATCTATAGACAGGTCTTCAAAAATGATATAAATGTGTCTAAAACCACTTTTTCATAAAGATAATCGTGTAAAAGATATACGCGTCTAAAGTGGTAAAATGTGTCCCCCCCCACTGTAACTTCTATAATTATAGAGTGAAAAATATGAAAAAAAATATATGCTATAGATCTTAATGTAATCTTTCAACCAAAATTGGTTTGAACGAGATCGGGTCTGCAGTTTTTGAGATAGAGCATATTTTCTAAAACCGCAAATATAACTTTGTAATTCATACAAACACTATGAAAAACAAAGTTATTTGGCGTACTTGTAAAAATTGCAAATGAACTACTTTTAAGACATTTTTAAGTTTTTTTTTTCAAATAAATATATTATATTATATTTATTATAGTTACTAAGGAACCCTTCATGGGCGAGTTTGACTCGCACTTGGCCAATTTTTTTTATTTATTTTACTATATTTATTGGTTTACTTTGTTCCGTATATTACACACCTGAAAGGTGTTCCGAGGTGGGAATGTTTTACCCGTAGGTATACAACATTATGTTTAGTATATGCGAAATGTGAATATAGTTCGTTCGGAATAAGTAACTAAATCGAATCTAATATTTTATAAACCTTTTTTGTTTTTGCCCCAAAAATATTTAAAAAGAAGTTACAAGTTGGACACTTAGTAGCATATATACGCAATGATACGGCGCACAACACAGGTCACGCAGCACGCCACTAGACGCGTACGGCGCGACGCACTATGGGACCAACCGGTATTTTCCATCTCAAAATTAGTTGGGACAAAAGTCGTGTTTTTGAAACTGTTTTGATTGTTTTACATTCTAAGATGATAAAGCCACCCGATATAATAGTAAAAAAAAATACAAAAAAATTTTAGGTACATTAAATTACACCCAAACTTTATACTTTGATAATTTGATATTAACTAGACTACTCGTTATGGAAGTTCAACTTAAGATTTCTAGTTCATAACTACGTTATTTTGTGATGAAAAATATATTTTCGAATTTTTTAATATAATTTTTAATTGTCATAAGGAAATTTTACGTCTATTTAATTTTCAAGTTGAGGTTTCCTTGTTACCGATGGCTCCCGATGTCAAGTTAATGACATGTTTAGATACCTTACCTATTCAGTAATACAAAAAAAACCTGCGTCATTGCTGCGCCATTTCGAACTAGAAGCAAAAATGTCGACCTAAATATATTTTCACACGATATTTTTTTGCGGTAACGATTTTAACCACACGTATGATAAAAATCATGTTGCATAGTTCTTATCTGTTGTTGTAATTATAATAAGTATTAGTGTGAAAACTGTTTTTATCAATTTTCTTATTGGTTTTGCACAAGTTACTGAAACTAGGGTCCTATAAATACTCGGGTTTGCAGCGTGTTCATCAGTGTCCGGATACCTTCCTTCGGTAACTGTGAATTTGCTGAAAAAAGTTTAAAATGAGTGAATTTGTGTGTTTTCGACGCGATATATGTGCTCAGATAATAAGCGGGAAAAGTACTTCAGTTATTGAAAATATTTGTTGGACAATTTCCATTTATCAACAACAGATGTGAGCACGGTTATGCAAAGTATTCAAAGAAATTTGATTACGATTTGTAACCAAAAATGGGTGAAAGCTCAAAGAAAACAAGATTGCTTCGAGAGCCAAAACACAAATTGGTTAAATGGCGAGTTTAGAGTACGTGAAAAAAAAGAAAATCCTGACGTGTTCGGAGAGTACGAAAAAAACGTAAAAACTTGGAATTACTCCAGGAGTATGGAATGGGACATGTGCATTACGCTTATCAAAGCCGCGACGTTTCCCGACCTCTAAACTCTATGAGGAAACTCAAGTCTTGACTGTCCGTCAGTTGTACATAATGCTGACAATACTTCGCCAACGCTCTTATATAACCGAAGAACAAAGAAAACGCAAAGCCCTCACTAGAAGGCGTTATGCTCTCTGTGAATCAGCAGCTGTACGCACCTCTTTTGCTCAAAGATTCTTCTCATTCCGTGGTGGAGTATTGTTTAATAAACTCAATAAAGAAATTGATATATGTAACTGTTGCAAAACTGAATGTAAGAATAAACTTAGGAAAAGGTTACTAGAACTGAGCTACACGGACACTGAAAAATTGATTGAGATCGTTTCTTGATTTTTGCATTTTAATAATAATTTTTTTGCATACATACAAGCATACATTTATATATACATATCTATATAAACATACACACACGCAGGTATAATGTAGTAATGTATTTCAAACTGACGCACGCACGTTCACACACACACACTCACACACACACGCACACACACACACACACCCCCATCCACACACATATCTGCTTACTCACGACGTCAACAGTCTGAACAACATAATTTAATGGGGGGCCTGGAGTTCTAAAATACAGGCCTAGGCTTAGTTTAGACTCCAGATCTCCCACAAATTACAGACTTTGCCAAACTTTCTGTGTCTGACTGTAATTTATACTCACGTTGATATGTAATTTGTGGAGATAAATAAAGATTTTTTATTATTATTATTATGTTCAAGGTTTACGATCTATGGGTGAAAATGATGAAGCTTCGATTGAGAGTATTACGAGAAATACAGAAAAGGAGGAGAAAAAGTCATTTTACGAAGTCCAGATGGTGTACCTTCCCATACCAAAGAAGAAGCATTATGTATATATATTGAAACCGATCTATCCAAAGCTCAATATTCCTACCTGAGGCTGAGACTTGTTGAGAAAAACTTATTTTCGGTATTTCCATCATACCAAATTTTGGCTGAAGCAAAGAAGGATTGCTATCCTCTTGCGTCAAGCATATCCGTAACGAATATAAGTGCTAAAGTGAACCTTCAAGAACTCTCAGATCATACTGTCTGTCGTATTATAAAAATAGACTCGGTTTCGAAAAAGTTCACCCGTCTCAAACTGTATAGCAAATGGGGTTGCGATGGATCCTCGGGACAAAGCGAGTATAAACAAGTTTTACCGGAAGAAAATGAACAAATATCGGATGCTAATATGTTTATAGTTTCACTTGTACCATTGAGACTAGTGGATGAATAAAGTAAAGTAGTTATATCGCAAAATCCAACATGTTCTTCAGTTAGATATTGCAGACCCATTTCTCTGGAATTAGCAAAAGAAACTCCTGAAAAAACTACAGCTGTTGTAAGTGAACTTGAAGCAAAAATTAATGAATTAAGTCAAACGCGAACGCCTGCAGCAAAAGAAGGTAACATGAGTAAGACATGAGCTGTTTATGACAATGATCGACGGGAAAGTTGCTCAAGTGTTAACGCAGACTCCATCGAGTGCTTCATGTACTGTTTGTGGAGCAACTCCTAGACAGATGCACAATATAACAAAAGTAACTGCAAGAATTGAGAATGAAGATACGTTTAAATACGGGCTGTCTACCTTACATGCTTGGATAAGATGTATGGAAATGATTCTGCATATTTCTTATAACCTAGGATTTGAAAAGTGGCCTGAATCGACTCCAGAGAATAAAAGATCAAAGAAGAGAAAAAGAAGCACGTTCAAACTCGCTTCCGGAAATTGCTTGGTTTACACATTGATAAACCTCGTCAAGATTCTGGAAACAGCAATGACGGAAATACGGCAAGGAGATTCTTCCAAACCTATCAATGTTCTGCAGAAATCACGGGTATCGATGAAGAGTTGATCAAGAGATTATACATAATTCTGCAAACTATGTCATCAGGATTTTCTGTTAACGCAGTAAAGTTTGGTGAATATACGCTGAATTTGCTTGACTTCTGTAGACTTCCTCTGTCGCTAAAGTGCGTATGATTATAATGCCGTTTTTAATATATTGTACCTTTATGCCCATAAATGCACGGTGACTTGGCCGTTGACTTCGATGTATTAACTAGTAAAAAAAAGTGCACAGAGTATGTTCAACGGCCGGTTACATAAAATCTAACTATATTAATAAGGAAATCGCAGTAAAGATCCTTAGACTTGGCTTCGCTTTGCTTAGAGATTTCATTACTTTTTATAGAGAAACAAGCAGCTTAGGCGAGGCTTGGCTAATTTTTTACAGGATGTTTTGGTGGGATTTTATATTTTGTACATTGATTGTGTTAGCTTGGTCCTTATCTTGTAATGCAAAACCAGTAAGCAACATTGCCGCCGAGCGCTACATCTAAGCTAACGACCAATAATTGATAGGCACGCGGTGCCGTCCCACTGTGCAGCCACAAAATAGATAGGTTCAGAAGTCAATCTATCTCATAGACACCGCTCACGGATATAATATCTTGGCGCAATGCAGCTCAATGCGAGCGCGGGTACCTAATAATAATAATACCAGCTGTTTGCAGCGAGAAGAAATGTACCATAATTCCGTACACAGAGAGTTAAGATTGTTTTAACCGCCGCGCGGCCCACGAATGTGTTAGGGTTGTACCCATAAATATAATATTATATTTCTATGGTTGTACCTATGCTGATATTGGTAAAAAAACGAATGTTGTAGAAAAAAAATTATTTTTTTATTTGTTGATCAAATATGTTTCAGTTTAATAAAATGATAGATGCAATTTTTTCCTTCCCTGATTTCCCGATTATATAAATTTTAACGTCTAAAATATCCGAAACCGCGTAAATAATTGTAATAAATAATTAATCAAAATGGAAACAGTAGCAAAGCGGAGGAAAATCAATTGTTTTTAGGTCGATCCATTATGACGTTGTCAAAATTATTTAAAAAGGTTCAGGCAGGCGTGCGGCAACCCACTGTCGGATGTACCGACGGTGATACGCGAAGCGGTAGGCATATAACACGTGGCCTTGAGCGAGTGACGGACGCCTGGTTTTAGGCATACTTAATCAGATCACTATAAGTTCACGTAGGTATAAAAATAAAAAAAAAACATGTGGGCAATTCACACGTGGTAGAAGTGAAACCTTCAATGTTGGCATTTTTTTTCTTATGAATTCCTGTGTCTGTCTCTTTTTACTGTCACTTTTTTGTTTCATAAACTTTCAAATCACAACGATGCTAAAGAAGTTTTGACTTCAAAACAGGTTGGTAATAACGCTACTTATGTATGTGCTAATTATGAGATCAAAAAATTTTTTAGCAAAAATTAGAACCGACTTCCATATAGAAATTAAAGTTATTTTTGGCTTTGTAGTGTTTTGATATGGAAGTCGGTTCTAATTTTTGCAAAAAAAAAAATTTTCACGCTTTTTAGTGGGCCGGTTTGTAATTTACCTAGTTACAAAAGCCATAATGTCAACAACTTATCACTTTTTACAAAATATTGCTTTTCCCGATGCATAGCCGTTAATTTTTGAGGAGTTCTCCTGGTACTTGACCATCAGCTCTACATCACCATATGTATTGTGACGAGCATAGTGTTTAACATCCGTACTCAAGTAATCGAATCGCAATCCACGAAATACTTATTATTGAGGAGTTTCAGTGGCCATCTGTGGTCTTCATCATCAGTTCAACTTCCCCAAATAGTACTTTTCGGAAGCAACTGCTCAAGGTACTATAAGAAATACCCAAAACGCTATAGGTGTGCCTATAATATTTGAAGAGTTGCCTCGATTTCTCCAGGATCCCATCATCAGATCCTAATTTTGTAACAATGGGACCAACTAGAAAGTATACCCATTCAAACGCAAAAATAATTTTTCAAATCGGTCCAGCCGTCTCCGAGTTATGAGGTACTTAACATACATTAAAAAAACAAAATTGTTCAAGACGAATAAAATTGAGAACCTCCTTTTTTTGAAGTCTGTTAAAAATAACAAAGTTCTACTAAGTACCTACGACAAACGACGATATGTACAAGTACACACTCACAATTCAACCGTGTCGGTCGGTGAAATGCGCTAGAATCGAAATATTATTTTTAATATTTTAGCGTCGAACATTAGTCAATATTAAAAACAGTATTGTGCAACATTAATAGGGCTCAAAGTTCAATGCATTCTACGCGGTGACTACGAGAGTCATGTCGGTACACGATCAAACACCGCGTGGTAGTTATCTCTGTCACTTTCTTGCAGATGTTTTATGTGCTAAAATGCACCTTATGTCGAAACCGGTTCTTATAGGCTGATTAACCCTATAATACGGGTTAACCTTTATTGAGGGTTTTGTAACCTAATCCTAAAAATTAACCGGTTTAAAACCCTCATACGGGTTAACCTTTCGGTCCCTGGTCCTCAGGGCGACCCTCGCAGTGGTGACACCCAGGCGTTTCCTCCTTTCCCATCAGACACAGGTACCTCCCGAAACTTCCGTGTCCGGTGAGGACCTGCGTCATGCGGTAGGTCAGGACGCCGTGACGCCGATCTAGCCACTCCTCAAAGAGGGGTCTTACCGCCGCAATTGCGGCGTGCCCGGCTTTCGGTTGCGACAGTCGTTCCCTCCATACTGCCCTGAGCTCACGCCGGAGCTCTTCCCGCCGCGCCTCGACTTCTCGAGGCAGCGGGGATACGCCCCGGCGCTGCGCCTCCACGCGCCATTCATAGACGCGCTGGAGGGCAGTCGCCTCCAGATCCCAGGGCAACAATCCGGCAAGGAGGTTGGCTGATTCGCCGGCGATCGTGCGGTATCCCCGGATCATTCGGATAGCCATGACCCTCTGGCATGCGACCAACTTTAGTGGTCGCGTCCGGATGCACAGGGCCCACACTGGGGACCCGTAGAGGGCCATGGACCGCACAATACCTTATGGCTAAGGTGTCTCTTGTGATCAGGAGGTTGGGGGGTTCAAACCCCACCCATTACATTATTGCCGTGAACTCGCTCCCAGACACAAGCATAGCTTAGTTGGAGTGGTTAACGAAATTTGCAAGTTATTGTTGTATGTTAATTCTACTCACATTGCAAGTTATATTTTTTTTAATCAGATGAAATAGAACAAATATAAGTGTTGAACTGAATTCAGGGTATTATGATGCCCTACGAGGTCGCGAGCCCGGGCGTGGGGGAACGCGAGCCGATATCCAGCCACCTCCGGGCGGGCTGGTGGGCGGCGAGCAGGAGTAGCTCACCGTCCGGTAAGGACCAGGCCCGGGTCGGCGGCGCCGAGTGTTCTACGCGCGCCTTCAAGAGCAATCAGCAGCATTAAGAAGAGGCTCCCTAAATTATATGTAACTTTGCATTAATATTCTAAAACAATCATGCATACAATCAAAATGGAACTTTAGCATATGATTTATTGGATCTTTTTCTTTCCATGTCTAGACCAATTTCATAATTGGAACATTTTCACTCGATTCATTTTTAATCGAAAATCATGTCTTTTTTAAAGATTATTCAAAATTTAATCAAGATTACTCGGCTTTTATGTCTAAAATTAGTATTGACAGTAAGAAAATATAGTTTATTATCCAAATATAGGACATTTTTTCTCTAGATCAATTATTACTTTAGTTACAAACGAAATAAGAATTGAGACTTACGATATTTAGTTTCGAACCCGAATATGGTAAAAGAGCGCACGCGATATTCAACTTTATTACTGCTGCGTTAGCGTTTAGCACACAACGGCAGTTTCGAAACCGAACATGGTGAAAGAGCGCACGCGATATTCAACTTTATATTAAAGGGCCCCATAGGACCATTGTGTGCTGGGGATAAACCGTAAGGGCTACTGAAGGAACTGGATGGGTTTGTAGTCCCAGAGCGGCAGGAGTTATTTGATGAATATCATCAAATAACTCCTGCTGCCCTTAGAAAAAAGAAAATTGTGCCTTAATATATCTTACCTCGTCCAGTTTTCTTTTATTCTCCCTGTGCTCGGTATCATGAATAATGAATTCCAGCACGCGCCTGGCTCTGTCCCACTTTTGATACTCCTTTAATTCTTCTTTCTCCTCTTCCAAAGTCTTGAGACGCTCCTCAATTGTTTGTAAGAACTCATTAATTTTCTCCACCTGTGGAAAATAATATGCTTTTTTGCACACAGCTCATCTAAACTTTTATTGTGATGAGGTAAGACTGTCTGTTTTTAAATGTCGATAACTGAATGTTCAAGCTGATCCAAGAAGTATGGTCTGGGAATGAGTTGTCTGTGTTAGTAATCCTTGATTATCTTAAGTTTTATGCTTTGATTTTTTTGTGGTATTGTATATTTAGGTTATAATTATGCAGGTTTTTTTACTGATAATAGGCTCGCATTTGAGGTAATAATAAAAATGAAGTGGAATTTTTATTATGACACCGTGTATATTGCAACGGCTTATTATGAAGTTTTATTTTCATATAAGATTATCTATAAAAAGTTCAGATATAGTTTACTGGGAAACCAAACGCCCACCGCTCATAGTCATACCTATGATTGACACTAAAATTTCATGTCTTTTTTTTTTTTTTTTTTTTTTTTTTTTTTTTTTTTATTGAAAATAGGTTCGCGTTTGACCACTATCTCACCTGATGGTAAGTGATGATGTGATCGAAGATGGAGCACGCTTACCTAAAAGTAACCTATTCACTCTGGACTTAAAGACTCCTAGGTTATAGCTATCGGGAAACACAGACTCCGGCAGGGAATTCCACTCCTTAGCCGTACGCACAATGAAGGTATTCCCAAAACGTTTTGTGCGTATGGGTGGGATGTCCACCATGTAACGATGGCGCTTCGCCGTTTGTCTCGTAGTTCGATGATGGAATGGGCTTGGCGGAATTAGATTGTGTAATTCCATCGCACACTCCCCGAAATGTAACCGATAGAAAACCGATAGACTTGCAACTCGCCGTCGGTGTTCAAGGCTCTTCCATTCCAGGAATTCATCCATTGCCTGGAAGAGATCGTGAAATCCGACAACGACGTCCATTATATTTTTAGTTTTCTTTTTAATGGTAAAGTATACAGATAATTATATCATTAATAAATATAAGTTACCTTCCCAACAGTTTCTTTGAGAATAGTGACAGACTCTTCTCGACGCTCATCATACACTCTGGTACCAGCCACTTCTCTCAGGAGCTTTAATCTGTGTGAGTCAGGAGCAATGGCCATTTGATTGATCTGTAATACAAATATATTTTTTTAATATAGGAGTTCCAGTCTATCATATTATTTTTTAATAAAAATGTTTTCAGCAGAGCACCACGTTTTCGTGTGTCGTGGATGCGTAAATTTATTAGCTTGCACAAACACCGAGACCTGGAACAACTAAGTAGAGTCGATCGAATATAAGGGCATCGCTTATAATGTCTGATCGGTTATTAGTATTACGACTTAATGGCAAGATCCCGGCCGAAACCCTATATAAACTATTAAGTAAACATACCGCCTATAACAACATCGGATATAGCGACATATCGATTAAAACGACTAGACTTTCGAAATGCATCGGCTATAGCGACTGCAATTTTTTTTTTCAATTAAGCTATTGTTTCCTTTTCCGATATTTAATTTGAAAACAAATTCATATGCCGAATATCTGTATCTAACATATTTGTAAGTAATTTTCAACTTATATCAACTTAGTATAATATTTTGTAATGTAATAAAATTTGTAAATTATATCAACTAGCGGCTATAGCGTCCGAAGTTTTAAGCCCCTTTAATGTCGTTATATCCTGTTTCGACTGTACATACATACATATATTCGATCAGATGCAGGAATTGAACCCGAGACACGCAGCGCAGCAGACAATCACTTACCCACTGTGCCAACCGTGTGGAGAGTTCGTGAGAGGTTGTTTGCAACTACAATTTTGCAGTCTTTATGCTACTATACTGGAATTCTTAGACGCCAAGATGACAGAACCTCGAGAATTCCAATTTTATAGTGAAAACCTTAGGGAGGAAAGAGCCAGTGCAGCCCTCATTGGAATTTCTGATGGTTTACTAATGCAATAGTAGAACAGTATTATTTAGTTGTCAAGAGGTATGATGGAATTAAACCAGTGATTCCTATAATTCAATATACATGCTAAGAATGTATGATTTTTTTAACATTGTCCATAGGTGGACCTTCTGGATTGATTGCACCTATTATAAAAATCATCAAATAGTCTATTAGTTTAGAAGGGACAAAGGACATACTATATATACGAGTATTATATGTTCAGTTAATTAAATAACAATAGCAAAACAAGGATGCACCTCTTATACATTACATAACAGCATAGTTTTCTGTGTTACAAAATGATTATTTTATTTGGTCTGTCAGTTAGATTTAAAAAAGAATATTGTTCACATATCTTTTGGCTGATTTGAAAATTGTTATGAAAATCAATAAAATTGACAAAGATTAAAAGCTGGTAAGGTTACAGAGTGCTAAAAAGTATACTACAGCGTGACGTCAAGCGGAATTTCAACTCATTGTATTGTCTTCATTTTCCAATTATATGAGAACATAAAAAATATGCGTCCAATATTTTTGTTAACCTAAGTGACAGATTAAATATAACATTTTACAAAATTATCCTATTATTGTTCCTTACCTTTCCCTGTTTAACAATGTAGTAAGGATTGGAGTTTGACAGACCAGCACTCTCAAGTAGATTGAGTACCTCAGAGCGAGGTACCACTTTCTTGTTGAGGAAGAACTGATCTTTCTTCGATCCAATGACTCGGCGGAGGAAGATTTCATCTTTTTCAATCTGAAGTAATAGAATATATTTTATTGCAATGGTTAATAGTCTTACTTCAGTAGTTTTCAATTCAAAATAAGATAATTAAAATTCTTTTAAGGATTTAATAATAAAAATATTAATCAGACTAAAACAAACAATAAATTAAGGATTATATAGGTTTATAGATGTAGCTGCCATACACACATTCTTAATATTCACATTCCCATTTGATAATATTTTTATGTTGATAATGAATTACACTCAAAAGTATGTTACTTTTATTTTGTTGTATAATGCAATGTATATAAACTTAACAAAAAAAATAGAACACTGCGAATTAAGAACACTTAAAAGAAATTATTATCAGGTGCAATAGAAAGTTGCACTACTTTTCCATATCTATGAATTTATTGTTTTATTATGAAAATTTCATTTAACAGAAAGTAGGAAACCACTCATAGATAAGTAAAGAAGGACGCATTTCCATATTACACAAGCATTTTGGGTTTACATTGGAAACTATGAAAGAAATTTAAGAGTTTAAAAGAAACATTAAAATAATGTAAAGCATAGGATTAAACTACACAAACAAATTTGACATTATGGAGTGAAATCTGTAAAATTGAGAATATCATCCTTTATATGTGTTTTTAACGAATATTTTATGCTTAATAATGGTATTTTATAAGCAATTGTTTACATCAAATATAAATTATATCACAGGATATTTAACCTTTTAACCGCCCGACTTCATATCGTTTGTCGGGCCCCCAGCGCCCGGCACAGTGAATCGAAAAATAAATACCTACAACAAAAACATCAGTGCAATATAATTAGGACTTCTGATTAAGAGACTAAAGTTTATTAAACTGTTAAATGATTACTTAATTAACTATTTACCTAATATAAACGTCGTTTTGATAAAATACAGCGTAATTAAACAAAAAAGTACATTAAACGAGCTGTGATATTTTTGTCGTATATATACGACTCTGGCGAAATGGGCCCGAAAATATTTGTCGTAAAAATCCGACATAGGCGGTTAAAAGGTTAATTTAACAATTTCATAAGCAACTAAAACCAAATAGGTCAATATTTTTGGAGGTCAGTTCAAATGTATTTCCAGTGGTCACTGGGATGAAAAATAACTAACATGACTTTATTAAGAATCCATAGATGACACAAATACTTTTCTTTTCTTTGCATTACTTAAATGAATTTCCTTAATGCTCATAACTCAGAAAAGTTGTGTTATATTGGCCTTGCTTCTCAGAAGTTATAAGTACAGAATGTAATCAGGTGTTACTTGGTAGAAATCCAAACCTAATTAAGGTAAAATGCTAGACAGTTTAAGGACAAATCGAACTTCATTCTCAAAAATCAAATCTATGTATCAAAAAAATACAGTTACAACTTTTTTGACTGTTAGAGCAACGTTTAGAAATTAACTTTTTCATATAAAATATTTTAAGACTGTCGTATTTTTAACTAAAATTAAATTCTTCTTAGGTTTGCCGTAGACACTAAAAGATGACAGCATCAAAAATCAAATCCACCAAAAATAGACATCAATTGAAACTAATTGTATGGGTGTGGGCTGTATTTTATATTTATTCAATTCGACATACGTCGATAGCTCTTGAAATAAAACTCAATCTTCAAACACTGATTTATTTTATATCTTCACAATTTTCACTTATGTCTATTTATACTGTCTATACTAATTTAATGTTCTTTATAGAGTCTTAATTCCTAATACTTATACACTTTAAACTATTTACTTGAACTATTTATTTCACTGTTTACTTGCACTACTTTGTACTACTTATTTCACTGTTTACTTTCACTACTATACTTGATATTCTTCAGACTTATTTCACTTCAGGTGTTTCTTCTTGTCCGGTTGGTTGGATACTACGATTATTCGAGCTTTTTTTTTTTTTTTTCGATAGGGCCACTCGTAGTTTAGCTCGATAAGGCTAATATACTACTTAACCGGGCGATCCTGTGGTGACCTCTAAAATTTAAAGGCCCCCAGCCAGGGCTTACAAACTAGACGATTATTCGACAAATCCTGCCGTCTTATATCCTTTGGCACGAGGGTCGAACTCGTGTGGGGGTCACGATATGTTTTTGGAAATCTACTAATAGCAAACGAGAATCGCTTGTCGTGACCTTGGAGTTGTTTACGCACAAAACTTTCTCTTTTCCGACAGGTTCCGACCTGTCGGCCTTGGTACAGCGAAACTTCTCGAAGTTACTCTAACAATATACAATACGTATAACAAGCTATTATGAGTTTAACATATTCATTCCTTATTTATTTACATGTTAATCCCTACTTCCTACTTACATATTGACCTAACCTATTCCTGATTTTACCTATCTTACTTATATTAAACTTATTCTAATTGTTTCTAGCTCGGCGTCCATTACAGCTCTCCCCCCGGCGAAGCTCGCGTAGCCTCTTCTTTCTTCAAAATGACGACGAGCTTGCTCACTGGGCGACGAAAAGTTCCAGTCCTGGTCTTCACCTCGACGATTCTGATGCCTCCATCTGGTCCTTGGTGCGTTTGTTCTACCACGCCCATCGGCCAAACATTACGTGGTAGATTGCTGTCCACGATGAGGACCACGTCGCCGACTTGCACGGGTCGCGCTGCGTTCTTCGGCTCGCCTCGGGGTACTAACAATGGCAGATACTCCCGGACCCATCGTGCCCAGAACTTGTCTGCGAGAGCTTGACTGGCTCGCCACGTTCTTCTGTCTGCTTCTTCACAAGGCCCCGTCGTTGGTAGGCCTGTCGAGGACCCAAGCAGGAAGTGGTTGGGTGTAAGCGCTTCTGGATCTTGAGGGTCTACGCTGACGTGAGTCAAGGGTCGCGCGTTGATTGAAAACTCTGCTTCCACTAGCAATGTTTTCAGCACTTCTTCTGACGGTGCCTTTTCTTTCAGCGCAACATTGAGAGCGGTTTTCACGGAGCGTATCATCCTTTCCCACGCTCCTCCTTGGTTCGGTGCACCTGGTGGGATAAATCTCCACTCCATGCGGTGGATCAGCCCTATGTTTTTCAAGGCTGGCAACCATTCTGCGTATGCCGTCTTGAGTTCTTGGTCTGCTCCTCTAAAATTTGTTCCATTGTCTGAGTACATCACTCGCGGCCATCCTCTTCGCGCAGCCATTCGCCGTAGTGCCATTATCGCTGAATCCGTTGACAGCGATGCAACAAGCTCGATGTGGACAGCTCTGCAGGTGAGGCACGTAAAGAGTGCGCCCCATCTCTTCTCTTGCCGCCGACCGATCTTCACCATCATCGGTCCGAAGTAATCCACCCCACAATTGGTGAACGGGCGATGAAATGGATCGAGGCGGGCTCGTGGCAGGTCTCCGGTGGCTGGTACTTGCGGTGTGGCTCGACGTCTCTGGCAGAGTGCACAGCTTCTTTCTGCAGCACGCACTGTGGGTCGCAAGTGAATGATCCAATATCTTTGTCGCAGATCGTTGGTCACGCGTTTTCGGCTGGCGTGACCTGCAGCATAATGTTCTCGCATAACTAGAAGCTTCGTTATTCGGTGTCTACCATCCAAAATAATTGGCCGCTTCACTTCCGGGGCTGCGGTAGACGCTTCTATGCGGCCTCTTACTCGCAGGAGGTCGTCTTCTAACACAGGATCTAACTTGTATAACTTGCTCGTTCTTGGGAGTGACCGAGCTGCCTGCATTCTCTTCAGTTCTTCGCCGAAGCTTTCCTGCTGTGCTCGTTGCAGGAGCTCCTTCTCCGCTCGCTCTGTATGGTAGTTCTAGCCCTGTTGCGGCGTGTCGACACATATCGATGAAGGCAAGTACTCTGGCTGCGGCTCTTACTAATGTCTCAAACTTTGAGAAAGGTGCAGGGTCTGGCAGCCAGCTATCCCGTTGGTTCTCGACGATGTGTAGTACTTCCTTGTCATCGTCTTCTTCTTGCGTCTTCTTCTTAGGCCATTGTTCTTCAGGTAGCTTCAGGAAGGCAGGGCCCTGAAACCACCTATCGCTGGCGTTGATCGGCGCGTCGGTGAGTCGGGTGGCGTCGTCAGCTACGTTATGTTCAGTAGGTAGCCAACGCCATTCTTCCTTAGAGGTAAGCTCGGCGATCTCTCCTAGTCGATGTGCGACGAACGGCGTGTAGCGTCGCATGTCATGCTGTATCCAATGCACGACTGTGGAGGAGTCTGTCCAGTACACTGTTCTGCTTACTTCGATTCTGTGTTCTTTCCGGACAGTGTCAGCAATCCTCGCTCCTATGACTGCTGCTTGTAGTTCCAGTCTCGGAATTGTTTGTACCCGCCGCGGTGCTACTTTAGCTTTGGCGGCAACCAACACGACATTCACTGTTTCGTCGTAGTTCGTTATTCTCCAGTAGGCTATGGTCGCGTAGGCCTGTTCGCTTGCGTCGCAGAAGATATGCAGTTCGATGTCCAAATACTTCTGTGATATATAACTTCTGGGAAACCGTAGCTGAGCGATGTCGTTGAGTTGAGCGAGCCACGCTGCAAATAGCTCGTTTTCATGGTCTGGAATTGGCTCGTCCCATGGAATCTGCAGTCGCCATAAACTTTGCAGAATTATCTTCGCTCTTATGGTGAAGTGGCTCAGCAATCCGAGCGGGTCGTAAATAGACATCACTGCGCTGAGTGCTTCACGTTTGGTAGGCGCGCGTGTTCGTTCTCGTACTGGGGCGGGAACTCGGTTCATTGCTGTGTTGAACCCTAGTTCATCTCGTCCGGCGCTCCAGTATAAACCGAGTATCTTGTTCTCAGGTTTATCTCCCCCCAGTTGTGTAGGCGTAGTGGCGTGCAGCTCCCGGGGTATGTCGCTAAGCACCACAGAAAAAAAAATTAAGTAGAAGTGCCCCTACACTCTCTCAAAACGAGAACCAGTGTCGCCAAACTCACACATTTGCAAAACCAAAATGTCAATTACACACATAAAAAACAGTGATATAATTGGCTACAAAGTTGAAACGCAACTTTAACAAATCATCTTCTTAATGCTGTCAAAAGTATTGAGTCTTATTACAACGACCGAAAGTTGTTATTATTTGACATGACATAATCAATAAAGGCGTTTATCGTTTAAAAAACATAAATCGAACAATTTACATCGAGTTCAGCTACTCAACGCTAGATGGCACTGTAACCAATTTATTCTATTCGGAACGCTAAGTACTTTGAAATAGATGTCATATTTGCATGCACATGTAATGTCTTTTGCTACTCAGATAGAGATGTAGACAAATATCGATATTTTAATATCGATGTTACGTATTTTATTCGTGTGAGCAATGTAATAATTTATCGACATCATACAAATGGTCAGTAATGGAAAAAGGTTGATCATCTTCAAAAAAATTTAATCTATTTTAATATTAAAGAGGTAAAATTTGTAAGTTTGTATGTAGGTGTAATCTCTGAAACTACTTAACCGATTCTGAAAATTCTTTCCCTAATATGTAGCTGCATTATTCTTGAATGCTATAGATAGGCTATAAATCATATAACAAAATATTAATTTCATGCGGGCGAAGCCGCTGGCACAAGCTAGTGTTCAATGAAATGTTAATAGATAGTATTAAAAATATTTATTGACCTTTAAATTATACATATTTGTTTAATAATTGCCATTTTGATAGTTTTATGGTTAATTTTAATAGGTGATGAAAGCGTATATTAATATATTTTGCCGTGATGGCTTTCATTAAGTCGGTAATATGATTAGACGTAAGAAATTCCCCTAACTGATGATAGATTATGTTTTGGAATATTGACGACCCAATAAACATCCATTTTCCTTAATAAAAGGATCTTGGAGAAAACTGAAATATTTAAATTACTTTTTTACTTTTATGAGGTCAATATCCAGAAATTGATATGTTACGGTTTTACATTATGTGATGTTATATTTATTAACTACTAGCTGCTACCAGCGGCTTCACCCGCGTGAAAGTAGAAAATTATCCCAAGGGAACATAGTCTCAGGAAAAAATCATATGTTCTATTCCAGGACATGGTACCAAGTTTCATTGAAATCCGTTCAGCTTTTCGAGCGTGAAGAAGTAACAAACACAAACTTTTGACTTATAATATTAGTGTAATTATTATTATATACTTTATTGTACACCTCAATTTAACACAGGACAATTATTTATAAAAATTAGTGTACAATAGGCGGTGTGATTAGCGACCCGTATCTACTACAGACGGATGCAGGTTACGTGTGATTAAACATTCATAAATTATACACATAAACCGTCCGAAATAAATTTTCTAAATGATGGTGCCAGCTATAAAAAGGAATAAATAAAAATTATCGATACAGACCTACTTTACGAATATGTCGCATCCCTAATTGAGTAGCGTCGAAGTTACTAGAATTTTTAGTATGTTCCTCCGGATAACGACCAAGTAGATTTAAACGTTGTGTAAATGAAAATAAGGTTGTTTATAGTTTGCATTGAAGTCATGAAATGTGGTATTGACATTAAAATCAAATATATTTAAAATTAACAAACTTTAATACTTATCGATGATACGATACGCCTCCACAAGATACATTTTATTTACTGCTTTCGTTTTTGCAGGTCCAAACCGCACAACAAGGCATAATTTCTAATATTTCGTGTATTTTAGAGACAACCAATCGCGACATAAATTTGACAGCGAATAAGCTAATGTCGCGCATCTGTGCTTAATGTTGACACGCGTGCGATATCAGAGGGGCACTTCCACTGTATTTTCTATTTCGTGCTAAGCACCATCGTATTGTTAGCGCTCCAACCTCGCAGTGTGAACCCGGCGACCGCGTGCACTTCTCTTATTTCTTTCACTGCCTTCTGGGCTTCATTTAGGTTCTCATAGCTCGATACTAGGTCATCCATGTAATGACTGTTTTTGATATCTTCTAGTGCTCGAGGATATTCTTGCCCATGTATGTCCGCGTTATAATTACGAACATGATGAGCCATGTATGGTGAGCTGGCCGCGCCGAATATCATGCTTGTCATCTTGTAATGACGCGGGGTACTCGTTCTATCGCTGTCTATAATAATCCTCCCTTCTGATTTTAATACGCAGAAACATTTCTTGTATGTCTGCTGTGACGGCTATCGCTCTTTCCCGGAATCGGAATATAATACCCGGGAGTGATAGGAGTAAGTCTGGGCCGTCTAGTAATTTGTCATTCAGACATACACCATGACTCTTGGCTGCTGCGTCGAATACCAGTCGTTGTTTGCCGGGCTTGTTTGGGTTCTGCACGGCGAAGTGAGGCAAATACCAGCAGACAGGACTTGCTTCTTCTGTTCCGTCGCATGGCACTGCGTATCCTTTTTCGAATAAATTATTCATCTGTGCGCGGTATTGCTTTGCAAATTCAGGATTAGTATCCATCTTCTGTTCAATCTTCACTAGTCGACGAAGCGCTGCGTTGTAACTCGGTGGCATAGTGACGTCATCATGGCGCCATGGTAGTCCGACTTCATATCCATCGTCGATCTTCTTTGTAGTTCTTTCGACAATAGCCATGGCACGCTGGTTCGCGTCGCTTATGCGTGGTTCTCGCGCAACTCCTAGTGCTTCGATTTTAAAGTGAGCTTCGACTAACTCGTGAAGCCGCTGATCTTCATGAAAGTGTTTCTCGTGTTCGTATATGTGGAACACATTGTTCTTCATGGTGAGAGCGTGTCGTGGTGCGGTCCCATGTACTACCCAGCCGAGTTGCGTTCTAGATGCAGCTGGTTCATTAGGGATCAATTGACTGCTAATGAAGCTTCAGATCCTTCATGGTTCGTGCCTGGAGCTGAGTGAGTCACGCTGTCCTCGCCCAACCCTCTGACTTTCACTGTGACGATCTTGCTTTCATTTTCCTTTGAAGACATGTTGACCCCATGAATATGCAACGGATGTACTGTCCCTTCAGCACCAATGCTTTCAGCCAGGTCTTCATCAATGAGGGTGATGGTCGCTCCTTCATCTAGCACCTTCGGCGCCAGTGTATCATTTTTGCACACACTTGTTAATACAATGTGTATCAAAAATGATACACCTGGCCCATCGCGTTCAAGGCGTTGTGTATCACTAATGCACACGTTTTTCATACATTTCTTTAAGGAAAAATCAAACGCTGGCCTGGACGAATCTTTTGGTGTACTTGGGTTTGGGGCACGACTTATGCTTTAGAAAATATAAGCCTTTGAGTCTAAACGCAACTAAAAATAAAACAAATAACTACTTATGATATTTTACTATAGTAAATATTCAAAAAAAGAAAAAAACAGACGTCAATGTGTATTGTTGAAACACTTGCAAAATTAAAAAAAAGTCGTACAGGTTGAACATATGGTATAGATTTGAGGTGCCGTTTTATTTCTTCCCGCTATTTTTCTACCATTGCTCCCGTAAATTTTATAACATTCAGTGCAACGTCCACGAACCTTCTTTCTGTCTACAATTTTTTGAATTATATGATGTTTATTATCTATTTGTCTTGATGTGGAAGCTTGAATGTTGGCATTATCTGTTGAAGAATTTCTCTCCAATAAATCTTGAATTACTTGTTCACGAAACTCGATTATTGTCAATTTCTGTTTAGTAGAGTAGGTACTCGTTATACAAGAAATGTGCGTTTACTAGACTTGTGCCCCATATGATTTCAAATGCCAGTTTTCAGTAACATTTCGTACAACAAAAAATTCCAGAGTACATGTCTTTCATGTCTGAAAAGGGAACTTCAATATGTGGTGGACCTTCTTGAGTTGGCATTTCCCATTCAATAGAGTCTAGTTTCTGCTTTAGCCATTCAGATTCACTTATTTCAGAAGATGTGGTGACCAGATGTAGGTACTTGGAGCATTATCAGGAGCTGATGTACTGCTTACTGTTGTTATCTAATTGTATATTTTAGTATTCATCCTTCGTGAAGAAGTGCGCCTCTGTATTTCTGGTAATAGAGGAATCTCACTCTCGGAAAGAGTTGAGACTCGTCTAGAAAAAAGAGGTGGATTCCAATTGGAAATCCTATCAGCACTGTCACTTTCGGAACTATCCATCCCATTGCCATCTTCATTATCCGGATGATAGTCTGGATCATACTGGGAATCGTCACTATCGAAGTACATGTTTTATAGTTAAGTTGCACTGTATTTATTTTTATTAAATATTCTGTAACAAATCAAAATGGAGTTTAGGAAAAACAATTACAATATTCTTGTTATTGCTTTTCCTAAGCTCCTCCGTGGATTTCGTGAGAAATGTATCTGAAACAGCTTAAATGTTATATGTATCATAAATGATACACATGGCCCTGGAGATATGAGAACACACAAAACTATTTGGTAGGCCAGTGTATCATTTATGATACACACTCTGAAAAACCTGAAAAAAGAAGGGAAAAGGAAGATGAAAGCTTAAAACACATTAATACAATAAATAAAACCATATAAACAAAAAAATACAAAAAACAGTGTGATTTTGGAAATCATGCTTGGCGCTGAAGGTGCTAGTAGAGCGTGCGTCCTAACCTCCCCCCGTGGGCCTGTGATAATTATAGGGCACATCTTCAATAGTACAGTTCTCGTGCCAGCGGTTGTTTTGGTAGCCACTGACATGACTGCTTCCTTAGGCTCTTCTGCCTTTTCAGTCGCTGTCTTGATCTCGGGCGACTCTCTCCTTTCCTGGTGTAATGTTGCATGATGAGGCCGGCGACATTGATTTACACCACATAACTTTACTCTACACGTAATGCGCCTGTGTTTCTTATTAGCACATTTAAAACATATCTTCTTATCTTTCACAAATTCCCATCGCTGGTCCACGGTCATTGACTTGTATTTCGGGCACTGAGTTAGCACATGTTTCTGTTTGCAATTAGGGCACTGATCTTCTTCCTCAGTTTGCTCGACCGTGTTGTATATTGTGTTGGGCTTCTTCTTCATAGTTATAGCAGGCCTGGTTTCTCTTCTTGCAGTGGCGGTGCTTGTTGACGGGGCGTATGTATAGCGTAACGCCCTGTCTGCTTCACGCATTAAGAAGCGAGACAACATTACTATCTCTGGCTCCGCTGTTCCCTCGTTATCGCAGGCAAAGTCACACCATCGTGATCGCAGGTGTGGGCACAACTTTTCCAACACTTCCCTTGTGAGCATGGGATTATATAAGTAACCACGTCTATCTATTGTTTTCAGCACGTAGATAATGTTCTGAATTTTAATTGCAAAGTTATTTAAATCACTTGCTGAGGTACCAGGTTTTGGCATTTTCTTTAAGTCTTCAAGCGCTTTGTCTATTATTACTTCAGGACGCCCGAAACACTGTTCTAACGTTTTCACTATGACGTCAGGATCTGTAGCCGCGTGTAGTAAGGCTGCTACGGCGTCACGTGCTTCGCCCTTGAGACAACTTCGTAGTCGCTGAAGGTTCTCTGCCGGTGATACACTATACATTTTCGTAGTGTCGCTATAAGCCGCTTTAAATGGCAACCACTCGCTGACAGCGCCAGAAAAAGTAGGCAAGTCTGTGTGCCTAACTCGCGGCCGGGCCATCTTCTCCAGGGTCGCAGCTAGTTCGTCAATGCTGTTTCTGGCTCTCGTTGGCGTTGGCGATCTTCCTCTAGGCACATCAAATTTAATTTGCTTCGGATCTTCTTTATGTTCAGTATGTTTGCCCCCCTCCCCCCGTGAGCTGAGGGGATTGGTGCGCAACCATTGATCGACCTTCTGATGCTGACGTTCGTCTTGAAGTGGATCTTCATGGATGCTTTCTTGGTCGTCTTGTATCACAGACACCTCAGCAGCCAGCCTTTTCTTCACTAGGTCCGCTTCAAGCTCCAGCTCTTTCCGTCGAATGCTTGCTAGTTTTTCAGCTGCTTCCAATTCAGCCAACCTTAATCGTGTCGTCACGATGGTAGGCGACCTTATCGATCGCGGCGGTGATCTGACTTGTTGCCGCTCTGATGAAGGCCCAGCAGTGGCGAGATCTGCAATGGTAGTAGGTCCAACCATACTTTCCACCTGAGGTGACGCTGGCGGATCAAGTGATATACGTCGCAGTCGTTCTTGTTCTATACGTTCAGCTTCCCGGCGGCGCACTGACGTACGTAACTCTTCGTCCCTCCGTTCTAGGACACGCCTTTGTTCTTCCATTTCTGCTAAATCACTCTGACTACGTGTGACAACCATCGCGTTCAGTTGACGGCGCACAGTAACTTTTTAGCAGAATAAAAGCGCTGAGTTACACAATCGTTACCGGTTAGCACACGGGTTAGTACTTAATTCTCACTGTTTTCAGACTTTTCTTCGTGTCTGGCTCTCGAACAAGTAACTGGATCCGGCTTCTGAAGGACCAAAACTGTATGGGTGTGGACTGTATTTTATATTTATTCAATTCGACATACGTCGATAGCTCTTGAAATAAAACTCAATCTTCAAACACTGATTTATTTTATATCTTCACAATTTTCACTTATGTCTATTTATACTGTCTATACTAATTTAAAGTTCTTTATAGAGTCTTAATTCCTAATACTTATACACTTTAAACTATTTACTTGAACTATTTATTTCACTGTTTACTTGCACTACTTTGTACTACTTATTTCACTGTTTACTTTCACTACTATACTTGATATTCTTCAGACTTATTTCATTTCAGGTGTTTCTTCTTGTCCGGTTGGTTGGATATTACGATTATTCGACAAATCCTGGCGTCTTATATCCTTTGGCACGAGGGTCGAACTCGTGTGGGGGTCACGATATGTTTTTGGAAATCTACTAATAGCAAACGAGAATCGTTTGTCGTGACCTTGAAGTTGTTTACACACAAAACTTTCTCTTTTCCGACAGGTTCCGACTGTCGGCCTTGGTACATCGAAACTTCTCGAAGTTACTCTAACAATATACAATACGTATAACAAGCTATTATGAGTTTAACATATTCATTCCTTATTTATTTACATGTTAATCCCTACTTCCTACTTACATATTGACCTAACCTATTCTGATTTTACCTATCTTATTAATATTAAACTTATTCTAATTGTTTCTAGCTCGGCGTCCATTACACTAATAGTAGACATGCTTATAACATCACTTTAATATTATGTTTTATCAAAACAAATCAACAAAAATCTTTAAAATTAAATCCGAGTACAGCTTGTACTTTAAAATTATTAATTAAATAACAAACAATAAACAAAATATAAACAAATCAAATAACATAAGAAAAAATTGTTGAAATCACATCAAGTTACCCATTACCATTTAATGGAAAATTAAATTTATACTTAATCCTATCAATAATTTTTGGCACATTGAGAACTTCTACTATTTGAGATTCACTTACTATACTAATATCTTTGTCAGTTTCTTTAAATACAGTTTTGGTTTTATCACAGCTTACCATTGCCATAATTTCAAGGTCTTTGCCCGATATTTTTTGGACAACGAAAAGCAACTTGTGAAACTTTTTTTTCCAGGAAAGTTAATAATCACATAATCACCAGGCGTGATCTTATTTTCCTGTTAATTTTCTTCATCTGTATATATTTCTTCTCAATCTTTGTCAATGTCACAATCGTCAATTAGATCATCTAAGCTATCTCCAGATTCTATCCATTCCTTTTCAGTACTTAAGCCACTACAGATATCAGTCTTATTAGTTTTCTTTTTCACAACCTTTTGACTTAGCTAATTTCTGAGCAGCCAAGTTTTCTTTCTTCTTCATTCTTCTGTTTTTTCCTTCTTTCTTCTAATCTCCATTTTTTATTTTCTTCCAGTCCATTCTTTTTCTCTCCTTGTTTTCATAATATTGTTGCCATCGTGTGGAAGACACAACAGAGGGTATTTTTTCTTTCTTCCTTTTTTTAGAATTTTCTTTAGGTGTTGGCCAAAACAAAGCTCTTTTAAAGGGACTGGGAATGATGTCACCCATATTATGCGAGAGACTGTGGAAATTGTGACGTGGATGGCATTATCAAGGGATCTGCACTGGTAGTCATACTGTCAGTATTATGTTAGGTTATTTTAACTGGTGTTTTAAAGTTTTCAGCCAGATTGTCCAACGTAAACCTTCATTGACTATAGCTTTTGCCCAGGTTACGAGTATTTTTTCTATATGTTCGGTCACATAACAGCTTCTTCCCATTTTACGTCTAATGGATGCCTTTACCTTGACTTTGTACAGTAAAGTTACTCGTGAAACTACAAATTTCTTCGTCGCAGAAGCTATCGGAACGCCCCGCCTGCATTCTTCTATGACTGCTTCCATATTGGCTTCCGAGTATCGAAACATCTGACCCTTTACTGGCAGCATCATGCTCGAACTTTATGCCGAAATTAATAGATACTAATAGTTGACATCCAGTATACCCTAATAGTTGACACTGTCTTCTTTTAGTTAGGCTAGTGTAAAACAAACGAAACTCAGACATGAACTTTATTTTGACTACATAAAGCTAAATCTGCATTAAAATAAGCTAACAAATTCAGTTTGATGTAACCCTAGTAGAAGACACACGTGTCATCTTTTAGGTTTTGATTCATTTCTGGCACTAATAGTAAACACCAGTTAAAATTTATACAAAAACAAGCCAAAATAACAAGGAAATGGTCCCAATAAATCAATAATTTCATACATTTATATTATCGAAACCAACAGTAGCCAATAATCATATGTATAAGACAAAATCATACCTGTTAAAAGTCAGTTGCCTTAAGAAAAACGATAAGAATTACGCGCTTAATGTCAACCTGGTCATACTGTCTGTTGTAAACTGATGCCATTTTAAAATTTTCTTCTAACGATGTACGCAAGCTTTTGAGCATGTATCATAGATAGCACTACGTGTCTTTAACATCAGTAGCAATGTTATTTAAATGATTAGTTTTCTTAATAGAAAAGATTTTTATCGAAAATGTCATCTTTTAGTTCAATGTCGGGCATTAGTGCTTTTACCTTAATTCTAATGTTAATTCTGCCTAATTCTTCCAAAAGTTAACACTAGATATTATTCTGAAGTATTTGTTTCTCAGAACTTCTTTGCTTGCTGCTCATAATTAGTATCACTAAGCATATTATCCATCCATCCTACGAAACTGTCTTCAACCCAGTACTTTAACATAACTTGACAACATACTAAAATGTTTTTACTTACAGGTATCCGGTTGTCAGAGTTATCAAAGATGATCTCAACAAAGGCCGATATTACCCTCGGGCCTGTGCCTTCGTGTAATAGGGCGAGACGCTGTTCCGGTCGCAGATGAGAGAACTCATCACTCAACACAAATTGTATAGCTGAAAGTTAGGAAGATTTTAACTCGCAAGTTTAGGATAGTTGTGCTGTTGTTGTACTGTTTTCGGGATATTTTATAAAATATATTAGTATATATTCATGAAATATGTTTATAAGCTGTCTTGACTGCACCATATAACATTGTTTTACTAATTTAATTCTAATGATAGTCAACAAAGTAGGCCGTCAGTGCTTACCGTGAAAAAAGTTACTTTTTCCAGAACCATTACGTCCGACAACGACATTGTGTCGTTTATCGAACGGCTCCACAACAATTTGCTCGCGATAACTCTTGAAACCCTGGATTATCACCTGTAAACAGAAGCACTTACTGAAGCGTCACTTTTCAGTTACGATAAACTGCAGAAGGAAGAACACAATTTAAGACTGTATAGCCATAAATATATGATGAGGCTAATAATTTACCTGTTTAATATGCATTGTAATAGATTATTCGTATAAAATCCTTAGTTATTGTTTATTTATAATGAAACGTTGGCCCAGACCGCCATTTCGAAACGCCAAAATTTGACGTTGACGCTTCGCGCCTACTACATGACTACTTCACGGCAGCCATTGTACACAGATAACACAAAAGCAATCGGATACGAGAATTTTTGTGTGCCTTTTACTTGTACAGTTTGGCAAGAAAGTTCTGAAGGGCAACTAAAATACACTTCTCATCAAAAAAATCGAAACCCCTTGCAAGTTTATGTTTTGTAAGGATTATCAGAAAAATGTGTATATTTAGAAATACACGTCAAATGTCGTTTAATAGTGAATAATATGAGGTTTTCAAATGCTAATGTTAATGTTCTAAATTCAAATATTTTTATAGGTTTCGTATTTTGTTCAACAAGTCATTTTTACCCTGTATGGAGTATGAAGGAAATTGATAAAACAATACACGTAAATGCAAAAAAAGGCTAAAAACGTTTATTTAATAACTTGTATTCCGTCCCCGAGCTCTTATTATGGCTTCCATATGGTTCTTCATCGATCGGATGACAGTCACGATCAAATGTGGCATTCCATTCCATTCCTCTTGGATTGTATTTTGCAGCTGACTAAGTGCTTATGGGGCTGGATCTCTTGCACGAATTCGTTTCTTTAATTCATCCCATAGATGTTCAATCGGATTCATGTCCGGGCGTCTTGCTGGCCATTCCATAATGGAGATACCGACTTCGGTAACATAATCTCGTATGACGCTCGCGGCGCGGCGTGAGCCCTAGCATTTTCGTGCATGAATATGAAACCGTTGCCAATAAAATGTGTATAGTGCATCACGTGAGGCTCAAGATACTGTCCGATGTACCGATGACTGTTTAGTGCAGGCAGACGTGGCCCAGACACAAAGATAAGCTCTGTCTTACCGTCGGCGCTGATTCCTCCCCAAACCGCCCACAAACCACCACCATAGCTGACCTTTTCTTCAATGCAGCATTGTGCAAAGCGTTCTCCATCTCTTCTGTAGACCTTGTTCCTTCCGTCGTTACCATACAGCATAATTTTACACTCATCAGAAAAGAGGACTTTGTTCCACTGGAGGTATGACCAGTTAAGATCTGAATACCATTTGTTAGGCTAAAAGAATATTAATGAAACCCATGTGTTTGCCATCAAAATTATATGTATCATCTATGTTCGCATGTCAACCTGATCGAAAAAAACGAACCACAGCCCCTCCCCGAACTGCTTTTTTAAAAAGACAAAAAAATTAACTCATCAAACAACTATTACAGGACGATAAGACAAATGAACCAGAAGAAGTTAGTAAGAACTTAAGAAGTTAGTTATTTATTCTTTTCTTATTTTGTCTTACTCACCAACCAAAGATAAGCTATCAGCTGTCAATATATTGAACGATGACGTCAACTTTTCTGATTGGTGTTTCTAATCACGTGACTCACAGATAAAAAATCTCATTTTCCTCAAGGGAAAATAAAATAAATTAATGCTCTGAATTTTTGTCGTTGGTGACGGTTTCTCGGATAAAAGGATATCCGGATATATTTACGTTTGAGTGATAATCCTTCCTCACTTCATCATTCCGAATACTCACGTAACCAATTTATACTCATGTCTTTCCTTTGTGATTCTCTTTCCCTCTTCCTTCATTTGCAGATCTCTGTCTCACATTTCTTTATCGAATTGTTTTATATTCCATATTTGGTGCTGCTGGAATCTTTCCTGTAAACAGTCTATTACAAAATAATGCAGATGGAGCTTTGTCTGTAACAGAACTGTTATACATAATTTAATAAATTAATAGTAACGTTTAAAACGAGCTTTTATTTAAAAGCAAACCCCTGCATATTATATCCATAACATGACAGTGCACAAATATCTAGTCCGCCATCTTGGGTCGTATGGCAGTCAGATTAATGAAAATTACGTAACTTAGCTAACCAACGTGTACAGAAAATTTTGTCTTAATCGGTTGAGGATGGCTGCTTTAAAATTCAGTAGCAAGATCTGCCCTGAACAGACAGACATTTATTTATTTATTTATTTATTAACTCAACATCACTATCATTACAGGAATTTCCTAATTCAATAGTGTGGCCATAATTACAGTTTTATTATTTACCATAACATATTCTGTACATCGTGGTTTTTGTGAACTCACTCAGAGAACAAGTAAAAAGATCAATGCTGTCTGCTACGTCATTAAGTACACGCAAAGTGCGCGTTATAGGGGCTTTACCCAGTAGATTGGTCCTACTGCTGGGCACCGCCAATAGACGAGGCTGTCGCCTTCGGAATACATAATTGTCGGGCACACACAAGTTAATTTCTTTTAATATACCTGGGTTTGAAGTCTTACCACGTAATAATTTAAAAATATAGGTAGCAAGAGCTATGTCCCTCCTTGTTTCCAATTTATTGTATCCCACCATGCCTATAACAAACAAAGTTGGATACATCAATGGATAAAATGGATATACACCATACCACCTTAGGTACAGAAACCTAGTAAATTTATTTTGTATACGCTCCAGCATGAGACTGTATTTAGCTTCATGCGGAGCCCATATGATTGCGTTACATTCGAGCTGACTTCTTACTAATGCATTGTACAAAGAAGTTAGCGCAGCGATGCTTGTAAAACCCTCTGCTCTTCTTAGGACAAAACCTAGGCTCCTATAGGCTTTTTTACAAACATTTAGGATGTGATTACGAAATGTCAGGCCCGAGTCAAGGTGTACTCCTAAATCCCGCACCGTTTCCGTTCTTTTCAATACCGTGTTGTCCACTCTATAGTCATATTTCTTGGGCATTTTCATCCTACTGAAAGTTATTACCGAACACTTTGACGTATTGAACACCAACTTATTCTTCTTTCCCCATTCAACAACCCTGTCTATGTCTTCCTGTAAGAGCTCCAAGTCCTTTTGCTCTTTCACAGCTAGTAGTAATTTTAGATCGTCAGCAAACAACAGGCACTTGGCATTCCTGACAACCTCGGGCAAGTCATTTACCATTATTATAAATTGAAATGGTCCTAAATTACTGCCCTGACTCACGCCTGACCTCGTAAAATAGGGCTCCGATTTGTACCCAGCATATTCTACATACTGCTTTCTGTTACTCATATGATCAGCAAAGAATTTCAACAATTTAGGAGTGCATCCGACTGCCGCAAGCTTTGTCAATAAAATGTCATTATCGACCAAATCAAAAGCTTTTTTTAAATCAAAGTATGCAGCATCGACCTGCACTCCCAAATCCACGCTAGGAACCACATATGCCATAAAATTCAGCAGATTTGTAGTCGTGCTACGAGCCGGCCTAAACCCATGCTGTGAGTCGGACAACGTGACTGAAACCTGGTTTAAGACACAATGATGGATTACTGACTCAAATACCTTCGCTGGTACAGACAACACCGCCACCGGCCTATACCCACTAACATCACTCCCTGCTTCGCCCTTAGGTTTTTTTTTTTTAATTTTGATATTTATTTATTTGCTTACTCATATCTATACAGTATTTTACACTTAGACTACATACATATTTAAGTAAGTACTACAATAACTAAAATGGTGGTGAGGTGCTACACTCCCAGCTAGGTTATAGAATAACCTGTATAAGGAAGTGCAGTGCCGGGCCCCATTGGGTGTTGTAATTATATTGTTAATATTATTGAGTGTAATGAATGCTATATATATATATTTATGTTTAAAAAAAAAGTTATAATAATAAGGTTAGGTTGGCGTGTGTACCTATGATGTGTTTGTGTGTGCGTGCGTGTGTGGCTGTGTGTGTTTCGTGTTAGTGTTTGTGTACATGCGTGGGTATGTGGGTTTGCTTTTGTTGTGATGGCGATGTATAGTTTTATTTATGCTGTTAGAAACTTTTCTGTCTCATCGTAAGTTTTATTTTGTAGATAGGAGTAAACTGCTTTTTTGCACCTATGGCACGTCATACCATAGATTGGACAGTATTTATTAATTTTATTGTATAAATTCGGGCTTTGATAATAGCAGAATCTTTTAGTGAAGGGTAATCGGGTTTGCGGTACTGTACAAATTAGATCCTTTCGTCTTTTAGATATTTTTTCGAATGGAGTTTTACGATGTTGTAGTAGGATGGCTTGTAAGATGTAATGTTGTCGTATGTTAAGAACTTTCCAATCTTTGTATAACTCACTGGTAGAATATAAAATAGGGCGAAAGGATGCAACTTTTAAGACAGCTCTGTGGGCTATTTCCAAAGGCTTCAGAGTCGTTTTTGTCACACCACCCCAGCAGGATATACAATATGTAACAATAGAAGAACATAAGGCAAAATAGACGGTTCTTATTGTTTTTAAATTTGCTACATATCGGAGGTTTTTAAATATATATATTAGTTTACGGACTCTTGATGTAACAACATTTATATGCGTCTTGAAATTTAGGTGTTTATCCAGCACAACTCCCAGATATTTTGTATGATCAACAGATGCTATAGATGAACATTGACAGGAGGTTTTAGATTGACAAAGATGTGCTTTTATTATGATGGGAGTGTGTGGTTGTGTGATTGCGCTGATTGAGTAAGTAAGAAAGTTTGTTTTGTTGGTATTTAGTGTAAGGGTATGTGAGATGAGCCATTGCAGAGCTGTGTTAAAGCCAAATTGAGCTGCATGTTCAAGCTCTAACCAGCTATCCGCTGTAAATGTGATGGCAGTGTCGTCTGCAAATGTAATAACTTTACCATTAGGGATATTAAGATTGCACAGATCATTAATAAATATTAAGAAGAGGGTGGGACCTAATATACTACCTTGGGGGACTCCGTAGCAGATGGGGAGCTCGTTACTGTTATGGTTATCAATCCTAACAATTTGTGTGCGGTCGGTTAGGTAGCTCCGGAAAAGCTCTAGTTGAGTTCCTCTAACACCCATAGTTTCAAGCTTGAGTAAAAGGGTGGAGATGGGAATGGTGTCAAAGGCCTTTGTGAGGTCCAAAAACAGAGTTAGAACTTTTTTGTTCTTGTTTAACTGCTGTATAACATGACACGTTAGATCTTGAACGGCGTCACAAGTAGATTTATTTTTACGAAAGCCAAACTGTTGTGGGGATAGTAGGTTGTTACGTTCAAGATAGTGGACAAGCCTTTTATTAATCAGACGTTCTAGTAGTTTCGACAAAGTACTTAGAACCGCAATTGGACGGTAGTTACTTGGTACAATCCCATCTCCCCCCTTGAGGATTGGATGTATTATTGCCTTTTTCATTAAAGTGGGAAAAACACCAGTTTCAAAACAGAGGTTAAATATATGGCATATTATGGGTGCCAGAGAACTCGCGTGTTTCTTTAACAAAAATGGTGAAATGGTATCCCAACCAGTGGCTGCGTTAGATCGCAGCGTTCTTATGGCTGAAATAATCTCATCAGTATCCGTTTCTTCTAGGACAAAGGATGTTACTGGAATGTTCGGTTGTGTTTGTGAATGTGTTGTTGGCTGTGACAGTGTTTGGTTGGTAAGGTTGATTGCTAGTGTTTTGCCAATACTGGCAAAAAAGGAATTTACTTCGTTGCACGATTGTACGGGCGTTGATGAGCATTTGAGAAGTTGTGTGGATAATGTTTTGTTTTTATTTGTATTTGTAACTCGCTTTATAGTATCCCAGAGTGTTTTAGGATTGTGACTAGCATTATTAAGTTGCTCTGCATCATATTGTCTCTTTACTTTTTTTAACAATTTAGTGCAATAGTTTCTGTATCGTTTATAAGTTAATTTCAACACTTCATTGTTTGGAGATAATTTGAGTTTTCTATGCAGAGCGTCCCTATTTCTTATGCACCTTAATAATCCAGGAGTAATCCACGGTTTGAGGATTCTCTTTTGTGAGGGCACTTTTTTCAGAGTGGTGTTTTTTGCAATAGCTGTTGACAACAAATTTATGAGACAATCAGTTGCTGTGTTAGCGTCAGTTATACCTAGAATATGACTAAAGTCTATATCAGATATAGATTTGTCAAGAGCCTCATGATCAATTCTGGTTATGGTGGAGCTAGGTACGGTTCGTTTGCGTTGCTTGTCTAGACAGAACAGGGATGAGTAGTGATCGGTGATTGTGGTGTCGTACACAAACGTGAATGAGCGACAACTTGATTTTAAGATCAAGTGATCCAGGCAATTGCTTTTTCTGGTAGGTAGGGTGTGTGCAGGGAGGAAACCATGGAAGGCTAAGCAATTCAAATAATCATGAGCACGTGCATCTACTGTGGTAGGTTTTATGTCTAGATTAAGATCACCGGTTATAATTACCGTTTTGAAGTTATGAAGTGTTAGAAGTATATCATTTAAACTTAAGAGAAAATTATCGATATTATCATTGGATGGAGAGCGATAAATGCAGACTATGGCCTCATCAGAATTTATTTTAATTATTAGACCAGAAGCAGATCTTCCAAAGTCTGGCTCTTCACATGTGACTATTAGGTCCGATTTCACATAGGCTACCACGCCATCACTTTGGTTAAGGTGTTTGGTGGTCATATAGGAATTATAGTTTTGCAGCGTGGGAATGTTAGAGTTACTAGAACAAGGTAGCCAACATTCGGTCAAAACTACCAAATCACAGTCAATTGAAATGCGGTGCATCAGAGTTTGAAGGTTTAGAAAATTACAATTTATTGATCGAATGTTCTGTGAGAATATTTTTAGATATAAATTTGGATGTTTTAATATCGATTTTGTCTGTTCTGGAGCACATGTGTGGGATACAGACACAGAATGCTGGTCTATCTGGTCCAATAAGTGGTTTACGTTGTTAAGCATTTTTGCGGGAGGATAAGGACTTAATAAATAGGTGTAATCGGTTGACTGGAAGTATTGTTCGCATTAAAATACATTCTGGAAATACAGAAAGGTAAACAAGTAGTATACATTTATTATACTCATCAAGAGCTAGTATTAGTAAAAGGTATGAATTAATAAATTTTATAAGTAGCTTGGTACGTTCGTGCGAGGAAACAGCAAAGATCTGTATGCAGGTGTGTGAATATTGTATTAATTGTGGGTAGTGCATTTTTAATGTATAGTGTATATTATGTGTGTCAGACCTTAGCGATCGGTAATGATAGGAGCAACAGTAATGCGTTTTACATTTATATGCATGCGGTTTGGTAATAGTTAATTTTAGGTAATTGAAACAGTTTTCAGTAGCCTTATCTGAATGAAGTAATAAATAGTAACGAAAATATATAGGAAACTTAAACATAGGTAGTCATTGTTGGACAGTAGTGGCCAGACGTTTCAGGTGATCTTCATTTTTGACCAAGATGGCTTGACTGTCGGGATCCTTTTTTATCATTACTCGTCCATTAGATGTCCAACAGAAACTATATTTGTTTGATTTAGCATATGTCCTAGTCAGGTAAAACAGTCTTTTTGTGAGAGCGGTCAGCTGTTCGGCTATATATATAGGAGTTTGTGGGGTCTTTAAGCCCAGGTGAGTCGAGCAGATCTTATCGTTCGGGTGTTTTTTATTGTAGTCTTTAGCCACTGTCAAGAACTTAGATTTTGTGACAGTATTTGAAAACTCAATTATAATGTTTGATGTTGTGTTTTCTTTTTTAGATGGCTGTCTCCATACGTCACGAATACTAGTGAGCTCTGCCTGCACCTGTAATTGGTTCGATAAGTGCTGTATCATGTCGAACAAAACCGTTTTAGTCTCATTTGCCGTTTTAGGTACATTTCTGATTTCCACGGATGCTTTGGAGAGGTTTCTCTCATACATTTCCACCTTATCTTCCAGGGCTGATATCTTCAATGTCATATTATTGCGCTCTTTTTCCAGACCAGTCATTGTGTTCTCAAGAGCAGATATTTGATCAGAGACAAAAGTTACAGATCTTTCCAATTCATTAGTAATGTATTTAATCTCTGTGTAGTGGGTTTTTATTTCAATCAAATGATTTTCTAATTTATCCAGGCGTCCATTTTGAGTACACATCATCTCTTTAATCATCTCTATAATTTCCGATTTGAAGTTCCCGAATTCGTCTCCACTTACATCACTCGATAAACATTTACGTTTTGCTCGCTGGGTAATGTTTAGTTGAGATGAGTCCTCTACACAGAGTTGCCGGATATCGGATTCGGAGCGTGATGGCAAACTTCCTACTGTGGTTTTAGGGGGTGTTTTATACATTTTATCTTTTGACTTGGTACTTAGACAATACACAAGAGAGTATCTTTTTATATTTAATTATCTATTACAAGTTTTTGTACGAACCAAAAAAGTCAAAAGCTGGTCCGGGTGGCGTCACTAGTTGCGCATACTCGTAATGCAACGTAGAATTGCGCTAGTTCGTCGTTGGAACGCACAAAGGCAGTTGCGCACTCGCAGGATTTTCGCCGTTATACAGTTCGCACAACCGTGAGGATTCCGTGCACTCGTGGGTTATACACTGTGATTCGACACTTTTTCATTGATTGCTGATTTATTATTATTATCCGTTTTACCTCTTCCTACAGGTCCGAAAACAATTGTTAGGTAATTGCACTACACCAGGTTCATGTTTTGCAGAATTTTAACTTATTTACACTCAATAATTATTTTAACGAATGGGAGTTATAAAGACACGACTTAGCTGGGTCGGAGCGCGTTTCGGAGTGTAGGTACTGGTATTACTCGTGTAATTTTCCAGCGTTCCGGAAAGTATGACTGTTCAAAACATACATTATATAAGTACACTAGCGGCTGTATTAAATAATCCCTGCAGTCTCTAATAATAAATGGTGGGATACCATCTGGCCCCGCCGAACGCTTAGGTTTAAGTTTAGTTAGCGCCTCCCTTACCTGGCTCCTATCAATACTCCCTATATGTACTCGGGAACTACTTGTGTTACTCTCGGCCACGGCGGCTTGCACGTCTAGTTTAGCTTTCAGTGGACTGTATACGGACTTGAAAAAATTTGCAAATTCTTGAGCACATTCGCTGTCCGATAAAATTTGACCATTTTTCGTGATTTTTTTTCGGTTTACTATACCCTTTTTGCTTCTCACATAATTCCAGAAGGATTTAGGATCCTTTGCGAGATTGTATTGCACATTCTCAAGGTGTATGTCGTGTGCCAATTCTATCATTATTTTTACCCTAGCTCTGCACTGAGAAAACATTTCGTAATCACTCGTTAAACCACTAATTTTGCACTTCTTATGAACATGAAAAATCAAAAAAAAAAAAAGAAAAATCTTATGAAAATGACATATTATACAACGTGTAATTTAATGGGTATATCGTCGCCTCAGAGTGAAAACCTCGGGAGTACATTTTTGTCCAATTTTTTTTTTATTTCGTTTCCAGAAAGCAACCCTGGCAACGCACATCCTGATCTCACTAATATGTTCATTCGATACTCGAAACGCTATCTATGAAAGTAAGTGAGAACTTCGTAAACACTCGCATCGCGTCGTCAGTTTAGCGTAATCAGGCCATGGATTATGCATTTCTTAACTGTTCGATATTATGATTGTATAATATTTTTCATATTATACAAAATATCGAACAGTTCTGGATATAAAAACGGGTTAAATTTACATATAAATTAATTTAAAAAAAAAACTAAAGAAACCGTACAAAAATTTTATAGCACGCAGATTTCTTCCTCCTGAAAAGTTACTCCTTTTTCACTTACGAGGTTTTCACTCTAAGGCGTCGATATACATACCAAGTGCACGGCTTCTTTGGATGATAACAAATGATATGACAAGGGTTTGGTAATCCTATGTCTTCATGTGTGGAACTAATTAGAAATTTCAATACATTGATACCAGAGACTGAATTTAACAAATTAACAAGATTGAAGAGAATCATCGTGTTATAGGCAAGTCACGTGGAAACAAGGGCGGATCCAGCTTTGGTGCCAGGGGGGGTCACATAATCGTGGTCAAGTCACAAGAAGTTATAATTTGTATTTCCTGACTCCACTACCACTTGGCCATCCACTGCCGATATTCGTTTACAACGACAGAAACTGAGTATTATCTAGTAACAATGTTTAAAAATTTTAATTAGTGGTCCACCTAGTTCCTGGACCCAGCCCAGGGGGGGGACCCCCCCCTGGATCCGGCCTTGCGTGGAAAATTATTGACCGTCGTAGCTGTGACACGTTTGTTATGATTGATATTCAAGAAACATATGAAACCGATAATTTCGTATCAATTCTTTAAGTCAGTTATTTTGTGCTGAAACTGTGCATAGAGACTCCATACCAGATGTTGTCTTCAGCCCTTTTGGATTGATATGGGGTTTCCGTTACACGTTGTATATAGCCCTCCTGACCGATTTCGGCCACGGCAGCGAAACTTATAATTGATTAGCTATCGGTGCAGGAGATGTTATAGTGCACAAACTATGTGCGCAGGAGATATTATAGTGCACAAACTATGTGCGCAGGAGATATTATAGTGCACAAACTATGTGCGCAGGTATAGGTGCACTCTCTGTTCACTCACTTTCAATGTTCGATGGGACGTCTACCCGACATGACCGTAGAGAGATCATGCGCAGGACCAATGGCTGCTTTCCGAGGCATGGAGATTATCACACCACCAACTTCCAAACTCCGGGCTACTACTGAAAAATTTCTAACAGAAAAACCCAATAGCACTTTTTTGCCCGACCCGGGAATCGAACCCGAGACCTCTTGCTCAGCAGTCGCGCTTGCGACCACCTAAAGCCGGCTCTACACGTTGACCAACACAGTGGTGAATGTAGTGGCCAATGCGTATTGGCCAGCGTGTAGACGGCGTGTTTGTGCATGTTGGCGAATAGTCATTGGCCACTACATTCGCCACTGTGTTGGCCAACGTGTAGAGCCGGCTTAACGGCTACCGAGGCAGGCACCGAGACATAGGTAGGTATAGGTAATGCAAATTAAAATAAAAGTTTGTAATATACCTAGTCCTTATTTTCAGTTTGCCACATTTTCAGACGATTTAAACTGCATTTAAAGTCTTACTGTTTTGTTTTATAGTAGAGGTAAAAGTACATTTGGAGTTCTTTTGACTGTACTGCGACTGTGACTACAACAATAATTATAGAAAACAATACGAAAAATTACTTTTTCATATTGTTTTCTATAATAATTATTGTTGAAGTTGTTTCTCCGTGGTGTCACTGTCAGCTCCCGAAATTTCGCGTGTAGATATATCTACAATCTCTAAATTTTTCTTGTCTTACGTACATACATGGCGACGTTTTGGCTATAAACATTGCATAGATTATTATAAATGTCAAATAACGCATATTTAATGCACAATAATTACAACTAAACTAACAAACAATAACTTGTTCTTAAAACAAGTTAGTACCTAACCAAATGTTATCAAATACCTAATTACGCAATGCCAAAGTTCAGATATATGGAAGTTTATTACTCGACTACGCCAAAATGACTGAACGAACTTGAATGAAATTTTGCACTGAAATTAAGCTACATTATTTTTATCTCGGGCAAAATGCAATATTTCCGCGCCAATCAAGTGGCGTCAAGGTTTAAAATAATGTAGCAGTACAAAAACATACTTTCAGACTAGATACTATTATTATTTACTAGTTGCTGCCCGCAACTTCGTTCGCGTGGGTGGATTTCCCGCGTAAATCCTGATCCCGTGGGAATTCCGGGATAATGGGGCCTATGTGTTATTCCAGGATGTCAACTAAGTATCTACTTACCAAATTTCATCAAAATCCATCTAGTAGGTCCGGAGATTAGCGTGTACAAACAGACTAACAGAGAGACATTTTTGTTTTTTTGCCGTGTTAGGTACCGTTTCTTAACCCACCTCAATTATTATTTTTGTATAAAATTTAAATGTAGAGACACACTTTTTTACTGTTTTATTATATAGATAGATATTTAATATTGATACAAACTAGGAGTTTTTCCTGTATCGTGAATTCGTGAGTGCATTTGCACAAACACCCAGATCCGGAACAGCTTTATCTAGGTCATACAGACATTTGTTCCGTTGCAGCTGGAAGCGAACCAAAACATTGGTTGATGGTTTAAACAGGAGGTCGTATGCTTGACTCAATTATTATTGTAAATCTAAATGTCGCGCATCACGAGCAAATACATCTATACTTATAATAAATCTGTAGAGAGGTCAATTCTGTACATGAAATATATTTTCAAAATAACTATCAGGGGGTGATTAGGGATCGATACTGATGCCAAAAATGCAATCAGTAAAATTTTTGTCTGTCTATCTGTCTGTCTGTCTGTCTGTATAACCGTTATAGAAACAAAAACTACTCGACAGATTTTAACGAAACTTGGTACAATTATTTTTCATACTCCTGAGCTGGTTATAGTATAATTTTCATCACGCTACAATCAATAGGAGCAGAGCAGTGAAGGGAAATGTTGGGAAAACGGGAGAAGTTACTCCATTGTTTAAGCTTTCGTCGCGTGTGCAACCTTTATGGTTAAAGTTACACAGAAATCATTTCATGACGGAAATATTCTCCTTAAAATTATATAAAAAATATCCCACGACAGCATATGTCTACCTTTTATGGTTGACTCACAATAACACGTGTAACTCCCGATCAAGGATCTTCTACCTATAAGTTCCTTGCTCCCGATAGCTTAGCAGTTCGAAGCTTTCTGATTATAATATTTGTCTACTCCTACGTTTATAACACTCTCAGTCACCCCTAATTGAAAAAGTTAACATTATTAACTATTCCATAAAAAAGAATCATATAAATCGGTATAGAAACACCAAAGTTATACATGAAATATGCTAATAATAAGCCATCGCACGGGAATACTGAATCATGCTATAAGGATTATTTTTGAGAATCGGTCGCCGCGCTCGACGCGTCTCGCGGCCGAAGGTATAAAATTTCGTTATATAGGTACTTAAGCCTCATGTGAACATGATCTAAACAATATTACCAATACATTAACTTACGCTGACGGAGTCGCGGGCACAGCTATTAACAATAATATTGTGCGGTTCCGTATTGCGATATTTTTCAACAGTATTATAGATTGACATATTATATTTCCCTACTAAATTACGAAAGTTAATCTGTCTGTTACATCAAAATCACTGAACCGTGAGGAAGGACATAGGCTACTTTTTTTACGAAAAACGACGGAAACGCGAACGAAGTCGCGCGTAACAGCTATCTATACTAATAATATAAGGCTAAAGAGTTTGTTTGTTTGTTTGAACGCGATAATCTCAGGAACTACTGGTTCGAATTGAAAAAATATTTTTTAATTAAATAGTCATTTTATAGAGAAAGGCTATAGGCTATATATCATTACGCTAAGGCCAATAGGAGCGGAGCGCCAATGAAGAATGCTTCAAAATCGGGGTTAAATTTAACGTTAGCCCAAAGTAACTATTCCACGCGGACGAAGTTGCGGGCAAAAGCTAGTATAAAATAAAAGTGCAGATCAGTTAGCATTGAGATTTCCCCTACAGCTTTTTCTGAGGCTAGTCGATAGCAAAGAAAACCAGGTTCAGTTGCATCTTATATTAATTTCGAATATTTGAACTAGTTTATTATTCAAATGCTAGGCCTAGTAATCATCTGAAGGAACAGGGTGGGTTTTTAGTCAGTAGAAGTCTAACATACGCTGAGTCGAGAAGTCATTCGATGATTTTTCAACCTGTCAAACAAAAAAAAACAAAAAACAAAAGAAAGGCCCAGTAATATCTGCTTGTCCTTTTCCCAACTTTGTTGGGGTCGGTTCCAGTCTAATTAGATGCGGCAGGTATAAGTGTAAAAGTTACATGGAGTGACTACCTATCCGATCTCCACTATAACAGAGTAACACAATACCCTTTGGCAAGACCAGAGTTAGATTGTTTCGCTTTTCCCTACCTCTAACGACTGTCAAAGATGTAAGGTGACAGATGCGACTAATGGCTTAGCGTGTTTTCCGAGACACGGAGGAAGCTCGGTATGTTTTGTTTAACAAGAGTTATGATTAACATATCGAGTTATGTTTAACCTTTGTTTAACCTTAACCTTTAACCTTTAACCCGTACGGCTGTTATTATTTCCTCCTATTGAGGAAGGCCTGGTAAATGGTAAATTATATTTATTTTGCAAATGGATTACAAATAACTCTTTTACACTTAATCTTTTTGATCAATTTAATCTAGACTAGGCCGGTGTTTTGTGGCTGACAATCTGAGAAGAAACACCGAAATAAACTCGGAGGTCAACGTCTCTTTTAATCTATTATTATTTATGACTGACTTGAAGTCATGCCATTATGATTCGCCTAATGTTTGTAGATATTGAGATAAGAAAAGTATCTACCTAGGTATCCAAGTCAGTGTTTGTAGATTAGTAGGCAATGTCACTTTTGTCGTTTTACAGTTATAGACTAGTATTTGCGTGTTGCGCGAGGTGCAAGCACCTCGCGTGCTTGTGAAAAAAACTAAAGCATTGCCCCTCTAAATCAAGTATTTGCGTGTTGCGCGAGGTGCAAGCACCTCGCGTGCTTGTGAAAAAAACTAAAGCATTGCCCCTCTAAATCAAGTATTTGCGTGTTGCGCGAGGTGCAAGCACCTCGCGTGCTAGTGAAAAAGAAATGGGGGGGGAGACGGGGGGGTTTAGTATTTGCGTGTTGCGCGAGGTGCAAGCACCTCGCGTGCTTGTGAAAAATAAAAAAAAGGGGGGGGGAAATGGGGGGAGGGTTGCACAATTATTTCGACTAAAGCATTGCCCCTCTAAATGAATCTGAAAAAAAAATGTTCCAAGTCTCTTAGATTCCGAGATCCGCCTAAAGGGGGGGAGAAGGGGGGCGGGGGGGGACTTTGAAAAATGGGTTTTACTTTACCGAGTCTCCTCTATACGAATCCGTAAAAAGAAAAAAATACGGGTCTCGTAGTTTCCGAGATACGATAGGGGGGGGGGAGAAGGGGGGGGGGGAGAAGGGGGGGGGGGGGAGAAGGGGGGGGAAAAGGGGAGGTTTGGCACTTTTCCCGTAGGTTTGAGAGTTACTTGTTTACGAATCTGTCAAAATATACCCACCTCCCCATCCACCATCTGGGAGAACAATTATGTCAATGAGTGAGTCAGTCATCCAGTCAGTGAGTGGTAATTTAGCTTTATATAATATAACTAGTATTTGCGTGTTGCGCGAGGTGCAAGCACCTCGCGTGCTTGTGAAAAAAACTAAAGCATTGCCCCTCTAAATCAAGTATTTGCGTGTTGCGCGAGGTGCAAGCACCTCGCGTGCTTGTGAAAAAAAAAAAAAAAAAAAGAGGGGGGGGTGATGGGGGGGGGGGTTGCACAAGTATTTCGACTAAAGCATTGCCCCTCTAAATGAATCTGAAAAAAAAAATGTTCCAAGTCTCTTAGATTCCGAGATCCGCCTAAAGGGGGGAGAAGGGGGGCGGGGGGGGGGGGCTTTGAAAAATGGTTTTTACTTTACCGAGCCTCCTCAATACGAATCCGTAAAAAAAAAAAATACAGGTCTCGTAGTTTCCGAGATACGATAGGGAGGGGGGAGAAGGGGGGTGAAAAGGGGAGGTTTGGCACTTTTCCCGTAGGTTTGAGAGTTACTTGTTTACGAATCTGTCAAAATATACCCACCTCCCCATCCACCATCTGGGAGAACAATTATGTCAATGAGTCAGTGAGTGAGTGAGTGGTAATTTAGCTTTATATAGTATACTAGTATTTGCGTGTTGCGCGAGGTGCAAGCACCTCGCGTGCTTGTGAAAAAAACTAAAGCATTGCCCCTCTAAATCAAGTATTTGCGTGTTGCGCGAGGTGCAAGCACCTCGCGAGCTTGTGAAAAAAAAATAAAAAAAAAAAAGAGGGGGGGGGGTGATGGGGGGGGGTTGCACAAGTATTTCGACTTAAGCATTGCCCCTCTAAATGAATCTGAAAAAAAAAATGTTCCAAGTCTCTTAGATTCCGAGATCCGCCTAAAGGGGGGGAGAAGGGGGGCGGGGAGGGGGGACTTTGAAAAATGGTTTTTACTTTACCGAGCCTCCTCTATACGAATCCGTAAAAAGAAAAAATACGGGTCTCGTAGTTTCCGAGATACGATAGGGGGGGGGGAGAAGGGGGGGGAAAAGGGGGGGTTTGGCACTTTTCCCGTAGGTTTGAGAGTTACTTGTTTACGAATCTGTCCAAATATACCCACCTCCCCATCCACCATCTGGGAGAACAATTCTGTCAGTGAGTCAGTGAGTGGTAATTTAGCTTTATATAGTATAACTAGTATTTGCGTGTTGCGCGAGGTGCAAGCACCTCGCGTGCTTGTGAAAAAAACTAAAGCATTGCCCCTCTAAATCAAGTATTTGCGTGTTGCGCGAGGTGCAAGCACCTCGCGAGCTTGTGAAAAAAAAAAAAAAAAAAAAAAGAGGGGGGGGGTGATGGGGGGGGGGGTTGCACAAGTATTTCGACTAAAGCATTGCCCCTCTAAATGAATCTGAAAAAAAAAATGTTCCAAGTCTCTTAGATTCCGAGATCCGCCTAAAGGGGGGGAGAAGGGGGGCGGGGAGGGGGGACTTTGAAAAATGGTTTTTACTTTACCGAGCCTCCTCTATACGAATCCGTAAAAAGAAAAAAATACGGGTCTCGTAGTTTCCGAGATACGATAGGGGGGGGGGAGAAGGGGAGGGAAAAGGGGGGGTTTGGCACTTTTCCCGTAGGTTTGAGAGTTACTTGTGTACGAATCTGTCAAAATATACCCACCTCCCCATCCACCATCTGGGAGAACAATTATGTCAATGAGTGAGTCAGTGAGTGGTAATCTAGCTTTATATAATATAATACTAGTATTTGCGTGTTGCGCGAGGTGCAAGCACCTCGCGTGCTTGTGAAAAAAGAAATTGGTATTTGCGTGTTGCGTGAGGTGCAAGCACCTCGCGAGCTTGTGAAAAAAAAAAAAAAAAAAAAAAAAAAAAGAGGGGGGGGGTGATGGGGGGGGGGGGTTGCACAAGTATTTCGACTAAAGCATTGCCCCTCTAAACGAATCTGAAAAAAAAAATGTTCCAAGTCTCTTAGATTCCGAGATCCGCCTAAAGGGGGGGAGAAGGGGGGCGGGGGGGGGGGGACTTTGAAAAATCGTTTTTACTTTACCGAGCCTCCTCTACACGAATCCGTAAAAAGAAAAAAATACGGGTCTCGTAGTTTCCGAGATACGATAGGGAGGGGGGAGAAGGGGGGGGAAAAGGGGAGGTATGGCACTTTTCCCGTAGGTTTGAGAGTTACTTGTTTACGAATCTGTCAAAATATACCCACCTCCCCATCCACCATCTGGGAGAACAATTATGTCAATGAGTGAGTCAGTGAGTGGTAATCTAGCTTTATATAATATAACTAGTATTTGCGTATTGCGCGAGGTGCAAGCACCTCGCGTGCTTGTGAAAAAAACTAAAGCATTGCCCCTCTAAATCAAGTATTTGCGTGTTGCGCGAGGTGCAAGCACCTCGCGAGCTTGTGAAAAAAAAAAAAAAAAAAAAGAGGGGGGGGGGTGATGGGGGGGGGGGTGGCACAAGTATTTCGACTAAAGCATTGCCCCTCTAAATGAATCTGAAAAAAAAAATGTTCCAAGTCTCTTAGATTCCGAGATCCGCCTAAAGGGGGGGAGAAGGGGGGCGGGGAGGGGGGACTTTGAAAAATGGTTTTTACTTTACCGAGCCTCTTCTATACGAATCCGTAAAAAGAAAAAAATACGGGTCTCGTAGTTTCCGAGATACGATAGGGGGGGGGGAGAAGGGGGGGGAAAAGGGGGGGTTTGGCACTTTTCCCGTAGGTTTGAGAGTTACTTGTTTACGAATCTGTCAAAATATACCCACCTCCCCATCCACCATCTGGGAGAACAATTATGTCAATGAGTGAGTCAGTGAGTGGTAATCTAGCTTTATATAATATAACTAGTATTTGCGTGTTGCGCGAGGTGCAAGCACCTCGCGTGCTTGTGAATAAAACTAAAGCATTGCCCCTCTAAATCAAGTATTTGCGTGTTGCGCGAGGTGCAAGCACCTCGCGAGCTTGTGAAAAAAAAAAAAAAAAGATGGGGGGGGGTGATGGGGGGGGGGTGCACAAGTATTTCGACTAAAGCATTGCCCCTCTAAATGAATCTGAAAAAAAAAATGTTCCAAGTCTCTTAGATTCCGAGATCTGCCTAAAGGGGGGGAGAAGGGGGGCGGGGGGGGGACTTTGAAAAATGGTTTTTACTTTACCGGGCCTCCTCTATACGAATCCGTAAAAAGAAAAAAATACGGGTCTCGTAGTTTCCGAGATACGATAGGGGGGGGGGGGAGAAGGGGGCGGAAAAGGGGGGGTTTGGCACTTTTCCCGTAGGTTTGAGAGTTACTTGTTTACGAATCTGTCAAAATATACCCACCTCCCCATCCACCATCTGGGAGAACAATTATGTCAATGAGTGAGTCAGTGAGTGGTAATCTAGCTTTATATAATATAACTAGTATTTGCGTGTTGCGCGAGGTGCAAGCACCTCGCGTGCTTGTGAAAAAAACTAAAGCATTGCCCCTCTAAATCAAGTATTTGCGTGCTGCGCGAGGTGCAAGCACCTCGCGTGCTTGTGAAAAAAAAAATGGGGGGGGTGATGGGGGGTTTAGTATTTGCGTGTTGCGCGAGGTGCAAGCACCTCGCGTGCTTGTGAAAAGAACTAAAGCATTGCCCCTCTAAATCAAGTATTTGCGTGTTGCGCGAGGTGCAAGCACCTCGCGTGCTTGTGAAAAAAACTAAAGCATTGCCCCTCTAAATCGAGTATTTGCGTGTTGCGCGAGGTGCAAGCACCTCGCGTGCTTGTGAAAAAAAAAAAAAAAGAGGGGGGGGGGGTGATGGGGGGGGGGTTGCACAAGTATTTCGACTAAAGCATTGCCCCTCTAAATGAATCTGAAAAAAAAAATGTTCCAAGTCTCTTAGATTCCGAGATCCGCCTAAAGGGAGGGGAGAAGGGGGGCGGGGGGGGGACTTTGAAAAATGGTTTTTACTTTACCGAGCCTCCTCTATACGAATCCGTAAAAAAAAAAAATACGGGTCTCGTAGTTTCCGAGATACGATAGGGAGGGGGGAGAAGGGGGGGGGAAAAGGGGAGGTTTGGCACTTTTCCCGTAGGTTTCAGAGTTACTTGTTTACGAATCTGTCAAAATATACCCACCTCCCCATCCACCATCTGGGAGAACAATTATGTCAGTGAGTCAGTGAGTGGTAATTTAGCTTTATATAGTATAATATAATACTTTGAATTGACGTAAAACTTTCGTAGTGTGAGATTTTCGAGTGAAACCTTTTTCCCATGATGCGTATGAGGTTCTTGATTTAAAAAATGTGCAACATTAGATTTTCGACGTTCATTTGTTTTTTTTCCGCTAACGCGCGAAAGCGAAACCTACTTCGAAAATCCGAGTAATCTTTGAATACGAGTTTCGACGCGGCAGAAACAGTTCGCAATATCAATGCTGCGTTTGTAGAGGAGGCTAGTGAACGAACTGTGCGTTTTTGGTTTAAACGCTTTGGTATTGATAATTTCGACTTTAAGAACGAACCACGTGAAAGACAGGTGAATAAAGTTTAATTGGAGGAGATGTGAAGGCCGATACGAGTTGAAACTACTTAGGAATTAGCGGCATGGTTTAACGTTACCTTAGCTATAATATTTTCACATTTGCATCAAATCATTAAGATAAAAAATATGAAAAATGCCCTTAATCCACTGCCACTAAAGATGGGCGTTTAAACGAAAAGCATATAATATAACATGTTATTTAAAATAAGCGAATAAGCAGATTAGTTTATAAAAGCATTTAACGTTATCTGCTTATTCTTCTTTTTGTTCAAATTAAAATGTAACCGCAAATATTGCATTCCGTTGTTCACTTTTAAAAACGACATTTTAATTAAAACGGGTTATCGTGAACTGCTTAAATTGCTTACTTTGCTTTTTACGTTTAATAGCGTTTTCTCCGCCCGATTAAAAGCGTCATGTTTTGTGTATTTCCGAAACAATTTGTTTTTGAAGTTATGACTTGGACTTGTTTACGTAAACATAAATAGTGTAAAACATTTTTTCATGTGGTGAATTGTTTCGTAGGTACCAAGGAAATAATTCTGAGACTTTTGGACTTGTATATAATATAGTTTTTAGGTGTAGTTAATTGTGTTAATAATAGTGTAAATAGTTTATAGTGTAAGTAATTGTGTTAATTTTGGCGTCTTTTGAAGTGAAAACTTCTTTAGCATCGTTGTGATCTGAAAGCTTATGAAACGAAAAAGCGACAGTAAAAAGAGACAGAAACATAAATTGCCGAATTTTGGAATTCTGTTGGGGTCAAAGGGTAGAGCTTTTGATGCCCTTTAAAATGAGCCCAAACTCGGCTATCTTGCGACCACGGGAACGAAGTTAGGTCGCGGGGGGGTGAAGTAGCCCTGAGAGGGGGCGGGGAGGGGGGAGGGTCTCGTGGGGAGTTCGGGGGGGGGTGAGGGTAAAGGGGGAAGGGGGGGAGGGACACAAATTATTTGAAGATTTTTTTGAAGGTTTCACTTCTACCACGTGTGAATTGCACACAAGTTTTTTTTTTCTATAAAAACAAATTAGTAAGCTAATAAAACTGATCGGCAAAGTACGAAGGAAAGTTCATTGATGTCGTTTAAAAACCAATAGGTACAACTTAAACGTAACCAACTAAAAAAGCAAAATACATAATTTCGTTATTTTTAATGTAAGCAAGTAAATAAGCAGATAAGCAATTAAGCACTTAACGTAAGTGACTTTTTATAAAAAATAAACGAATAAGTTCGTTAAAAGTTTTAAGTCGTTTATCACATCTCTGACTGCCACTGACCCGACTTTGACAGTCCCGGTACACCATGAAAACCTGCGGGCCAACATGTTGCATCGGACAGATATCGCTCTGTGCTCCATTTCAATATCCCTATTATCTTTAAGGTTCTCAGTAACTCGAGCTGTTCCACGTGAAATTCGGAACGAATGTGTATCGCTTGTTATCCGGTTTGAAAACCATTATTTCACTCTTTTTTGCGTTGTGTGCCCACGTGCCATCGCATAGGACTTACAAATTTTCAGAAGCCTTCGTAAAGCTCCTATCGATGGGCTCAGCAGCACCGTATTGACAGCGTAGCTGATGTTTTTTTTTTTTTTTTTTTTTTTCTGGCAGCGCACGGTTTGTGCATTTAGCCAGTAGCTGATGTTATTCACACAAACTCCATCCATAAGATATCCGATTCCGGTGCTGTCAAGTTCATCGATCAGCCGGTTGACGTACAGGTTGAAGAGCCTAGCCGAGGTCAGCCTCCCTTGCCTCACCCCGCAGTCCAGCCCAGGGACTTAATTATTCAAATAATTCAGATGCTCAATCTCTATCAAGCCCAGGTTCGGTCGTGTATGGAATACTGCTCTCACTTTTGGGGTGGATCTGCCAAATACCAACTGGACGCGCTTGAGTCTATCGAGAAAAGGGCCAAGAACTCATTGGCAACGATTCACTGGTCGAATTAAAGCTCCAGAGCCTTGATCACCGACGACGAGTTGCAAGTCTATCCGTTTTCTATCGGTTACATTTCGGGGAGTGTGCGATTGAATTACACAATCTAATTCCGCCAAGCCCGTTCCATCATCGGACTACAAGACAGACGGCGATGCGCCATCATTACATGGTGTACATCCCACCCATACGCACGAAACGTTTTGGGAATACTTTCATTGTGCGTACAGCTGAGGAGTGGAATTCCCTGCCGGAGTCTGTGTTTCCTGGTAACTATAACCTGGGAGTCTTTAAGTCAAGAGTGAATAGGTTACTTCTAGGCAAGCGTGCTTAATCTTCGACCACATCATCGCTTAATATCAGGTGAGATGGTTGTCAAACGCGAGCCTACTATCAATAAATAAAAATTGTCATTTTGTCAAGAGACTATTTTCTATTTGATGAAAATATGGTACGGGACTAAAAATGTATTAAATTGAATGTAGGTATTTAATAAGTATTCGTTCGTATTTATATATATTTTTTTATTACTGATGAGCCCGCTCTTAACCTCGATCACGCCTGATGGTAAACGACGGATGAGGTCTACTATAGGACGAGCGAGCACAGAAGTTGCCTGTTCACTCTGACTTTAAAGGCAGACTGGTCATATGTGGAGGAGAAAACAGAAGCCAGCAGAGAGTTCCAAACCTTGGCCGTGCGCACAATAAATGTAGAGGAGAATCGCTTAGTATAACGAGACGGTATATTGACCAAGTGAGGATGGTACCCTGCAGTACGTCTGGTAGATAAGTAGTCAAAGAGAAATGGAAGAATCAGGTCTCCATTAAATACTAGTAGGTATAGTAATTTATATTACACAAACAGATATTGAACGACCTTTCTGCATTTTCTACAAATGGACGGATTGCAGGGATGGCAGGGAACTTCCAACTTTATCACGATAAAAACATAACCTCCTTCTTTTGCAGTCGGGTAAAACGAAGTCTATAACCCTCTTCAAGCTTCAAGCTATTTAAGAAGATTAGCGCGTTCAAACAAACAAACTTTTCTGCTTTATAATATTAGTATAGATTTTCTAAATTAGGAGCATTCTAGGATCTTCTCATAATCAGATTACTTTCTATGCATTATTATAAATAAGTTCTGAAGGATAATCAAGTTCACGTAGTTAAAAGTGACATGCATTTTTAAATTTCGCTATTTGAGTTGAGTCGCGTTCACCCCAGACTATTCTATTTATGCAAACCTCTCAACCTATACCGACTGTATAGGTACAAATAATTTTTGGTGTTACTGAATTAAAATTACAAAGTATAGACATAGGATAATGATCCGACCAGTAGGTATCATGTAGGTAACAGAGAGGCAGACAGGAGACACGGACACAGAGTGCCTTGCGGCACTAGGTCACAAGGCAGTGTTCGAGCCTGCGCTGACAGCCGTGTACGTCACTGGCAAAATAACTCACCGGGGTGCGCATTGTAATCTTCTAACAAACACCAAATTAGTGCTGTCATTTCACTGATACACTATATCATGTAAATAAATCTAAGTTTTCATTGGACTTGATAGGCAAATATCAAAATGTAATGATCACTGAGCTCGATTTTTAAGGCATCGGTCTCACAGCACCTGACCTATGACGTAGTCTCATAAATATGTTAATAGACGGAAAAGCCCAGCAGTGAGAATAATAGTTAGAATAAACGCTTTGCCAAAGAAAATCTTGTTAGGAAAAATGCCAACCACATGCCAACGAAGGTATTTCTTTTAAGGCCAATCCCCCCTCCAATAGGCTAGGTCAGAGGTTAGAAGAACCTATGTTTTTAGAGCACCCCCCTTGGCATGCCTGTAATATTGAGTGGCATAATATGTACATAATTATTATAATAGAAAGTGAAAACCATACAAGCAGTGGGTACCCGAACCTTCGCCCGCGTTTAAAGAGGACCTTCGATTTTCATAGAATTGAGTGGTGACTAGTGAAATTCCAGGATTTCAATATCATACAGAAATCTTTTCCGGAACGTAATATAGGTTATAAAACTCAGTTAATCTTCACAAAATACGATTATCCAGTAGATACAAAAAGGCAGTTTTTATAATTTTATTTTTGAGCACAATTTTTTATGAAAATTGTAAGAGATATTTCCTGTAAAGGAATTAAATACTGGAATAGATAATTCATCATCGTTTACGTAGCCTTTTTAGGGTTCCGTAGCCGAATGGCAAAAAACGGAACCCTTATAGTTTCGATATGTCTGTCCGTCTGTCTGTCCGTCCGTCCGTATGTCACAGCCATTTTATTCCGAAACTATTAGGACTATACATGTGAAACTTAGTAGGTAAATGTATTCTGTGAACCGCGTTCCGATTTAAAAAAAAAAAAAAAATATTTAAAATAAAGGGGGGTCCCCATACATGGAACTAGAACAGAAAATATATTTTTTTTCATGAAACCTATGCGTGTGTGGTATCTATAGACAGGTCTTTAAAAATGATATAAGGGTTTCTAAAACCCCTTTTTCATAAAGTCAATCGTTTAAAAGATATAAGCTTCCAAAGTGGTAAAATGGGCGTCCCCCCCTCTAACTTCTATAATAATGGAGTGAAAAATCTAAAAAAATATATGTCTATAGATCTTAATGTAAACTTTCAACCAAAATTGGTTTGAACGAAATCGGGTCAGCAGTTTTTGAGATACAGCATATTTTCTAAAACCGCAAATATAACTTTGTAATTCATACAAACACTAAGAAAAACAAAGTTATTTAGCGTAGTTGTAAAAATATAACTAAGCTAGTTTTAAGAAATTTTTAAGGTTTTTTTTATTCGTCAAATAAATATACATATTATATTATATTATTATAGTTACTACGGAACCCTTCATGGGCGAGTCTGACTCGCACTTGGCCAATTTTTACAACTATGTCGGATCGGCTTCCAGTCTAACCGGACGCAGCTGAGTATTAAGTGTTTTACATGGAGCGTCTGCCTATCTGACCACTACAACCCAGTAACTGGGTAATACGATAACGCTTGGTAAGACTGGTATCAAGTTTTCTGATTGCCCATGACAACTGTCTAAGATGTATAAATGACAGCCGTGAGCCTGTGACCAACAGCCAAAGAGTAAAGTAATATACAGGGAAAAGAGAGCCCTCTTACGTGATAAAAATGCAAACCTATTTCAATACGCCATCTGCAAATTGGCCCCAAACTAATCACACACACACATAGCTATGTATATGCATGTATCATCTATACTTATAATAAATCTGTAGAGAGGTCAATTCTGTACATGAAATATATTTCCAAAATAACTATCAGGGGGTGATTAAGGATCGATACTCATGCCAAAAATGCAATCAGTTAAATTTTTGTCTGTCTGTCTGTCTGTCTGTCTGTCTGTCTGTATAACCGTTATAGAAACAAAAACTACTCGACGGATTTTAACGAAACTTGGTACAATTATTTTTCATACTCCTGAGCGGGTTATAGTATACTTTTCATCACGCTACAATCAATAGGAGCAGAGCAGTGAAGGGAAATGTTGGGAAAACGGGAGAAGTTACTCCATTTTTTAAGCTTCCGTCGCGTGTGCAACCTTAATGGTTAAAGCTACACAAATCATTTTATGACGGAAATGTTCTCCTTAAAATTATATAAAAAATATCCCACGACAGCATATGTCTAACTTTTATGGTTGACTCACAATAACACGTGTAACTCCCGATAGCTTAGCAGTTCGAAGCTTTCTGATTATAATATTTGTCTACTCTTACGTTTATAACACTCTCAGTCACCCCTAATTGAAAAAGTTAACATTATTAACTATTCCATAAAAAAATTGGCCAAGTGCGAGTCAGACTCGCCCATGAAGGGTTCCGTAGTAACTATAATATAATATGCAAATTTATTTGACGAAAAAAAAACCTTACAAATTTCTTAAAACTAGCTTATTTACATTTTTTACAACAGCGCCAAATAAATTTGTTTTGAAAAAAAAACCTTACAAATTTCTTAAAACTGGCTTTTTTACATTTTGTACAACTGCGCCGAATAAATTTGTTTTTCATAGTGTTTGTATGAATTACAAAGTTATATTTGCGGTTTTAGAAAATATGCTGTATCTCAAAAACTGCTGAACTGATTTCGTTCAAACTAATTTTGGTTGAAAGTTTATATTAAGATCTACAGACATATTTTTTTTAGATTTTTCTCCATTATTATAGAAGTTAGAGGTTGTGTCCGCCACACACACATTTTACCACTTTGGAAGCTTATATCTTTTAAACGATTGACTTTATGGAAAAGTGGTTTTAGAAACCCCGATGTCGTTTTTAAAGAACTGTCTATAGATACCACACATGCATCAATTTCATGTTCCATGTATGGGGAGCCCCCCTTTATTTTAAATATTTTTTATTTTTTTTCTCAAAATCGGAAAGCGGTTCACAGAATACATCTACCTATCAAGTTTCACATGTATAGTCCTAATAGTTTCGGAATAAAATTGCTGTGACAGACGGACGGACGGACAGACAGACAGACAGACAGACGGACAGACATGTCGAAACTATAAAGATTCCGTTTTTTGCCATTCGGCTACGAAACCGTAAAAAGAATCATATAAATCGGTATAGAAACACCAAAGTTATACATGAAATACGCTTATAATAATAAGCCATCGCGCGTGAATACTGAATCATGCTATAAGGATTATTTTTGAGAATCGGTCGCCGCGCTCGACGCGTCTCGCGGTCGAAGCGTTCTCTAGGTACTTAAGCCTCATGTGAACGTGATCTAAACAATATTACCAATACATTAACTTACGCTGATGGAGTCGCGGGCACAGCTATAATGTATCATTACGCTAAGGCCAATAGGAGCGGAGCGCCAATGAAGAATGCTTCAAAATCGGGGTTAAATTTAACGTTAGCCCAAAGTAACTATTCCACGCGGACGAAGTCGCGGGCAAAAGCTAGTGTATAATATAACGTTTCGTCCAAAGAGTAAAGTAATATACAGGGAACCAGCCAACAGCTTAACATGCTTTGCGAGGCACGGAGTAAAATGATATCTTACAATTATATATCTGTACTAGCTTTTGCCTGCGACTTCGTCCGCGTGGAATAGTTACTTTGGGCTAACGTTAAATTTAACCCCGATTTTGAAGCATTCTTCATTGGCGCTCCGCTCCTATTGGCTTTAGCGTAATGATACAATATAGCTGTGCCCGCGACTCCGTCAGCGTAAGTTAATGTATTGGTAATATTGTTTAGATCACGTTCACATGAGGCTTAAGTACCTAAAGAACGCTTCGACCGCGAGACGCGTCGAGCGCGGCGACCGATTCTCAAAAATAATCCTTATAGCATGATTCAGTATTCACGCGCGATGGCTTATTATTATAAGCGTATTTCATGTATAACTTTGGTATTTCTATACCGATTCATATGATTCTTTTTACGGTTTCGTAGCCGAATGGCAAAAAACGGAATCTTTATAGTTTCGACATGTCTGTCTGTCTGTCTGTCCGTCCGTCCATCTGTCACAGCAATTTTATTCCGAAACTATTAGGACTATACATGTGAAACTTCATAGGTAGATGTATTCTGTGAACTGCTTTCCGATTTTGAAAAAAAAATTAAAAAATATTTAAAATAAAGGGGGGCTCCCCATACATGGAACTAAACCTGAAAATAATTTTTTTCATGAAATCGATGCATGTGTTGTATCTATAGACAGTTCTTTAAAAACGACATCGGGGTTTCTAAAACCACTTTTCCATAAAGTCAATCGTTTAAAAGATATAAGCTTCCAAAGTGGTAAAATGTGTGTGTGGCGGACACAACCTTTAACTTCTATAATAATGGAGTGAAAAATCAAAAAAAAATATATGTCTGTAGATCTTAATATAAACTTTCAACCAAAATTAGTTTGAACGAAATCAGTTCAGCAGTTTTTGAGATACAGCATATTTAATAAAACCGCAAATATAACTTTGTAATTCATACAAACACTATGAAAAACAAATTTATTCGGCGCAGTTGTAAAAAATGTAAAAAAGCCAGTTTTAAGAAATTTGTAAGGTTTTTTTTTTTCAAAACAAATTTATTTGGCGCAGTTGTAAAAAATGTAAATAAGCTAGTTTTAAGAAATTTGTAAGGTTTTTTTTTCGTCAAATAAATTTGCATATTATATTATAGTTACTACGGAACCCTTCATGGGCGAGTCTGACTCGCACTTGGCCAATTTTTTTATGGAATAGTTAATAATGTTAACTTTTTCAATTAGGGGTGACTGAGAGTGTTATAAACGTAAGAGTAGACAAATATTATAATCAGAAAGCTTCGAACTGCTAAGCTATCGCGAGTTAAACGTGTTATTGTGAGTCACCCATAAAAGTTAGACATATGCTGTCGTGGGATATTTTTTATATAATTTTAAGGAGAACATTTCCGTCATGAAATGATTTGTGTAGCTTTAACCATTAAGGTTGCACACGCGACGGAAGCTTAAAAAATGGAGTAACTTCTCCCGTTTTCCCAACATTTCCCTTCACTGCTCTGCTCCTATTGATTGTAGCGTGATGAAAAGTATACTATAACCCGCTCAGGAGTATGAAAAATAATTGTACCAAGTTTCGTTAAAATCCGTCGAGTAGTTTTTGTTTCTATAACGGTTATACAGACAGACAGACAGACAGACAGACAGACAGACAAAAATTTAACTGATTGCATTTTTGGCATGAGTATCGATCCTTAATCACCCCCTGATAGTTATTTTGGAAATATATTTCATGTACAGAATTGACCTCTCTACAGATTTATTATAAGTATAGAAGATAAGCTAATTATAATAAACTAGATTATATATAGATACTATTAAATAATCAGATAAATATAAACCAGTTGTAGCACATGACTTCGTTCTCACGATCGACGATTTTCATCCCTTATTTCACGCCCTAAGGGGTTGATTATTTTATGGTAGTGGTTCAGCGGTTTAGCCGTGAAAACGTTCTAGACAGACGGACAAATTATCACATTAAAAATATTATGGATATAGGCATATAAATTTAAAAATAATAGCTACTTTTGTTTGGTGTATAAAGAATAATAACGTTCTTTGAATATTATACTCTTGACAACTGTAAGAGTTTCAAATGTTTGCGCGTTGTAGTTTTTTGACTATATCGTTTAGAACATAACTTAATCTTATTGTGTTACTGACGGTACATGAACTTAATCTGGATCAGTACTTCACAAAGACTATAAAACCACTTGACCGCGCATACAGTGCCCCCCGACGCACGAAAAGTATGAGTCTTTTGCGCTTATACATATATTGGCTACAGTACACGAACCATTTTAGTTGTGACCAAGAGTTAGACCTGTGTGCATGTTAAACAATTACAAATTTTAAAATTTTGCAATTCATAACGCATAAAAATGCCTTCATGCGCGTTGAAGTGGTGTGGAAAACATTGCCAGTCATCTAGATACTAAATGGCAGACATAAATATTCATCAGTAATTAAATATTACGAAAATTATTTATTATTTAATCAGATTATAAGCCACCGCAGAGGTCTATTTAACACGATTTGGGTGACATAAGTGAATCGCGCGTTATGTCTTTTGAAAAAGTCTTTTTCTTTCTTTCATGATGAAATTCTAATAGTTTTATCCCTTTCTTTCCCTTTGTATTTTTATCGTAATAATCTGTGCTGTTACCTTTAACGGCTGAATACGATATCGATAATTATAAAATTAAACTTATTTCTTTTTTAATTTAATTCAGATAGTTGTCATAAAATACCTATCTACATTAACTACCGATACTACCGACTTTAAAAAAAGAAGAAAGTTCTAACATTTTTTCTTCTGTGTGACATGCATGTTTTCATTTTAGATTTGCGAAGATTCCAGAATAAAAAAAAGTGGATAGATAAGGTTACTAGAGAATTTATATTGATTTCTAGTTTTGCATTTATTGATATAATGAGAAAAGTTAAATCGTGAATATAAGCTATATTCAATATTTCTAGGTTTCAAATAGTATGACGGACTCTAATATTAATTAACTTGGGCCTTCGCATTACATAATCGCTCTCGTAAGTTACTTAGTTTCCGGGGTTGTGGTAATGTTCTAACGAGATATAGCGGCCCAGAACTTAAGGGCAGCTGAAGGAACAGGGTGGGTTTTTAGTCAGTAGAAGTCTGACACTTCCTTCCACTTTACCCAGAGCGGGAGAAGTCATTCGATGATTTTCCCACCTAGGAAAAAAAGGGTTACTTTGTTTCGATGTCGAGTCCATGGGTTAAGTATATGTGGGAGGGAGGAGTCCGTATATAAATCATCTAATGACTCACCACCGAAAAAAATATAATTACAGAGTGCCTGCTGAAGCTACAGTTGTTGATACACAACTGATTATAATGAAAATATTTTTATTATGGAATTTTTACTCAGCATTTTTACACTGTAAAAACTAAAAATCCATTATATCGATATCGACTACTTTTCCTTAATCAAGTAGACCAATCCCTAACCAGGCATATCTGCGCAAATTGACCTTGAACTGACCAATTGCAGCTCTGTATTTCTCTGTCGTCCCCCAGCCCGGAGTAGTGAGTCGTGTTCTTCAAAGAAATCAGCCCATACGCTCTCTAGTGGTTATATACTCTCTGGTACCTCACTATCTTCCGATGATTATGTATGTGTGTACATACCTACCTAGGTACCTAACTCGTTGAATTCTACGTACATACCTACCTAGGTATGTACGTAGAATTCAACGAGTTAGGGAGAATCCTGCGCAGTTCGCGGAACGTCAAATAAATCTGTTCAACAAATCAACGCTAATGTATTATTCTCAGCAATATCTACAAAAAAAACCAGTAGGTACATAATGCCAATTTGAATTGAATTCGTAGTCAAATACGTCACTATCTAGTTAATATCAAGGACAGATGGATGGATCTGGTTCTTGATTGCCAAAGTTCGTTTTTTATGGAATAGGGGTTTGCGTTGACTGGTAATAAAATTATTTTAATTAAGAAAGGGACCGAGTGTAGGCGAGGGTCCAGTAAGAAAGTCATATTATAGTCACCCAGTCGTTTATAGCAAATCGGATGATATTATTTTCTTGCCTTTTGTTTTTTTGAATGTTCAAGCAGAGTTGGAGTGAAAGACAATTTTACTATGTTTTAGGGTATCAGGTCATCCACCTCTGTTTACGTATTTTAATGTATGTATTAGTTTTAAATATTCCTTAATTGTTAATAAAGTTAAATAACCGGTAAAGAGTTTTTTATCTATGTATTGAGGTCTTGATAGAGTTTCAATATAATACCTATAAGGCAGAGACTAAGTAGGTATTATATAAAAAAAGAACTTAGAAATAATTCGGTCTTGAGGTAGAGGTGTTAAAGTAATATTGGTACATGGTAGGTACTATCCATACGTCCATACTAATATTATAAATGCGAAAGTACCTGTCTGTCTGTCTGAACCGATTTAGATGAAATTTATTATGGGAATAGTTTAGGACCCTGGGAAGGACATAGGATAGTTTTTATCCCGATATAAGGTTCCCGTGGGATAGTTTTCGAATTGCACGCGGATGCAGTCGCTGGCAAAAGCTAAATTAAATTAATTAAATTTGATTTTTAAAATTGGTATGGGTATAGTTTAGGGCCCTGGGGAAGACATAGGATAGTTTTTATCCCGGAAATCATCCCTAAAGGATGTAAAAGGGGTGTTGGAACTTTGTATTCCCCCCTCCCAATTCGTTCAAATCGCGTATTCAAGAATGCCCGATAGGGCCATTGCCTTACGGTTTGCCGAAATGTTCTAACGAGATACCTCGACCCCGGAATGTAACTGTGTTTTTGTTATTCTATAGAAAAATAATTGTAAGTACAACCAATCTGCGAAGTAAACAATCGTATGTGACACTTTCCATAAAATATTCTAAACACAAACCAACGTCGGGCACGCCGCAATTGCGGCGGTAAGACCCCTCTTTGAGGAGTGGCTAGATCGGCGTCACGGCGTCCTGACCTACCGCATGACGCAGGTCCTCACCGGACACGGAAGTTTCGGGAGGTACCTGTGTCTGATGGGTAAGGAAGAGACGCCTGGGTGTCACCACTGCGAGGGTCGCCCTGAGGACACAGTCGAGCACACGGTGCAGGACTGCCCAGCTTGGGCAGAGCACCGACGTGTCCTCACGGCGACAATAGGCGGAGACCTCTCGCGCCCGGCCTTGGTCGAGGCCATGCTGCGGGGCGAGAGGGAGTGGGAAGCGGTCGCCTCCTTCTGCGAAGCAGTCATGCTTCCGAAGGAGGAGGCGGGCCGCGTGAGGGAGAGGATGGCGTCCTCCCTCCAGCCCAGCCGCAGTGGTAGACGCCCACGGCGTCGGACGTCGGGCGACGATCTCCGGCCACCGTAGGCGCGGGCATGCGGACAGCGAGTAAAGGGCAACTCGCTGTCCGACCATGGACCATGCCCGGGTCGACGGCGCGTCGTGTTCCACGCGCGCCTCAAAGAGCGTCAGCAACATGACGAGGCCCCCTCTGCAGAGGGCCGAAGCCCGCCGGGGTCGTGGGACTCATCCCGTTACCGTGGCCCCGGTATGTAAAGGGTTATTGAAGGAACACCGTGGATTTTAGTCAGTAAAAGTCTGACAGTCCCTCCCACCCTGCCCGGAGTTGGAGGACTTATTTGATAATTTTACCACGCTAAAAAAAAAAAAAAAAAAAAAAAAAAAAAAAAAAAAAAAAAAAAAAAAAACACAAACCAACGTAGAATATCGAAATTGGCAGATCCGATGCATTTTTGAATTTGCGTTTCCCTGTAAATGATCGAAAGTGCCAGTTTCGATTCAGAAAGCAAGATCAGTAACTTGGTATACTATCGTAACTCAATTTTCTCGAAAACTATTCATATATATTAATTTTTGATGCACAGTAATAGTACGTAAACCCAACACAACTGTGAATCTAAATTTTTATGGAAATCTAATAATACAAAAAAAAAAGTTATGCAAAAAATAAACTTTAAATCGCTCTCCTGTAAAGTAGCATTTTTTCACTTTCGATACTTTACGTAGGGACCATCGAAATGTATTTCAAACTACGTTTTTAGTTTAAAAAAAATATTGCAAAAAATAAAACCGACTCCAATATCAACCACTACAAAGCCAATAATAACTTTTCGTCCCCCCATCTCGGAAAGAGTATTTTTGTTCTTCGATATCTGAGTGCAAAAGCCATTTTTATCCGTTAGAGGATAAAGTAAATTGAATTTACAGTACCTAACAAAATATTACATATTACACTTAATTTAAGTAACTGTAGCAACGTTACTTTCAATTTTTCTTAATTATACCTAAGTATTATTTGTTATAATTTAAATATTATTCTGTAATACTTACTTAGCATAATGTAGTAGTTAATACCTAAACTGAAATAAAAGTATCTTGTGAATGTAAATGTTTTTTTTTTGCATTTAGTCATTTCCTCGCTGAGGTGGGATGAAAAGTTACGTGTTGCACTCGAGTGCAAAGATTTTTCACCTCGTGTCGATCAAAATTGAGCACGCGGTTAAAAAGCAACTTTGCAATCTTGTATAACAAATAACTATTAATTTCGGAAGGCGGTGTCAAAAACGAAAATATATACAAAACTAAAGACACCGCCTTCCGAAATTAAAGTTATTTTTGGCTTTGTAGTGATTGATATGGAAATCGGTTTTATTTTTTGCAAAAAAGTTTTTTTTCACGCTTTTTAGTGGGTCGGTTTGTAATTTATCTAGTTACAAAAGCCAAAATGCCAACTACTGCTGATGCAGAACCGTTAATTTTTGAAGAGTTCTCCTGGTACTTCACCATCAGCTCTACTTCACCATATGCTTTGTGACGAGCATAAAGTGCTTAACATCCATATTCAAGTAATCGAGTCGCAATCCACGAAATACTTATTATTGAGTAGTTTTGGTGGCCATCTGTGATCTTCATCTTCAGTTCCACTTCCCCAAATGGTGCTTTTCAAGAGCAAGTGCACAAGTTACTATAAGAAATACCCAAAACGCTATAGGTGTGCCCATAATTGCATAAGATAATAAGTCCTAATAAGAACCCTCCCATCCCATCCTAAGAATAAGAGCATAAGAGAATTATTGACCACGGGCGATGTATAAAGTTAAGATGCCTTAGGGCATCGGTTTTGGAACGAATAATAATAATCTTTATTTAACACATTAGAAAAAATCATGTAACATTGCTTAAGGACGCATTTACGTTTTCTCGCAAATATCAATGTTTTTCTGGTACCATTTTGATACACAAGGAGTTAAAATTTTGACAATGTTATGGTATTACTTTCAAGATAATTTATTCATCTCCACATTGAATGCATTATAATTACACAGTCCTACACATATTTTTCACACAAATACGTTTTTATCGCCGCGATAATCGTAGAAAATTACAAAAAATGGGGTGTGAATGAATGGGGTATGTAAGCTAAATCTGGAGCATATTCTTAACTTCCAAATAAGAAATTGTAGCCTATGTATTTATCTATACGTTAAGCTAATTATTTTGAACATACATAAAAAAATTTATGATTTATGAGAAAAATAAAATCGGCCTCAAATTTCTTCATACATTTTGCTACCGAACGCACGGCTCCGACCGTCATTCCGCGCTCAGACGCGCTCGTGAACGCAGGGGTGTATCCCTTTCCTCCAAAAAATAAATACGTCGAAACCTATAATAAAGAGAGTGGCGTCTTGTATATTGTGACTACAATACGTTGATACTTTTTCGTACCGAAACTAAAGTAAGAACGAGAACTATACTTATTAGGTTTCGCTATTCGACCGTTTAATGTTTTTTTTTTTCATTTAGTATCTTAAAGTACTACAAATTAAGAAAGGTCTAGAGTTGATCTGATGATGGAGCCTTTCATCAGATTGACTCCTGACAGTCGAGGGAACTCCTCAACGATTTACAGCAGTAACCTATTGTTTGGGCTTGATTAATTTGAATTGACCAGAACTTTACACCTAGATAGTTTGTGACTGTCATTAGAGGTCTGATGATAAAGACGAGGGACAGTTAAGGGAACTCCTCAACGGTTTACAGTAGCTACCTTTTGTTTGGAGTTAATTAATTTATATTGATGAGAACTTTGCATATTATGGGTTATAAGTGCCATTACAGGTCTGATGATGGAGACCATAGACAGTCGAGAGATTTCCTCAACGACATACAACAGTTACCTTTTGTTAGGCTTACTTCATACGGTTCAATATGCCAAAATGTTACTACGCCAAATAACTTTGTTTTTCATAGTGTTTGTATGAATTACAAAGTTTTATTTGCAGTTTTAGAAAATATGCTGTATCTCAAAAACTGCCAACCCGATCTCATTCAAATCAATTTTGGTTGAACGTTTACATTAAGGAACATAGCATATATTTTTTGTATAATATTTCACTCCATTATTACAAAAGTAAGAGGGGAGGGGGGGACATTTTACCACTTTTGAGTGTATATCTTTTAAACGATTAACTTTATGAAAAAGTGGTTTCAGAAACTTCAATGTCATTTTTAAAGACCTGTCTATTTATACCACACACGCATAAGTTTCATGAAAAAAGAATATTTTCAGTTACAGTTCCATGTGGGGTTAAATGTTTTTAATATTTTTTAATTTTTTTCTTAAAATCGGAAAGCGGTTCACAGAATACATCTATCTACCAAGTTTCACATGTATAGTCCTAATAGTTTCGGAATATAAAAACTTTTTACCAAAAAATTAAACCGACTTCCAAAAAACACTGCAAAGTGAAGAACAACTTTAATTTCGGTAGTCGGTGTCCGACTTCCGAAATCAGTTAGAAAGTAGGCAAAATATTGCTTTTCCCAATGCTGGGCCGTTAATTGTTGAGGAGTTCTCCTGGTACTTCACCATCAGCTTCACTTCATCATATGCATTGTGACAAGCATATTGTGCTTAATAACCATATTCAAGTAATCGAAGCGGAACCCATGAAATACTTCTTATTCCTACTTATATATTGAGTAGTTCCAGTGGCCATCTGTAGTCTTCATCATCAGATCCACTTCACAAATGGTACTTTTCGAATGCAACTACACAAGTTACTATAAAAAATACTCAAATCACTGTAGGTGTGCCCATAATATTTTAAGAGTTTCCTCGATTACTCCAAAATCCCATTATCAGCTCCTGACTTGGTGACAACAGGACCAACTTCAAAGTATACCCTTTTAAACAAAAAAAGAATTTTCCAAATTGGTTTAGCCGTCTTCGAGTAATCGGTGATCAAACATAAAAAAATATATACGCGTCGAATTGATAACCTCCTCCGTTTTTTTCGTCGGTTGAAAATGGCTGTGACATACGGACGGATGGACAAACAGACAGACAGGCATGACGAAACTTTTCTTTATTTCTTATTAATTTTTTATCTGAGTATTTTATTTCCAAAGTCCCCTAGTACTCCTAATCGGGCGTCAAACACATTAATACAAAATTGAAACTAACATCTAATCAATAAGCATGTAACCCTTTGTAAACAATAAGTTACAAATTATTATGGTCAAACAATATTAAAGAAAATATAATATTACCTTCAAGTATCAAGATTAGTTAAGTAATGTATAAAATCGGGCGAACAATGGTTTGTAAGTGTGTGTGCGCGCAATGTTGTTGTGTTGCTACTAGGATACCTAAAATTGAGCGAGTGATAAACGTAAATGCGTCCTTAAGACTAGGATATATTAATTTTATGAATTGTAGTAGGTGTCAGATATAGATAAGTGATACCCTGACCCCAAAACTAGGAGATTAATTCATTCCTGTGATTCAGGTGTCAGTGTTCTGCTGTCTCTTAAGGGCCCCACAGATTAACAGTTCGCCGGACGATATCAGTCTGTCTGTTAATCGCAATAGGTCACACACTAACAGTTCCGTTTAAGATTTCGGACTGTCGAGTTATACAAACTGACAGTGTGTGATCGGTTGACGATTCCAGTCAGCGTCGATAGATATCGGCCGGACAGTCCAAGGCCTTGAGGCCAAATAAACACACATTAGCAGGTAGTCGGCCGGCGCACGGTGGGCTGAAAAACGGCTTTCATAGACTTAGGCATTTTATTTTGCAAGTGCCAGTTTTTGTGCCGGATATCACTTCTATTTGTTATAACAATATACAAAAATGACACCAGAATTGATTCTGCACAAAAACGAAGGAATTATAATTTTTTTACGAAAATTTTGTATGGAGCTAGTATGAAAAATCGAAATATCTCTGAAACGGCAGCGATAACCGTAATATCCTTATAGGAGGTTTTAGTACTAATTATTTATGATTTTTTGACATACGTTACATAATGGTTGTAGATGCCTTTTTTTTTTTAATCGTCAAAATATTTTTATTTATTTTTACATATTAAACGTTCCTTTTAGTGTTTAAGTTGAAGAATTCAGAGCTTTAACAACTCTTAACATAAAATAGCATCACCCCTATAGACCTGAAGGACTAGACAGAGGTGTGTAGTATCTTGTTGATCTTGTAAGATTTCCAACAATACCAAATAGTTGAATATCAGTGTCAAAGTGCCCATGCTGTCGCTTCTTTTAGAAAGATAGGGGAATGAAATTGTTAATTGATCATACCCTAAAAGTATGATTACAACATAACCGGACACATAATAATATCGACACAAAAGGAATTTTAAAACCTTGCATACGTTCAAAATACAAAATAACATATTGTGTAGTCATCTAATGAGTCTGATGACAAGTAATTAAGTAATTAGAATGATGGTTGTAGTCTTCTGATTCTAATGAGCCTATTAAGTGATTAAATGATTTGAAATATCTCGCAACAATACCAACTAAGAACTGCATTCACCTTTTTATAATTAGTGAGCTAATGTGATTTGCTAATGTTGATTAGTTCTACTATGAGTTCTACGAAATGTTTTTGACGATTATAAATTTTTATTATCATATCTTTTATAACTTTAATGAGGGTAGTTAACTAATTATTGACTTTATACAATAAAAGGGCTATAATTTTGTTCCATAATTTAGATTGTTCACAACCGTGTAACTGCTAACACTAAAACTATTTGCTTTGCGACTACAAAATCTTAGAATGGAAAGTTTAATCACCAACTTAGATTTGTTTGTTCTTCTAAAAAGTGAGTGTCCTTCATTTAATCATGAAGTATTGTTTAGTGCAATTGTGTCCCGCATAGGCGATTGCCTTTCTGCCGAAGATCAAGTAACTCTCAAAGAATTTTGCCGGAGATTCACGCGAGCTGCTTTAAACAGGTGGCAGAAATCTAAACGATTCTTTGATAAGTTTAGAAATACGTACGGAGAGTGGTTGCAAGCAAATATTGATTGGCCGCAAACTGCAAACTTGCAAACTTTAATAAATCAAGAACCAACTGTTGATGAGATACCAAGAGCACGCTCAGTCTCTCCAGAACCTTCGACATCATCGACTGTTGGAACAATGACAAAAAGGTCCCGAAAACCATTCAAAGATCTGGGAAGCAAACAGAAAAAGAGAAGATCTAGTGAGCACATAGGCGAGGATTCCTGTGAATTGGCATAAGCAGCTGCAGCACGTTTAAAAGAAGAAGGTTATGAAGATATCGCATCTGTAATCAATTATATGATCAAAAATCCAGAAGCTGCCGTTAAAATCAAGGAAAGCATTAAGAAAACAGTAATATTTACACCAGAGAAAGCACTTGGATTGCTTCTTTCACTTAAGCTTTCAAAGTGGCAATATATTACGTTGCGAGAGACTGCCATTCGGGAAGGTGCTAAGGATATTTACCCATCCTACTATAAACTGCAACAAACTAAGCTTGCATGCTACCCTCCTAATCAATCAGTATCAGTTACGGATTCATCAGCTAGAATTACACTTCAAGCTTTACTTGACATCACGGTGAAGCGGATTCTTCAAAGTCTTTCTGATAATGTGGAAAATAAGCAGTTAAAGCTGATATCGAAGTGGGGATTTGATGGTGCTTCCAATCAAAGCCGATACAAGCAGAAAATGGACGGCGAGCATGATGATTCAAGCATTTTCATGACCTCCTTGGTGCCACTGAAACTGACAGATGGAGATAATACTATATGGACAAACCCGAAACCATGCTCAACTTTTTATTGTCGTCCGGTTCAGTTCACTTTTGTAAAAGAAAGCCATGCAGTTGTCATTGATAACAAAAGAAAAATGGATGAGGAAATTGAGGCCCTTAACCCCACAGAGTGCATTAATAGTAACAGGGTGACTCATAAACTAATGATGACAATGATCGACGCAAAAGTCTGCACGTACCTTTCTGAAGCTAGATCAAATGCATCATGCTACCTGTGCTTAGCAAAACCAACAGAAATGAACCACTTAGATGCTGTAACATCAAAAACTGTGTGTTCTGACATATATGAATTTGGCCTATCATCCCTACATGCCCGTATAAATTGCATGGAATGTCTGTTACACATTGCGTACAGACTTGACTTCAAACAGTGGGCAGCAAGAAGTAATGAGCATAAAGATATGTTACAAAACAGAAAAAAAAACATTCAAAATAAATTTAAAGAGGAGCTCAATCTGTTAATTGATATAGTAAAACAAGGCTCGGGAACTACCAATGACGGGAATACCGCAAGGAAGTTTTTCGAGTTTCCCAATAAAACTGCAGCTATTACTGGGTTGGATCAAAACCTGATAAAAAGATTTGCTGTTATTTTGCAAGCAATAACATCTGGTGAGAAGATCGATGTCATCAAATTTAAAGATTTTGCTCGCAAAACAGCAGAAAAGTACGTGGAATTATACGACTGGTACTACATGTCATCAACCGTACATAAACTATTAATACACGGAGCTGACATAATCGAAAAAAATGATATTGTCCCGATTGGGACTCTCTCGGAAGAAGCCTCAGAGTCTCGAAACAAAGATTTTAGGAGGTTCCGGGAACATCATTCGCGGAAAAGAAGCAGGCAAGATTCTAATCAAGATATCCTAAATATGCTTGTTGTTTCTTCGGATCCTTTTCTAAGTGCACAAAGGCCGAAGTTAGATGCCAAAAGGAAGACAACCTTTTTTGCTGAAACTCTCGACCTAATACAGTTTCCGGAAACTGAGTTCGAGTTTGTAGGTATATCCGATCTGGATTCTGACTCGGAATTGGAGTCCGACAACGAAAGTTGTAAAGAAAATTTGTAAAATTTAATTATTTTTCTTTATGTTCTTTTGTTATTTATGTTAGTTTATTGTACCAATATGTTTAGTTAATAATTTCATAAATTATAGTTTCAAATATGTATTTTGTATAATTGAATTTATTAGATATTATTTTTGTTACTTCTGTTTTATTTAAATTACCTATCAATAAAAAGTTTATATACAGTCTTTTTTTTTCACATATTCTTAATATTTGGGGAAAAAGCATGCTTCCTAACGATGTTCTTAACTTTGACACAGTTCATGGATCGTTTTGAACAGTTTCATATGTTAAAATAAATAATGTTAGTACTATAATCCCCTATAAGGATATTATTATTATTATGTGTCCGGTTATGTTGTAATCATACTTTTAGGGTATGATCAATTAACAATTTCATTCCCCTATCTTTCAAAAAGAAGCGACAGCATGGGCACTTTGACACTGATATTCAACTATTTGGTATTGTTGGAAATCTTACAAGATCAACAAGACACTACACACCTCTGTCTAGTCCTTCAGGTCTATAGGGGTGATGCTATTTTATGATAAGAGTTGTTAAAGCTCTGAATTCTTCAACTTAAACACTAAAAGGAACGTTTAAATATGTAAAAATAAATAAAAATATTTTGACGATTTTTTAAAAAAAAAGGCATCTACAACCATTATGTAACGTATGTCAAAAAATCATAAATAATTAGTACTATAACCCCCTATAAGGATATTACGGTTATCGCTGCCGTTTTAGAGATATTTCGATTTTTCATACTAGCTCCATACAAAATTTTCGTAAAAAAATTATAATTCCTTCGTTTCTGTGCAGAATCAATTCTGGTGTCATTTTTGTATATTGTTATAACTAATAGAAGTGATATCCGGCAAAAAAACTCGCACTTGCAAAATAAAATGCCTAAGTCTATGAAAGCCGATTTTCAGCCCACCGTGCGGCGGCCCGTCGACCGGCATCTCGTGTCAGTCGAGCACCTTCAGTTTTATATTTTTCGACCTGTTTAATTTTTTTTCGATAAAATGGACAACAAACCTCAATTTGGGTCTACTTTCATAGAACTATATAGGAGTTTTCCATGTTAATGGAAGGTTAAAGACGATTCTTATCACAATAAACGATTAAAAGATGACGTTTACATCAATTTGTTAGCATATTATCAAACCACAGTACCTTCAGCCACAATATTATTGATACCGTGAAAAGAAAAATTAATAACCTTAAAAGCACATTTAGAAAAGAACTAAAGAAGGTACGTAAATATGAATTGATTTGTTTTTGCGACTCTTTTTGGTAGGTAAGTAGTTAGGTATCGCTACAGAAGCCATAAAAAAAATTGTACCTAAATAATGTAAACAAACAAACTTTTCACACATTCGACACAAGCGGTTTGCTAGATTGTTTACAAGTTCTATTGGAGGCTATACCTACCATAATTTTGTGATAGGTCTACTTTCGATAGTACGCTATCGAATGGTAAAATTTATTTAACACGTTCGCTGACAGTGAGCACTTACCCTGACACCACATTACGACAGTAGAACTTTCCACGACGTACTCTTAAAAATAACTGGCCCGTCCCTCGACGTACTGTCATAAGCATAACGCACTATTTTAATTTCCCGCCTTTAACGACGTACTGGCAGCGAACGTGTTAATGCTGTTCGTTTTGTCCAATGCGTAACCAATGTTCGTAAAGTAAGTTACTTAAATTTTAGGTTCCTAATCGGTGGTGTTTTTAGGTTTCGAATTATCGTATGTTATGCCTTATCCTCGTGCTGTTTCTTTGTTTTTTTATGGTTTTTGTATTTAACTTCCGTTTCGAAGCTTCGAATGCGTTATAATAATCGGCATGGTTCTGATAATATATTACTAATATATTATCAGAAAAGCTAAATTCACTAATATAATATTAGTGAATTTAGCTTAAAATAAGTCAATACATTCATGCTATTTATTTGTTATGCATGCATAACATATCATATATTTAACAATTTCTCTACTAACTAGGGTTTTTCTTATAACAAAAACCTATTATAACCTACTAAACTATTTGTAAAAGAATGGAAATAGTCATGAAAACAGTTTGTCTCACGGATGATTTTACAGTTAAAAGTAAAAATGTCAAACAGGAACTCATGGCAAAGGCTTTGCCACATTTCATAGGATTAGATGTCTTTGATAATATTAAGTTTCACCAGTTTGAACAGTCCCCGATGAATAATCACATAATATTTCTTACCAAAACAGTCATGGAAAATATATGAATTTAAGATTACACTATTTGACAAAAAATGCCACCCCAGAAATATCAAAACATCAAGTTAAAGAGTACTTAATTATAATTAGGTTATTTTATGTTCTTAATAATATGTTTATTTTTATTATAATATTTTCTGGACATGGCGTTTTTTCATTTTCAGGAGCCCAAAAAAAGTGTACAATAATAAATTGAAGAATCGATAACTTTCCGATTTAGTCAATCACTAGCGTATAATTATGTAAAATAAATTGCTTTTGCACAGCACAACGATAGCCGTGACGATAGCGACCGATGTTTTTGTGTGGGTAAGTTCTACGATGCATGGTAAATACACGCTGTGTTTGATATAATAAGGTTTATTATTGATTGTATAGTACGTTCTGATTTAAGAAATGCGGGTGTGTGCGCGAGTGCGTATCTATTGATTTTATTAAACTGCATGTGTAGTTGTTGCCCCGCCCAGCGCCTAACTGGAGACACACGGTTCCGATATAATTTCGTCTGATGGCCATATCTACTTGTTTATTTTATCTACGATTAGGACTATACATGTGAAACTTGGTAAGTAGATGTATGTGTAAACCGCTTTCCGATTTTAAGCAAAAAAAAAAATATATAAAATAAGGGGTTGTATTGTAGTTCCATGTATGCCGCGCCATGCATGGAACTACAACTGAAAATATATTTTTGTCATGAAACCTATGCGTGTGTGGTATCTATAGACAAGTCTTTAAAAATGACGTTGAGGTTTCTAATACCACTTTTTCATAAAGTTAATCATTTAAAAGATATACGCTTCCAAAGTGGTAAAATGTGTGTCCCCCCCCCTCTAACTTCTATAATAATGGAGTGAAAAATTATAGATACATGTAATATTTATTCGTGTGTGATTTTTGTATTGTATGTATGTATTTTATATTATTATGTTTAATTAATATTATTTATGTTGTTTGTACACTGACAGCCCTTAATCTGTATCATTTAATTTTTGTCCATCCAAAGTAAGAGTAAGAGTTCCAGGCCCTGTCAACTTTGTTCTAGCGGTTTGGATACCTACAGGGGCTGAATTTTTTGTGTTGCCGTAGTAAAAATAAATTTACACTTGTCAATTATGTGGTATCATTAGGATATTATGAAAAAAAAAAACAATGTCGGCCATTGATATTTGATGTCGCTTGTTTGTTTCCCTGTATTTTTAATTTAACTTAATAAACGTCGAGTCGAGCTTCTGGTCCTCCGTTCTATTGTGTTATATTATAAGTGCAGTGATACGTGTTTTTTGAGATAGTGACTCTATTGTGGTCTGCGTATTAGAAACTTGTTTCGAGTTAGGACTCTAATAATGGCTGATAAAGAAAACTCAAGAAAGTGTTTTAAATGTGGGTGTTCACCAGCTGAAAACAACATTAAATTGTTTCGATTTCCTAAACCGGCTATAAGGAATCTGGACCGGTATGTAACACAATCATAAGTTATCAAAATAACCTATAATTTAGTAACTATCTACACCCTGAGTTATCTAGAAGATTGATCTAAAACTTAAGCTAATTATCATAAAAACATGGGCATGGTTTATCGTATGAGTGATATTAATGGAAAACGAGACACATGGTTGAAATCTCTTTCACATGATGCAACTGAAAAACTTGCAGAACTTTTCCTCACTATTATTCTTTGTCTGTAATAACATTAGTCTGGAATAACCATCTCTCACTAGGAGTCGGGTGTTGATAGCTGTGCCACAGTTATAACTTGCAGCTATCAAGTTTCTCATTGCTTTTTTTGACTGAATTTCAAATAAATGATTATTATTATGACTATGTATATATTTTTATTTTCTGTGCACATATAGTCCATAGTTTTGTACATATGATTAATTAGCTATTATTATTTTCAGATGCGAATTATGGGCTAAATATATTTTCCCGGATAGAAACTACTCTGCAACAACATTGCAGATGAAGTTGCACAATGAACACAGAATGCTCTGTCAGAAACACTTTAATGATGCTGATTTTACTGATGAGTCTAAAACAAAGCTACTTCGCTCTGCAGTACCATATGATGTAGGTTATAGTAGGTTTAAAATTGTATAAATATATGTATATTCTAGAAAACATACTTCAACCACCACAATATTAGTTTAAAACACAACTCTGATCTCTAAAAAATTAGACAAATGTGGTACATAGCCTAGTTCCTCGTAGTCTATATCATTAGTGCTTAGTACTTGTTGCTTACCTTAATACCCTTTGTGTAAACATATGGAATAAAGGCTTACTATTAGTGAAAGTGCAAGAATTAATTTGCCATTTCTAACTAACATCTACCTGTTTCACTTGCATTGCAATAGGCACTTTTTTTTATTGATAATAGGCTTGCGTTTGACCACCATCTCACCTGATGGCAAGTAATGATGTGGTCGAAGATGGAGCACGCTTGCCTAGAAGTAACCTATTCACTATGCACTTTCAGTATACTTAGCACTTATGCAGTAATTTTACAGTAAGTTACTTAAAGTTAGGGTAAGTAGCAAGTCCTATGCATTGTCTTTCAAATTAAATGCAAAATGAGTAGTTGCAATATCAATACTAAACTCTATTCTATTTTTCAGTGTGAACCTGAGTTGCCTTTAGCTGTATCATATGGTGTAGAACCTCAAGCTGGTCCTTCACATGCATTTAGAGAAATTACAAATGAGCAAAATCTACCAGTACTAACCACTGAGCCTATTGTAGTAATATCTAAGGTACATATAAAAGGAGAAAAAACTGACAGGGAGAAGATGTTATATGCCAAATGTTGCACATATTTAAAAACAATTTGCCAATTGCGTAATCGTATAAAAAACTTGAAATCCAAAGAAGTTTTAAAAGCAGTTTCTGATGAAATGGCTGTCAAAAAATTATCTGCCAAAATAACTCCAGCATTTGCTTTATTATTGCAAGGGCAGTTAAGAAATTGTAAAAAGAAAATCACTGGTCGAAGGTGGAGTAAAGAAAAAATCACAGCTTTAAGAATGTTTAAAAGGTCACCCACATGTTACCGCTTACTACGAAGGCTGTTTCATCTGCCTTCACCCACCACTTTAAAAACATTACTCAGTAAGGTGCCATTTCGTGTTGGTATTAATAAACCAGTTATTGAATTAATAAAGAAACATATTATGGTACAGAAACCTTCGAATAATGTATTTACATTGATGTTTGACGAAATGTCTTTGAAAAAGCATCTTCATTATAATCCCAAGGATGATGTGATCGAAGGATTTCAAGATCATGCATCACAAGGAAGGTCTCCATTAATTGCTGCATATGCCTTAGTATTTATGATTACTGGGATAAGGCAAAAAGTAAAACAGCCCATTGCCCATTACTTTTCTAGTGGATTTTGTACTGCAGATAGGCTTGCAGTACTGCTAAAGGAGGTAATTTACTATAATATACACTGTAATTTACTATAATATACTATGTATTTACTAAAACATACTATGTAAATTCAGAACAGTTTTTTAAGTTGTGTTTTCTTTTATGCATATCTATTAAAGTTTTATGCAGGTAGATTGATTAACTATGAATTGTACAAATATGCTGACCAATTGTTTTCAGGTCTTACATCAATGCTTGGAAGCTGGCATAAATATTGTAGCCATGGTATGTGACATGGATGGTGCAAATAGGCGAGCTCTCAATATCTTGGGCGCATCTGTTCAGCACCCATATATTGTATTTAAAAATAAAGATATTGTAACTGTTTGATCCACCACATTTGTTAAAATGTTTTCGAAATTTGTTTATGAAATATAATATAGAGTGTTCGCCAGATATTTCTTCGAATGATGTCATAGGAACAGGTAAAGTTAGCTTATAAATTAATTGGCTGCAATTATCAATATTTTATTAAAATGTGCTGTGTAATTATAGTGTGCTGGTTTTTTTTATTTACAGGTGTTGCAAAATGGTCTCACATTAAAGAATTTTATGAAGTGGACAGCACTAATGCAAATTTTGTATATGCTCCAATGTTAAAAAATGATCATTTAAATCCTAACACAAAACAGAAAATGAAAGTAAAATTGGCTGCACAAGTGTTAAGCAGTTCTGTGTCGGGTGGAATGTACGCGAAAATCGCTACAGGTATGAAATTAATGACTATAATACAATTCAGTTGAATCTGATAAGTAAATTACTAAAGAAATCACCTGTTAGCTCGGTTCGACTCTTCATTTTTAGGTTTCCCTTAGCCGAATGGCAAAAAACGGAACCCTTATAGTTTCGATATGTCTGTCTGTCTGTCTGTCTGTCTGTCTGTCTGTCTGTCTGTCCGTCCGTCCGTCCGTATGTCACAGCCATTTTATTCCGAAACTATTAAGACTACATGTGAAACTTAAGTAGTAGATACATGTATTCTGTGAACCGTTTTCCGATTTAAGAAAAAAAATTAAAAAATATTTAAAATAAAGCTGGGTCCCCATACATGGAACTAGAACTGAAAATATTTTTTTTTCATGAAACCTATGCGTGTGTGGTATCTATAGACAGATCTTTAAAAATGATATAAGGGTTTCTAAAACCACTTTTTCATAAAGTCAATCGTTTAAAAGATATACGCTTCCAAAGTGGTAAAATGACTGTCCTTTAACATAATATATGTCTGTAGATCATCTGTCTGTAAACTTTCAACCAAAATTAGTTTGAACGAGATCGAGTCTGCAGTTTTTGAGATACAGCATATTTTCTAAAACCGCAAATATAACTTTGTAATTCATACAAACACTATGAAAAACAAAGTTATTTGGCATAGTTGTAAAAAATTTAAATAAGCTAGTTTTAAGAAATTTGTAAGGTTCTTTTGTCAAAAACAATACATATTATATTATATTATTATAGTTACTACGGAACCCTTCATGGGCGAGTCTGACTCGCACGTGGCCAATTTTTTATTATTATTATAAACTAGCTGTTATCGATAGTTTCATCCATATCCTACTTTTTGTATATTGTACTTTATGAATTGACAGATGTAGATCAGATAGTAAATTCAACTATTATTGTCTGTATTTTTATAATTTGATAAATATTTTTTTATATTTACAGGAGAACTCACCTCAGAGGCTGTTGTGACTGCCAATATAATAAAACGAATGGATAACCTATTCGATGCGGTCAATAGTGATTCTCCCGACCTACGGCGAGGAAAACCTCACGTTACAAATTTAAGTAGTAATACTCCACACCTGAAATGTTTCAGTGATATGAAAATTTTTTTCTTAAATATGAAATATATTGGGAGTATCCGTAAACCTCCGTCTCAGGAAGGCTGGATATGGACCTTAAATGCCATGGAACGGTTGTGGCATAATTTGGTAAATTCAAATAAAATTGCCAGTTTGGCCACCAGAAGGATTCAGCAAGATGCGTTAGAAAACCTTTTTGGATGTATTCGCAGCAACTGTGGTTGTAACACAAATCCAACATGCGGACAATTTCTTGCTGGACTTAAAACGGCTGTTTTAAGTAATTTGTCGTATATAAGTTTAACAGGAAATTGTGAAAATGATAATTATGAAATAATTAATAATTTCAGCAGTATGATAAAATCAGCTGCACAACCCACACGCATATGTGCAGAGCCTGGATTTAACTTTAGTTTTGAATTACCTCAGGAAATAGAGGAAGCCATTAATAATGATAATGCAGAAATTCAGGCATGTGCATATGTATGTGGGTTCTTATTAAAAAAAATTATGCCCACTTGCGAAATCTGCAAAGACCTTTTTATTTCTAAAGCTATAGAGAAACATCATTTATTTGTCGAGTTCCGGGAGTACAGTGAGATTAAAAAAAGTTTAAATTATGTAACTAAAGAAATGGTTAATGTAGTCGAGTGCTGTGCTACATATAATAATAAGTTTTTAGAAGAAAATGGTTACAGGAATTCTATAAAAAAAAATATAACAGACCAAATGAAATGTTCAATTAATTTTGATTTTTTAAATAAATGTCCAGAACATAAAATATTGAATATAAATAACATTATAAATAGTGTTTTTGCTATATGCACCAAAAGATTTTGTATACTTCAAAATAGAAAATTTGCTGAAGCAGCATCAGCAGCTGCTCTTAAGCATAAAATGAACATAATCATGCATAAATAATAAATAAGCTTATTTTTATATGTAGTAAGTTATTTTATGTTCCTACACAGCGCTGGTTTTTCCGATCACCACCAAAATAACATGATGGATGTTATTCAGTTATTATTGTTATAAAATTAAGTCTCATAATTGTTTACATGTTTTCAAGTATAGAGTATTGTCAGTTTTATCATACATATTATGTACTTTATAACTGTTTGAGAAATGAATTCTGTAATAATGTTAATAGCAAGAGCCAGTTGTACTCATTTTCAGACAAGATCAAAGGCTATTTTAACAAGTGGTTTGGTATTTACTCCTAGACACAGTTATAATAAATTGCAAGATTCTCTTTATACAATAGGTTGTCTGGAAGTATTTGTTCAGTGAGTGGTCGAGTTTTTTGGGTGTAATATATGATTTTTAAATATGTAATATATGATTTTTAAATATAAGGTATGCAAGTTGTATTGTGAAATAAACAAATCTTTAAGTTTTATTTTCGTTTTATTTTCAAATTTTGCGGGCATTTTTACTTGTAAGGAAACACATGAGAGGAACTTATAAGCCATGTGTTTTCTTATAAGTATAAATGCCCACTCCGAAATAATCAAGAAATAGGATTAGGGGGGCCCTACATTTAAACCCACATTTTGAATCTCCCGCCACGCTCATATCGCACGCTAGTTTCTGTGGGCTGAGATAAGAGGGCGCTGTTGAAATCGTTCTCTATTTTTTTGTTCGAAGTTGACATTCTTCTCCTTTAGGAGTATATGTTCTGTGAAGAGTTCGCCCTGTGCGATAAGACCGCCCATTGTACACTAGTTTAAATTTTTGTATCCATAGAAATATTATGAGGTGTACAATAAAGTATATAATAAATAAATAAATATTTCTGTAGATCTTAATGTAAACTTTCAACCAAAATTGGTTCGAACGAGATCGGATTAGCAGTTTTTGAGATACAGCACATTTTATAAAACCGCAAATATTACTTTGTAACTCATACAAACACTATGAAAAACAAAGTTATTTGGCGTAGTTGTAAAAAATGTAAATAAGCTAGTTTTAAGAAATTTGTAAGTTTTTTTAGTCAAATAAATATACATATTATATTTTATTATTATAGTTACTGCGGAATCCTTCATGGGCGAGTTTACTCGCACTTGGCCAATTTTTTATCAAATTACCTATTTAACATAGGTAATTTGATAATGGACTTTTCGAGCCTGGTTAAATGAGATTTGATTTCTAGGATTTTTTTGATGTTTACCTATAAAATTGGGACTTTGTAGCTCAATCCCTTGTATAAGTGAGATTTTATCGGATTGGGACAGGTTTGTTAGCAAATATTTAAATTTCTTTCGCACCGTTTGCACGTACGTGCTTTGTTTGTCAGTACTATCTCAGGTTTTGACGTACAAACAAAGAATAAAAGTATAATATATCCATACGTAAATATTACGCATTATCTGCATCTAAAAAGGCCTCTGTAAATGAGACAACAAATTTTAACCTGTATAATTACACAGGTTAAAATTTTAAATAAATGAAAACCTCTTTAAATGGTACAAAATAATTGGTCCCTTAAGATCCCAATTAACCAGGTTTTACTGTATTTAACATTAAACAAAAAATCACCCTTGACAGTACCTACTGTCAAGGGTGATTTTTTGTTTAATTGTGTACCTACCTAGGTACATATAGGTTTCAACGTACCTACTTAAGGGCCTATACTACCTCAGCGCTTCTCACTCTTTATCTCATACGCACACTACTGTCCGCGGTCACGCGAGCAAGCGAGACAGGGACAGGGAAAAGACTCCAAGACACCGATAATTTATTTTATTTAGTTTTACGGTGAAAATAATGGTAATTTAAAAAAGTAAATAACATAAGACCTGCTTTATAGTTAGGTCAATTAATATGCATAGTTTCATGATTTAATTTGAAGGTATTTTTGAATGCCAGTGGTTTATTGTTCGGTTTGGAGGTAACTTTGCAATTGTTTTCTATCAAGAGAATTTTATGGAATCGTGTTTTCTTCAAATATAGTGCCTAACATTAATCCTCAACTTTACCATAAATATTTATTTCAAAATTATTGCTGCAGTATTTTCAACATAGGTAACGGAGGATCATACTAAGCCATTTGAGGTAGTATAGGCCCTTAATACAAATAGGTGGTCGATTAAAGCATTATGTATCTATACTATATATTTTAATGAAATACTTATTAAAATAGTGAAATAAAACATTAAATTAAAAAAAAAAAACTGCTAAACCTAACTATGTATGTACATAAAAAAAAATAAAAAAAAAACTACGTACCTACTACTATTACAAAGTACTACATTAAAAATTAATACTTAATGAAGAACTGTGATCCCAGTTCTGTGTCTTTGATATTGGTACATATTGATGCAGGGTTTAGGAGTTTTTTATTCAACCCCTCCTCCCACGATTCTATACCATCTTCTTCTTCTCAGTCGTATCACTCTTACCAGAGTAGCCGTGGTCGACATGCAGTAAATGCTGGAGTGGCCGATGTAGCTCACCTCACGATGTCCCACCATCGCTATAGGTACCCCATAGTGAAGATAATGTTTGCCGAGTTGGTTCCTGGATGTTTGACCATGCATTATTTAACGAGATTCTTCTGTGAGTTCAAAGTAGGTAAAGGAGCTGTTTCATTTTTATATGGGGTTCCGGCCATAACATGTACCTTTCAGCGAAGCTGGGAAATTTACCCGCGAACAGGCCCGCCGCCAGGAAGAGCAGGTCTGCTCGCCTCCAGGAAGAACAAGCCCGCCGCCAGGAAGAAAAGGCTGCTCGCCGTCAGGAAGAGCTGATGCAACTCATGATGGAAATTAATACGAATTTCTGCAATGACCTTAGTGCAGTAAAGGAACGAGTGCACCAGCAAGGGGAACGGATTACTGAAGCTGAGATTCCCCATAGTGAAGCTAATATTACTGGATAAAAGTCTCCCCCTTCTATGTGCTGATAGTGATCGTCGGTGGTTTTAGTGAGGTAGAAAACCCACACTCCCTGAATTTCTCTTATCCCCAAAAGTCCAGGCGCCTTTTGGAGGTTTCCCTCCGATATCAAAAAGTTCATAACAAGTACATCTTGCTCTGGCGCTAATTGCGAGGAGTCATGTTTTGTGAACATTCATTCATCCGTACTGAATATCCGCACTAGACAGAACTCACGCTTGGCCATTTTATTTGTAAATTGATCCTTATGATAGAGCCTTCTTTATAAATACTTATTTATTTAAACTGTATAGTGAGCAGTTGTGTTTGTTTCGTCAATTCGGTATTAGTCCGATTCCAGCATTTGATATTAGCGTATCGGTCGCAGAAATTATAGTTCTCGCACGTTTATAGACTGAAAAAAATTAGTAAAATAAAATATGACTGCAGTAAATAGTGAAACAAAGAATGGAAGTGGGAAAAGTGATATTTTCGCAAAAATTGATCTTTTTGGAAAATTTCAAACGATACAATATATTTTTATTTGTTTAGCTTTGTTCATGATTTCTATGACACACGTTAACTATGTGTTTGTTGCTGAAAATATAAATTATAGGTAAGCAAATATTGTTTCTTTATTAAATTAAACTAAATAAATAATATCAGAGACGTATAAGGTAAAGTAGGTTACATATTTTTACCAGCTTAAATATTTTTATTACATCGACTGAAATCATAGGGTACCGATACAAACTTGGCATTATTTAAAATTAAATTTCCTTTCCCGTTTTATTTTCTATTTATATTTGAACGTAGATAATTATCTTATACTGAATGATATTTTACCACCCATACATGCTATAGGTACAATATTATTTTCAGAATAGGTAATAATATAAAAAAGAGAACTTGGTTCTGACATTTTAAAAGAATACTAAATGTGTTATCGTCTAGTAAATATAGAAATGGCCATATAATCAAATACCCAAAAACTTGCAATGTAGGTATGAGTTTGCACTTTATTTTCTTTATTTATTCGATTTGATATGCATATTCAAGTAATAAAAATACTAGTTAAGTATACCAGTTTACATTTTTACAGCACTATATAGTTCTTTAACGTCACAGTGAGGTAGGTACAGACAGCAATAAAAATCAATTCAGTTTTTGTTCTATCGTACTTACATATCTAAATATATATAACTCAAAGGTGACTGACTGACTGACATAGTGATCTATCAACGCACAGCCCAAACCACTGGACGGATCGGGCTGAAATTTGGCATGCAGGTAGATGTTATGACGTCGGCATCCGCTAAGAAAGGATTTTGCGAAATTCGCGGGCGATGCCGCTGGCACAAACTAGTTTAAAATATTATGTTCCCTATTTTTGGCACGCGTCATGTTTTTGTTATTTTTTAAAGAAGTTCCTAACCGTAGTTTAGCCTTTAAAAATTATTAATCAAACACTTTAATTAGCCTGGTACTACATATTAATTACAGGGACATTAATAATAAGAACAGAGGAAGCATAGTTTTGATAAATGATCCAATTGATTAGACTTATGTATAAGAAGTTAAATGTATCACTGTTTGTATCAATTGAGCTCATTGTACCAATGAATTGCTTCAATTTTGCATTAATTTATTAGTAACAGACGAAAGTTGTTCCAAGAAATGAATTTTAATAACATATTGAAAATGATGCCTTGCGTTTTCCGAAGGGATAAGCACTAAGCAGAGATAAAGTATTTTCCATTCGTCCAATGTCCCGGACCTATTGCCATGAACAGGACTGAAATCCAGACTAATCTTAATTACTTACTTTATTTACGTTCATAACAGATGTCGGGTTCCCGAATGTGAAAAACACAACCAGGATATGAAAATACCAACGTGGTGGCCAGAAGACGTGGATTCAAAATGCTATAAGCCGATTCTGAGGGAAAGCTTTTCTCTTTCAAATCAAACATGCTCAAATGCGTCGTTCAGTGGCGTTATAGAAGAGTGTCACCATTGGGTTTATGAAAATAACAATTCTATCGTTGCTGAGGTATGTCTGCATGTTTTTAGTATTTGTTTTTGTCAAGGGTGTCACGCCATTCCTAACCACTCATGAGAGCTAGAAAGCAACAGCGATCAGCAGAAAATGGCCGATGAAATGTAACTTGACAAGTCCTGGAGAAACGCCCGATTGTCGGCCTAGCTAGGAATGTACTGGTTTTTGGTGCCTTAATAATAGAAATGCCATTTTTAAAATATACTTTATTTAAAATAATTTCTTCCAAAAATATACTTTATTTTTCTTTTGATAAGGTTTCATCCTTATCCCTTTTACGAGTGGGCGATTATGGCGCTCAAACATTTAAGACTCTTTAGATTTTGATATTACTGGTCTGTTTGCTATATTGACATGAGGAGACATTAGCGAGAAAAGAAAGTATATCCACCAAGGATCTTCTACCTACTAAGTACAAGTTCCTTGATATCCACCCATCCTAACAAGTTGTCAATTTACTGCATAGTTCTATGTTGGCGCCAAGGAACTTGTAGTTAGTAGGTAGAAGATCCTTGGTTGGCGCCCGCCCACACTATGGTTCAACACTTCAAAAGGCTACTGTGCCTAACCCATCAGTCGGTTCTTTGAGTTATATTTTGTTGATGGTAAGCGATGATGTGGTCGAAGATGTAGCACGTTTATCTAGAGGGAACCTATTCACTATTGACTTGAAGAAGGTTATAGCTATCAGGAGCTACAGACTCCGGCAGGGAATTCTTCTCTTCGAGTTATTATAATGGAAATAGTGTTCAATGAAATATGCTGGGAATTAATAGTTATCTTTGTTCTGTTCTACTACTCGACAGGGTTTTTCCCGTTAATAATGTACATAGTATTTCTGCTGAATTAATATCTAGAATCTTTAGGACAAAAATCTTATGTGAATTCAGACACGACCGGTATTGTGTTTTTTCTCTATCAACATTATAACGAATAGTTGACGACCTCTTTTTTATTTGGGGGCAAAATCAGCAAATAACTCCTCTCACTCTGGTTGGAGTGGAAGGAAATCCCACTCTCTTCCTTCAGGGGCGCTTGCGTTCCGGGAACTTGGTATCTCGTTAGAATATTCCCGCGACCGCGGCAGATGACAGACGTCCTGCGAGTGTATCATGTATACACCGTTTAATAAATAGGGTATCATATTTTTCTTCGATTAACTACTATAGAGTATAGTCACTAAGACTAGGCTAGCTATTATCTCAAAACAAATTTTCCAAGTGTATCATATGTAAACAAAGCTGTATTATTATATTTATGTAAAGTGGTCTAAAACAATGTTATTAATGTAATTTACAGTAGCTATAAAAAGACATATTGATACAGGTTATTATTATTACCTTATGTGTGACTTGTGCAATCGTAGCTATAATTCCAATCCTGTTGTGTGATTTTCATTTCAAAAGTATGCTTAACAAATATCACAAAACGTGTTTTTTAATCTTTTTGATATAAGATAAATACGTGAGTATTTCCATCTGATAGGAAATAAGAGATTTGTGAATGGAAAAGCATGTAAATGGTTGCACTAAGTCGATTTACGTCGCTGATTGAAAAGAAAACATTTTTTTTTTAATTCGAATATTTTTTTTATTGATAATATGCTCGCGTTTGACCACCATCTCACCTGATGGTAAGCTATAATGTGGTCGAAGATGGAGCACGCTTACCTAGAAGTAACCTATTCACTCTTGATTTAAAGACCCCTAGGTTGTAGCTATCTGGGAACACAGACTCCGGCAGGGAATTCTACTCCTTAGCCGTACGCACAATGAAGGTATTCCCAAAACGTGTTTATATGGGTGGGATATCCACCATGTAACGGTAGCGCGTCGCCGTTTGTCTTGTAGTCCGATGACGGAACGAGCTTGGCGGAATAAGATTGTGTAATGCCATCGCACACTCCTCTAAATGTAACCGATAGAAAATCGATAGACTCTCGTCGATGTTCAAGGCTCTGGAGCTTTGACTCGACCAGTGCATCGTTGCCAATTAGTCTTTTGGTCCGTTTCTCGATAGACTCAAGTGCTTCCAGTTGGTACTTGGCAGATCCATCCCAAAGATGAGAGCAGTACTCCATACTGCATACACATAATAATAATTGCCGAGCTATTAAATAATGTAAAGGGAAATACATAATTCATTCGGTATGAAAAACATCGAAAAAGTCAATATCGCTGTCAATCGGAAAAATGCCAAAGAAACCGGCATCATAGCAATGTAAATTTTTTAAAGAAAAACAGGCCCGTCTTTCGGTCATAACATTAAGTTCCAGTTATATAATAAATCTGTAGAGAGGTCAATTCTGTACATGAAATATATTTACAAAATAACTATCAGGAGGTGATTAGGGATCGATACTGATGCCAAAAATGCAATCAGTAAAATTTTTGTCTGTCTGTCTGTCTGTCTGTCTGTACAACCGTTATAGAAACAAAAACTACTTGACGGATTTTAACGAAACTTGGTACAATTATTTTTCATACTCCTGAGCTGGTTACAGTGTACTTTTCATCACGCTACAATCAATAGGAGCAGAGCAGTGAAGGGAAATATTGCGAAAACGGGAGAAGTTACTCCATTTTTTAAGCTTCCGTCGCGTGTGCAACCTTAATGGTTAAAGCTACACAGAAATCATGTATGACGGAAATGTTCTCCTTAAAATTATATAAAAAATATCCCACGACAGCATATGTCTATCTTTTATGGTTGACTCACAATAACACGTGTAACTCCCGATAGCTTACAGTTCGAAGCTTTCTGATTATTATTCTGCTCCGAAATTTAAAACCACCACAACTTTGCAATGGAACTCGGCTAAAAGTAACCCAGTTGCAACAAAATATAATCGAGGCTCAAATTTTAACAGGTTGCGGTGCAGGAGAAACCGTCTTTATTCCCAGAATTCCCATAATACCAAATAATTTTCCATTCCAATTTAAAAGAACGCAATTCCCAGTATCGGTGTGTTATGCAATGACAATTAACAAGGCTCAAGGGCAGACTTTTCGTGTTGCTGGAGTAGATCTCGGTGTCAGTTGTTTCTCGCATGGTCAGTTGTACGTCGCTCTTTCCCGGGTTAGCAGTTCTAAAAATCTTTATGTTCACGTGCCGGACGGGTCAACTTTCAACATAGTTTACCCGGAAGCTTTGCGCTGAAGTATTTTCGTTCTATAGGTACTTAAGCCTCATGTAAACGTGATCTAAACAATATTACCAATACATTAACTTAATAACACACAAGGAGTTACACGCTGACGGAGTTGCGGGCACAGATATTAACAATAATATTGTGCGGTTCGGTATTGCGATATTTTTCAACAGTATTATAGATTGACATATTATATTTCCCTACTAAATTACGAAAGTAAATCTGTCTGTAACAAGAAAATCACTGAACCGTGAAGAAGGACATAGGCTACTTTTTTTTTTACGAAAAACGACGGAAACGTGGACGAAGTCGCGGGCAACAGCTATCTATACTAATAATATAAGGCTGAAGAGTTTGTTTGTTTGTTTGAACGCGATAATCTCAGGAACTACTGGTTCGAATTGAAAAAATATTTTTTAATTAAATAGTCAATTTATAGAGAAAGGCTATAGGCTATATATCATTACGCTAAGGCCAATAGGAGCGGAGCGCCAATGAAGAATGCTTCAAAATCGGGGTTAAATTTAACGTTAGCCCAAAGTAACTATTCCACGCGGACGGAGTCGCGGGCAAAAGCTAGTGTTGAATAAGGTTGGTGCGTATAAAATAATCATCGAAACAATCTTGCTTTATAAAGAATCGACTTAGGAAAATTACATAACATGATGAACATTTTAATGTTAACATATAAACAGCTTTATAACGGACTTTAAATATGCGGAAAAAAAAACAAAGCTAACTCTCGTACCACCTGCTACTGATCTACATACTCGTATTATGTACCTACGTATTGATTTAAAATTTTTTTTTAGAAAAGAACGGCAAATATACGAGTGCGATAAGATAATTTTTTTTCGTGTTGGATTCCTTTTTATGAAAACCACCCCGTGTTCCCTTGCACACTGGCGCTTACTATCATTGTCCGTAGGTACAGCTAGGGAGTGGAATTTCTTGCCAGATTCTGTGCTTCCTGAAATCCTGACACAGCTGTCAGGATTTCAGGATTTTCGCTGTGAATATATTCACTCTTGGCTTAAAGACCGCCAGGTAACAGCTTACCTGGCGATCTTTAAGCCAAGAGTGAATATATTCACAGCGACGATGTGGTTGAGGATGAAATTTTCATTTTCAAATTTTCAGTTTCATCGTCGCTTACCATTAGGTGCGATAGTGGTCAAACGGCTACCTTACAAACAATAAGAAAAAATCTTCAAAGCAGCCCCCGCGGGCCCCGTTTGGTCATGCAGAGGCAGTAAGGTGTTTGACTCCCCCTGAGAGTTCTACGAGGGGCGAGTCTGGAACAATACACGTTTTTTTTTGTGTGGCATCCTGCAGGTCAACCTCTGAGGTTGTCGACTGCTTAACCGGGTTTGCCTGTGGTTGCCTTAATTAATAATTTAATTAAAGCCTCCAGCCAGGGCTATAATAACTTAACAATACACGCCGCCAACTCGAATCTGTTATACGGGTGGCGGACGTCCCCAAGTGCGCCGTCTTGAAGCCATGGCGCTTCTTCTTCTTCTTCTTTGGTCAGGTTACCGCACTTAGTTTCTGCACGAGACCATTGTTCGTGAGCCGTGTCGGCCGTCACTCCATCCAGCCAACCTCCCTCCAGAAACAGATCAGGTCTCTCGGTCATGCGCAAGGTCGGTCGGTCAAGCCATGGCGCTAAATGTAACGCAAATTCAAACAAGTGAAATCTCATCTAGGAGCTAATTCGAGGAAATCCTTTGTTCTGACATCATTATTTATATTAGATATCATCTAATTCATTAGCGGTTCGTATCTAAAATAAATGACGCTTAGTAAGACTGTAGTGTTTTTACACCATTATTTTTATGTTTTGTTTACAGCTGAATCTTGCATGCCAGCCGTGGAAAGTTAACTTGGTTGGTGGCATCCATAATGCGGGCATGATATTCTCTATGTTATTTACTGGATGGATTGCTGACAAGTAAGTATTTTAGTTATAGACGTACTACAGGATACAACGTTCGCTGACAGTACGTCGTTAGGCGGGAAATTAAAATAATGCGTTATGACAGTACGTCGAAGGACGGGCCACTTATTTTTAAGAGTAGGTACGTCCGTCGTCTCACGATAATTTTTCATATAAGTATTATGAAGAGCAGTATCTACTGTCATATATGAGCAATTTCATATTTCTTACTGCCGTAACACGAGTATTTTGTGGGTAGTTTAGTTCTTGCTTGTGCACGAGTACTACGTTGATTTGTCATTTAGTATGGAAAATAATTCTACTGTCGTAATGTGGTGTCAGGGTAAGTGCTCACTGTCAGCGAACGTGATACCATCTACAATAAATTGGTCGATATACCGCTTTTTTGTACGGTCGGCCAAGAAAGTGCTGTACCAGTTTTGATTTAGTTTCCCGGTCATCGAAAATTACAACAAGGTTCGTTATAAAAAGATATTACTGAAAGAGACAACATTATCATGACGTAAACCTATGTATTTAGTATTCATACGTCATATGTCACATGACATTTTAACCTTTAGTATAAATGAAAAGGACATTAGTTTCTACAAAGCAATTGAAATGTTTCCAAACAAAAGTAATAAAAACTATTTAGACAACCGAATTCCATTTGAAAAAGAAAACTGACAATTGACATTTTGTCAAATATATGCAAAAAATCGATATATTTTCCGTGTTATTTTTCAATCAACTGCATATAAAATCATCTCAATGCCTGCCAACTTGACCATTGCCGAAAGAGCACAAATAATTGCCCAATTTAATGAGAGAAGCAGTATCAGTGCGATATCCCGGAATTTGAATATATCGAGGCGTTCTGTCCGCTTTTGGATTCGTCGTGAAGGAGAGGAGGGAAGTTTGTTGGATCACAGAAGAAGTGGTCGCCGGCCTGCACTCTCCAATAACGATAGAGAATTCATGAGACGGGAATATGAAATCAATGGTTTTAAGCCCACAAAACATTTTGCGGAGATGTTCGATGTGAGTGCCCAAACAATAAGGAATCATCTACATTACATGGGGTTGCACCACAGGCATTACGCCAAGAAAATATATTTGACGGATGCTCACAGACTTGCTCGTCTGAACTTCGCCAGAGAGCACTTAGAGTTTGATTGGTCTAATACAGTGTTTTGTGATGAAAAAACGTTTAAATCCAGTCAGCATGGACGTCTTCACCTTTGGCGATATAATTCAACACGGTATAAAGATGATCATGTAATCCCAAATAGAGAATCAGGTCGAATTTCCGTAAATATTTGGGGCTGGATGAGTACGGATGGTGTAGGAGAATTGTGTTCTCTACCTCCTCGAGCGACGGCTGTAAATTATATCGACGTGCTTCAGAATGCAATGCTACCGACAGTCCGTAATGTTTACCCGGAGAACGAAGTGCCACAATTTGATTTTGTTCAAGATAATTGTTCAATTCATAATGCGAGGATCGTAAGAGCCTGGTTTCGTTCACACACTGACGTAAGGGTAATTCAGTGGCCCTCAAGATCGCCGGACCTCAACCCGATAGAAAATCTTTGGGGCCTTATGGTCCAACGATGGTCGCATCAAAATGAAAGAATCAAACAAGCTCTTATTAGTCACTGTAATTATATCTGGGAGGAAATGCGGGGAACCGATATTTGCTCACGGCTTGTTGGTTCAATGAGGTCTCGTCTTTTAGAGGTTATAGAGGCCAACGGCGGTTACACCCGTTTCTAATTTTTTTAAATTTTCAATATCTTCTAAATATTACTATATATGCTATGTTTTTGTTTGTTATAAGTATTTTAAAATTGATTGTAGAAATTTAATAAAAGGATAAATCTATTTTTAGCTTGTTTTTTATTGATATTGTAATTACAAGTTTACAGAAATTGTAGGTTTGTGGACTCGCCTTGTGCCTTTACAATTTTATGTAACTTGTTGATTACAATTCTGAATTTGTAGATACAATTTTGTCATCAAAATCTACAGCCCCCCGCCGTTGATTTTACGACGTCATTGGTTCCATCAAGTTCAAACTAAGAACAGCTGTCACGTTACAAACAGTAATAGTCGTTCAAGTAGTCGTTATCAATAATCAGATAAAGACAGCAATAGAAGTTGTCAGATCGATCTGCAAGCGAAACTAATCTTTATCACCTATGAATCTGCAAGCGATATTCAACCTTAGGGTGGTACACCACTTTCTTGGCCGACTGTACTAAGCACTTCTCCTCTACATTTATTGCGTGCACAGCCAAGGTAATGGAACTTTCTGCCGGCTTCGGTGTTCCCTACCACACACACCTATCAGCCTATAAGGCAAGATTGAATAGGTATGTTCTAGGGTCGCTCGTTCCATTGCAAAAAAATAAAAATAAAAAAATTGTTAATTAAAAAGGTCTGAAACCAATTACATTACTTAATTAACATAGAAACAAAAACAAAGTTTAAAGTTGAACACTAAAATCACAAAATTCAGTGGGTTAAATTAAATTAACATGGAACAGTGGACACTCGCACAGAACACCAGACATTGTATAGTATAGACATATGTAGGTACCGAACAGTCGCGCGGGGCTTCGCTCGCATGGTCTTTATGACGATAAAAACATAACCTCCTTCTTTTGCAGTCGGGTAAAAAGTAGCTTATAACCTTCTTCAAGCTTCAAGCTACTTCCATACCAAGTTTCATCCAAATCCACCCAGTAATTTCGAAGTTTAGCGCGTTCATGCAAACAAACTTTTTCGCTTTATAATATTAGTAAATAGTATATGAATAAGTACGTCATTGATAAGTACGTTTCGCAAACGCATCAGTTTTGGATGACGGTGGGGTGAAAAGATAATGCCGTCGGGTCTGACGGTGCCCGACGCATGTATTTGTACAGTGGTATGATAAATTGATAAGTCTTCATCTTTAATCCTAACCTAACATGTAGGCTCACTCATAAAGTCATGAGACACATAGTAACCAAACGGTTTAAGTTCTAGTAATAATAGTAGGTGCTAAAGAGATTCACTCTCGGATACAAAAAAAACGGCCAAGTGCGTGTCGGGCCACACGCACTGAAGGGTTCCGTAGTTTACTACAACGCCAGGCAAGAAATAGAAATCGTTAGAACGTTTTGTATACATGTAATGCATCTTTCAAATGATTAAAAATTAGCCAATTGCCAGTCAGAAGGGTTCCGTAGTAACTACGCCAAATAACTTTGTTTTTCATAGTGTTTGTACGAATTACAAAGTTATATTTGCGGTTTTAGAAAATATATATCTATCTATATCTCAATAACTGCTGACCCGATCTCGTTCAACCATTTTCGTTGAAAGTTCACATTAAGATCTACAGCATATTTTTTTTTCACTCCGTTATTATAGAAGTTAGAGGACACACACAAACACACACACACACACACACACACACACACAAAATTGAACACTTTGGAAGCGTATATCTTTTAAACGACTGACTTTATGAAAAAGTGGTTTTAGAAAGCTAGATGTCATTTTTAAAGACTTGTCTATAGATACCACACACATATAGGTTTCATGAAATAAATATATTTTCAGATTCAGTTCCATGTATGGGGAGCGCCTCTGAATTTTAATTTTTTTTCTTAAAATCGGATAGCGGTTCACACAATACATCTACCTACCAAGATTTACATGTATATTCTCAATAGTTTCGGAATAAAATAACAGACAGACAGACATGACGAAACTACCAGGGTTCCGTTTTTTGCCATTTGGCTACGGAAGCCTAAAAAAATGGATGTTGTGATTTTATTTTTCCATAATTTAACATAGTTCACAATAAACTTATATTAACTATGTACATACTCTTTATTACACAAATAAGAACTTGATCTAAATATTGTTTAATGGAATTTATCCGAAAGCGACCTACAACCACTAAATTGGTATGTTCACACTCCCATTATTTTGAACGTTCTATCCAACGATACCCCACTTTATGGGGTAGCCGAGATTGAGAGAGGCTAGAGACTGTAAAATCATTCCTTCTTTACGTGTAGGGGCAGTGACCTAAAAAATGTGTTTTTCATGAAATTTATTTTACCACTTTGATACCAAGTTCAAATCAAACCAAATTTCAGCATTCTAGTACCAAATTTCTGAACTAAGCCGCAGACAGACGGACGGACAGACAGACAGAGCGAAACTATAATGGTTCCTTGTCGACTACGGAACACTAAAAACTGGAAATGTCGTCTCAGACTTGTACGCCTAGAATATTTTTTTAATCGTATAAACTAGTCTTTCTAGAAAAACCGGTTAAATTAGTTTTGTCATCTGGAATGCAGTTGACGTTGTTATCTTTGTCTGAACTCATTTATCCTCATGAGTATTTGTTATCTATATATATAAAAGAAATTCGTGTTAGTTAGGGTAGGGGTAGGGTAGGGGTAGGAGTAGGGTAGGGTTAGGGTAGGGGTAGGGTAGGGGTAGGGTAGGGGTAGGGTAGGGTTAGGGTAGGGGTAGGGTAGGGGTTTAGGGTAGGGGTAGGGTAGGGGTAGGATAGGGGTAAGGTATCGGTTGGGTAGGGGTAGGATACCACGCGAACGAAGTCGTAGCGGGTCAGCTAGTATGAGATAAAAGCAACAAAGGTTCAGGTACAGGAGAGGAGGGCGAAGAGTGCTTTTCTAAAATTCTAAGATATACCTATGCACTCGTTTTTGAAATGTGACGTCACGAAATGTGGTAGTACCCCTTGTCAAACTATGTCACATGAGAAAATACCTATCGGAACCGAGGGTAATCGGAGAAAAAAAAAACTTCACTCATTTTGCCCTCGGATCCGATAGGTATTTTCTTATTTTTGTAGCCTTCCTGCATAGGTCAACAATTCGTTTTTGTACCCATGACCAAAAAATATGTGCAGTGTTCGCTTCGCTCGTAGTAATTACGTGCGTACTTTTTGATAAAACACCGTTGAGCAACTTCTAAACTTGTTACAACTTGATATAACAGGCTGTGATAATGATTTATTTTTCGGCCGGTCATTGGTAGATAATTTGTATTTACATGGTAATTATGGATTTTCTTTCAATCCAAACCTATGAAGAGTTATTTCATTTATTTTCCGGTACCTTCTTAATACATAATTATTATATGTATACAGAGTTGATACCACTCACTCACTGACTGACTGAATGACTCATTGACATAATTGTTCTCCCAGATGGTGGATGGGGAGGTGGGTATATTTTGACAGATTCGTAAACAAGTAACTCTCAAACCTACGGGAAAAGTGCCAAACCTCCCCTTTCTCCCTTCTCCCTATCGTATCTCGGAAACTACGAGACCCGTATTTTTTTTTTACGGATTCGTATAGAGGAGGCTCAGTAAAGTAAAAACCATTTATCAAAGTCGCCCCCCCCCACCCCCCTTCTCACCCCCTTTAGGCGGATCTCGGAAATTAAGAGACTTGGAACATTTTTTTTTTCAGATTCATTTAGAGGGGCAATGCTTTAGTCAAAATATTTCTGCAACCCCCCCCCCATCACCCCCCCCCATTTTTTTTTTTTTCACATCGCGCAACACGCAAATACTAGCCAAGTATCTCTCAAACCTACGGGAAAAGTGCCAAACCTCCCCTTTTCACTCCCCTTCTCCCCCCTCCCTATCGTATCTCGGTAACTACGAGACCCGTATTTTTTGTTTTTTACGGATTCGTGTAGAGGAGGCTCGGTAAAGTAAAAACCATTTTTCAAAGTCGCCCCCCTTGCCCCCCTTCTCACCCCCTTTAGGCGGATCTCGGAAATTAAGAGACTTGGAATTTTTTTTTTCAGATTCATTTAGAGGGGCAATGTTTTAGTCGAAATAATTGTGCAACCCCCCCCTCCCATTTTTTTTTTTTACAAGCACGCGAGGTGCTTGCACCTCGCGCAACACGCAAATACTAGTTATATGTATACAGAGTTGATACGACCAAGGGGCTTTCCTTAAACTGCGTAAACTTTTTTTTTTTTTTCATGTTAAAGTCATCAGATGAGTCCTCCCACTCTGGGCAGGGCTGGAGGGACTGTCAGACTTGTACTGACTAAAATCCACGGTGTTCCTTCAATAGCTCACGGTAATGAGATAAGTCCCACGACCCCGAAAGGTTTCGGCCCTCTACAGGGGGGCCTCGTCATCTTGCTGACGCTCTTTGAGGCGCGCGTGGAACACAACGCGCCGTCGACCCGGGCATGGTCCATGGTCGGACAGCGAGTTGCCCTTTACTCGATGTCCGCATGCCCGCGCCTAAGGTGGCCGGAGATCGTCGGCCGACGTACGACGCCGTGGGCGTCTACCACTGCGGCTGGGCTAGGACGCTATCCTCTCCCTCACGCGGCCCGCCTCCTCCTTCGATAGCATGACTGCTTCGCAGAAGGAGGCGACCGCTTCCCACTCCGTCTCGCCCCGCAGCATGGCCTCGACCAATGCCGGGCGCGAGAGGTCTCCAAGGTGCCCAAGTGGGGCAGTCTTGCACCGTATGCTCTACTGTGTCCTCAGGGCGATCCTCGCAGTGGTGACACCCAGGCGTTTCTTCCTTCCCCATCAGACACAGGTACCTCCCGAAACTTCCATGTCCGGTGAGGACCTGCCTCATGCGGTAGGTCAGGACGCCGTGACGCCGATCTAGCCACTCCTCAAAGAGGGGTCTTACCGCAGCAATTGCGGCGTGCCCGAAACTGCGTATAGGTACTAGGTACAATTTTTAAGCTTTGTACCAAAATCAATTAAATAGGAGAAGTAGTAGCATGGTATTGTTTTATTTTACAAAATTTCTACACGATGTATATTGTTCCCAAATAAATGACTTATGACTTAGTTTAGTCGCAAATGATTTTGATGAGATACACCATAAAGCGATAAATCTGACCAAGACAAGAGAGAACACACGCCGCGCTACGTTGCCACTTTGTTACCTAGGTATTTAAGGTCAGTCACATTTATTTACAAAGGGTGGTTGCGTTTTACTCTGATTTGAAAGCTGTTTAGTTTGTTTAAAAAAATTTTTTTGGCTCTTTATTTTTTAACTGTATCAAATCAACACTAAACACGTATAGTATACGTAGTGTAATTTAATGCCCCTCTGTCGTATCAACTCTGTATACTTGCTCGATCTCGTGGCTAAATAATAACAGCCGCAACTTCAAGGCTAAGCAACTAATGCCAAGGTCGGTCCGTGGATGGGTGACCATCCAAACATATCGAGATTCCCCCGTGCCTCGGAAAACACGTTAGGCCGTCAGTCCCGGTTGTCATTTGTACATCACATGCAGACGGTAGTCAAAAGCCAGAAAATCTGGCACCAGCCTTGCCAAGGGTTATCGTGTTACACAGCTACTGGATTTTGGAATATTTACCAGAGATAAAATGTAGTACATGTGCTATTCCAAACTACACTGGACAGCAAATAAACCGAGCCACCCGCTACCTAGGCACTCTAATTCGATTTTCTCAAAAACTAAAAAATCTACAATTATCAAAGTTGTACCTACAGAAAGTGCGTTTCATGGTGATTAAAATGAAAGGAAACTCATTGGGTTTAATCAAAATTTCAGTGTGTATTAAGGATTTTACAAAGAAGAGTCGTTTTCCAGTCGTGACAATCGTTAGTAATGATAAAGTGAAAAAAAAAAATTAAAGCCAAAAACAAAGATAAAATAAAAAAAAAGTTTTTGATCAATATTCCTTATTCCCTCCCCTTGCTCGGATAACTGCCACCATCCTTGTATTCATCGACCTTACGAGCCTGACGATAAAATCTTGAGGAATTGTATTCCACTCCTCTTCAATTGCGATTCGCAGCTCTGGAAGCTTTGTTGGAGCAAGTACCCGGGCTCGAACCCGACGTTTCACGGCCCGTCGGTTCGATGAAAACTAACGCTATATGTGCTGTTAACAGATGCCGCCCCGGACCATTACAGATGAGGATCTGTAAAGGTCTGGGGCGGCTCCATAAGCAACAGTTTCCTCGATGCAACACTGAGAATAACGTTCTCCAGGGTGACGATATACTCTTTGACGTCGATCACTTCCATGTAGACTCACCCTGGTCTCATCAGTGAAGAGTACATTACTCCACTGCTCTAATGTCCAATCCCTATGCTCTCGAGCAAATTCAAGTCGTGCTCGACGGTGTGCTACCGTTAATGCTGGGCCTGTTGCAGCTCTTTTTGGGGTCAGGTTCCGTTCAGCAAGTCTCCTTCTGACGGTATCTGAACTTATGACCACTTGGCGTTCGTCACGCAGACTTTGTTGGACTTGAACTGCGTTGAGGTGGCGATTTCGCAGAACAGTAAGGTGGATATAACGATCATCTGCTGCTGATGTAGCCCTAGGTCTGCCCGTACCTGGACGGCGATCGAATGCTCCAGTCTCTAGATATCGTCTGTAAACTCATTGCACCGAAGATCTGCTGATTCGAAGCCTTCGTGCGACTTCACGTTGCGCAATGCCTGCTTGAAGTAATGCTACAGCTTGAGCTGCTTCCTGAGGTGTTGTATGCATTATTAATCGAAAAAAGTAGCAAAAACACACGCGTCTGAGCAAACGATGGACAAAAACTAAAGAAATGATAAGAAATATCCGACTACCCTCATTGTAGAGAAAAAGGACGCTAATTTCAAACTCTGGTGAAAACAGAGCAAATCGTTAGCATTGTGTTTGTTGCTTGATTACAATGTGAGTTGACGGTACTTTCGAATTAATTTGTAGTCATTTTAATCACCATGAAACGCACTTTTTGTAGGTATAACTTTGATAGTTGTAAGTTTTATACTTTTTGAGAAAATCGAATAAGAGTTCCTAGGTAGCGGGTGGCTCGGTTTATTTGCTGACCAGTGTATAATCTATCTCTGTGCCAAATTTTATTCAGATTCATTCAGTCATTTTAGCGTGATTGAGTAAGAAACACTTTCACTATTATAACTAGGAAACTTTTAAAACAGAGACAAAAATCCTTCCTCCTGAGTTCAATTTTGGAACAGGGACCATTAAAAGCTCATGGCAGTTGTAGATGCTCTCTACTTTGTGATGGTGAGGCCAGACGCATCAAGTAACCTTGTTCATGTAGAGCATGGGACTACTACACAAGGACAAAAAATAGCTCATAGATATAAATCTCATCATAATATTTAGATTCAGATATACTTGAACAAGATGTTCTTTTTTTGTTTCAGGATTGGAAGAAAACCGACCCTAATTGTTTGTGCTGTGGGTGCTAGTATCGGGACGTTCAAAATATTCACCACGGACTATTATTGGTACATTGGCCTAGAATTTTTAGAATCAGTCATGGGATCGGGAATATACACAGTTGGAGTAGTGTTATGTAAGTGTCTTTATGTGTGTAAGTGACTAAAGTTGAAAAATGGTTATGTAAAGTATGTTTTCTAACCATGTCAATTAATATTTTCAGTGATTGAAGTGGGTGGGAGTTCCAAAAGAGTGCTCGCTGGCATAATCTTCGCGTATGCAGTGTACATCGGCGAAATAGTTTTCGCATTCCTCGCAATGAGTCTTAAATATTGGAAGTGGTTGATATTAGTTGTCTACACGCCTATGATACTGTTTATTATGTATACTTTTGTTCTGAAAGAAAGCACAAGATGGCAAATGCTCCGAGGAAAAATAGATGGAGCGAGACAAACTTTGAAGCTTATGGCTAGAATGAATAAGATTGATATATCTGAGAAAGAAATAACTGATGCCAGTGATGATCAATTGCGGCTAATGTTTGATGTAGTCGAGCAGAAGGAGAAAGAGAACATGAAAGTCATCATAGCATCGAAGAAGATGATGACTCGACTATCAGTCTCGTCATTCTGTTTCTTCACCTCCAGCTTCCTGTACTATGGAACCCTGGTACACGCAATGCTCCTACCAGGAAATAAATACACCAACTTTATTCTATCTGCATTAACTTCGTTCCCCGGAGAAATAATTGCTTACTACACATTTAATAAGTATGGACGGAAGATAACTTTGCAATGCGGCTATTTCGTTTCAGCTATTTTTCTTATTACTCAGAACTACTGCCCAGAATGTAAGTAATAACTTACGTTAAAATCTAAATTATTCATTAGCGACTATATAATGCTAATTTCTTGAACCGATTAAAATTATTACAAATACTGTCCGTTATGACTATAAAACCTTATCTTTTACAGCAATATCCTGGCTGAAAATTGTCTTATTCTTGGTTGGAAAACTCGGAGTGGTGATCTGCTTCACTGGTATTTACACGTATAGTCTGGAATTATTCCCAACCAGCGTGAGAGGGACTTTGCTTGGATGGTGTAACACGGCTGCAAGGGTGGGCAGTATGCTGGCACCTTTAACACCATTATTGGTAATTTAGTCAAATTGATTGAGTATAAACACTTTTGCAGAGGCTAGGTACCAACTCGTCAGGTTGAAGTTAGTGAGTTTTGATTAGCTACGTACCTACGCCACTTCCAGGGCACGCGCGGGGTGAACAATCCTGTTTATTGATTTTGCACCGACTTTATCCAGATGAGTAGGTATAGCCCTCCCTAGCCCTTATACGAATGAAATTAGTCATCCAATGAGTCAAGTCATCAGTATTTAAGATTATTTTGTTTAATTAACCGACTTCAAAAAAGGAGGAGGTTCTCAGTTCGTCTTGAACTTTTTTTTTATGTATGTTACCTCATAACTCGGAGACGGCTGGACTGATTTGAAAAATTCTTTTTGCGTTTGAAAGGGTATACTTTCTAGTTAGTCCCATTGTTACGAAATCAGGATCTGATGATGGGATCCTGGAGAAATCGAGGGTACTCTTCAAACCTTATAGGCACACCTGTAGTGTTTTGGGTATTTCTTATACCTTGAGCAGTTGCTTTCGAAAAGTACCATTTGGGGAAATTAAACTAAAGATGAAGACCACAGATGGCCACTGAAACTACTCAATAATAAGTATTTCGTGGATTGCGATTGGATTACTTGAGTACGGATGTTAAGCACTTTATGCTCGTCACAATGCATATGGTGATGTAGAGCTGATGGTGAAGTACCAGGAGAACTCCTCAAAAATTAACGCCTATGCATCGGGAAAAGCAATATTTTGTAGTGTTGTAATTATTTTACTAGATAAATTACAAACCAACCCACAAAAACGCGTGAAGTAATTTTTTTTGCAATAAATGGAACCGACTTCCATATCAAAACACTACAAAGCCAAAAATAACTTTAATTTCGGAAGGCGGTGTGAAAAAAAAACGACGGGTTGCACTCCGGGAGTGCCGGCAGAAGTGAAAACTTGAATATTAACGTTGTGCATTTTTGATATTTTGGAATGGTTAGGGAATAATTTTGTATAAAAGTACTATCATTTATGTGGTAGAATACAATGTTTATTTATTGCGCTATCGTACACAAACATGACAATTTATATTGCATTAAAAAGCTTGCGCAGGCATACATTTTCGCCGCGCCGTAGAAAGAGAGGCGGATACTTCCTCTCCTACACCGCGCCGGCTGTCTACTCTCCGTCCGTCTTACGAATTTTCGATCAGGTCACGTGTCCTGACGCGAGTTTAACATTTTTTACCCATTACAAAAAAGTGCACAACGCCGCTAAAGAAGTTTTCACTTCCAAAAAAGAAAATACAAAACCAATAACACCGACTACCGAAATTAAAGTTATTTTTGGCTTTGTAGTGTTTTGATATGGAAGTTGGTTCCATTTTTTGCAAAAAAATTTTTTTTAGTGCAGTGGTATTTTGGTTTGTTTTGAAGTTGGTTCATATTTATCATGCCTCATAAAATCCGTTTCTATTTTCTTCGGCTTCCCATGCCTGCATTTATATTTATCTTTAGAATGCATTCGTGGACTAGATAATTTACTACTATAACACATTTCGCGACTTGGTCGGTTACTTACCTTATTATCGCATACCAAACATGTGTTATAATATTATAATTGACCTTTCAAATTTTAACTTATGCAGATACCTATTTTAGTTTTATTTGTTAGTACCAGGAAATGCAATCCAAAAAAACAATAAGTAGATATTTATAAATCAATAACTAGCTTAGTCATTACATAAAAAACATCTAGTTAAAACTCGTTCGAAGACGTCAGGAAATTTTCGAAGTAAAAATAAACTGGTTTTTTAAATAACTGATGGCTACCCATAGTTACCTACCTATGTAAAACGGGTATGTAAGTACCAACCCTGTTTCTTCAGAAATAATACAATCATAGATCTCCCGATATATTTATAACAAACTCATTTGTTATAAATATATCGGATGCATTATTATGCATTATATTTTGACGTTCAAATATGTACGATCCACTGACTTGGAAACCTAACTTTTCCTATCTCAATGGTACGATCCTCTCTTCCATTCCTTAGGCAAACGTTACGCTTCTTGATGATGACAATTTAGGCATTAATATGCTATTTTATAATATTAATATCTACACATTAAACTTTAATTAATTGTGATATAAGTAAGACGATTAATATTGTAGTTTATCATCAGATTCTGCTTAACCATTTTTTGTCGGATTCTGGATGCAGCTGATTATTAGTTCTTTACATGGAACGACTTCTTCTTGTGGAGGTAGTCGCTCCATGTCCCCAGTAGCTGGGCACGATAACCCTACGCGAGACCAGTGTTAGATTTTCTAGTTTCTTACTACCCGTAACAACTGTCAGAGATATCCAAATGACAGCCAGGATTCGAGGCCCGAGCGTATCACACTGCCAACTTTCAAACTCCGGACTACTACTGAGAAATTCTTTTTGCCCGATGCTCAGCAGTGCTTGTGACCACTAGACCAATGAGGCCGTTATAGATAGCGATCCCCCTAAGCAAGAACTCGGTAATTGAAAAATCAAAATTTTACAGGAGAAAAGATTTAGTGATTTTATCAAATATGTTTTAACTAGTGGGATTATTGAATTTATTGATGTATTAAATGGAAGCTTATTTTTTTCGAATAGTTCACTGTGTCATTGATATGAAATTCCTTTTATTCAAAATCTAGTTATTTAAGAAAAAAAAAAATACCTAAAATTCTATACCTACATAAAATATCATGTGTGTCATGATATCTTTGTAAATATCATTAGGAAAAATCTAAAAAAATTGCTAAGGTGTATTCCGGTCTATAGATGCCGAATTTGACATAACAGCATAAAGCCCATAATAGCACATTACCGAGTTCTTGGTTGGGATGATCAATAGATAGAAAGATAGTTAGATAGAAAATATAGAATATACTTTAGGTATTGTACACCAACATTTAAATACACCTCTTTAACAATATTGCCTAATTATAATTATTTAGAAAGTAAAATTGCAAGTTATATTCTACAATATAACTTGCAATTTTACTTTCTAAATAATTATACTGAACTACTTCAGTATACCTTTATTTTTATTACAGATAACGGAAATAGCAGAGCTGCCATCGTTCCTGTTTGCGGGAACTGCTGTGGTGTCCGCCCTGTTGTTAACATTTACGCCTGAAACGAAATCACTACCTATGTTTGACACCATAGCTCAAGTTGACTCCTACAAAGCATCACAATTCAAAGCGGAGAACTGTGTTGAAACACCAGTTACTGTTAACCTAAGAACTCAGTTTACAAAATTATAGAAATAGGTAGGTACTTAAATGTGTATGAACCAGCTAGTAAAAGATAAGTGTGATATTTTAAAATTAAGCCTTAAAATCTATAGGTACGTAAGGACTTAGTTATAATAAATTATATATTTTAAGAATGTTTTGTTATTACTATCTTGGCGCAAAACGTTTTCTTTTTCCATTGTTTCCTGTCTCATGTCAGAAGATCATTTACTCCTTTTGTCTTTCATATTTTTCCTCAATCCATCCATCTTTTCTTAAATTGCGTTCGTATACATCTCCATCCATCAACACTCAAAGATTTTACTATAGTATTTCTACTTGTAAAGATTCAACGTCCATTTAGAACTCTCAGTATGTTTTTCGAAATACTAATAGGATAGGCTTTTGAGGTCCAGTGCTAGAGATGTGACTTGACTTACTAAGTAATTAAAGTGTTAGATTTAAAATGTCAACCTCAAGCAACAATGGTGGTTTACTTTATTTAATCTTACTTCCAGCAATGCTACTTAATATCATAAATGCGAAAGTTTGTGAGAATGGATGAAGGTTTGTTACTTTTCTCGCAAAATCTGCTGAAAGTACTTAAATGAAACATGAGAGTATTATCAATATATATAAAACGCTTCTGTTACTGACTGGCTGGCTGATTGACTGACTGGTAGACAACGCACAGCTGAAACTACTGGGCGCAAGAAACTGAGATTTGGCATGTATGTTCCTTGGGGAGTATAAGGGAGCACTAAGAGAGGATTTTTGGAAATTCCCTTCTTAAGCGGTCAAAACAGGGGATCAAAATTAATAAAATGTATCTTTTTATTTTTTTGATGGATTCACTTGAAACTTGTAGGTACATAGGTTCCTGATCGCTTCAGGAACCTATGTAAGTGAGCACTGAGGAAGAATTTTTGCAACATCCCCCCGTATGTAGGTAAAAAAGGGGTCCGAGTTTGTATGAAACTTTTTGTTTTTTCAATGGATTCACTTGAAATTTTGTACAAACAAAATATTGCAGAAAAAATAGCTTAATATCAGCATATTAGGAAATTCTAAACTAATAATGATGTTATAACGTAAGTATCAAAGCCTTATAAAAAGGAAACATTACACAGTCTAGGATAAACTATTATGGCCTAGTCTAAACATTATAGTATATCTAGAAAGTCAAAATAAATAGATAAACTGAATAAAATACTCCGTAATTGGAAAAATAATCATTTTTATTAAAACAATGATTCGTCGTTAAAAGTTATGGATAATTGGTAATACAAACAATCATACTACCGTAAAACGCTGCAACTTTGCCAACTAAGCCCAACTTTGCCTATTTCGTTTAATGAACGATATTTCGCGTTTGCTTCGTTTTTTCTTATTTTCTACCATTTGGTAGTGATTTTACATTATTAGGGTAACATATTTTTCATTTTTTGTAATGGTAACTTCATTGTTATTCCGTTAATTGTACGACAAACACCGGTGCGAGTGAGTGAAAATTTTTAGTGTCTTGTAACTTTTGAAGTTTTAGCTAAAGAAAAGGTGTTTTCGTGCAGCTATAACATTCCAGGGTAAGAAAATACTATCTACTTTCCGTATTACTCGATATTTTTGTTAAAAGGACACCATTTCATTAAAATAACTTAGCAGGCAATGTTGTGCACAGTTTTGAAAACTTGAGTGACACAACTTTGCCTGGGTCTAGGGATGTCACTAGTCGGATTTTAATAATGATGTATTTTTACTATGTAAATGTTGTATTAGCATGAAATTTACACAGCTTCAAACCCGGTCAAATCGACACGTAAGCGCTTGCATGCACTAAATTCCCTTCGTTTTACGATATTTTATTGCATAAATTGTTAATGTTCCGAAGTCGGGTGAAGACACTGACTCCTGTATAAACTCAAATATTCTGTGGAAAAGCCACTTTTTTTAATTTTTTTTATTAGTAATTACGAGTCAGTATTGCTAAAAAGCATTATATTTGTGATTTTTACTCATAAGTGGAATTTGGTTTTATTTTTGAAAAACATGAATAAAAGTTTAAGAAAATAATCCGTATTTTTTTTGGACAACCCTTGTTTCAACGACATTTTTGTATGAAAAGTTTGTGGTACCTGCTACAACATTGCCTATCAGCAGTAAAAAAATATTCAATACCGTCATGGTAATAATATAACTGCCGGGGACAAGCACGTGTCTCTTGTACACGGAAAAAAAATACTAAAAAGATCAACAATATATTTATTGAGATATCCTTCTAGGCAAAGTTGTGTCTTTTACCTACAACTTTGCCTACGACTTTGGGTGTTTGTAATTCTGAAAAACGGCGTGATTTAAATAGATTTGGGTTCTACCTGGCAAAGCATAAGGTCTGTTTTCCATCTGAAAGTCTGTAAAAACCGCAATAATAAACAGGTTCAGAGATACGAACAAAAAACGTCAAAATCCGGGCAAAGTTACAGCATTTTACGGTATAACAAATGATAAGTGTTTTTTTAATAGAAGCAATAATCATATCTCAATTATTAAAATTGTTATTTATTTTTACATGGTGTGCTTTGGTTGCACTTAGAATTGCAGAGTATCATTGCCTTCTTGCATTGGCATCTGTTTGTGGAACAGTCCTGGCATGTTTGATCAGTTACTTTCGACTCTACTAAATTGGTTTAGACTAGGCCGTACTAGTTTATCCTAGAGTGTGCGTATTTATATCAGGATCAACTAGTTTGGCCTAGGCTAAACTGGTTTATCCTATCGGGCTTAGGACAAATTAGTTTGGACTAGGCTATACTAGTTAATCCTATCGCGTATAGGAAGAACTAGTTTAGCCTAGGCAAAACTAGTTTGTCCTGAAATCGGGTTTGGCCGGTAACATATATATATATATATATATTAGTTTATTTGTAGTTATTAATTGTAATAGGATGTATTTTATTTGTATGGGCCAAGTTGCCTGAAATATATAAATTGATTGATTGATTAAACTTGACCAAGTTGGCATCACCCCATTCGGAGACAGCCTTCAAGGACAAGTTCAAGCACCCAACCATGTCCTCACGGAGAGACTGGATCTGTGACCCACCAGCACGGGCGCTGGACACACATCTCTCAGCAACTGTGCTGTCGTCTGCATACCCAAAGGTACCGGGCATAAGCAGATCATTAATGTGCAGCAAGAATAAAGTTGCTGAGAGAACCGACCCCTGAGGGACCCCGGAATTAATTGCCAATTGGCCAGACGAGCAGCCATCAATAACCACTCGAATGAACCGATCTCTCAGGAAGTCTTTAATCCAAACGCAAAGTTGAGTGGGTAACCCGAAAGAAGGAAGCTTATCAATCAGGCTGTCGTGCCAGACCCTATCGAAGACCTTAGAAATGTCAAGGGAAACAGCAAGTGCTTCCCCGTACTTCTCAATGGCCTCACTCCAGATGTGAATGGCATACGCTAAAAGATCCCCAGTTGACCGGTTTTTTCGAAAGCCGTATTGTCGGTTACTGAGGATGTCGTTGGCTTCTAGGTATGCCAGGAGCTTGCTATTAAGTACACGTTCCATACTCTTACAGAGTATGGACGTGACTGAAGTAGGCCTGTAGTTGGCCGGGTCGGCACGACTCCCCTTTTTGAGCACAGGCTGCACGTTAGCCAGCTTCCATGATTTCGGCAACTTTCCAGTCTCTAGCGAGAGGTAAAATAGGCATGTCAAGATCGGAGACAGTTCAGGCGCACAAGTTATAAGAATAATTGCTGGTATCCCGTCGGGGCCACTAGCTTTGTTTTCGTCGAGATTACGCAGCACTCTACGGACGTCCTTCTGATCTATGCGAATATCCGACATACACATCTTGCATCCAATAGGAGCATCGGGAGGGTGAGCGCCACTAATATCCAGACGTGAAGACTCCGCGAAAAGAGCGGCAAACAAGTTTGCTTTTTCCTCAGCGGAGTGGGCCAGAGACCCGTCAGGTTTGAGCAGTGGTGGTAGTAAGGGGCGACAGAAGTTGGATTCGACCGACTTCGCCAGAGACTTGAGAGAGCTTTGCTGCCAACAGGGTATGTTGCAAGCTTGTTCCCAATTCGGCTAACGTGGTCGAACCAAGCCTTCCGCAAAACCTTCTTGCAGGACTTGGCAGCCCTGTTAAAGGCTCTCTTTTTCTGATCCACGTCATTTGTTTTGCAGATCCACGTCATCAGAAATTCTTTTTCTGATGTGGTTGGATAATAAAAAGTATGTATCCGAACTGATCCGAACAATAATTCAGTTTTTTATTCACCCTGGTCACACAGTTCGTTAAAGTTCGTGTGACATTTAACATTTTAACACTGACAATGAAAAACCAGAGAATATACCGCGCTGCATTGAAGACATTTTGAAAAATAAAGACACCTATGTATTTATTTACGATTTTATTAAAAACACGATCAAGGACATATGAAACAAGGATTTTAACAAATATCGGACTCGACTTAGAAATAAATTCTATGAGATAATATCTGGGTAAATAACTAACAATTGAATATGGAATATGCATCGGATGTAACATTGAAGACTTGGCTCCGGCCTTATTACACACTTGGAACAGAAACAAATATTACAGACCTGGCTGTATGGGCTTGACTCTTTGCCTGTCCTAACGGACGAAGGGAAAAAAAAAAAAAAAATTAACACTGACAGAAACATAACCTTAAACGTAAAATCTTTCGCACCTTGTACACAGATTGTGATTTTACCATATTACATTGTTTTTAACACAAAACTGTATAGTTCCTTTATTTAAGTTGTATGCGTAATCTATAAATATGGAAGGGTTTGAGATAAGAACATCTAATAGCAAGAAGGTAAGTGAAATTCGTCATTGCGTATCAGATTTGAAATATAGTTTTTTTTTACAAGCCTCGTTTCTCAGGGTAAAGGCCTCTTTGCTACAAAGAAGTACGACCAGGGTGATGTGATTTTAGAAGAGGATCCTTTAGTTTCCTGCCAGTTTGCTTGGAATGCGGCTTACAGATATTTAGCGTGCGATTATTGTATGAGGTAAGTTCTCAAAACTTATAACGTGTGCGCACACTCAAACTAGAACTCCATATGAACTAGAAGCACAATATATATGGTGTATAGTTAGGGTTCCCATCATCAAAATTGTCGGCCCTGGACAAAGACTTCAAAACCCCCGGACATTTGGTTAAAATCGTATTTTTCCCCAGACACCCCAAAAAATATTTTTGAAGTGCCAAAAAATAGCTATAACCTAGGGATCTTTAAGTCAAGAGTGAATAGGTTACTTCTAGATAAGCATGCTTCATCTTCTACCACCTCATCACTTACCATCAAGTGAGATGGTGGTCAAACGCAAGCCTATTATCAGTAAAAAAAGCAACGTTTTGTGTTTTATGTCCGGGTTTCATCTGGACACTTACTGGATAAATCCCCCTGAACACCCCTAGACATCCTCCAAACTAAGACACCAAATCCGGGGAAACCTAGATGGATGGCAGCCCTATGTATAGTTATCAAAAAATAATGTGGTTTTGATCCATGCAACTTTTTACTTGTCTGACAAAATTGACTCACAAACAACAAGAACCATATCAATAAACAAACATTGATAATGTTTATTTATAAGAAGTGCAACTACTTATTAAAATTTAATTTTATTGATTTATTTCAGACCTCTAGAAACTCCAGAACAGAATGTAAGGCGGCTATCATGCAAACCCGACATAGTTCTTCCACACTCAGACATTTTTGAGATAAACATTGAGAGCATAACAAACTGTGACCAATGTGGTGCTCTCTACTGCTCAGAAGGCTGCAGACAGAACGCTTATGTGAAGTATCATAGGATATTGTGTCATGACTCCAGCGATGCTCAGCACCCTATTGTTGTTCTTTTGGAGACTTGGAAGTAAGTACAACCCATTTAAAACTCTGCAATCACAAACTAAAACCTGTTAATTAAACCATTGAAGAACACAGTTACATGTACAGTTAAAAGATTGATATAGATAAAAATCCATGTTTTGATAACAAAGATTTATTTTTATTCAGTATGTTTTATTTGTTGTACACCTTCCAAAGTTTATTCAGCCTTCTGTGTATGATTATCAATATATATAAAATGCTTCCGTTACTGACTAAAGGGCCCATACAATTTTTATAACAATTTTAAGAAACATATAGATTTTCATGTGGTAAAATTTGTGATACTGCAATCTATTGACCAAAATTTGAAAACAATATGCATTTCTGTTGTTTTTTTTTTTTAATTATAACTTTGATTTCCTTTAATATAGTTTTTTTCCAAACCAATTATTTATTTGAATACTATTTATTATTTAACTAGTGAGTAATTTATAACAACACTGTCACAGTTATTTAGGATCCACTCTGTTCCACGAACATGTTACACTTATTATTTTTACATGTTACGAAAGATTGCCTTATTACCATTCACCTTCAAGTTTTTGCTTTTACAAATTCTTAAAAAGTTATTTCTATAGAGAAATCGTGCAATACATATATTTTTTCTTATAAAATTTCGTATCAAAGTAAATTGAATTATTTCCGATCATTCGTAGATAGAGCAGTGGAGATGTAGAAAATAAAACGTAAATGAAAAAGACTGATGCATACATAACAGATTTTCTCTGCTTGAGGCTCGATTTGAATCTGAGTGTAGTTGTATTACCGTTCTGGAATAAGACCAATGCTCAAGTGCAGTTTTTCTATGTATAAACTGAGATCAGATGATTTAAGTTCAAACTGGACTTGAGTAACATTCTGTAATACAGGCCTTAGAATTAAATTTTAATCCCCTACATAATTATATGTATTTTTAAAAATGATAAAGTAAACCAATATTTTTCCAGACAAATGCACTACCCACCGGAAACAACAAGCATAATGCTCCTGGTAAGGATACTGGCATACATCCAACAAAGTTCAGAACCAACGGCAGCAGTGGCTAAAGTGAAACAGTTCTGTCATCGCACTGAGAATGAGGATGCAGAACTTGTACATAAGCTATTGGGAGAGCAGTTCACACATCAGATGAATACCTTGAGAGAGATGACATCTCATGTTGTCAGTGGGGATGCAGTTCAGGAGGTAAGATACTGTTCTTCTTCTTTGGGTCTTGGTTTCAGTACTCAGTTCCTCTGCAGGACTATTGTGTGCGGGTCATGCTTGCCATCATTTGAACTAGCCTACCTCCCTGTAGAAGCAAATCAGTTCTAGTAGTCTGTTCCGAATGTCTTTAGTCTTGAATATGTCACCGCTCCAAAGTGGGTGATAGGTATTTGAGGTCCAGATTGGTTCTCTCTGTCTTGTGATGTACCAGACCAGTCATCTCTAACGGTACAATGTTGCTCATTACTTGGCATGTACACCGTGGCAAGTATTAGGTCTGGAACATCACAATCAATCTGATTTTTATTACTACACACACAGAACAGGTGTAATAGTTTTGCAGCCACAGTTATTGATGTTAAATTTTTCGTCATTATCATAATTTGTGGTTTTAGAGAATGGCTGTAAACAATTTGGGACCAAGTAATTCCCCCTGTATCACCCCTCTTTTGATGTAGAATTTTTCCTCCTCTTTCTATTCTCGTTATGGTTTTGGAGCAAATATTCTTTATGATGTTTGTGAATTATTAATAACTTTTTCCTGTTAATCTTGCAATCAGTCAGTAGACTATGAGCAGATGTGATGTGAGGTGTGGCTCATGGATCATGGATCATGGCTTTCAGAGCAAAATCTCGTTTGGGAAAAAACTCTATAGTGCTCTTTCTATTAGCTGTCCATTTCCAGAATATGCCGCCTTTTCAGCCTACGCATTGCTTCTGGAATGGTCAGTTGTACATTATAATTTTGTTATACAATTACATGGATGGATTGCAAGTCGTGTTTTATATTTGGAGCAGGAGGATTTTATTTCTTCCTTGATTGTCCTGATGTTTAAATGCTCATGAACTTCCGAGATCTTTAGGAACCATGGTGAGTTGGATATTTGCTTCAGGATGTAATTTTAAACTATTATACTTATTCTGGAGTCACAAGCTGAGCCCCACAACTCAATCCCATACTTCCAGACTGGCTTAAGCAACATCTTGTATATGAGAAGCTTGTTGTCTATGGATAACTTGGAGTTCCTTCCGAGTAGCCAGTGGAGTCCTCTATATTTGATGTTGATGTCAACTCTTTTCTTTTCCATGTGCTTTCTCCATGTAAGTCCTAATTTTATTTACTACATTAACGACATTGCTAGATCTCTGAATTCCCGTGTACACGATGATTCCGTCTACACAGATTTCAGCAGTGTTTTTGATAAGGTTAATCATAATATACTTTTCATGAAGCTGAAACATTTTGGCATAGCCGGTCAACTGCACAGATGGTTCGCTTACCTGACGGGGCGGAAGCAGAGAGTGGTCGTGAGAGGATACGAATCACTCTTCTACTCTTCTACTTCTGGTGTACCACAAGGATCGCATCTGGGGCCAATCTTATTTCGTATATTTGTAAATGACATAGTTTGCACAATACAACACAGCAAATGTTCCATGTTTGCAGACGATTTAAAACTGTACAAAGAAATTAAAACGGAATTGAATTGTCACTTCTTCAGAAAGATCTGGATGCAATACATGAATGGTGTAGGTTAAACATGATGACTCTTAACGTAAGTAAGTGCTATTATATGACTTTTACGCGAAATAAAAAATAGAATACCTTCATCTTATAAATCGACCTAATTGTAACCAAAGCGACAAAAATGGCAGGTTTTGTGAAGAGAACTTGCTCGGAGTTTCGGTCTATTTCGACCCTAAAACTTCTCTTCAACACGGTTGTTAGAAGTGTACTGGATTACGCATCTCCGGCATATGGAATCCTACATATCGCGTCCATATTAATAGGATAGAACGTATACAGAAAGCCTTCTCCAGGTATCTGCGCTTCAGATGTTCTAGTTGCGGTCAAGACACCAGTTATTCTGAAAGACCCAAGAATTTCAATATGATATTTCTGGAACGTCGTAGAAGTCACTCCGATCAAATATTTCTTTACAAAATTATTCATAACCGATCCGATGATAGAAGTCACTCCGATCAAATATTTCTTTACAAAATTATTCATAACCGATCCGATGTTCCAGAGCTATTATTATCTATTCTAAATTTAATATTTCTGTACCTAGGCGCACTATAACTAGCTCTGTACGTAAAACAGATATACTTGTTTTGTCCGCATCAAAAACAAACCTTGGTCGCAGTGCCCCTAGCTACATTGACAACTTTGCCGACAGTTTTTACCAGTTCCGTAAAAAACTTTTAATGAAGAATGTAACAAATTTTGAATATTAGCTCTCCATATTCTCTGTCAAAAATAAAAAATACAAGTGAAAGAATTACTTCGATACGTCAATTAGTTTCCGCTTTATAGAAGTAAACGTGCGATGCGGACAGCTATGCAAGATCAAATCACTGTTTCCATCTTCTTTACTATCATAGAATCCTATATATCAGACAGAATATTCCAAATAAAAGAAGACGGGTGTACATCAATGTTTATTCATTACTTAATAAAAAAAAATTAAAAGCATTCCATATAGTTAAACGTGTTATGCTATCAAACACTGAGTTGTGAACAAGTATTTGTTGTGATATATTTTTAGGTACCTATTTAAATCAAGAATGTGGTTCAAAGTGAAAAACAAATATTAACAGTCCATTTAAATATTAGTTTAAAGGCGCAAATTCAATGTTTGCACATAGTTAGTGGTCACATGGTCCAAGTATTAATTTAAATTTTGAAAATTTCTAATAAAAACATCTTACAAATATTAATGCTTAAAAATAAGGGTTGTAATTCAACTAGCTGTGCTAGTTTTTTTTTTTCATGTATTTTGAGTTTATTTGCTTGATATATCTTAAAATGATGATAAATTTTTCCATTATCCGATTTTAATGTAACCAAGCCAAAGCCTCTTGTGAAAACTGAAACGTGATGTTCAGTAATTTCTGAGATTTGCTCTAACAAAGAAGCACAAAAATTCATTGGAAAAGAAATCATTGATTTGGTTTTTGTATTTTTAACATTTCTGTTAGTGTACTGACACTGTGTTCTTCTATTTTAATGTACATATAATGATATTGTAGAACCATTCAACCTTGTGCTTCGCATGCAGTGGTATCTATAGCTATACCGCACATATATAAACCATAACGAAAGACCTTACGTGAATCCAACATTGTAACATCGAAGTTATAGGCAATAAAATTGAAACATATTCAATAGCTCAATATAAATTTATCTATAATATGTATGTATTTATTAGTTGTCTAGTATTCATAGCACAAGCTCTGCTTAGTTTGGGACTAGATGGCATTGTGTGAAAGTTGTGGAATATTATTATTATTCCATTTATTTAATCTATGTACATATAACATACATTTTTAAATATTAATATAAAAAATATAAACATTTAAAAATATAAAAAATAGTAGCCCACCGGTATCGGGAACAATGTCCAAGCTACCGGTGGTCAGGGCTCCATAGAGAGGAACCTCCTCACAATAGGCGCCGTTTTTAGGGTTCCGTAGTCAACAAGGAACCCTTATAGTTTCGCCATGTCCGTCTGTCTGTCTGTCTGTCTGTCCGCGGTTTAGCTCCAAAACTATTGGTACTAGACTGTAATTTGGCATGAGTATACACGTTAATGACGCCGAAAAAGTGGTAAAATAATTTTTTGAAAAAAAAAACAATTATTTAGGGTACCTCCCCTACATGTAAAGTGGGATGATATTTTTTTTTTTTCGTCCTTCCCATAGTATGGGAAATCGTTGGATAGGTCTTTCAAAAATATTAGGGGTTTGGGAAGACCGTTTTTTGATTAAGTAAACCGTTCGTGACTTATCAAGCTTTAAAGTACCAATTTTCGTTAGAGTCAAGTGTCCAACCCCTCTACCAACTAAACGGCTGTAGTTAGAAATTCAAATGTCACGGCAGTAGTACCTATATATAACGAAGTTTAAAGGAAAACTATCACACATAAGTGGGCTTTACAAGTTTACGAGTAATAGTCGACCAATTGTATTTGACTTGAAAATTACGAAACAACTCCATAGAAATGTCGATAGATGGCGCTAAGCGTCAGTTGTATCGCGCTAGTTTCATATTTAAATAAGTTTTCCTCTTTTTTAATCCTCAAATAATTGCTTCAGATATTTACTTAGCAGTAGAAACGTGGAGCTGTTCTCAAGATTCTTTTTCTATAACTAATTTTAAGGATATAATTAGAACAAATGGCCCTAAACAGTCTAGTTCAAACCCAGGTTTTGGTGTGTGTGCATGGGCAAAAAATTATATTGAATATAGCAACCCAAGGTATTACATTGACACTGCTGGAGGTGACCACTGTGAAGCAGTAATTTTCGAAATAAATGCAGTGAAGATTATAGCTTTTTATAGGTCATGCAAATATCCCAACAGTTGCGCAGTAGATTTTGTAAGTAATTTACTATCGCATAACAGTCCTTGCATAATATTTGGAGATTTTAATGAAGACTATCTCCGTAACGACAGCACTGCAGTTTTCAAATTAATACGTGACGCTGGTTACCAGTCTATTACAACCACTTCCCTCTACACGCGGTGGTACTCAAATAGATCATATTTTTTCAAACTTCCCTTGTGAAGTTGGATTTTATAATTCCTTCTTCAGTTACCATCGCCCTATGTGGGCCCGTTTTTAGAGTGAATTCAAATTAATATGTTTTTATTTATTTATTATTTTGCTATATAGTATCAAACACAAAGCTCCCCCAGCAAACTATTTTCTCAATTTTATTTTTTGTGACGATTGAGTAGTGTAGCTCTGTGTCCTGTATTTAAATGTAAAACACCGGCTATGACAAGTTTTATACAAATCTCTAAAAAAATTAAAACTTTCCGTGCAAAATTGTCGGATCAGGTGAGGATTTCTATAGGAAGTCAAATTAGTTAAGTAGTCATGTTTGGCTTTTAGTTAGAGCATGGTACGAAACGATCAGTCAGCGAATACGACACGCACTTGGCTGTTATAAAAATTACGGAACCCTACACTGCGCGTGGCTCGACACGCACTTGACCGGTTTATTATAGTAAGGTACTATGATTCCAAAAGATTGTATTTAAGAGCAAGTTTCAAATATTCTTTCCTTTATAGCTTCATCACTTTCTTAACTTTGAACTACCTCACTGCCAATAGGAGTTTTCCTTGTATTTTCGACATATAGACATTCGTTAATTATAATATTAATCAGTGTTTAATTAATTTCCAGTTCCTAACACCGGAAGGTTTCTGCACGCTAATGGCGCTGGTGGGCACAAACGGGCAAGGCATAGGCACCAGTCCTCTGGCCATGTGGGTGAACTCTGTGCTGGAAGTTACCATGTCTGATGATGAGAAACAACAGCTGGACCTGTTTATTGATAAACTTTATCAGTATGTAGAAGAAGGTACGTTGTATACTTTTAATTTAGTAAGTCGATACTTAAAGTATTCTTAATGGGGGTAAAACGTACCAGGCGACGTGGAAGACGCTGCAGGCGTCGGGGGTTATGAGCTCATCTCCGGGCACCTCTGGGCGTGTTTGTGGGCGGCCAGTAGGGGTAGCTCACCGTTTGGTAAAGACCAGGCCGGGGCGACGGTGTGTCGTGTTCCACGCGCGCCTCAAAGAGCCGTCAGTACTAGTCACGGAACGCAAGGTCAACTGAAGAAAAAGGGTGGGGTTTTAGTCATTCGAAGTCTGACACTTCCTTCCACTCCACCCAGAGCGGGAGGAGACGTGTGCAGATATTCCCCCCGAAAGAAAAAAGGGGTTTAAAAGTCAATCAACAAATTACTTTATAATTATAATTAAAATTATAATTAAAAACTAAGTTTAATTTTCTCGTTCTGAATCTTAGAATATAATAGTACTCTTCATTATGTACACTACATAATATGTTATAGTGAATATCGTCATAAACGTTACATAGGGTATATAAATTTTAGGCGGCTTTATCCCTAAAAGCGATCTTTTAAGGTTAACCTTTGGATGGATTTGAAAGAGACAAGGAGAGAAAGTACTGCTGATAATCTTTGGTTTATTGTATAGAATATATCAAAGTATAAATTAAAGATATAGACCTAAAGCAAGATACTCCCACTTTTACAACAAGAAGTTAATACCGCTTTCCGCCTCTATCAGTCACTGTGTCAACTTCAAGCTCAACTTCTCCTAAACCATGCAATGGATTTTGATGCGATTTTCTCAAATAAATAGAAAGTTTCTTGAGGAAGATTAATGTTTATCATTAGTTTATTTAAAATTAAAAAGTCGTAATTCTCGCGTTCATTTGGTTCCAGCTGGCTAAATTATCAGAAATATCTGTTTAAAAATATGTAATGAAGAATTGTGGATCTTCAAAAATTTTATGCAATTGTATCCCTTCCATTACAGTATTGCCGTGAACCCACTCCAGTCACACGCATATACATATAGCTTCTTTGGAGGGGTTAACAAGATTGCTCGTAATGTGAATTTTATCCACATTGATAGTTTTCTTTTTGAACATATAAATCTCCGGGCTACTATTGAGAAAAATAATACAGTATAGTCAAACTAATATACTATAATACAAATAAAAATAGACAAACTAATCTAAGAGTCTACAGTGTTCTCCCATTCATATAAAAAGAAGCTTTATAAAATACCTATAAAAATAAACTTGTCAAACGACAACATTAGATTTTACAAATGAGGGATGGAAACAAAAGCATTGTGAAATGAGTAATCACTTACTATGCCAAATAAGTTATTAATTAAGCAAACGTAAAAAAATATATCTGTCTTATTCTTTCGGGTTTGGTTTCTGCACTTAGTGCCTGCACGGGACTATTGTGCATAGGTCATGTCGGATATCACTCCATCCAGCCAACCAAAAGGATGTCTGCAAGGGAATTCAATGACCCGAAGGTACGTTTCCGTCGATGATTCCCGTGCACTCTAGGAGCTGTGTCCCTCCGTTTCCTCCGTCACCATGTATGTCATGCAACAAAGGACTATCCGTTATACCTATCGTATAATGTTTGTTTAGTGAGCAGTGCCCGGTGACGGTCCCCGCCACCATTCGCAGGCTCCTTCTGTCCAGTTGTAGGAGGCGCCTGGTTAGTTTTTTGTTTAGTTAAATTACATGCCTATTCCCTATTGTAAAATGAGTACATCGTGTTTTCCAGAATCCGGTTCATTCCTCAACACGGAAGGTTCGGGCCTGTTCCAGCTGCAGAGTTCGTGCAACCACAGCTGCGCTCCTAACGCTGAGTCCACGTTTCCCTACGGCAACCACAGGGTGCAACTGAAGGCCTTGAAACCTATCTTGCCGGGCGACGAGATCTGTATCAGCTATCTGGATGAATGCACCCTGCAGAGGTCGCGGCATTCACGGCAGAAAGTAAGTTTTAAGACTTTTCTTAATACTAACACGATACTTTATCATGATAAAGAGCAGTCGGGTAAAAAGCGTATAACCTTCCCCAAGCTTTAAGCTACTTGCATACCAAATTTCATCCAAATCCACCCAGTACTTTCTAAGATTAGCGATTTCAAACAAACAAACGAAGTTTTCCGCTTTATAGTAGAGCGTCGATTATCCGAACTAATTGGGGGACGTGGATGTTCGAAGAACCGGTATTTTCGGAAAATCGAACTACCTATATGTTTATTGATTCAGCCATCCATATTCACGTACAGGTAAATGAAAACCATATTTGCAACTAGCTTTTGCCCGCGACATCGTTCGCGTGGGAGGTTTTTCCCACGTAATTCCCGATCCCGTGGGAATTCTGGGATAAAAACTATCCTATGTCCTTTCCAGGGTCCTAAACTATTCTCATGCCAAATTTCATCTAATTCGGTTTAGCGGTTTAGGCGTGAAAAGGTAATATACAGACAGACAGAGTTACTTTTGCATTTATAATATTAGTATGGATTATATCTTCAATGACAAATAGAAATTAAAAACAAAAAAAAGTGTAAGTGTCAAAAAACCTTCAATCTTCGTCTGCCGAAGCAATCCTACCCGCTTATGAGCGGCTAGGTAAAAAAATTGGCCAAGTGCGAGTTGGACTCGCCCATGAAGGGTTCCGTAGTAACTATAATAAATATAACATACTTATTATATTTATTTGAAAACAAAAAAAAAAGTAAAAACCTTACAAATTTCTTAAAACGAGCTTATTTACAATTTTTACCACTACGCCAAATAACTTTATTTTTCATAGTATTTGTATGAATTACAAAGTTATATTTGCGGTTTTTGAAAATATACTGTATCTCAAAAACTGCTGACTCGATCTCGTTCAAACCAATTTTGTTTGAAAGTTTACATTACGATCTACAACATATGGTTTTTATAGATTTTTCACTTCTTTATTATAGAAGTTAGTTGGGGGGACACACACATTTTACCACTTTGGAAGCGTATATCTTTTAAACGCTTAATTTTATGAAAACGTCATTTTAGAAACCTTAATTTCATTTTTATAGACCTGTCTATAGATACCACACACGTATAGGTTTCATGAAAAAAAATATTTTCAGTTTCAGTTCCATGTATGGGGAGCCCCCTTTATTTTAAATATTTTTTAAATTTTCTCCTAAACTCGGAAAGCGGTTCACAGAATACATCTACCTACCAAGTTTTATTTGTATAGTCCTAATAGTTTCGGAATAAAATGGCTGTGACATACGGACGGACGGACAGACAGACAGACGGACAGACATGTCGAAACTATAAGGGTTCCGTTTTTTGCCATTCGGCTACGGAACCCTAAAAAGGGCAATATCTGAGAAAGTGAACGCTTTAGAAACACTAATTGTTTTCATCTTCATTATCTGAACTTGTAGTTGAAGAGGTGCTAGCGGTGGCTTCAGCCTTATTAGTCATGAGGTCTAAAATTACGCTATCCTGCATAATTTGGTACCCGGGATCTTCACGCAGCAAAATTTAGACCAGCAGTTACTTGGAAGTGACATACGAGTGCAATTAACAAGTCGCGAGAAGCGGGCGTAGTAGTTCGGATAAGCGGTCGTTCGGTTAAGCGACGTTCGGATAATCGACGCTCCACTGTATTAGTATAGATGTAGGATACGGTTGGCGCAGTGGAGGAGCGATGCTGCTAGGGTGATTGTGAATTGCTGGGGTGATTGTGGAGAATACCAACATGTCCCTGCACCACAGCATGATTTGACAAAGAGAAACACTTATACCCTATTCATCTGGGCTTGAGAGAAAGTGTAAACAAAGAAAACAAGGTTTCTCAAACTTTTATTTCACTGTTTTTATTTCTATTTAATTTAATGTAAGGTTTCCCATTTGTGTATCTAGCAGCTAGCTATACTGTTCTTAAATCAAATCAAATCAAATCAAATCTAAATGTTTATTTGCAAGAAATACATTGTTTATAAGGAAAGATCTTATATCCTAAAAGTCACTGTATTCTGCCTGTATTGTCTGAAAGCCTGACTCCATGATCAAAAATATGCATTTAGTTTCTGTACTTTATCTTACATAGTTCACCCGTACAAATAAATGCACAAGTTTTGTTAGAAGGTACTTAACTATGAGGATAATAAAACCAAAGATCTCTCTTATTTAATTATTTATTCAGAGAATTCTGAAGAACTGTCACCAACATGAATAACGAAACGGTCAACTACATTACTACTTTCTTTGCTTCAAATATCAATTCTCCTCCTTCCAGAAAGCCTGAGTTTGAGCCTGTAAACACATAATGATTGAATTATAAATATCCGGAAACTTGATTTATGTATGTATCAAAATTTACTCGCCCCCTATATTCTATGGAATTTCAACATAAACTGATGAAATTTGGGTGTGTACTATACACCACTGCCCACCCCGGGGGAATCCAGGTATGTTAGGTATTGTCAGGAATGCTATGTTTGTGTTGTATTAAAATTAATCTTTACCAATGTGAACTACAATGAGTCGTTTTCCTTTTCCACTTAGTTTTTTTAAACCAGTGGATAAAGCTTGATGATGAGCTTCTTTCATTGACTTTATTGACTCGTCCTGCCAAACTTTGTTCATAGTGTGTCCTGTAACAGATTTGATGTTAATTTAGAGTATTAATTACAAAATCAATTCTTTGATTCATAATTATAAAACATTAAGTACTTTAAAATCATTTTATACTTTTAAATGAACTATTATCCAGGTCTCCAGTAATTAAATACAGGCATATGTAATAATTGAAGTATATGATTGAAGTCTTAAAATATGTTTAAACTAACGTTCATTGAGCCAAGTTTCAGCTGTGTAATAAATGTTATGCCTTCACTCCTTAATTTTGTTATGGTGTTTAAATATTTGATACGTCGTAACACTATATCATCTCTGTCAATGAGTGCACTCTTACGGCCACATTTCACATTATTTAAATTGGAGTTTGATTAATAATTTATAAAATGTAGTTCTTTTAAAACTGGGCAATGTATCATCTGAATTTACACCTCATCAATGGTAGGCAGTTCATTGTTAAAATAAAACATGTGTACTCTACGGCGTATTCCACCCAAATCTATATTGGTTAATCTTCGATAGTCTCGGTGATGGTGGTGGAGGTGATTTCAGGCAGCCTGTGGTTTTTTTCTTTTATAAACCTGTTTACAGTGGCTCGTGATATTCTCATAATTACAGCGGCTTTATTGATAATATCGGTTTTGTACGAATACAACGATACGAATCCTTCGGCCACGTTTCTTCTACGTGTTTAAACACATTAATAACAGCCACCGTTTCCGTTGAATGCATTGGAGTTTTCTTTGATCGCTTTTTCTTCGGCGAAGAAAATCTGCAAGCGTTGTTTGGTCCAGGTTCACTCATGTTTTAAGCACGAAAATGTCAATATAACAAAAACAATCAACAAATAACTTTAAACTGAACAAAATAAGAAACTTAATGAAAACAACAAAAGTAACAACGGAATAACAAGAATTCAACGAAAATATTTGGAAGCTTATCAACAACTACAAGTTGATCGATAGTAAAGATGGCGGATATAACCCGACCGATGACAAAACGTCACGTTTTTATGTAAAATGTTCGCAGTACCTGTGGTATATAATTTAGTAGTATTAAAATGCATTCGAAGTTTGGGAATCAAGTCTGTTTTGGGTGTTTTTACATGTAAACGATTTAATAAATAATTAATCAAAATTAAGAAAATAATTTAAGGCATTTATGATATTCGAATTCAAATAAGTCTGAAAGAATTTCATAAGTTCTACAGACATCATTCTAAAATATCATTTACAGTGTTGCCAGCGTTTTATTCCGTAGTTATTTTTATAAAATATATTCACTTCATCAATCGTGACCCTTAAAAGTACCCTTTTTATGGTTTGTTTACCTTTTATCTCACGGCTTCCTGAATACGGTATAGTGGTTTTTTAAGATCGTGTTTAGGTGGCATCGGGAGTTGCCACGGTTCATGTAAAGACCAAAACAAAACTTGTTGATAGACTTGCGTCTGACCACCATTTCACCTGATGGTAACCGATGATATTGTGGTTGAAGATGAAGCACACTTGCCTAGAAGGAACCTATTCCTTCTTGTCTTTAATCCCCAGGTTATAGCTATCAGGAAACACAGACTCCGTCAAGGAATACCATTCCCTGCTGAATGCAAATGAAAGTATTCCTAAAACGTTTTATGCGTATGGGCAGGATGTCCGCCATGTTAACGATGGCGCGTCGTCGTTCTTCTTGTAGTGTTTGATGTAACAGGCTTGGTGTAATAATATATTGCAATTCCATCGCAAACTCCCCGAATTATAACCTATAGAAAATTTCTCTTAACTCTGATTTTATACGATTTTGCCATACCTATTGTTACGAGCGGGGGTTCGGGATAGAAATAATTAACGCCAATTAAACCAAAATTAACACTTTAATTAATTAAACACAAAATAAAAATTAACACAGTTATTCGCACCACAACACTTAACACTTAAATCGCACTGATATTCATTTGTAGTTTCAATTAAAACCCCTCGCATCTTGTAATAAGACTGCCGTCTGCGTTCCTCTGCGATCTATTTATATCCCGGTCTATGAGTTCTAGAACATTCTTGTAAAATCGACTCACCGCCAACATTGCCAAGAATATTCCAGAAGCTAATCTAGATACTCAGTACTGCTACTCGCCACTAGATGGCTTTAGTGTCTCGAACGTATTAGAAGTCAGTCGAACTTTCTCGATACACTCAGTACTGCTACTCGCCGCCAGGTGGCGTTAGTGTCTCGAACATTCTAGATGTCGGTTGAAGTTTTTCGACGTACGTAGCTAAGCGACTGGTGTAACACTGCCCCCTCATAAGACATGCTTGACCCAAGCATCGTTAGACCCGTAGTAACGCGCCAGTCGATCATCATGAACAATCTTTGGCGCAGCTCGTGGACCTTTCTGGTTCCGATAAGTGACGTCATTAATCTTAGTCACAACGCGGTATGGTCCATCCTATTTTGCCTGCAATTTCGGAGAATTTCCTTTGCTGCGCACCGGATTATGCAACCAGACGAATGAGCCTTCATCAAATCCTAGATTGTTCATTTTTCGATCGTAACGAGTCTTTACCTTCTGAGACATTTGTTGACCGGATTGTCTGACATGTTCGTATGTGTCGTTCATTCTGTTTCGCAATTCACTCGCGTAGTCTGTTACACTACGAGGTGCATCCGGCGGTATACCAGTGATTATAGGTCTGCAGGCAACCTAAGCTCTCGTCCGAAGTTCACAAACGCAGGTGTAACAGCTGTACTCTCATGAACTGTACTTCGATATGACAGAAGGAACGGCTGAATGTGCTTGTCCCAATCCTTTTGCCTGCTTTCTAAAACTTTATCCAGATATCTCCAATGTCTGGTTAAAACATTCCACCATTCTATCGGATTGCGGGTGATAAGAGGTGGTCCAGGTTTTATGAGTACCCATTACTCGACATGTATCCTGAAATACCTGGGACTCAAAATTTCTTCTTTGATCGCTGTGAATTTCCAAAGGTACTCCGTAGCGACAAAATACTTCGTGAACCAATTTATCTGCCACTGTGGTAGCTTCTTGATTAGGAATGGCAAAGACTTCTGGCCACTTTGTAAAATAATCCATTACGGCCATAAAATACCTGTTACCACTCTCGCTCTCAGGAAATGGTCCCGCAACATCTAGCGCTATCCATTCCCATTGGGCTCCCACATTATAGATCTTTAAAGCTCCTCTACTCCGTGTTTGAGGTACCTTAAGAGGGTGTCGAGCCTACGAGACGCGCGGAAAATAGGTATTTACTGCAGCGGGCTAGTCGTGTGCGTTGTCACACACACAATGACAAGTTCGCTCGAGGCCCGCTTGCCGTTGCACGACGAAGTTTGCTAACTTTGCATTTTTTAATTTTTTGTCGTTATGTTGAATAAACTTGAAAAACGAATATTAATTATTTAGATGGTTTTATTTATCACACTAATATTATAAAGGCGAAAGTTTGTGAATGAATGTGTCTGTTTGCATGTTTGTTACTTCTTCACGCTCAAACGGCTGGATGGATCTAAATGAAGCAAGTAGGTACGTAAATAAATCACAAAAATAAATTTAATAAATTATACCTATTATATAAAAATTTACGTTTGTTTTTACTGTAGTAATACATTATCCGTTCCCTCACTATTCATCCTATTGCAATAAAACTTTGATTTTATATATTAAACTCCTCAGATTTTTTTTTAAAGAATACTAGCAATGTGGGGTACATTTCACATTACTAGCAATCTTGTTAACCCCTCCAACTAAGCTAAATATGCTTGTGTCTGGAGTGGGTTCACGTCAATAGTGTAATGGGTGGGGTTTGAACCTGCGACCTCTCGATCACAAGTCCGACACCTTATCTATTAGGCTATTGACGCTTCGAAACTGGGTAAGTAGCAAGTTAGGGTAGATGGGTATGCAGTACTTATTTGAATAATAAAACCAGTATGAAATAAAAAAAAATATTATGTAATGTCATAATAAAACCAGACTGAAATAAGTTTTGTTTATTAAAATTTCATTTAGTGCTCGTTTAAATTCTGATGTACTGTCATATTTTTAATAACATTCGGTACTGTATTATATTATTATATACGTGGGGCCATACCAAAAAAACATTTTTTCATTAATGCTGTCTAGCGAACTTACTTCGCAGAAAATATAAGCGTAATTTATTTCATAACAATATAATGTATCAAGTGTAACTTAATTTAAAAGAAAAAAAAATAAAAGAAATCTATAAATCTAATGTTATATTGCTTATTATAACATTTTACAAAAATTGGCCAAGTGCGAGTCAGACTCGCCCATGAAGGGTTCCGTAGTAACTATAATAATATAATATAATATGTATATTTACTTGACAAAAAACTAAAACTTACAAATTTCTTAAAACTAGCTTATTTACATTTTTTGCAACTACGCCAAATAACTTTGTTTTTCATAGTATTTGTATGAATTACAAAGTTATATTTGCGGTTTTAGAAAATATGCTGTATCTCAAAAACTGCTGACTCGATCTCTTTAAAACCAATTTTGATTGAAAGTTTACATTAAGATCTATAGATATATATATATATATATATATATATATATATACAACGCGTAATTTAAAGGGTATATACATACCAAGTGCATGGCTTCTTTGGATGATAACAAACGATATGGCAAGGGTTTTGTAATCCTAAGTCTACATGTGTAGAACTTATTATAAATTCCAGTACACTGATACCAGAGACCGAATTTTTCAAATTAAGAAGAACGAAAATAATTATCGTGTTATTGGCAAGTGACGTGGAAAGTTATTGACCCTCGTAGTGCTGTGACACGTTTGTTATGATTGGTATTCAAAAAATATGTGAAACCAATAATTTGGTATCAATTCTTTAAGTCAGTTATTTTGTGCTGAAACTGTGCATAGAGACTCCATACCAAATGTTGTCTTCAGCCCTTTTGGTTAGATATGGGGTTTCCGTTACACGTTGTATATATATTTATATTTTTCACTCCACTATTATAGAAGTTAGAGGGAGGGATACACATTTGACCACTTTGGAAGCTTATATCTTTTAAACGATTGACTTTATGAAAAAGTGGTTTCAGAAACCCCCATGTCATTTTTAAAGACCTGTCTATAAATACCACACACGCATAAGTTTCATGAAAAAAAAAATTATTTTCAGTTTTAGTTCCATGTATGGGGTAGTAGTATGTTCCTTTATTTTAAATGATTTTTATTTTTTTTTCTCAATATCGGAAAGCGTTTCATAGAATACATCTACTTACCAAGTTTCACATGTATAGTCTTAATAGTTTTGGAATAAAATAGCTGTGGCATACGGACGGACGGACAGACAGACAGACAGACAGACAGACAGACAGGCGGACAGACAGACAGACAGACAGACAGACAGACGGACAGACATGACGAAACTATAAGGGTTCCGTTTTTTGCCATTCGGCAACTGAACTCTAAAAAACGAGTAATTTCTTTAAATATATATTTTTAATTTTGGTACACTACACATATCACAGTATAGTAAGAAAAGAAAAAATGACAAAAAGATACTATACTTTGTAAGAAATAAAAAGACAATAAAACTTATTTCGAATTTTGAAAATACAATCGTAGAAATATCAATGCATCCAAGGTTTGACTTCCAAGCCTGCTTCGTTTATTACCAACATAAGCAGCAGCTGAAAACGCTCGTTTAGGTTTTACACTGGTTGGAGGAATAGACAATAGATACTTATATGCTGTTTCTAAGTGATATCCACTAATTCCTCCATTTTCAAACAGGCTTATTTCACGTCTATTTTGCCAACCCCGATTAATTTTGTATTTGTACTTCACGATCTGGGGATTTCATACTCTTATCAATTTCCAGCTATAACTTTTCCTTTAGTGTCAATTGGGGTTGGGATTGGGAGGTTTGTGGCATTAACTCATCATCTGTTTGTGATCCTGATCTTCCTTCTTCTTCTTCCGTGTCATCTCGACTTTTAAGTTTTTTAACAATATACTTTTTAACAATAATGTAACAGACTCTGTTACATTGTTCTGAGATCTCAACTACCGTTTAATAAATAGCAATAGGATAATCGCTAATTGCAAGACTCTTGCGAGACTCTCGTTTGGACAACACTATATGGTTTATTGGATGTTGAAGTCCACTTGTCGAAAGAAAGACTAAATCTTTCACCTGCACTTTTCAAATGTTTCAATTCTGCAGTTACTTGCTTTCTGATTTTTTCACTGTAATTTATGACACGTTTTTGAATGGTGACAGCTGACTTTGGTAAATCCGTGTATTTTGCAAAGACAAATTTTCTCGAATCATCTGAAGTTATGAATATACTGAATGGAAATCCATCTAATGCAATAATTCTTGCCAAAACATCATTGAGGCTATCGTCGGCACTTTTAGTAAAATAATCATTTAACTTTCGCTTGGCTGGCGGCGGTGCTGTGTTCAGATTATCAGAATCTAGACTTGTTGAAGCTGATATAAGCTTGATGTTATGTTTTGATGACAAATGTGTATGTAATCCCTTAGTCGATCCATCCAAAGTCTTGAGAATGGCTGAGCATCGGTTACATTTGGCACTCCATCCTTCGCAACTAAAAAATAGCTCCACATTGACGTCGTATCACTGTGTTTTTTATGTTTAACAAAGTCTCCCGCCATTTGAAATACTTAATTTCAGATAATTGACTTTTAAATTTAAATGACGTAGGTCGTGGGTTTAAATTTAGAAAATATCTTGTAATGACCAAAGTTTTAAATATAATTAAGCATATCTTAAAACTGGAAACATATCTTACAACTATACAATAATATAGGTTATCCATCAGAATTCAGACAGGCTTTAATGTCCTCTCATAGGTATAATACAGGTTAATTAGGTAATTAACCTGTATTATAGATACATTGTAAGAATGATATTTTAAAAGAGTAAGTTTCTTGCCGGATCTTCTCCATAGAAAACGACCAATTTCGAACCGTGCCCTGCGCCAAACTGCTGACGTTTTATAAGTGCCCATGTAGGCCTATGTGAAATAAAACATTTTGAGTTTGCAAAAATCACAAGAAACAGTAGTAGGTATCTCTACTACTAAGTAGAGATACCTACTACTGTTTCTTGTGATTTTTTTTTATTTTTGGCTCGCGTTTGAATTTTAAGAAAAAAATTAATTCATTTCAAATTAATTCAATTAAATAATTAAATGACATGGACAAAAAAGTACATTCCATGTACACATACATAGTAAATAATATTGTATATTAAAAATAGAAAAATGATTTAATACGTAGTTTTTAACCTCTCTGATCTCGTCAGTGTTTATTTCAAAATAATTAGTAATCAAGATGAATTCAAAGTACCATTTGTCAACGTCCGCCATAATGGACCATAGAGTAAGATAAATATAATAATGGGTGTTCCACATCAAGCATACTACTTGCGTATATCATATAGACGTGTGATATGGACGACAAAACGCTATTATTAAAAACATTTTATTTATACGAAACTGTCTTCCTTGGTATTTTTGGCATTTAATAAAATTATCTTTTCATTAATGCTGATGCGTAAGATAGTTTTTTTATATTTCACACACAAACTAATCGGAAAACGGAACGCGTTACTTGTTTGACAATGTGTCATTGTCTATGTCAAATGTCAATATTATGTTACATAGTGTATTACATACTCTTTGTTATGTTATTGCAGATTCTACATTGAGTCCTGTTTGTTTTTGCGATTATTTTCTAATATTATTGACCCCTGCTTATTTCAACGTACTGATACCTTCTACCACCCGATTACCTTGCTATAATAACATAACATAACATGGTTTGCCTTGGATATGGCAAATCAGTGAGGAAAATAAGACACCATAATGTCAGTATGGAGTGTCCGTTGCTGGCTGTTCTATTATCACAAAATACTAATTATGTGGTAAGCATTTTGTTTTTCATTATTATAAATACCCAGTTGTATTAATCTATAAAAAAATGAGCTTTCATACTATGTATGTATGATTGTTGTATCTGTGTTTTTTGTATTTTCCATCTTTAACATAATATACTTGCCTAAAGTAAGCATGTGTAACATAGTAATGCTCATTTTACTATAACATAGTACTTGAAAACATAAAGAGATATTTAAAAAGATACCCTTGTTACTAAAAATTATATAAACATAAGAATTACCTATCTAATGATTGAATTAATTTATTATTGTGTTTATTCTAACTATGATTTATTTTCAGCCTTCAAGAAACAACTATGTTTGCCATGTGTGTTGGATGCGAGCAAATAGACAGGCAGTGCAAGACTCAACACGAGACATGCAAGAATTGGCTTTGGATAATGATGTAGCAGCCCCTAATGTTAGCCAAGTTGTTAGCCCACCAGAGCCACCAGCGATGCCGCCTGTTCAAAGAGGGCCATGGGAAAGTAATACCATATCATTACCTAATTACAAGCGAGCTTCGATCACATCTGTTCACAGTATATTTCAACAATGCAGAAACAGAATGGTACATTTGGTCCCGCAGTTCCTTAAAAGACTGCTTTTGCAGGAACATAGTTTCATGTTCCTCGCAGCTGTAGAGTGTGTGAAACACATTTGTACAGCGATCAATGGCATTTATTACCTCAAATGAATGAGACACATTCTACATTTAGTGCTATATAGCCATATAGAAGACATAATTTATATTATGAAGTTGACTTCTAATATAAGCTAATATTTTGAACTTTGAAAATGTCTCAGAAATTCTCTCACGGAACAGTAATCACAATTGTAAAATAATAATAAATAAATCTATGATTGTATTTTTTTAACAAGTCTGGTTAGTGTATTGGTGAAATAAAAATGCTCTGTTCTAACCAAGCTGGTTTATTGACCTCCCTAGGTCTCTTTATTAACACTATCGCTGCATTGCTCTAATGTATATTATCTTCGTAAGCATTTAAGATATAATAATTATAATATGTCAAAATATTTTTATTTATTTTCTCTAATAAGTAAATAAATAATAATTTTTACTCCTTTGTTTTATTCTGTTTCCCTTGTTGTTCTAATGGTCGCAAGCACTACTGCTGAACATGAGGTCCTGAGTTCGATTCCCAGGTCGAGCAAAGTTATATTGGGTTTATTCATCAGGAATTTCTCAGTAGCAGCCCGGAGTCTAGATTTGTGCCTGGTTGATAGAAACAGACTCGCCCCCTATTAAATGGTACTCAAAATAACTGGTGAAATCTGGGTGTACTATATATAGGTACACCTCTGCCCAACCCTTCGGGGAATACAGGCGCGATGTTATGTTAATGTTTGTTATTATTGTCACATTTTTTGAGACTATTACCCAGTATAATAAATGTTAGTCAATATTCAGTTTAAAATCCTTACTTTGTTTATTGGTTTAATACTAAAACTATATCAGTTATACGCAATAATTCACAACTGTGCACTATTTTAAAGCGCCTTTAAGTTTTTAATAGCGAAATTATAATCTAAACACCTTATTGCTAGCGATCTGATTAAAAGGTTTACTGTAACTGTTTTTTGTCTAGTCTGGTGTAATGACAAGATTTCTGAGTTTTTTATTTATAGCAATTTAATGAGTCAATATTCACGAATATAAAACACCAAAAATCATTGGTGTACACTAAATTCGATAACTATGCCGACGTCCATAGTAAAATTGGCCATGTCCTTTCAATTTGAAATTAATTTTTAAACTGGCATGATTGCTCTATGTTATCTCTTAAAAAATAGTCTTTTTAAGAGATAACATAGAGCAATCATGCCAGTAGCGTGCAACCAGCGCACCACGCACCATGAGACCATAAGTCTAGTTTAAGCATATACTAACGGGAACCCGTGTGAAATTAGTAGTTCCCACAATATGATTATAAATTAAAGCCTGTCTGAATTCTGATGGATAACCTATATTATTATATAGTTGTAAGATATGTTTCCAGTTCTAAGATATGCTTAATTATATTTAAAACTTTGGTCTATACTGTCGTATAGACCAATTAATACAGCACAATGGAATTACAAATAAAAAATATCCGATAAGTTGGTCATCATGTATGTCATTGATATACACTATAAAAAGGAAAGGGCCAAGAATTGAACCTTGCGGAGCACTCATCTTGGCTAGGGATCCTGCAGATGTCGCTCCATTAACAATAACTTTTTGTTGCCTGTTTGATAAATATGAAAGAACAAGGTCAGCAGAACACGAATCCACGAACTCCGTAATGGTGTAATTTACAGATCAGTGTTTTGTGGTCAACGCAATCAAAAGCTTTGGAGAGGTCACAAAATATGCCAATTGCATCCTGAGATTTCTCCCAAGATTCCAGAATGTGACGGATGAGCGCTACTCCTGCGTTTGTTGTTGACCTACCTTTCGTGAAACCAAACTGCCGACTATGCAGAATTCCATTTGAGTTAAAATATGATAGCATCTGGTCCAGCATGACTTTTTCGTATATTTTGCTTAATGCTGGAAGCACATATATCGGTCTATAGTTAGAGGGATCACTCTTACAACCCGACTTAAAAATTAGTACTACTTTACTATGTTTCATTAAATCGGGAAAATTACCGCTGTCTATACATTAATTAAATGTGCCTGTTAGGATAGCAGCAATTGAGTCAATAATATTACCAAGAACCCTAACAGATGCACTCCATAAGTCATCAGTGTTTGTTATGTTAAGACTTTGGAATGCTTTTTAATTACATCAATAGAAATGGGCTTAAATGAAAATGTTGGTATATCCTTATTGAAGTTTTCCTTTAAAAAAGATTCTGCTGATAATGGCGAAGAATGTAGAGATTTAGTAACCTCTACTGGAATATTGGTAAAGTAATTTTCCAACTTCTCAGCCACTTTTGACTTATCTGAGATGACCTGATCATCGATGTTCAAAGTCAAATCATTCTAACCCTGTTGGTTTGTGTTTCCAGTTTCTTTGTTTATCACCTTCAACACAGTTTTTATTTTATTGTTAGAAATGCTAATTTTATTACTTTCTGATTTAGATTTAGCTTAGGGCGCATACTCTTTTAAATATCTTTGAGTAGTTTCTTACATAATTATGGAAGGCTTCATCGGAAGTCAATGATTTTTCATGGTATAAGTTGTATAAATTGTCTCAGCTTATTCTTATTCCAGCAGTGGCCCATTCATTAAATTTAGATTTATTACTCATTTGAAATTTTTTAACTGGACATGTCTTACTAAATTCGTGGCATGGTGAAGAAAAAATATCCTGTAATTTTCATTGGGGTCATGGGAGTCAAAATTGGCCATTGAAAGATTACTTTACATGTTATCATTAAAAACATTAATTTCTTTTTAGTTAGTGGCCTAAGCTTAATAGTCTTATTTAATTGCCGCTTTTTAACCAACTCAAAGGATACTAGTTGACCTGTATGGTCAGACCTAACTCCACTAATTCGAGACCAGTATTTTATGGCACAATTAGTATAAATATTATCTATGCATTGAGCTGATGTTGCTGTTATTCTTGTTGCTTCCTTGTATGTGCATTTTAAGTTAAATGAACCAAACAATGAAGTAAGCTTGCAGTGTTCAGGTGAATTTACTAACAAATCAATATTTAGGCGACCACAAATGAAAACTAATTTATTATCTCTTATAAGCTTAGGTACTTAAAATTTCTCCCATTATCATTAAGAATGATGACAAGTTTGATGCTGGTGGTCTATAAACACTTAAGAAAGTTTGGCCTTCAACTTCTGTACATGCTACCTCACACAAGCAATCAACAGAGCAAGCGGTGATATATTTTTATTCCTTATATCTAAGAGAATTATTACGTAATATTAAAGTACCACCTCCTACTGAGGACCTGTTGTATGCACTAGTAACAGAAAAATATTAATTTTAAACTACATTCTATCTGGTTTTAGCCAGGTTTCACAAAAACATAAGATATCTATATCATATTTATCTATTAACATTTCCTCATCTAATATTTTGCCGGAGAAACGATTTATATTCTGATGATATAGTAAAATTTTGTTATTTTAACTCTCCTTTGTCACATCTAAGGGTTTAAACAATTAATTTCAGTATTATTAGATACCCTAGATAATACTGAATAGTCACTTAACCTAGGATCAGTTAAATTGTCAATAACCCAGTGTAAATTGTAAGCTAACAAAGTAGCCAATGAACTTTCGTCGTAAATTCTAAAATGAATGTAAGGATTGCAATCGGTATGCCCAAAAACCTATTACACGATGTTTGATGCAATATTTTGCAATCGCCCACGTTTGCTGAGCAAGGGATATAATGCGGTCGCACTAAGTTCGCCGCGAGCTTAGTGTATTTCGAACAGCAACCGGGTGCACTCATTTTCATCATTTAGCGATAATTTTAGCCCTTACGTTACTTTGTTAATTATACTTAGCAATAAACCCTTGAAGGTTATCAGTGTATTTAACTTAGTAGACACACACGACATCCATATTGAATGTTGGAGAAAAAGTTGCATCCACCAAGGATGCAACTTTTTCTCCAACATTCAATATGGATATCGTATGTGTTTTAAATTGGATTTCAAAATGAAAGCCAGATTTGCAATCACCACCCCCAAAAACCCATTACACGATACCCATATCGAATGTGTGAGAAAAAGTTGCATCCGCCATCTTGGATTTTAAAATGAATGCCAGATTTGCAATCACCACCCCCAAAAACCCATTACACGATACCTATATCGAATGTTTGAGAAAAAGTTGCATCCGCCATCTTGGATTTTAAAATGAATGCCAGATTTGCAATTACCACCCCCAAAAACCCATTACACGGTACCCATATCAAATGTTTGAGAAAAAGTTGCATCCGCCATCTTGGATTTTAAAATGAATGCCAGATTTGCAATCACCACCCCCAAAAACCCATTACACGATACCCATATCGAATGTTTGAGAAAAAGTTGCATCCGCCATCTTGGATTTTAAAATGAATGCCAGATTTGCAATCACCACCCCCAAAAACCCATTACACGATACCTATATCGAATGTTTGAGAAAAAGTTGCATCCGCCATCTTGGATTTTAAAATGAATGCCAGATTTGCAATCACCACCCCCAAAAACCCATTACACGGTACCCATATCAAATGTTTGAGAAAAAGTTGCATCCGCCATCTTGGATTTTAAAATGAATGCCAGATTTGTAATCACCACCCCCAAAAACCCATTACACGATACCTATATCGAATGTTTGAGAAAAAGTTGCATCCGCCATCTTGGATTTTAAAATGAATGCCAGATTTGCAATCACCACCCCCAAAAACCCATTACACGATACCTATATCGAATGTTTGAGAAAAAGTTGCATCCGCCATCTTGGATTTTAAAATGAATGCCAGTTTTGCAATTACCACCCCCAAAAACCCATTATACGATACCCATATCGAATGTTTGAGAAAAAGTTGCATCCGCCATCTTGGATTTTAAAATGAATGTCAGATTTGCAATCACCACCCCCAAAAACCCATTACACGGTACCCATATCGAATGTTTGAGAAAAAGTTGCATCCGCCATCTTGGATTTTAAAATGAATGCCAGATTTGCAATCACCACCCCCAAAAACCCATTACACGATACCTATATCGAATGTTTGAGAAAAAGTTGCATCCGCCATCTTGGATTTTAAAATGAATGCCAGATTTGCAATTACCACCCCCAAAAACCCATTACACGATACCCATATCGAATGTTTGAAAAAAGTCTTCATCATCACGTTCACTTCCTCAAATGGTGCTTTTCGGGAGCAACTGCACAAGGTACTATTAGAAATACCCAAAACGCTATAGGTGTGCCTATAATATTTATAGAGTTCCCTCGCTTTCTCCAGGATCCCATCATCAGATCCTGATTTCATAACAATGGAACCAACTAGAAAGTATACCCTTTCAAACGAAAAAAAAAATTCCAAATCGGTCCAGCCGTCTTCGAGTTTGAGGTTACATACATAAAAAAAGTTTTAGACGAACTGAGAACCTTCTCCTTTTTTTTGAAGTCGGTTAAAAAGCAATAATAACATCACAAAATAGAAATACATACTTTTTATGAGAATGGCGTTTTTTTCGAAAATTTGCGCCAACTTTCTTCTAATAATATTTTTTTTACATTTTCCCATAATAAAACAAATATTGAAAAAAAAAAATGTTAAAGAAATATATATTGAACAATAAAAAGTAATTGTTGGATATGCATAATAAATCGTACTCAAAAAACAAAAAATTAGACTTATGTTATTCAACGGATTGCTGCAATACATACGTACACAATAGATCGCGAATTATCGTTACCGGCGAAACGCTCCACGATGAGACGTGACCCCTCTCTGAGCTCCCGTGGACGACTGAATTTTCGACCGGTGTACGTTGCGTATGGTTCAAAATAGCGCGCAAATTAGAAGAAAAAATTAAAATTAAAACAACCAAGTGACATTTTTGAAATGTTAAAGCTGTAAATGATAGTATGATAATTAGAGAATAATATGAATTGAAGTTTATGAAAAAAATCAACAGTTTACTATCAAAATTCAGCGACGCACGAGCATGTTTTGTAAGGATTTTTGTCCAACTTTATGTATTTTTGTTTAATAAACTATAAAATATTTTTAAATTTTGCTAACTATGTTTGCTAACACATTTATTCTAGTGTTCATTACATATTTTTGTATGGTAAAGTACTATTATAGGTTATATTCCTTTAGTAGTGAAGACCGTTTTGAGTTATTTTACTCGGCGCAGCCTTAACTGCTGCACAACTAGTGCATTTGCGGCACCAGTCTTCTACGTCGTCTCGGCAGTGGTTCCAGAAATATCCCTCTCGTATCTTTAACAGAGTCCTTTTTACTCCTATATGACCTCCTGAACATTCTTCGTGGTAAAGCTGTAAAACTTCAGGTACCTTCGCTTTTGGTACGACCATTTGTAGGTGACAATGGTATCCGAGCATTTTCCCATTTGCGGCACAATACTCCCTCGTGAATCACCAAACTGTCCCACTATGCCCAATAACTTTTTGTTGTGGTACTCATTCCAGCAACGTCATGCCATTTAGGCTTTGGAGCAGCGGCCTTCTTCCATTCCAGAATGGGTTTGACGTCTGAATCATCCTGCTGTGCACGCTGTAGCACTTCTTTCCACTCATCGCTAATGTCTGTTCTCAGCATCTTGACTATTACTTTTTCCTCTTGTATGACAGTGCTTACGTTCTTCTGGTTCAGATTTTCTTGAAAGCGCATTCACGTTATCGTGGCATCTTCTAATATTTCGCTTCGGGCAACTGGATCTCAAATGGCCCTACTCTCCACACTCAAAGCATTTAGGGCTGAACTTTGGTCGACTAATACATGTTGGTGATGACACCACTTACCTGAGGCGGCTCTCTTTCCTTCCAAAATTTCGCTTCGGCCATCTGGATCTCAGATGGGTCTTCTCTCCACACTCGTAGCATCTGGGGCAAAACTTTAGTCGAATCCCACGGGTGGGTGATGACGCCACTTCCCTAATGCGGTGTGCTCGATGGTCCTGTCGTACGGCATCCACCTCCAAGCATGGGTCAGGGCGTCCTTCAGAGACTTATGATGCCTGAGTCTCACAGCAACCCTCACTTCTAAGTCACGAATCCCATCGACAAACGCCTGGACCAAATTACCGTCGATGAGTGCAGGCGATGATTGGTAAGCTTTTTGGACTAGCTTTTCTATTTATAGGGCCCACTGCTGTAGATTTTCAGTACTGCGTTGCACCCTGTCTTTCAACTGAGCACGGAACACGTGCTCCAGATGTGCGTCACCATAGCGAGATTCTAACGCTTCTAGCAACTGCTCGTAGGTGACCTCCTTCCCGAGGGCCTATAGAATGGTTAGGGCCTGGTCACGAAAGTCCAGTGTAAGCGCCGCCATAGCCTGCGCTTTGCTCCATCCGCTCGCCTTGACAACGGCCTCAAACTGGATCTTGTAGGCCGACCACGAAGAGCTTCCATCAAACGGAGGTACCTTGAAGCCTCGCACCGAAAGAGCAGCGACTGCAGGAGCTGCAGCCAAATCTCCAGACTTCAGAACACCCAGAGTTTTTTTTCACATCAGCTATCTCGATTTCAGCTCCGGAGATACGATTCTCAGCTCCGGAGATACGATTTTCAGCTCCGGAGATACGATTTTCAGCTCCGGAGATGCGATTCTCAGCTCCGGAGATAGGATTCTCAGCTTCAGTGATCCGTTCATCGTGCTGGTGCACTCGTTCTTTTATGAGAAGCATCAGCTCTTCCTGGCGGTGGGCTTGCTCTTCCAGACGGCGGGCTAGCTCTTCATGGTGGCGAGTAGCCTGCTCTTCCATACGGCGGGCTAGATCTTCTTGGTGGCGAGCATCTTGCTCTTCCTGGCGGCGAGCCTGTTCTTCCTGGCGGCGGGCTTGCTCCTGCAGCATAGCCATCAATGCAACCATATCAGAAGCAGCCGGAGCTATAGTCACAGGGGCCACTCCAAAAGTACTCGCAGACGCCTCCATCGTCTGCTGATTTCCACCCGATGCTGGCGATGGTGAGTCGATCTCCGCCTGTCGTTGATTTCTTGTTCTTACACCCTACATGTCGTCTTTCGGTAAAACCGGCATTTATTCTATTCCACTTCTGACACCAAATTGTTACGAGCTGCGGTTCGGGATAGAAATAATTAACGCCAATTAAACCAAAACGAACACTTTAATTATTTAAACACAAAATAAAAATTAACACAGTTATTCGCATCACAACACTTGTCACTTAACACTTAAATCGCACTGAAATTCACTTGTAGAGTTTCGATTAAATCTTGTAATAAGACTGCCGTCTGCGTTCCTCTGCGATCTATTTATACCCCGGTCTATGAGTTCTAGAACATTTTTGTAAAATCCACTCACCGCCTACACTGTCAAGAATATTCCAGAAGCTACTCTAGATACTCAGTACTGCTACTCGCCACTAGATGGCGTTAGTGTCTCGAACGTATTAGAAGTCAGTCGAACTTTCTCGATACACTCAGTACTGCTACTCGCCGCCAGGTGGCGTTAGTGTCTCGAACATTCTAGATGTCAGTTGAAGTTTCTCGACGTACTTAGCTGAGCGACTGGCGTAACACTATTATTAGAATCAAATGCAGCTCGCAATGTAGGACCCATTAGTATTAGATAAAATCAGATATTTCATTTTGCAAATATGTGTAGTACAATAACATAATTATGTGGTTTAAGGGTACAATGTGGGTTCAGACATAATTTACCAGTAGGCATGCAAAGGTACAAATAATTTAATTCAGAAAAGTAATTCGATTATAAATTAAATTATGCAAAGTAATAACAAAAAAAATATATTAAATCAAATATTAAGTCGATTTTTTTAAATTAAAACTAAATAATAATGACAAAATAATATGTATATAAAAAAATTGATTAATGGGCTTACCCAAGTTCTGAATGTCCCTTGGTGGTGGTGTTGGTCTAGCTTGTTTTGGAACCTGTTTGAAACGAAGGGAATTGGAGATTAAATAATGTAGGATGTAAGTTTAAGTCAGGCATGCTACTTTGCGTAATTTATATCATAACTGCAGCTCTCAAAACGTTGAAATATCGTTAGGAAACTGGCCACCAACCTGTACTGGGCCCGTGTCCTCTGCTGTTCCTTGCTTCCTAAATAAAACTTATTTCATGTTCATTCCCCTTACAGGAGCTAGCCCAGAACTACCTATTCGTATGCTGGTGTGAGCGATGCACCGCTGAATCCTCAGAACCAGATTGCACCAGCGAGGAAGAAATGAGCGACGAGGACATCGATGCGGATGACTGATGTTCCAACCTGCTGGCTTTCTGTCTCCTCGGCTTATGATGCAAGAGGTGCGGAAGGTACAGGAAAGGTAAAAGACTCTTAACAGAGAACCGGTTTCTTTCGCTGACACTTTTGACACTTCTTTTTTTTCTTTCATTGTTCGCCGTTGACGTTGGTCTTTTGTATATCGAACGGTATTTGGAAAGTGTGTTCTTTAGTGACAATTGAAGTGTTTGTATAGTTTGGTTAATTTCAGGATGGTTCGTGTATTTTATTTTTTGCTATACTTATGCGAAGATTAATTACTAATAAGGAATATAATTCTCAATATAACTATAGCATTAATCTTGTAAGATTTTTGCGCATTTTTTATGTGCTAACCATTATCGCTTTGGGTTATATTTTTAATTTACTAAGGCAGCATTTGATGAAATAAAATTAGTATAATTTCCCGATTTTATTTGGTTAATTCCTTTCAAAGAATATTTAATATTCTTTGTATAATTATGAGAGATGTCATATGTGTATCCAAGTTACGTTCGCTTGTCAAACTATTAATAAGTAAGTAGCTTTTATTGTTTACGGATAAATTAAAAAAGGTATTTATTATAAATACCTTGTAATTGTATAGTTGTTGTTAGTACGTTTACGTATTATTGAAGTGAAATATAAATGATGTGATTATGTACGTACATAGTCAGTTGATAAATCTTAGCTAATACTTTCCGATGAGGAGCATTTAACCATTAAACATGTAATGAACATTTGATGTTCATGTTAAACAAATAAAATATTTATATTCCTTGTTTAGATAGATATTATTATTAGTGTAATCTCATCCGTAGTAAATTATACGATAAAATTAAAAAAAATACTTCCAATATTTGTGATTGTTAGATTAAAGTTAGAAAATAATAGCTTCATATTCACAATTGAATAAGTAGATACATTGCACTGTAATTTAAACTTTAAGTAAATGAGATAAAGATTATAATGCGCATGCTCATGATTTATAATGGCTATTTTGTAGTATCTAGCATATTGTAACATTTTGATTAAATAAATCATCCAGTATTTCCTAGAATAGATTTAAACAATGTTTCAAACTAAATATGTTATGACTTAGGAAGCAATATAATTTCCTATATTTAATAGGTGTGATTCGCAACGAGTCTAATCCAGTATAATTATACAGGGTGGCCCAAAAGTCGTGGATCAAACACAACTAGGGGTTAGATGGGGTCATCAGCTGCAAAAAGTTGTTCTAGGGGAGGTCCTTAAGGTCAACCCCTGCAGAGTTATAATTTATTTTGTGCTTTTATGAGAAAATTGACTTTTTTAAATTAAAATTCGAAAAAATCTACATCCTGTACTTTTTTATAATTTTCACTAGATTGGTACTGATGAGTCCTTGCGTTAGACATGCTATTTATGGTTATTTATTGGGTGTGTTGAAGATAATATTAAGTTTTACATTTTTTTTTTCAAGTCATAACTTTTTATTTACTTCGGACCCCACTGTGAAAAAAAAAACTACCGAAAAGTGACCCTGTAGTACAAGTTTTGGCGCATTTAATAGGGATTCTGAAAAGGTATTACACATGGCCATGAGTGGCTCTAATATCTTTCTAGGACGGAAAAACAAAACAACGATTGTAAAGTAATTGTTTTATTAAGCAAAACGTTTTACAATAAATGCTCAAAATTCCTGCCTCTGACCATAATACATAAACTGCACCGTCTAATAAAATTCCTACGTAACCTACGGAATGCACCTCTGTTGTTAGTAACCTGTACCCTAGTAAATTCGAGCTTTTGTCGTAGTTCTTGTTCGCTATTGTTCTCTCCTTGGTAAACTATTTCTTTAAAATAGCCCCAAAGAAAAAAATCTAATGGATTTAAATCGGGTGGCCGGGGTGGCCACGCAATATGTCCGCCTCGACCAATCCACCGGTTGGGGAAGCGCTCGTTCAAATGATCTCTAACTGCTAGAGCGTAGTGAGGCGGGGCGCCATCATGTTGCAGCCACATTTCTGCTATTCTTTCTTCTGGAACTTCAGCTTCGTTAAGAATATGGTTTAAATTATTTTGCAAAAAAATTAAATACTGAGCACCATTCAGCCTTGCTGGCATTTCATGCAGCACCAACTGCTGGCCAATTATATCAGCCCACATGTTAATAACAAACAGATGCTGGAATCGATCATTTCTTATGATATGGGGGTTCACTCTGGAGTAAAAATGTAGATTGCGTATATCCCATTCTTCTAAAAGTTGACTCATCCGTCCATAAAACCTTGTTGAAGAACTGCGGATCCTCTCTGTGGTATCTTAGCATATCTCTGCAAAAAGACTCCCTCCATGTACGAATTATGTACGCGCGTAAAGACCCTGTAGTCCGGAAAACGATTACGGTTAGGGTAGCGTTGACGATATTCCCTGGCAGCAGCCCGGGCATTACCGTCGCAAAAGCCATACAGGTAATGCATTTCTGCATACTCCCGTTGGCTGTATTCTCTCCTTGCAGCAGCCATCTGTTCACTTTTGTAGCCAATCCGTCAGATTCCGAATCTAGTCCGATTCACACAGCACTGGTCACAGGTAGGCAATCTATCACAAGTCAGAAAAACAAAGCGTAGGTCAAAGGAAAGAAACTGATCACAAGTCGTCGTAAACCGAGAAAAAGAACACGTGCGTACTCGCAGGCAGGAAGCGAGTCACTAAAGAACACTAAACATTCTAAAGAAACATGCTCACGCGCATCCCCCGGCCCCCGCCCCGGCCGGCCCGGCCTTTTGTTTCCTAGAAAAGATATCGCTATCTTTATTGACAAAGGATTAAATGGTTAGTGTAAAAGAGAGGCAGAGAGTCTTTGTCATTAATTGTATTAGCTCCAGTTTATTTTTAAATAAGCCTAACCGAGTTTTATGGTTGGGTTAACTTTGGCCTTGCTACGAATAATCGTCCTTGAAAGATATCAAAGCCACGCATAGCCATGTGTAATACCTTTTCAGAATTCCTATTAAATGCGCCAAAACTTGTAATACAGGGTCACTTTTCGGTAGAGTATTTTTTTTTCACAGTGGGGTCCGAAGTAAATAAAAAGTTATGATTTGAGAAAAAAAATCGTAAAATTAAATATTATCTTCAACACACCCAATAAACAACCATAAATAGCATGTCTATATTAATTTATTATTTTGTGAGAGTAATTAAAACACCACGATTAGAATATTCACTTAATCTTTAAACGTTTATTAATCGTTTTATTTTATTTGGAAGTAATGCGTCTAGCTCCTATCACACGAGCGGGATGAAATGAATAGAACGATAGAGGGCAGGCGAGTACAGAGCTTGGTTGTTTTGAAACTTGTTTATATTAATTTATGTAACTAATTTATGTAGAAATTCAACAGTCTAACGCAAGGACTCATCAGTACCAATCTAGTGAAAATTATAAAAAAGATACAAGTGTAGATTTTTTCGAATTTTAATAAGAATTAGTTAAAAAAAGGCAATTTTCTCATAAAAACACAAAATAAATTATAACTCTGCAGGGGTTGACCTTAAGGACCTCCCATAGAACAACTTTTTGCAGCTGATGACCCCATCTAACCCCTTGTTGCGTTTGATCCATGACTTGGGCCAACCTGTATAACGGAGAATGAATAACATTTTAGTGTTTTATTATAGGTTTAAAAATGTGTCTATGGATGATAATTAAAGTAAAAATGTACCTGGAACATCTGTCGTTATGAAGGCCTAAACATATAAGGGATATTATTATATTATAATAATATCCTATATATATATTAAATATATATAGTATAACTGTATAATTGTGTATCGAAATTGAACCCTATGTCGATGGCGTAGAATTTAAAATTAAATGTTGCTGTAGCTATTCATTAATATAAGTGTTTCGTAGTGAATTTATATAGCAGGGATGTGATAACAGTCAGTGCTAAATGAACCTTTGTAATTAAGTTAATTCTTATTGTATGTTTTATAATCTACCAAAAACTTAAGGCGTATGTAGAATGTGTACTGTTTTAAATATTTTCTAAACGAAACCTGTCAAATTTCCGTGTTTTTTGAGTATTGGGCACTCGAAATTTTTTTAGCAAATCCTCTTTGGACATTCATCATGAAATAAAACAGGAACTGGTTATTAAAATATGTATTTAAGTAAGTCACGTATTCCACTTTGATTGAAAAAGGTTAATTGGATACTACCTACTCCATTTTATGACTGCCAAAGTTGTATCATGGCCTACTATCCGGCACGTCTACCAATATGTAAAGGAGCGAAGTATTTTATTTAAGAATCTCGAAGTCAAACAAATGAAAAAAAACCTGTCATTTTGCGAAGATTTATTATATACGGAAAATTATACCTATATTTAAAATATGAACAATATCTGTTTAAAAAATCATTTAACTTCACTAAACCAAAAATATAGCAAAATATTAGGTTTTTTGCACTGACGGTTTTGTAATTATGACAATGGTCCAAAAATTGGTAAATGAATAAGCAATCGAATTTGTTATGTAAAGATGCTTATGAGTGTCGGCCTAAAAGTCTATAAATTTCAGTAATTATGACGTAGTATCGATATATTGTATTCTTATGTCAAATTATTGTAACTATGCACAATTGTATTAGGCATAAATGTGGATAAATTGTAGTGTAGAATGACGTTTGATACTGAATATTTTGAAAATTTTAGAGGCCTAAGATAATCAATGTCAGAACAGTAACGTTTGTTTATCAGTAGATGTCTCTAACCACTTTGGCAATGTTATAGCCGCTAAAATGTACAGTCAGGAAAGTGAGGTTTATCTGGCTATGAAGTGACAGCTTTTAACAATTTTCAATTCAATTGATGTCGTTAGAAGCATTAGCAATACAGTAAGAGGTGATTTTAGCATTTCCTGAATATTTTTTTTTGTAATATTGTTGTCTTGTTATAGCTAATTTTCACATTTATGCGGTTCCAATCGGAGAAAAAGTTCGTGCTTATCTGCACCCTTACCAACACTGGGAAATTGTTTTAATAAATAGCTTTCGAATTGAACTTTTTTTTTAAATTTCGGTTTGAGAAATGCTATAAATGCTATTTACGTCACTGTTGAAACGGGGATTTTGTTAATGATGATAAATTGTGTTGATTTTTGGCTATTAAAATTATTTAACGTATGACGACCTAAACCTCTTCGTAACATTTATAATCACTGTATTTATAAATTTTACTATAGTAAAACATCAACAACAAAAATGTTATTGTATATAGGTGTAAGCATAATGATGTTATATTATCAGGGTACTAAATTGTGCCAAATAGAAGAGTAGCTTGTTCTGAAGAAGATTTAGATAAGTTTATTTACAGATGGCAATTGCTTTAAGTCATGTTGGGTACAGATTTAACTAATATCGCGACCTTAATACTTATATCTTTCAATAAGACATAATTGTGTATTTTTCAATTCAATTTTTTATTTTATTTAATGTTACTATGACTCATTTGTTAGTATCACTTATCCTATGTTAGTAAAAATATAATAATTATTTTATCTTAACCCTAAATACACAAAATTAAGTCTGGGAACTATATAGAGATTGAACTGTATTACGCTTTACGGTGGCAACACCATTCTATGGGAAATGGCGCAGCAGCGATTCACGTAGGAACAGTCCAGCCTGCTTACGATTAGAGACAGGATGCTGTTGTTAGGATCCAGCGGGCCTAGACAAAATCCATTTTCTGTAAGCGTTAACGCCAACGGAAAAAATAATTGTATGGAGTTGACATTTACTAACACGTGACAATCACGTGACATGTGGTTAGCAAATGTCAACTCCATACAATTTAATTTTTCCGTTGGCGTTAACGCTTACAGAAAATGGATTTTATCTAGGCCCCCAGGTGGGAAGATCATCGAATGACTTCTCCCGCCCTGGGTGGAGCGGAAGGGAGTGTCAGACTTCTACTGACTAATAACCCACCCTGTTCCTTCAGCTGTCATTAAGTTCCAGAACCGCGGTGTCTCGTTAGAACATTCCTGCATCCCCGGCACACACTACACACAAAGGATGCACAGCGTTTATGCATTGTGGACTGAAACAATCAATATGTACTATCGACCAATCTTCCGCATGCTCACCTTTAAGGCCGTAGTCGCATAGCATGGCTGACAACTCGATCGCCTAATGCATGTATTTTGACCAATAGGACGCACGAAGCGTATTTTAGTAGTATTCGTAATAGTAAGTATTAATATAATGTTACACGCCCTGTACTCACAAAATGAATATTGTCTCTAATTGGGGAGGAAGGGATGTGGTTTGTCACTAGCTGCGCTTCCACAGAAATATTTTCTTAAGTGAGCATGCGTATCTTTGGCCGATAGTACGTCTGCGAACATACCTTACGTGCTGCAGTAGCGGGGTAGTCTCAACAGAACCCTGAAAGCGTTATTGTATTGCGCGCGGATGGCACCATACGATTTATGAGATATGTATTTTGGTTATTATGCTGTTGGGATTTTGAACATGCAAAGCGATTGTCATTTGTAAATATTAATAAATACGTTCACATATTTAATATCTACGCAAAATTATATAGAGCTGTTCGTAAAATCAATATGTTATAACTACGCTGGCACGGATATTAATTTCCGAAACCACAGAATATAATTACTGTTGCATGTATATGGGTAATATTATATAGCTTATATTTTTTGAATAAACTGTCAATATTCAATGTAATTTTATTGTTATACATATGCATGTATTTTTTATTTGCTTATTAAATAACTTAGTGTAGTGAGCAATGACGAAATATTCTTTAAATATCTTAATTAATCAATATCATTTTATTCTCAAGTAACATAAGACTCATACAAATGATCAAATACATGTCAGTCACAATTAAAATACAATTAAATTAAATTAAACAATTATTATTAAAATTCAAATTAAAATATTACAATTTTTAACATTACTAAAAATACTCTATAAATATGTTCCATCCCTGCGTGTAATGTGCAACCTACAACAGTGAGTGATGTACGCACAATCCAGCCTACCCGCGAGCGCGGCCAGCATGCTGTTTAATTAATGACGAAGTTATAGGGCTTTAATTTGTTGATAATAAGAACGAGGAGTCCCACATAGACTTTGACGTCAAAGACAACATATTCGTCAAGACGATATTGTCAAAGTTTCCTATATTTTCGAAGCGTATCGTTGATTGCCACCGGCACTTAGCGATCTGTGTTCCATTTAAAATGTGTGGTATCTGTAATGGGATTGAGGTAAAATCAAGATTTGGTGACACGGTTGGGGCAGTGGCTGAGCTATTATTGTGCAGCATGTCGTAGGTTCGATCCCTGGATGAAACAATTGTGTGGCCTACATATATGTAAAGTATAAGGAAGTATAAATGTTTGTAAACGCACGCAATGTACCGTACGGGAGAAATACTTACATTAGGGCAGGTTAAAAATAACACCTTTATACTAGATGAGGTCGGTATTTCCTAGCTGACCTCCTCTAAAACAAACTCCGAGGACTCAGTCTCTACATTGTTATTGCTCACACAGAGTGTAACGCGATGGAGGATGTTCACCATGTTTTGCTTGAAGGTCTCCGGAATGAGGATCAGCAGCGACAGGCAGTACAATATAGGGATTTCTAGCATGGCTTTCCGTTTTTCGGTAGGAGCCAAGAACATTTTATTTATTTTACTTATATACAACATTGGTTTTTGTTTATGCGAAACCTGAATATAGTTTGTTCAGAATAAGTAACTGAATCGATTCCAATAATTTTTACACCAAGTTATATTTTGCCACAAAAATCTTAGTTTAGAAACTGGACACTGGTCAATGCCGCTGGTGGAATACGGTCAAAATATTAGCAATGAAGATGACGGGCGGCGCGGCCGCTGCTTGGTGACTGGTGAACATGTTTTTGTACGGACAACCAGGTGACATAACAAGCTTATGACTTGGTGATATTTTATAGTATAGTTTTGAAATTTTGTACATAGATTCTTTACATAAAAATACTTGACCCGTGTATATTATAATTCTATACTAAGACTACAAACAGGATTAACACGTTCGCTGACAGTACGTCGTTAGGCAGGAAATTAAAATAGTGCGTTTAGACAGTACGTCGAGGGACGGCCACTTATTTTTAAGAGTATGTCGTGGAAAATTCTATTGTCGTAATGTGGTGTCAGGGTAAGTGCTCACTGTCAGCGAATGTGTAAGTAAACACTACAAGTAAAATGGTGGTGAGGTGCTGCACTCCCAGCTATGTAGGTTATGGGACCTAGAAGCGAGAGCCCTCGCGCTCCTGCACGAGGAGCTTGTGGAGGCGCTTCGCCGCACAGTGGTTCCGCGCCCTAAAAGAGACGGTCATAGGGTTTCGCGAATGTAATGACTGTCGTTATCAATACTAATTATTATTATTATGATTTTTTGTAATACTGTACGTTATAATAAAATGAAAATAAGCGAATTAATGTTATAAAACTTTTTTATACGAAAAAATAATGCAGTTATTATAGGTACTTGACGAAATACATACTAAAATACAAGAAAAGAATTGCAACTTAATAACTAATAAACTTAAATATTTACATTTTTGTAGTAAAAATAAAGTAAATACCTAATTATTACCTAATGTAGCGTAAATAAAATTAAGTGCACAGTAAAACACAAACCGCTACTTAAAACGTTTAATTTTGATTAAAAGGAAAAAGATAGAAAACAAGTACTTAATTAAAAAATATAAAAAAGTTAAATATTAGTTATTATTGGGAACCTTTCAGTGATGGCGTGGGTTAACTTAGTGGAAAGAAAAAGAATGTTATCGGAAGTATTATGCAAATACTTTTAACTTACCTAACAAAGAAAATCGATTGCAATCGGTTATAGCTAGGCGAATACGCAATATTAGTAATTTTAATTACAAAAACACTAAGAGCATCCAACGCGTCTTGATAGGCCTTAGGTTAGAAAGAGTTTTTGACGAGAGAATTTTTAGATTAGAAATATACAAATTAGGTGCACTATTTAAAATAGAACTCCTGCTGCGAAAACTCGGTAATTCCTGGACGGCTGAACACGACTGTGGGAAGTAACGTAGAAATCACGGAGCCACTGCGCTGCGGAGTCCGCATCTACCTCGTACTCTCTTCAGGCCTTTGAGATGGACGTCTCAGGCACAGGATGTGCTCGGATATCGGGCGAGAGCGCCCCGACCTCCGTCGTCGATAACCGACGTCGCTTGCCCGTAGGGTGGAGCCAAAAATTGGCTTGTAACGGGATCTAAACAAAAAAGAAACTTCAGACCACCGATGCAAACTGAATCTTTGATTAATTATGAAACTAGTGCGAAATGGATCGAAAAGAAAAAAGACGACAATACATACCAAATTAACCAGAAAATCACACACAGACTATACTTTTGCTAGGACACTTTATATTTTTTATTGGGTTTACACCAACAGAAAAAAAAACTTTCACTTCATAATTTCGATATTAATCACAAAAAATAAGGTCGACCATCACTTATCGGGTCCCAAAAATGTAATGACGCCGTCAAAAGGCAAACAACCGACGATTTTTTTCACGATTCCTGGTTCAAACGTGAATAACAGCTATGAAGAAAAAATTTTTTATTGAAAAGTTTGGATTAGGATTGGAGGAAGTTTTAACCGTAGCGGTTTTACGCTACAGTACCCCATTTCCAGTAAAAAAAAATTGAGAGTAGCAACCCTAAAGGAAAGGTGAGTGACAACCCTAAAAGAAAGGTGGTTGACAACCCTAAAAGAAAGGTGAGAGATCAACCCAAGTGAATGTATCAACCCAGTGAGAGGGTGACAACGCTATAACAGATTGACATCACAACAACAGATTGAAAACACAACAACAGATTGAAAACACAATAACAGATTGACAACACAAAAGGGATAGCATCAACCAAGAGTGAAAACCATAATATACAAATTAAATAAACTAGCCTAACTAACTTTAAACTAAATACATCAAATCAACAACATCGAAGTGCAGCTGATACTGAATAAAATTGAAAGCCGGCCTCCAGTTTAGACGTTAACAGTGCGAGCTTCAGATGCGTCTCCTAAACCTACATTAGAATAGAAAAACAAACGATAGATCTAGAATAATATTCTTAAATATATATAGGAACAAAGAACAATAATCAACACGAAACAAATAAGAGTTGAGATTAAGAAATAACTTAAAAATACGACGAAAACTCAAAGGAAGTCAAACAAAAACTCGAAGTCGAACACAAAAGCTCGAAGTCAGATAAAAACTCGAAGTGAGACACGACTCAAAGTCCAACACGACTCAAAGTCAAACACGACTCAAAGTCAAACACGACTCAAAGTCAAACACGACTCAAAGTCAAACACGACTCAAAGTCGAACACGACTCAAAGTCAAACACGACTCAAAGTCAAACACGACTCAAGTCAAACACGACTCAAAGTCAAACACGACTCAAAGTCAAACACGACTCAAAGTCAAACACGACTCAAAGTCAAACACGACTCAAAGTCAAACACGACTCAAGACTGAATTTAAGAGCTTAAGTTATAGAGGGATAAGTTAGAAGGTTAAGTTAAAGAGAGAGGGTTAAGTTGAAGAGGGTGGACCTTAAATCAAAATCAAAAATACGACGCCTAATGAGAGGAAATGGTTATGAATAAATATTAACTCCAGGGAGGAATGAGGGTCGAAATAATAAAAGAGGTGTCGTTAATTGAAAACTAATGGCCTAACATAAGTAATGCTGATTAAGTTAAGAATATGGAACAAATTAATTCATTTAAGTATGTCTTTTATATGATATTGTCCAATATGATGAGAATCACAGTCTTGTAGGACATATGTAGTCATGGAGATGACTCTGATCACACGACATTTAATGAAACGAGGAGCAAGCTTTCCTGTAAAGTATTCAGCAGCTGACGATTTTGAAAAATTACGCCTCCATACAATGTCGCCGGCATTAAGTGTAATAGCCGTCCGGTTCGTATTGTAATTTCGCGAATTACGGAGAAAAGCAGAAGAAAGATTGTCCGCTACTTTTGCGTAAATCTCGGCGAGCGAAGTCAGATTACTCGCGTGTTGTTCCCGACTTTCAGCTAAATTAGTGCTTAGAGTCTGGTTATTCGCACGCGATGAATCCATACAGACTTCTCTACCGAATATGAGAAAGTTTGGCGTAAACCCTGTGGCTAAATTAATACATGAATTGAGGTAAAGTTTGACCTTGGGTAACAATTTAGCCCAATTCCTTTGGTTCTCGCCAACCAATATGCTCAAACAAGTAACGACACTTTGGTTATAACGTTCTACCGTGTTTGCTTGTGGAGTGTAATAAGGGGTATAGGTATGTAGGGGATTCAATGCGAAACGATCTAAGAAAGTTTAAAAACTGATTACTACGAAAAACGGTAGCATTATCACAGAGAATAGACCGTGGAACTCCGAAGTTAAAAAATATTTCAGATTCCAAAGCTTTTATAACTGAATTGGCGTCAATCCTTTTAAGGGGCACTAACCAAACATATTTAGAAAAAACATCGACCATAGATAAAATGTATTTGAACCCATAATAAGCGATTGGAAGCGGTCCAATAACGTCGATAGAAATCATTTGTAAAGGTAAAGAAACTTCCTTTGGATAACACATATGACCACGTGGTTGGGAATTCGCGATCTTATAAGCTTTACAAACCTCACATTGCCTTAAAGTCTCAGAAACATCTCGAAACATATTTGGCCAGTAAAAGTTATCCTTGAGCTTAAAATAAGTCTTTGAAACTCCAGGATGTATAGAGAGAGGATTATTATGAGCTTCCCATATAGCGGATTTAACTTTTTCAACGGGTAAAACTACGCGCCAAGGATCAGAGCACAATGGGTTAGTGATTGGCATGCGTCTTAACAGAACACCGTTCCGAATGGCGTAAGCTGGATACGTTTGAGGGGAGTCACGAGCCCCTAAATACACCTTTTTATACCATCTATCATTGGTATGGTCAGGTCCTTGATCGAATGTAACCGGACTCGCGTACATTCTAGATAAAGCGTCTGGAACGACGTGTTGCGACCCTTTGCGATGAATGATATCAAACGTGTATTGGGAAATCACAGTAGCCCATCGCGCCAAACGCCCTGAGGGATTACATAGTGTGAGGAGCCATTTCAAGGCCATATGATCGGTTATAACAGAAAACTTCATTCCATCTAAATAACAGCGAAAATGCTTAATGGAATCAAGAACGGATAAAAGTTCACGTTCAGTTGTACGTTTCATTTCATTTCATTTCATTTCATTTCATTTCATTTCATTTCATTTCAACACCATCGAACTTTTGAGAAAGAACTGAACCAAGACCAACAGCTGACGCATCACATTGCAAAATGAAGGGCTTCGAGAAATCTGGACAAGCCATAACGGGAGTATTGATGAGCGCATCCTTTAATTTTAGGAATGCTTGATCGGCGGCATCATCCCAACTTATAGGGTCACGACCCTTCTTTTTTCCTATAAGGGCAGTGAGTGGAGCTATTATAGAAGAAAAACCATCAACAAAACGCCTATAATATGAGCATAACCCAATAAAACCACGTAGTGACTTAGCTGTAGTAGGAATGGGATAATCCCTAATAGCATCGAGCTTGCTGGGATCAGTTTGTAAACCCTTTTCGTTAATGATATAACCCAAATATTTCAATTCGCTTTTACAGAACTCGCATTTTTTTAGGTTAATAGTTAAACCGGCCTCCTTGAGACGGTCTAGTACTTTTCTAAGGAGCGAGAGGTGACTATCAAAGTCTTTTGATATTATGATTAGATCATCGACGTAACCGAAAACGCAATTATCACTGGTCGAAGTGAATTCAAAATTGACGATCATATCAGTAAGGCGCTGCATCTCGGAAGCTGCATTCGTGAGACCAAATGGCATTCTGACGAACTCAAATAAACCTCGTTGTGGAACTATGAAAGCGGTTCTTTCACAACTCTCATCATCAGCGAGAGGAATCTGCCAAAATGCACTCCTAAAATCAAGAGAACTTATATACCTTGCACCTCGAAGGTTGTCAAGAATATCGTGAATACGGGGGAGCGGATAAGAATCTCTAGTAGTAACGCTATTCAATTTCCTACTATCAACGCAAAAACGTACAGAACCGTCCTTTTTGGTAACCATCACAACAGGACTGGCCCATGGAGAACGTGAGGGACGAATGACACCCATCTCCAGCATCTTATCGATTTCCTCATTGAGCAACTTTAACTTAACAGGTGAAAGAGGGTAAAACCGTTGTCTAATTGGTGGTCCAGTAGTGTTTATTTTGTGTGATAGCCAAGTAGTCTTACCAAGGCCAACTTTATCGGATGAAATGGCATCGAATTCCTCAATGACCCGTTGTAACTTTAGCTCTTGGTCTTACACAGAAATGGACAAAAATATATTAGTTACATAATAGGAGCTGTATCTAAAATAATATAAATCTAGTGTTTATTATTTAACTATATACATTTTATTGTATACCGACAACAAATTCAACACCTCTTTAGATAGAATAGACTTCTTCTTCCGTGGTAACCTTCTTAAACCAGAAATATAAGAATCCGATTAAGAAGAAGTCTATGTATCAAGTCGGTGTTTGTGACAACCCGGGATATTTTCCTCATGTTGTCACACCTAAACTGTTTAACTAATTTATTGTAAGATTCGGCAGCCTCTTCCGAAAGGTCACCTATTGACAATAATGCATGGTCAATTACTTCTGAACCATGAATGAGGACCTTATGTACAGACGAGGGCAGGTTGTACCATGGACAGGTAGCAACAAGCTTACGTGCTGTGTCTAGAGCATACTCTTTAAAAGCCGCGTTATTAATTTTGTATCCCGACGAAAGACACTGCAGCAGATTATGACATCTGTCAATAAGGTCTTTGTCTAATCCAGTAATCTCCGCTGAAATAGCTGAATTACAAAAAAAAAACGATGGGTGCCGGTAGAAGTGAAAACTTGAATATTAACGTTGTGCAGTTTTGATATTTTGGAATGGTTAGGGAATAATTTTGCACGAATTGCTTTAATTATCAGTATAAAAGTACTATCATTTATGTGTTAGAATACAATATTTATTTATTGCGCTATCGTACACAAACGTGACAATTTATATAACATTAAAAAGTTTGCGCAGGCATACATTTTCGCCGCGCCGTAGAAAGAGAGGGGGATACTTCCTCTCCTACGCCGCGCCGGCTGTCTACTCTCCATCCGTCTTACGAATTTTCGATCAGGTCACGTGTCCTGACGCGAGTTTAACATTTTTTACCCATTACAAAAAAAGTGTACAACGCCGCTAAAGAAGTTTTCACTTCAAAAACCTTCTGGCAGTGTTTCCTTCGTTGGATGTGTCACTTCCTCCACTTCGCGGTTTGTCGACTATTAGACGCAAGTCGCTGCCTAAACCGTTGCTGGACATATTGTTTTTTCTGTGCAAGAAGAGCTTTATCGTCTGATGAACGCGCCTGCCATTCATCGATTCTTTGGCAAATTGGAATCGAATAGGCCTACAGTACTTGGTGGAGGACGGGCGCGGGTTTTTACAAACTATTTGGTCTGTTTCGGAAGTATTTGATTTACAAACTAATTGGAGCGGAGAATATGAAGTAAGAAACATACTGCCATCATCCTCGATACCAGAATCTCCAAAACACTGTTTATATTCGCTGTGCCCCGTACTTCCATTGAAACCCCATTTTCCAATCAAAACAAATTCTTTGTTAAGGTCAATATTATTCAAAACGATTTTTTGGGATTCTAGTATCCGGCATGCAGTATGATCTAACAACGATTGTAATTCTACTTCAGCAGATGAATCCGTGATAAACTCTTGCGATGGATAACACCGCTTCTTAGCTTCCAACACTTTTGTATAAGATGGTAATGCATTCGGTGATTTTGCATTAATGAAGTCTTTCACCACAAGATGTTTAGTCAGTTTAGTCTCATTTATGAGAGACAAGACTTCGTCAGTGTAGAAATTTAAAGAAGCGGCGTTAGGTCGACTTGAATCATACAACAAATAATTTATCGCGGAACTGTCTACTTTACTTAATTCTGTAAGCCTGCGTCGTTGTGATCTCTTGCTACACTCCTCGAAGTTTTTCCTGTGCTGCAATCAAATTCTCAACATCAGGCAGCAACTGTATCAGGGCTTGAAAAACTCGACGGCACCGTTCCAGTTCGGATTTGCTGTCCTTAATAGACAGCCAAGTATCTAGTACAAGCACTCTTTTGAAAGAACACTCAATACTAGTACCTAAAACAAAACAAAAAACAGTTAAATGCGGATCAAAAACAACACATATTTCGTAGCAAGTGCTACGCGCCCAGGCGCTCGGCGTAGACCCTGGCTGCACCTTACAGCTGCAGCATGCCGCAAATACATTTTTTAAAGTCTAGTAGTAGAGATTTCAAGCGACATTTTTGTACCTAATTCAATGGCACAAGTAGATACGAACATAAGTAAAAGCTTCAAAATAAAAAAAAATACAGAAATAAATACGTAAGTAATGCTGCGGCGTAGCACACTATTAAAAAATATGGTGGATTGAAAATACAAAATAGTAAAGTAAATTATTAATACATACCTGTAACTTGAATGTCCATTGCAAAATAACAGGTCACACACAAGTTGGAACTTAAAAACACGCTTCGCGTCTTAGGCTAATTAGCTCTTGGTGATAAACACGGTTATGACTAATTATAAAAATATATTGCAAAACCTTTTATGGCCTCAGGTAGTATGACAACTAATGGGTAACTGAACCAGATATCATGGCTTAGCTCAATCATTGCTATCGGAGGCCCGTGACCTTCTACGTGACCAGTGTGCGCCGGGGCGAAACTCTGATACCGCGACTTGTTGCAGCACGGTGGACGGAGCTCCGGCGCGAGATCATGACGTCATGGAAAGAGCGGCTATCGCAACCCAGCGCTGGGCACGCCACAATAGCGGCGGTAAGTCCTCTCTTTGAGGAGTGGCTAAAAGGGCGTCATGGCGTCCTCACCTTCTGCCTGACGCAGGTGCTCACCGGACGGTTGTTTCGGGAGTTACTTGTGTCAGATTCGGCGGGAGGAAACGCCCGGGTGTCACCACTGCGAGAATCGCCCTGAGGACACGGTGGAACACACAGTGGATATTTGCCCCGCTTGGGCAGAGCTCCTCCGTGTCCTCGTAGGGGCCATAGGCGGCGACCTCTCGATCCCGGCCCTGGTTCAATCCATGGTCCGGAGCGAGAAAGCATGGGAAGCGGTCACTTCTTTCTGCAAAGCAGTTAAGACTCCCAGCCACCGTAGGTGCTGGCCTGCGGTTTGGTTTGCTCTTATAATGTAGTATATTACTGTTGCTAGTGCGCAGCGTACAAAATTGATTACTGCGATATTAATGAACATCTTATTCGTCTTGAAAGTCTTTAATTAGGTACTAAAGGGAGTAAGTACTGCTATAGTAAGTTTTATTTACATACTAGCGACCCAGCCTGATCGAATGAAAAAATGAGGAAATGAGAATGCTGCTTATTCTTTTGCGACCTATACAACAAAAATCGTTATATTTCATTAATTTTACATAAAACCATAACAAATTATACACCTAAACCTTCCTCAGGAATCACACTATTGGTGAAAACCATACAAAAATCCGTCCAGCAGTTTTTGAGTTTATCGCGTTCATACAGACAGACACGACCGACGGGGGGACTTCTTTTTATTATATGTAAGGATAACTGGTTTCGTCCCGCGGCTTTGCTCGCATGAAAAATAGTAGTCACATAAATCCATTGCTCCGTTTTGACGTCAAAACGGACAAAGAAACACATTCTTCTGCATTTATAATATTATAGTAACGATTGAGTAATAACAGTTCGTTGTGAGTTAGTTAATTGACTGAATTATTCTGAATAGATGTTCGGGAGCAGCTGAAGTCTGAACAGTTTGAATCTTCGAATGAATAGGCTAATTAATTTAGGTTTAACTGGATGTATAGTCCATGGTTAAATACCTATACGAGTATTTTTGAGTCAGTGACATACTGCATACCTACAGTATGTCACTGACTAAAAAATAGAGAGAGGTGTTAGGCACTTACTGGGTTGCGGAAATAAAAGGAACAGGGTGGGTTTTTAGTCAGTAGAAGTCTAGCACACCCTTCCACTTCACCCACAGCAGGAGTCATTAAATGATTTACCCACCGAAAAAATGTTAAGTACTTTATAATTCTAAAATTCAGTGACTACGTACCTCTAGGTCCGCTGGGTAAACAAAACTTGCAGGAGTTCCGTAGGTATATGATAAATATGTTTGTATCTCGTATGCAATAAATGTATTGAGTAATTATACTAAGATATTACGCACATTGAATATGTTTGATTAGATTAGTCGTGGCCAGAGTTCGGATCTTTTATTCGCACAAAGAATTATTACTGCTATTAATTATGTGGTGTCTGCGTTGTGGTGACTTTTCCTATTGACAGCGATGTACGAATACGAATGTTTTTATACCTGATGAATTATTTCTCTGCCCCCTTTTATATTCTACTGTACGTAACATATTACAAAAGTTTCAAACGTGTATTCGATTTGTCAAATATTTTTCAAAGCCTTAGATAGCTCATGAATTCTATTCGGACTTCAAAACACAACAAGTGTTGTTCTCTAACATGGACCCGCCACAATTACACGAAAAGACGAGAACACCGCCTCTGTTTTACAATGTTGAATATTAAAAAGTTGATACATAAAAAATAGTGTTGAATACAAGACAAAGTCTTCCCGAGAGAGCATAGTGCAGCCTAAGCCCAGCTCAGCGCAAACATTCATTCGTGCCCACCCTACTTCAAACGGCGTCTATCCTTAAAAGGGAGGAGAAAATTATCTCGTGAATAAATTATATTTTCCCCCCTTTATGAAGACAGTTGAAGTGCATTTTCGTCCATGTTTTTTTTTCGTCTGACTTAGATCAAAGACATTGCAGGAATTCCGGCCAAAGCCCGTGACCCCGCAAAAATAAAATGAATAAAGAATTTAATGTGACTTGATGTCTTGGGATAATAACGTTAAAGTGCTTTAGAATGTTTCCCGAGCGAATTGTTTGTTTTCTCAATTCTGTTTCTGTCGAATTCTGACCTTTGGCGTTGTTTAGTATGATGTGCAGGTGTCGGCGCTAACGTCACACGTGGGGAGGCCAGGCCCGGCCCGCGTTGCGGCCTTTGTTATTATGATTCATATGGCAACGTATTCTCGATATTTCTGTGTTGTATTTTTGTAAAATTACTGATGCGATGAAGCGATTTCAATTTAGTTTTTTTTTGTATTAAACGTGACTGTGCGAGTGTTCTTAGACATGTTTGATGAAAATCGGTTGAGCCGTTTAAAAATTGTGGGGGGTGAAAGTGGGGATGAATAATCAAATGTTGTCAAATATACCCAAGCGGGGTATAAAATGAAAGATCACGACGAGTATATTACAATCAGACATGTTTTATCAAAATCGGTTCAGCCATTTACTAGATATAGGGAGTGAAAGTGGGGATGAATAATTGAATATTGTCAAATACACCCAAGTGGTATGAAATGAAATAACTGACAAAAATTATGGTAGGTGAAACGTTTAAAAAGCTCAAAATAAAAATTAAATTAAAAGGTTAAAAAACCCCCCACGCAAACAATACTTAGCATTAGTTTAATTTACATCCCTTAAAAAGAAAAAAAATAATATTTGCGGCGGGATATCGCCATTTACAATCGATATTTAAAGTTTGTTACATAGCCTTTTAATTTTTATTACCTACGTGTTTTTTGGCTACTCAACCATGCTTTCTTGTGGTCGAATTGGCATATACGATCAAAGGGTTTATCTTAGGGAAGGGTCAGATAGGAATCACTTACACTACCTATATCGTTTTTAGGGTTCCGTAGCCGAATGGCAAAAAACGGAACGCTTATAGATTCGTCATGTCTGTCTGTCTGTCCGTCCGTATGTCACAGTCATTTTATTCTGAAACTATTAGGACTACACATGTGAAACTTGGTAGGTAGATGTATTCTGTGAACCGCATTGTGAATATTATATATAAAAAAAGCCTATACGTGTGTGGTGTCAATAGACACGTCTATAAAAATTATATTGAAGTTACTAGGGCCATTTATTCTTGAAGTCGATCGTTTAAAAGATTGACACGTCCAATCTGTTATCCATTCATGTTACGAAAAAGGTAATTGAGAGTGAGACAGCCCAACTTTATAAGCGATAAAAATATTTCATGCAACTTTGTAATCTATCGATAGTAGACAGTAAAGTGGGTACGTAGGTACGCACTTAATCCCTGACAATAAGATCCCTCTCTAAAAAAATGCAAAAAGCCGAAAAGGACATAACATTATTTACATTATAAAAATTATAGCACTTACTTACCTATGATGGTACTCTTGATGTTGGGTATAATGCTTCATTGCGCGACTCACTTTCATCTCATAAAACCATTGCTTACATGCGTAAAGGGATTAACCGACAATAAATATCCTTCTGCCTGATAGTTCCTTTAAATTTCGAAACCAGTGTTCCGTTTGATTCAATTTATGACAGGGCAGTCGTTGCTAATCGGTCGAGCGAGATTCCTGTAGCTAGGGCAACTATGCTCAGTCCCCACTCTTTGATTTACGTCAGTCCCTTTGCCCTCGTAGAACTGAATAGGATTATACTGCAAAAAGGACAAATCGTTAATGTGGTTCTCAAAAGCGGTCGCGGGGAGGACATCGCCTCACTAGAATGTGCTAATAACGGCGACCAGATATGGAACGATTTAGAGAAGGGCTAGATTTAAATTAAAATCATCCCTTTACTTTGAAGAATCGGTCGGGAGGGTATTTAATTGTGATCCGTTCGGAATATTGGTGTTTTTGCGAGTGGGTTGAGTATAATTGGCGAATTTTATACTCAGATGCCTTTTGTCGTCTGTTATTGAGTTACTCGAGCGTCCCTTCGTTCGTGGAATTGCTTTGAGAAATGAAAAATTTGGTGATAATGCGGTTTCGTAATTTTCTGCCTGGAATTGCACTTTGTGGTTTGTGCTCTTTGACGTAATTGGAATCCTGGGTTGCTATTGTTTAGTTTTGTAAAATAAAGGTAACCTTTAGGTATTTGTACCTTTTAGTTTTTGTCTCATAGTATCTGTTTTATCTAGGTCAATACAAATACTCTACTATCTAGTTTGTTATTTAGCTATCTCTAGAGGCCAGAGTCACAAACTTAACAAATAGTTCACTCTTTATCGTAGGTATATAATATTTTCAGTCCCTAGGGTTTTTAACCAATAGGAGACCTAATTTGCTTTCAACCAATCCAATAATTTTAAGCCTCTTGAACCATCAGAAAGTTATTATCTGGACGGGTATCCATGATTATAATGTAATTACTGGGATAGATTTTCCCAATATAAAGGCCAGTTCGCACAAGAGCTCTTCAAACACTGGATCGATTGGTCGGGCCCATTGAGGTGCCTATGTACCTAGGGTGTAGGTACAGCTTTGTGCTTACAACTGTATAATAGATATTCGATGGTGATTATACCAACCAGTTCTTGCTGGTGTTGCTTAGCGTTCGATCGTGCTGTTTGAGCCGCAAACGGACGGATGGAGGATCTATTGTTAATTCTTTGATTAATGTTTATTGACGAGTCATTTTGGTCAAATTATCGGTCGGCCTAAATGACTCTAAATGTAAAAGTATGTAATGCCCATTTAGATTGTGGTTTAGTGGAACGATCATGCAGTCCAACATACCGACAGTCTATAAACTTCTAAGTTTACTTGCTCACTCATCGTAACGACGCAAAAAATGGAAGAAAACAAAACAAGAAAGGAAATAAAAACAAATTCCCTCATAACGCAGTTTACTATCTGAAGGAAACACTCACATCCAACAATTTCCTTCAAAACTAATTAAACAAACAAAAACCACTGCAGTAATTGTAGCGAACCACGTAAGTAGAAGAAACTTCACAGAGTTTGAAGCTAGTAAATTGAAAACCACACCGAGGCCGCATAGACCCTATTGCTTTGAGGGAATAAAAACATGAACCAAATGAAAATAGGTTAAGAGTGCCCTCGGGGCAAGAGGCCCCTGATATAGGTTTTTTGTATCAGGCAACTCTGCTCCCTAATAAAAATTTGCAACGCACTCAATTTGAACTACACACATCAAAAGTGTCTAGGGATCAACATATATTTTTGCAATAACTTTTCTCCTGATTGATATTAATTAAAATTTTCTTTAAGGATTCATCAAATAAAGTGTTTTCGTTTGTCACAGTAACGATAAACCAAGTCACTTTTGCATTAATAAAGAAATTTGCCATTTTCCTAATAAAGGGATTTTTGACATTTGAACCACTAACATTAAAGTTCGAAAAAAAGACTGAAATAACAGTTTTGTTTAAAATTTTATTGGGTAACTTAAACAATTAATAATCCGTGTTTCTACCGCGAACACTAACAACACAAGAACATCGGTTTGGCATACTCAAAATGAGTTCATCCAAATCACGCTGTGGAATGGCCGCCCATGTTCGTTGCAACAACAAAAAAAGGTCTTCTTGCGACTGGATACCCTCCATATTCGGCAGAGCTCTTCTCTGTAGCATATCCCATGCATGCTCAATCGGGTTCAAGTCTGGCGACTGAGCAGGCCAGAGCAGGACATTGATGTTAGCTGCGGCGAGAGTCTGCTTTACAACTCTTGCGGTGTGCGGTCGTGCATTATCATGCATTAACTGAAATAAGGGACCGATTTGCACTTGTAGAGGAACGATGACGTCAGATACAATCGTCTCAGCATAAATTTGAGCGTTGAGATTGCCTCTGATCCAAATCAACTCAGTTCTTCCGCCGATCCAAATACCCGCCCATACCATGATGGTTCCACCACTATAAGGATGGACTTCCTGGCAGGATTTTAATCGCTGTTGGCGTCCAGGGGTTCTCCAGTGTCGTATACGTCTTGTATCCGGTCTCATACCAAAACGAGACTCATCAGAAAAGCACACGAAACGCCATTGTTCTTCTGCCCAATTTCTGTGTTCAAGAGCCCATTGATATCGAATCCTACGATTGTGCATTGCTATAGGTGGTACCCGTAGCGGTCTTCGGGAATGAAGGTTCACTTCATGCAAGCGGTTTCTGACTGTTTGGTCGCTAATTAAGTTCCCTGAAGAGTGATGAAGCCTCACGGCTAACATCATGGCGGTTATTGTTGGAGCTCTTCGAGTTAAGATTTGAATGTATCGGTCTTGTCTCCGTGTGGTGCAGCGATACCGTCCTCCATGGCGCTCAGCCACGGTACCAGTGCTTCGGTAACGTGTCCAAAGTCGACTGATAACACTCTGACTTGTATTCAGAGCTAAAGCCACAGTACGTTGCCGGGAACCAGCTTCTATCATTCCCACGGCTCTGAGCATTTCTTCCCTGCTTAAATGACGTCGCCGCTCCATAATAACGTTGGTTTTAATCAGTAGTAGGGAAACAGTAGCACTAACAATGTCTTCAATGCGTTGTATGTTTTTATAGGGAAAATATTGACAGCTGATTTTCATCTTTTACTCGAATTTGATTAACAGTTCCTGTTTCAAATTATGAAATGCACCAAAAATGATCCATATAAATTTATAAAATCATAAATTTATTACAAAGCCACATCTTAATCTCAAGAAATCCGCATAAAAATGCTTGATCCCTAGACACTTTTGATGTGTGTATTTGGCTAGTCACGTATCGATTGTTCCATTTTTTACGTGATTGTATCCATGAATTTTCGTTCAACGAAAGGTTGGAGTTCAATAAGGTTAGAGCCAAAGGTTAGTTCATAAAGATGAACATTTTTTCACTTTAATATTTCATCGGAAGTTATTTACATATTATGTTTTTTTTTTAATGAAGAATATGCTCATGCTTCGTGAACTATGGAAAGGCTCACAGGAGTGAAGTCTTTTATAGAACTCAACCATTTACTTTAAAAAAAGTAAATTGCGATCACGATGCACGATGGTTCTCGGCGCACTTTGCAGGCTACTGCAACTTCAAGGCGAAAAAAATTGTATGGACTTTGAGGGGAAATAATGGTACATTTTGCTATCTCACCTGTTCCGTGCGCTTTCTCTTTCTTTCATGACAGTCAGCCACTTTTTAATCTATGGTCGGCCATATATGTTTACTTGTCCTGTCTTCTTGTATATTTTAAGTTTGTGCTTATTATTTTCTGGCAGTAATTAAATTAATTTACGGTTCATTTTACATCGTAATTTGTAAAAAAATATCGGTTATTGTTCAGTGATTGTACCATAATGCCACCTAAAAACCGATTTATAACTTGGGAAATATGTGGAGATCGTGCAAGTCGTATAGGTAATGAAAAAATAAAACCGACTTCCATATCAAAACACTACAAAGCCAAAAATAATTTTAATTTCGGTAGTCAGTGTTATTGGTTTTGTATTTTCTTTTTTTTCACACCGCCTCCCGAAATTAAAATTATTTTTGGCTTTGTAGTGTTTTGATATGGAAGTCGGTTTTATTTTTTTGCAAAAAAGTTTTTATTTTCGCGCTTTTTAGTGGGTCAATTTGTAATTAATCTAGTTATAAAAGCCAAAATGTCAACTACAAAAAACTAAAAACGCGCGAACAAAAAACACAATATAGAGTAACCGAAAAGATCATCAATGTAAATATTTTTTTTTAGACTTTTGTTAATTTTTCAGAAACGGCTTGTTCGATGTCGATAAAATTTTCATGGGACTATTTGGGAGGTATACCCTTTCCAACAAAAAAAGAATTTTTCAAATCGGTTGGCGAGCGACGGGAAAATCATCAAATGACCCCTCCTGCTGTGGGTAGAGCAGAAGGGAGTGTCAGACTTCTACTGACTAAAAACCCACCCTGTTCCTTCACTGCCCTTACGTTTCGGGGCCGCGGTATCTCGTTAGAACATTCCCGTAACCCCGGCAGGCAGTGGCCTTGTGGGGCTCCGTTAATGGTGCTGTCATCATCTGCTGTCAGCCCTGCAGCGCTGGATCCGTGACAGAAACCATGCTTGCTACATTATATGCTGCATGCTCGCTTGCATGAAAAATATCATGTGAAAGTGTTATTTATAACCTATTTGCAAATAATATTAATAATAAACATCAATATTTCATGAAATAATGATGTGCTGTATGTATGGTGTGTGCGTGTTTGCATGACTGCTGGATGCATGGTGTATGCTTGTTTGCATGTTTTTTACAGGGAACTAAAAACCACATAATATGTTCACAGTAGTAGTTCACAGTTCGCCCGAAGTAAGCACATAGATGTCCGATATCATTACATCAGAGCAGGTTGCAGTCAATAAAATACTTATCAAATACAAGAATACAGAAGACACGGTCACTGACGTTTTGACGATGGGGCTCCATCGAATGAAATATGAAATGTTTATGACAGCTATGAGTTTGCAATTGAGTCATGAAATTGTTATATAATATCTAGTCTTTTCAGTAATATGACAAGAAATTAAAGAAGTTAGGTGGCTTTAGACAACCTTTCCCAAGTAGTAGCTTTCGTGCACAAAGCCTGTTTAAGCCAATTCACACTGACATTAATCTTTCAGGTATTCAAAATTACCACGCCTGAAGTAAGCACATAGATGTCCGATATCATTACATCAGAGAAGGTTGCAGTGAATGAAATACTTATCAAATACAAGAATACAGAAGACACGGTCACTGACGTTCTGACGACGGGACTCCATCGAATGAAACATAAAATGTTTATGACTGCTATGGGTTTGCGTCCAGAAGAACGTTGGGAATAAATTAACTCAATCCTTGACATATATTATTAAGTCTAATGATCTGTACTAGTTTTAATAATTAACAATATACTACTTTTTTCTTAAAAACTACAATCCTTGCTTTATTTCAACACAAATGCAATTTCAACAAAAAAAAAAGATAAAAGTAAGCCCGTTTTTCGACCTGTATACTTTATCGATATCGATAAAGAGGCTGCTGCCATCGCTCAGCACTATTTAGTCTGATAGGTTGGTAGTACTGTTGTATGACGTCTTGTTCCCCGTGTATGTTCGTTCAGTTGGTATTGAAGTGAACTTCTACCTGTTTTTATTTTTTTAGTACTAAGTCCCGTCTCTTAAAACATAGTGTATTACATACTCTTTGGCACTTTGTGAGATATCCCTGAAGACGCAAAGGGGCATCCAGACGTCTTTGTCAAAGAGAAAAGGAAGAATAGAGAGATCGTTTGAAAACTAAAAGTAATAAACAAGTCGCGACCTTATTGAAAAGGCCATATCTATAGGTTGCAATAAGCTTTATGGTATGCACAGTTTAGCTTATTTTGCTTTTAGAAATATGCTTATGTAGGTAGGTTATAACGTTTTTCCTGCCCTACAGAAGCTAAAAATCTTTTATTTTATATGTTAATCTCATCCAATTCATATTTCCTCTATGTTTTTTCCTTTTTCTGAATCTATCGTTCTTATGATCGAAACATTATTGTAGTTAGGTTACACTAACGATAAGGAGTATATAAATACGGAAGAAATGCGTGTAAAAAAGAGAAAGGAAAAAAGAAATTGGGCTTCATACATTTAGGCTAACTAGTCTAGTATCCAAAACACTGCCTAGAAGAATCAACTCAATGGACTTTCTATGGACTGAAACTGATGGAAGGAAATTACACGCCGAAGTAGGCAATATCGATCTACTACACAAAATGCCCTGCAAATCCTGCTAAATCCGTTTCTGCCTCTCGTCTGTCCAAACAATCTGTCTACTTAGAACCGACACGTATGCTCCAGTAGCGTTGTCAAGAAAAGTTAGGGTACTGCTTAATTAGGGAGGCTCGGCGGCGCGTTGCTAAATAACACCGATTTAGAGCAACGTTTGTAAGGCTTAAGAGTTGGCTTGTGTAATCCTCCCCTACCCTGCTAGTGACGTATCGCGCACGTAGAACTGGTGCCGGAAAGAAGAAAAAGAAAGAAAAATTAGAAGCCTTATTAGCTTACTTCAAAAGCAGATTCACATTGTGAATTGAATATTTCGTTTAGTATTCGTTTTGACATTTATTTATTTATGTAAACACATGACACATAAAAGAGAAAAAAAACAAATTCAGACAAAAGGGCACAAAGGTGCTGCTTAAATTTCTTTTTTTTAATTTTGTACATATCGAAAAATATCATGAGTTTTAACATAAGACCACAAATGCTTTGTGCATAAAAGTAACAAGACAAAACAAACACAGACAATATACACAAAGTATTTATATAATATACAAGAGTGTCCTTGGACTCATAACAGAAACAAGCAAGTATTCGAAGGACAAGCACGACTAGCTATTTATGGGTCATAATCCACAGGATTTGGCGGGTTAAGTCCGTCCAGCCATCCGTTGGTTGGTCGACGTCATCAATCTTGCTCAGACCCGCATAATCACAGAAAACGTAACCGTGGATTATATGCCGACCTCAATTTTTAAGCGATGCCATATGTCTTATACTGGGCTCTATAGCGGGCCTGAAAATGGACGGGACGCCGCTATTAATCACAATCCTTCCTCCCCGACTTATAAATTAGAATATTTGTTTTTCTGATCGAGGTTTTCCAGGGACGGCAGGGAGCGGTTTTCATATTTGTAGAGCCATTGAGTCCTAGTTGGGTTGCTAGAATTTGTCGTGTTTATATTGTGTAAAAGTGTGAATATTTACGTTATTAAAATATTAAAGCGCCTTATATTAATTGACAGCGAAGAGCGTTGAACTAAAACCCTTGTTGAAGGGTTCCTCTGGCATGCGGCCACATTCGCAAGTGTGTAAAATGATTTTATATGTGGCTTTATAACATCTATTATCATCCAGTGATAGTCGACTTAAAATTAGTTCAGTTATTCCAGAGATTACCTCGGACGAACAGACATTATGACTAACAAATAGACAACATTTATTTAAAAAAATTCCGTTTGTAGAAAATATGCTGTATCTCAAAAATTGCTCACCCGATCTCGTTCAAACAAATTTTCGTTGAAAGTTTACATTAAAATCTACAGCATATATATTTATTTTGATTTTTCACTCCATTATTATAGAAGTTAGAGGGCGGGTAAAACACATTTTACCACTTTGGAAGCGTATATCTTTTAAACGACTAACTTTATGAAAAAGTAGTTTTAGAATCCTCAATGTCATTTTTATTTTATGTTTAGGTTTAGGCCACACACGTATAGGTTTTATGAAAAAAATCAGTTTCAGTTCCATGTAGGTATGGGGAGCCTTTATTTTAAATATTTTTAATTTTTCTTAAAATCGGTAAGCAGTTCACAGAATACATCTACCTATCAAGTTTCACATGTATAGTCCTAATAGTTTCGAAATAAAATGGCTGTGACATACGGAAGGACGGATAGACAGACAGACATGACGAAACTATAAGGGTTCAGTTTTTTGCCATTCGGCTACGGAACCCTAATGATGGTTTTTGTGTTTTAATAAAGTGTTCTTTTTTTTGTAAAGTAAAATAAAGAGCACTTAGCACTTGAGAAAATAGTTATTTTAAAATCACAGACAGACACCATTTATTTTTCCTTTGTCTATTTATTTTTAGTAGCAAGGGCAACTAAAGATATAAAAACTACATATAACCGGTACAATCCATCATTAGTTCAGTTACGAGTATTGTTTCTTACTAGTTCTTAAATTTTTAATAAAAAATTAATTCCCAATAAAAAAAAAAAAAACAAATCTTATAATCTTGTCTAAATCTAAAAAAAAGTTGTTTACAAAACTATTATCAAATCAAACAATGTAATATTTTATCCGACAATTTGCTTCTTAAGGGTGAAGGACGGTATCTCAGCAGGAATGTGCTAATAACGAGATCGAAAAACCCTGCCAAGATAAAGTCAGGCCGTCGGAGGGTGAATTTTAATTAAATGCGTCTACGGACATTAATGAGATGAAAGTGAACTGGGCCCTTTAATCGAGATTTGTTTGTCCTAACGGCTGAGGGACCGGCTATGAGTATCAGATAAGTACGAATACTTTGTATCTTAGGGTTCTTAGGTTACGTACCTTATCGATGGATAAAGTTTCCTTATGTAGGCTCTCAAGTAAACGAGCCCCTGTTTTTACATTGAATTTAGGAACTTTAGGTACTTCAGACTTTTCTCTAAGAAACTGACTATGGTGACCTCGTATTCGAGACAATTGGTGACCGGCCAGTTTTCTTTACAAGAATTTTAAAAAGAAAAAATATTCTAGACCCTAATTTATATTAGCTTTGTATCTGAATACAAGACCGTCTGATAGGTTGCTCAATGGATAACATTTGTATTGGAGATTGGGTAGTGGAACATGAATTTTGATTAGATATCAGAATGTTGGAAATGTCCTATATAGTGAAATGGGCCCTCCTAATAACGATACGTTGAATGGTTTCGGTCGATTCCCTCGCTTTGTTTAGTTCAATAGTCCTTGGAAAGCGTATTAGAATTTTGACTATGAGTACTGAGACACAAAGAGATCGTATGTGAAGTACGCATTGTTTCATAACAAAGACACACAGACTGGTATGTGTTCGGCCTAAAAAAACTGTCTCAAATTATAAAAAAAAATAAGTGTGCCCGCGACTTTCTTTGCGTTTAAGGCTTTTCTCACATATATCTCAATCTCGTGAGAATCCTTTATCTTCTAGTCTTATTAAAATTGAGTCAGTTGTTCCAGATTAACCCGGACCAATAGAAAGACAAACAGAAAAAAAAAAGATTGTGTTTTAGTATCGTGTAAGTAACTTTAAGCAATTGAGAAGGCACAGACATACACTTAAATTTATTCATATGAATCTACCTACAGAAGTTTTTGTCCTCAGGCAAAGCAAATTATTCTATCTGTTCCTCAAGTAGATATGGTACAGTCTAAACAGCAAAAGGATTTTAGCGCAAATAAATAAATCAAGGTTTATATAAAGAGACTTTTAAAACAACACCTGAATGCGAGATTACTATACAATATGCAAGAAGCGGGTTTAAGTGGTAACGCACGGACGACATCAAACTTTCACAAGCTTGCCCCGGAAAAAGTGGAAAAAAAGGTTTTGACAAAACGGTGTCGTTTCGGGTCCCGTGCCTTAAAAGGATTTCGTATTTTCGATCTCAGTGGGACAATAAACCTATTTCTTTTTGTTTTATCTTTCACTTCAGTAGTACGTCTGAAGAATGATGTTCGGATCCCAGTCTTCGGATCTTATTATTTGTTTTGTGAAATACGAGCGGAGCGCTGTTTGACCAGATCGTGTGTCAAATTTTCCGGGTCATACGATTGTTGAATATATATGATTCGCGAGTAACTTTTGTGAAGATATAGTTGCCGTACTATGTAATGAGAGCGAATAACACAGCCTTGATAGAGAGAAAACAAAGTTCAAACTGAAAAGAAACTGTTTTCTCGCCATGTCGCATCCATAAAGAATAACACGATAGATATAGGCACATTACCAGTGGACAGCGATGCGCACGAATTTCTGGATGCTATATTTTAGTTTATTTTTAGGTGTGTATATGTAGTTTAGGGTTTTTATTTAAATTAAAATTGTGTTTTACTTAAATAAATAAATACCTATAGATATATAACAAGACAACAGATGACAGGTATTCTAGTAAAGTTCTAATTTACTGCGGGAGATATCCTGCAACACACAGATACAGATACCTATTTAGAGGAAAACTTACACAGAAATAGGTAGCTTTTAAAAAAAATAACATCGAGCTTACACCTTGCCCACTGCTGGAATCTGTACCCCAGCTGTAGGCTTGTAGGCTGGTTGGAGGCCTGTTTCCTCTCTATGATAGGGAACAGGCCGAAAGCTATCAAACGTGTGACTTGGTAGTTGTCGCATGTCTCCGGATTTTTCACGATAACGATATTTTCCTTACCATCCTTTAGAGCAGACATGATGATGATAATTACACAATATAATGTGTCTGTCTGGTCTGCCGTCTTCAAACCCACAAACTACAACTCGTAAGTAGTTCTTGTAACCACTGTTCACTCACTGCTTCTTAAATAATGATAATATATTTCTACGAGTTAAGTAGCAACTAGCAATCTTAATAATCTTCATCACCATCATCATCTACAGCCTGACTTCACCCTCCACGTTCCTGTGCCAGTCTTACCCAGGGTATACCCGTGATGGCAACAATGTCGTGTGCCCATCTCGCTGAAGGATGACCAACGCTCTTCTTTCCAAATCGAATAACCTTCTCTAATCGAAAATGATTAAAATTGTAAGATATGTGTTGATTAGATAGCTTTATTAGGATTTACCGGATATCCACTTCAGAGAAATCGTTCAGATAAATCTTAATGAACAGGATTAAGTAACAACGTTTTCCTGTATGTACAATAATCAAGAAGAAAATACTTTTGCGTCTTTTCCTGTTAGTATCAAAGGTGTGGCGTGTAAGTATTGTTTCTAATTATTTGTTACATTTGACACACAACAGCTTTATGTTACATATCAAAGGAATTTAATACCGAATAATTTGTAGCCTAAATGGAATTGCTTATTTGGATGTTTTTTTTTTTAAACATAACCTACTAGGATTTTTGTAGGATTTGTTTTTGCATTTTAAAAACATCTGAATGTTGCATCGGCCAACAATTTTTTTTCTGTGGGTGGGAAACGATCCCGCGACAAGCAGGGCAGCATCTAATCACTGCACCTAACGTGTCGTCTGTTGATGGAACTATAGTTGCCATGTTTTAGTTACAGATTGAAATTCAGCAGATATATAGACGTTTGATACAATAATATGAATCTTTTTGAATTCACCGACAGCACTTCTTACGAACCTAATAACAGCCACCCTTTGGCTAACTATTGCAGTTTCTTAAAACCGGAGTCAACAAAATATCAAATTAAATATTTATTTGTCAGAATATGGTACAATAGGTTACAATTCTTGGTTACCACAGCATAACCTGCCCAAGGGTGGATCCAGGGGCGGGGGTTCATGGGGTCATGAACCCCCCCTGGGCTGGGTCCAGGCCCTAGGTGGACCAATATTTAAAAAAATTAAGTATTGTTACTAAATAATACTCCAGTTTCTGTCGTTGTAACGAATATCGGCAGTGGATGGCCAAGTGGCAGCGGAGTCAGGAAATACAAATTATAACTTCTTGTGACTTGACCACGATTATGTGACCCCCCCCCCCCCCCCCCCCTGGCACCAAAGCTGGATCCGCCCTTGAACCTGCCATGATATGGCGTACAAATATGTCTTAAAAAAATAAACACATAGCTTATATTAAGTACTATCTTATAATTAATTATAATAAAAAATAATTAGGACTAAAAAATGTAGATTTTAAATAATTAATTTATAACATTGAAATTGTATTTTAATAATAATAAATTAATTGTAATATTCGAATAACTGTTGTTTTTGTATTATTTTATTACTAGTGACTTATCCTCTAAGTATTCTTGAACACTACAATCGTTTTTTTTTCTAATAACCACCTGAACAATAATCTTTTGAATACAGGAAATGGTAAATCCTGAATGTTATTTGGCAAACGGTCAAATATAACTAATAATAGCCATGCAGTAAATATTTCTCTTAAATGGCTTTACTTTTTGGCTTTATTTTTATTCGTGGTAATTTGAATTTATCTATGTGTCACAACAGGGGATCACGAAATATCACCGAGACAATGATGATACACTAAACCATTCAATAATCTTGGAACGCGCAACAAAATTAACGGAGCGATTAAAAAGGAGCCAATTTGAATGGTCTCCTACTTTCAGAGGTGCATCTGTACCTATTACCGACCGCTTGGAGCTCTTGGGCAAGGAGTTGACGTCTGACCTCAACTTCGGCTCAACCATTGAGTCTAAAGCTCAGACTGCAGCCAGAAAGCTGGGCATCCTACAGAAAGTGAGGCGATACTTCACACCTAAAGCACAGGTCCGTTCCTGTATGGAGTATTGCAGTCACTTGTGGAATGGTTCAGCCAAATACCAGCTAGCTGCACTTGACTCAATCGAATGCAGAGCTAAAAAGCTCATAGGTGACGAGGTTCTGGCAGGCAAGCTTCACAGCCTGGCTCACCGGCAAAACGTTGCTTGCCTGTCTATCTTCCACAGGTTGTACTTCGGAGAGTGTGCGCAGGAGCTCCACGACCTAATCCCTTCATCCCCCTTTTACTACCGGTCTACCAGACGTACCGCAGGATACCATCCACACTTGGTCGATATACCGTCTTGTCGTACTAAGCGCTTTTCTTCAACATTCATTGTGCGCACAGCCAAGGTGTGGAACTCTCTGCCGGCTTCTGTGTTCCCTGCCACATGTGACCCGTCAGCCTTTAAAGCAAGAGTGAATAGGCATTTTCTGGGCTCACTCGTTCGATCGTAGACCTCATCTTACACTTACCATCAGGTATGATCGAGATCAAGAGCCCGCTCATTCGTAATAAAAAAAACCTGAAATGGAAAGTGGAGAATTTACAGAACAAAAAACATAAAATATCACTCACAGTTTAGTCTCCCAGGCGTCGCATCGCCAGAAATTGAAGTAATGATAGCTATTCGTACACAGAGTCGTCATCGCTTAGCCTATTCCCATCTATATCAGGGTCGGCTTCCAGCCTAGCTGGATGCAGGTACGTACTAATATTTTACGTGGAGCGACTGCCTGTTGGACTTCCAAAACCCAGCAGTTAGGTTGCCCCTTGGCAAGACTGGAATTACATTTTCTGGCTTCTGGCTACCAAAGATGTATAAATGATAGTTAGAACCAACGGCAACGCCACGGAGAAAATAATATCGATATATTAAATAATATCGATATATTAAATAATATCGATATATTAAATAATATCGATATATTAAATAATATCGATATATTACATAATATCGATATATTAAGATGGTCACCCATCCACGGATAAGCGATGCTTAATCTTGGAGATCGACGTGTGCGACTTATATTATTTAGTCACCAGTTCCTCCTTCGAACAAAGAGTTGGTAAACAAGGGTTTTACAGAACTATCTAAACACAAGACTTTCGAGAGCGTACATCACAATTTACATACAGTTCAAGGCAATATCAACCCGCTTGACAAACAAAGACGTGTTTAACTTAAAAGGGGAGGTCTGTTTGCATGTCGTTCACCTTGTGTCAATCGCGATCGATTTGCGAATCGACACAGTTCTGGTGAGCAACGATACCCGTCCGTCATACGTCTATCAAATGCATGCTATGTTATATGATGTGTAACGTGCAGGTTTTATGGACCAGATGGATGGTGGAATAAGCTTATGATTTTAGAGCGAGCTTGAAATTGATATTTTTACTATCAATGAAATGGTGCGATTTCACATCGTCTGAAGATAAGTTGGGTTTGCAGAATTCTGACATCTCATATAAGTTTTTCAAACGACGACAAAAAAAGGAGGAGGTTATCAATTCGACGCGTGTATTTTTTTTATGTATGATTACCAATTACTCAAAGATGGCTGAACCGATTTAGAAAATACTTTTTTTGTTTGAAAGGTTATACTTTGAAATTGGTCCCATTGCCACCAAGTCAGGATCTGATGATGGGATCCTGGAGAAATCGAGGGAACTCTTCAAATATTATAGGCACACCTATAGTGATTTGAGTATTTTTTATAGTAACTTGTGTAGTTGCATTCGAAAAGCACCATTTGTGAAGTGGACCTGATGATGAAGACCACAGATGGCCACTGGAACTACTCAATATATAAGTAGGTAGGAATAATAAGCATTGTATGGGTTCCGCTTCGATTACTTGAGTATGGTTATTAAGCACAATATGCTCGTCACAATGCAAATGGTGAAGTGAAGCTAATGGTGAAGTACCAGGAGAACTCCTCAACAATTAACGGCCCAGCATTGGGAAAAGCAATATTTTGTAAAAGGTTATGACATTGAGAGAGGTTGAGATTTAGGCTTTTGAAAAAGAGTGAAATAAAAACGTTATTTTTCACTTTGCAGTGTTTTTTTGGAAGTAGGTTTAATTTTTTGGTAAAAAGTTTTTAATCTATCCATACACCTATATCTATAATTACGCAATATATAATTATGAATAAAATTGAAATGTCAGTCTTTCTGTTTGTGCGGGCTAATTCCTGGAAACGCTGAACCGGTTTGAAGAGTTCTTTCATTGGAAGATAGAGTAGGTTAATTATATAGGCTGGTTTTTAATCCGGAATTCCTCCGATATCGGGATCTGCGCATGAAAAACACGAACGTCACGGGCACGCTTAATTTCAAATGAGGAGAAACGTGGAAAATAGGCTTTTCGTACTGTTCCGCTGTTACTTTTCGATGTGGGATCCCAGATAGTTGAATTGTTTCTTTGAGACTCGACGAGCTTAACTGACTCGGTGGTTACTCTGTGCTACAGAGCGGAATCATCAGATGCTCAGGCTTTTCCCAAATATCTTGTAACACCATGCCCCTTGGCCAGACCAGCAGCGTTAGATTTTCTAGCTTTTGAAGACCTGTAAGGACTGTCAAAGATATCCAAAGTCCAAATGGCGGTCAGCACTAGATCAATGAGGCAGTCTATAGTAGTACAGCGAAATAATCCCATATAAAAAGTAGTTGTTGAATACGAAAAATAAATTTAATTTAAATAGAAAATAAAACATCATTATGTTTTTGCCTTTAATAAAAAGATACGGGTTAAAAAAAATCCAAACCAAACGACACTTACCAATATAATTTGCATATCAATGCTTTAACACATAAACGGGAATGACCCTATAAATCCATTTTTCCCTGCCCTACAGAATGACCCCTGTGTTATCCAGACAGTGCAGCATTTTTTCAAGCCCCCGCTGCATATTTAAACACAACGTTTTGTACTACAAATTGGATTCTTCAATTTGCATTCTTTATTGCTTACAAATAGGTCTGAAAAGAATGGATGATGGCTGACGAGATTGTGCCGGCTGGATACAAAGAACTTGTGTAGGTAGGCACAATAAGGGTAATTCTTGTCCGTGAGTATTTCTTCGCCTAAGAAAAGAGGATTGATCCGTAGCGCAAAATACTGTTTGTAGTCCGCAAGTTTGAGAGAAGCTTGCGGGAATATTCTATCGTGATACCACGGTCCCAGATCGTAAGTGCAATTGAAGGAACAGGGCAGGTTTTTATTCAGTAGAAGTGAAGTCTGACACTCGCTTCCGATCCATCTAGAGACCGTGGTAAAACATGAGACTATCAACTTAAAGAAAAAACGTCGTATGTGGGGAACTGGTGTTTAAAATCGCACGTTTTCAAAACTGCGCTTCACAGGGACTGACAGCTGTTCGAAAAAGAAACATGTTTCTCCACTATAAAAATCTATGAATATAATCTAAGATATTCGCAATATTCGGGCGTTCAGGTTTAGCAGAATAAGGTGGGCCAATGGAAGTGTGTCTGGAACAAGCTATATGTGCATAATACATATATTATGACTCAGCGAAATAAATAAAACAGGTGCATGGTTTTATCGGCTTTCGAGATCCTGCCTGTCATGTATACTTATGAGTTTTGTGACACGTGTCTATACATAAGAAATGCACTGACCCATATTCTTTTGTTAGCTATTTGCGCAATGCTACATTTCGAGATATTGAAATAACACCATTGAATTTATTTTTAGTCGCAGTTGCAATTATTTTACTTTTTATTTGCACAGTTTGAGATAACTTTACAGTATAGGAAACGAATGTGTATTTAGTAGAAAACTGAATATTTATTATTTGGTACTTAATTTAATTAAACTAATACTTAAATCAAATGAAATCATTTATTCTAATTAACTAATACATACAGTTTTGCTTAGCTTAAGGTACTGAAATACGCGTGTCTGAACTAGGTAACCTTGTTTTTCAGGCGATAAGAGTAAAATTAATCACGTTGAAATATTATCCTTTAAGTAAATGATACGTTAAAAATATAGGTGGTAATAATGAAGCAATGAATGATGAAATAATGAAATAATGATGTTTATTTTGCAAATAGGTTATAAATAACACTTTCACACGTCTTTTTTTCGTAAATGTAAACTAGATGAGCCCAGTGTTTCCTAACTGACTACTCTGAGAAGAAACACTGAAACAAACTCAGAGGTCATTGTCTCTTTTAAAGACCAGACAATCTGTAGTGATCAAATCATATAAGAGCCATGTAGGTTAATGTCTATGGCGCCCTTTAGAGGACAGAATCAAACAGATTTGAGCAGGCCCGTCCAAACAGTGCAAGCATTTGTCAAATATCGCGTAGCTCAACTTAGAACCTTAAGGAGCTGCAACGATTTGACGAACAATACCAAAGTAAGCACATTTGGGTGGGCCGTATAAAGCACTCAAACTGCCAGACAGTGTAGTAATCTATTCATCATATTCATTGTTATCTCACATTGCTCTCACATTCACAACATAGCTTTTTGCTTTTACAAAAAAAAGTACTTGAAACACAGAAATCAAAAATATAGGAGAAGTGGTAAGGGGGCGTATCGGTGTCCGCGCGACATGGCCACATGGCTCATGTCACAGGCAAGTGGCCGACTCTGCGAACTAGTGCGCTTTCGACGGCGATCGTGATAACATATATGAATGCCGAGTTTTTCTGTGGTATCTTGTAAAAACCGAAGCCAAAATCAAAACTATGTGAATCATGGAATCACTTACCATATGTAAGTACAAGTATTTTACAATATTTGTCTTTAAAATCATGAAAAACAATACATCGTAAAATCTTTCTTGGTTTTACTATGTTATTTTTGTTTTCAAATATCAGAACGACTGTACTACTTTTGCTATAAATACATTGCTCCTTAACCACTACCTGAGTTCGTCACTAAGTAACTGGACAAGCAATGTAAATATAACATACGAAACTGTATTACGCGGATTCATCGCGTAGTGAGGCCGCCACTTCTTGCGACGAATTAGTGATCTGCTTGTGCAGATCCACTAACGTATGCTATCGACAGCAATGTCGATTGACGAATAAAATATTGCTATTATAGTTTAGGGGTTTTTCAACCGACGACAAAAAAAGGAGGAGGTTATCAATTCGACGCGTATATTATTATTATTTTTTTATGTATGATCACCGATAACTCGGAGACGGCTCAACTGATTTGGAAAATTCTTTTTTTTTTGAAAGGGTATACTTTGAAATTGGTCCCATTGTCACCAAGTCAGGATCTGATGATGGGATCCTGGAGAAATCGAGGGAACTCTTCAAATATTATAGGCACACCTATAGTGATTTGAGTATTTTTATAGTAACTTGTGTAGTTGCATTCGAAAAGCACCATTTGTGAAGTAGACCTGATGATGAAGACCACCGATGGCCACTGGAACTACTCAATATATAAGTAGGAATAATAAGTAGTTCATGTGTTCCGCTTCGATTACTTGAATGTGGTTATTAAGCACAATATGCTCGTCATAATGCATATGGTGAAGTGGAGCTGATGGTGAACTACCAGGAGAACTCCTCAATAAATAACAGCCCAACATTGGGAAAAGCAATATTTTGTAAATGAATATAAGTAGTTGACATTTAGGCTCTTGTAACTAGGTAAATTAAAAATCGACCAACTAAAAAGAGTGAAATAAAAACTTTTTACCAAAAAATTAAACCGACTCCCAAAAAACACTGCAAAGTGAAAAATAACTTTAATTTCGGAAGTCGGTGCCAAAAACGAAAATACAAAACTAAAGACCGGTAAAAAGTTTTTTATAACATACGGAAACCTCTAAGAAAATTAGTTTAACTTTTATTTTACATGAGATGACAGAAATAAAAATACGTTGAAATGTCAAGTGTACAATAAAGTAAAAAAAATCAACAATTTCTTTTACGCCCGCAGCATGCGTAAGGAGTTCCGACGTCGCTGTCGCTACAATAGTTTATTTTTCAATCTGTCAACCGTTTTAGCCCGGTGTAAATAATGTTATTTTACTTATTTTGATTTTTTTAGAGAGTAGTAGAGAAATGCGTAACCAATATTCGTAAAGTATTTTTCGGTGTTTTTCGGTTTAGAATTATCGTATGTTATGCCTTATCCTATGTTGCTGTTTCTTTATTTTTTTATGGTTTTTGTATTTTACTTCCGTTGAAGCTTCGAATGCGTTATAATAATCGGCATGGTTCAGATAATATATTAGTGAATTTAGCTTAAAATAAGTCAATATATTCATGCTATTTATTTGTTAGGCATGGATGTGTGTTTGTTTTCATATATTTAACAATTTCTCTACTAACTAGGATTTTTCTTATAACAAAAACCTATTATAACCTACTAAACTATTACCTGCGGGGTAATTGCGTAACACACTTACAGTAGGAATCGGTTTCATTATGCTAAATCAACAACACTCACTGTGGTATTTACGTTGTTGAGCAGACCAATATTTTGAACATATGTAGCAATGGATTAGCAATATACGTCAAAATCATTCAGATCTTGATTTATAGTGTGGTACGTAATTATTGCGATGCTTATTATATGGTGACGTTTATAAGTAGCTTAGGATGTATGTAAATGATAAATAAGTGGTTTTCGTACTTTTCAGCTTCCCAAAAGATGGTAATATAAAAAAGGAATGGATTGATGCCACAGGCATGCCACCTAACTGGTACCCTACACAAAATAGCACCATAAATGCTCGGTTCACTTCAGCGCAGAAATGTTCCAGCCTGAATGGACAATTCCAAAATTAAGAGTACAACTGATTTTTGCAGAAGTGGGTTAAATTTTATTTTATTACTGAAAGCTATTCTCATGTTTTAGGACATTCATAAAATCAGTCATTCAACTTTTCAGGATTCTATACAACCTATATGGCTGGTATGTTCCGATCAAGAGCGTAATGTAAGTTAACATCAACTTCTATTTGACCTATCACTATGATAATTAAATATTAAGATTTAAGTCGAAAGCGCTAGGGTAGCCCTTAATACTTAGTAGGTAGTACTTAATAATAATTATGTAATGTTATGTTCTTAATAATATGTTTATTGTTATTATAATATTTTCTGGACATGCCATTTCTTATTTGGTTCATTTTCAGGTGCCCAAAAATAATGTACAATAACAAATGGAAGAATCGATAACTTTCCGATTTAGTCAATCACTAGCGTATATGTAAAATAAATTGCTTTTACACAGCACAACGATAGCGACCGATGTTTTTGTGTGGGTAAATTCTAAGGTGCATGGTAAATACACGCTGTGTTTGACGGAATAAGGTTTATTATTGATTGTATAGTACGTTCTGATTTAGGAAATGCGGGTGTGTGCGCGAGTGCGTATCTATTGATTTTATTAAACTGCATGTGTAGTTGTTGCCCCGCCCAGCGCCTAACTGGAGACACACGGTTCCGATATAATTTCTTCTGTTGACCACATCTAGTTATTTATTTTATCTATGACTTGAAAAGAAAATAATATAGTCATCTTGTACAAACAAAATTAAAAATGTGTAAGTATAAAAATAAGAAAAGTATATGGTCAAAATGTATATGAAATAATCATTATAATAAAAAAAAAGAAATGAGTAATTGGAGCAGCTTAATCCCAAGCAGTTTTGTCCTCAAGATAGTCTTTAATAACAGAATAAAAAGCTTTCTGGCAAAGTTTCTGCTTCACAAATGATTTAAATTTATTGAGGCTTAAATAAAACAAAACACTGGACTAACTGTAGGCTAAGGTACTGTATAATTCCCCACCAACTGTGTCCCCACGTTGTCGTCGTGGTGGGGCTTGCATGTTTCGATGATCTCTGGGGCCATGCCGGTAGAGGCACTCATGCCGGACGGGCCCAGAGGGAGAAACCAGACCAAGAGGGACACACCGGGGGAAATGCGCGCCGTCTGGAGGATCGAGCAGCTAGCTCGAGCTTCTAGGCGGCGCGGGGCCCGGTCTCAGAGATCGGGTCAAGGGGGAGGAAAGGTTCACTTCCGGTATGCGTCTAATCTTTAGACGTAACCGTGAAGTGAACCAGGGGAGGGGAATAGGGGTGTAGGAACAGAGGAACTCACCTCTCTAAAAAAGGAAAAAATATGGCAGACAAAGTTTTTGGAAAAGCTACCCAGGCGGGTCCCAGCTGCTCCGCAGCTGGGGAGTCCCGCACCGGACACGTCCGGTCAGTCCCACCGTACTCTGGGGGGGACAACAAACACTTTTACCCCAGTTTCCCGGCAGTCGCCGCATTGAGCCAGGGAGGCTCACGTGCCCGTGAGGTGGAGTCGCTGGACTTGTCCAGCACGTCCACCTCACCGGCACCGAACATTGAGCGAGCGCAGAGCGCCGCTCCGAGGAGGAAGGGGGCGCTGGTGCTCGGGTCGGAGACCGACTCGGCATCGGACGCCGAGAGCTTCCAGAGTTTGATCTCTGGAAGCGCAGTGAGGAGCGACGAGGGGGGCGCCGACAGGAGGAAGGAGTTCCTCAAGCGCCCCCGCGACGATGAGTCGTCGTCGGAGGAGGGGCTTGTCTCGGCCCGTAAGATCCCCACTAGTGTGCGGGGTAAAGGCCGAGGCAAGACCTCGGGGAGGGGGCCTCCCTCTGGAGAGCCCAACACTGGTCTGGCCCCGAGCGAGGCCAAACTAGAAGAGGCCGTGGCGGCTGCCATCCGTACCATCTCGCGGAAGCGCAACCGGAAGAGTAAGGAGGACGCGATCGGCGAAGCCATGGCCTCCATCAAGGCGGCCGCGCGGACTTACGGCGGGGCTCCGGCTGCAAGGGACGACATGTCCGATCTGCGGCCGGAGGTCACCCGCCTGACTGCCGCCATAGACGCTCTTCAGAGGGAGAACGCCGCCCTCAAGGCGGACCTGGCCGCAATCCGGGGAGCCGGCCAGCGGAATGCGCCGCCGCGGGGCCAAGAGGAGAAAGGCCGGCCCACACCAGCGGAGGACTCGGTTCTCGACCTGGTGCGACAGGAGCTGGCTGCCTTCCAGCAGCGGTTCTCCGTATTGGAGAGCCGCGTGCTGCGACCCCCGCTGGCGGCGACTTCGTACGCGGCTGCGGCCGCGTCCAAGCCTCCCCAGACGACGACGAGGCCGCCTCAGGCGAAGACGGCCACGGTGCGGACGGCACCAGTGACGGCGGCCCCTGCGAGGGCAAAAACGGCCCCGGCCAAGCCGAAATCGGGCCCATCAAAGCCGCCTCCGACCCCGACACCTGCGGGGCCGAAGCAGGCGGCCAGAAAGAAGAAGGCCCAGGCCGGGAACCAGCCGTCCCAGCAGCCTCCTCCAAAGACTCCTCCGGCCGGCGCCGACTGGCAAGTGGCCGGGGAGAAGAGGAAGGCTGCTGGCGCAGCCAGGTCCTCGCGGCGTAGGGAAAGACGGAGGCGGCGAGACGCCGCGGCGCGATTGCGCGCCCCCAAGACCGCGGCTGTGGTGATCACACTGCAGCCGGACGCGGTGAAGAGGGGCGTGTCGTACCGCGACGTGCTCGCGAAGGCGCGGCAGGTGATTGACATCACGGAGCTCGGCATCACCGGTGGCCTCCGTCACCGGGTCACTGCGACGGGGGCTCGGATGTTAGAGATCCCCGGCGCGGACAGTGGCCCTACCGCTGACGCTCTGGCCGAACGGCTCAGAGCGTCCTTAAATGCGGAGGAGGCCCGAGTCTCCAGACCCACCAAGCGCGCAGACATGCGCATATTGGGTCTGGATGACTCCGTGACGGCCGAGGAAGTGGTGGCCGCCGTAGCCAGGACTGGGGGGTGCCCTCCCGATCAGGTGAGGGCGGGCGCCCTGCGTCCTGGCTTCACGGGGGGGCAAACCATTACGGTTAGCTGCCCCGTCCCGGCGGCCAAAAAGATCCAGGAGGGCCGAAGGCTCCTGGTTGGTTGGGTGTCTGCGCAGGTGAAAGTCCTGGACCCCAGACCCCTGAGGTGCTTCCGCTGCCAAGTGGGCAACCATGCGGCATGCGTGTGCACCTCGGAGGTAGACCGCAGCGATAGGTGCTTCCGCTGCGGTCAGCCCGGTCACAAGGCCGGCTCGTGCTCCGCCCCGCCTCACTGCTTCGCATGTGAGGCGGTTGGCAAGCCGGCCGATCACCGGGCTGGGGGCAAGTCCTGCGCCCCACCCACCAAAGCCAGGCGCAGAGGTAGGCCCTCTGCCGCCGTCGTCACCGCCACCGCCGCCGCCGCCGTCGCTACTGCCACCGCCGTCGCCGTCGTGGCTGAACCCCCGCGAGGGGCCCTGGAGGAGGCTGCAATGGATCCCGATTAATGGCCCCATTGCGCTTCCTCCAGGCGAACATCAACCACTGCGCCGCTGCTCAGGAACTTTTGCTCCAGAGCATGGCGCAGTGGTTGATCAACGTCGCCGTGGTCGCCGAGCCGTATTTTGTCCTGCCCAGGAACGACTGGGTGGCGGACTTGGACGGCTCGGTGACCCTCGTTTCGTCGGCCGCCGCCGGTACCCCGCCCCTCGATCGCGTCAAGAGAGGGCGTGGGATCGTCGCAGCACGGTTCGGAGAGATCGCTGTGGTAGGCGTTTATTTCTCCCCGAACCGAACTCTCGCCGAGTTCCAGAACTCCCTAACGGAGCTGGGAGACGTCGTCGTCGCCCTCGGTTCCCTCCCCGCCCTCGTCCTCGGGGACTTCAACGCCAAGAGTCCGGCTTGGGGTTCCCGGTCCACGGACTATAGGCGGGGCAGGATGCTCGAGCACTGGGCCCGTGCGCAGGGCCTGGTGATCGAGAACCGGGGTTCTGTCCCCACGTGCGTGCGGTTTACGGGCGAGTCGGTGGTGGACGTTACGTTCGCCACCCCCAGCCTGTCACCGCGCGTCACCGACTGGCGCGTTATGGAGGAGGTGGAGACCTATTCCGACCACCGGTATATCCGGTTCGACGTCTCCGCCCAGACCCCAGACGCGCCGGTCCGACGGGACCTGAGTGGTCCGCGATGGGCGCTGAAGCAGATGGACCGGGAGCTATTCCTGGAAGCCTCGATCGTGCAGGCCTGGGGGTCACCCCCGGACAGGCCTGCCGACATAAACGACGAGGCGGAGTGGTTCCAGGAGGCCATGTCGGAGATCTGCGACGTGGCCATGCCCCGGGTCCGGCAAGGACGCGCCCGGCGTCAGCTGTACTGGTGGTCGAGCGAGCTAGCAGCGCTGCGCGAAGCGTGCGTTGCGGCACGACGCCGGTACACCAGGTTCCGCAGGCGCCGCACCCGACCTCCGGATGCGGCGACTGTAGAGGCGGAGCTGTACGAGGGTTACAGGGCAGCGAAGGCCGTCCTCCGAGACGAGATCTGGCGGGCCAAGGAACTGGCCCGGGAGGAGATGCTGGCGACTCTGGACGGGGACCCATGGGGCCGCCCCTACAAGTGGGTGCGAGAAAAGCTCCGCCCCTGGGCTCCCCCGTTGACGCAGAGTCTCCAGCCTCAGTTCTTGGAGGACGTGGTGAGCGCCCTGTTCCCATCGCGAGGGGAGCACGCTCCCCCGCCCATGGCTCCGTCTCCGACGGAACCTGAAGCTGGCGCAAACGCGGACCACAGCGACGACGACGTCTACGACGCTCCAGAGGTGACCGAGGTAGACTTGAGAGTGGCGGTACAACGGCTCAAGGCCAAAAATACCGCCCCAGGACCCGACGGCTTGCCAGGGAAAGCTTGGGTCCTGGCCTCGGAGACTCTCGGGCCTCGACTAGGGGGGCTCTTTAGCGCATGCCTGGAGAGGGGCCAGTTTCCGCTTCGCTGGAAGACGGGAAAGCTGGTCCTGATCCAGAAAGCCGGGCGCCCTGCGGACTCTCCGTCCGCATTCCGGCCCATCGTGCTGCTCGACGAGGTGGGCAAGCTCTTGGAAAGAGTGATTGCAGACCGCCTCTTCGGGCACCTGAATCGGGTGGGCCCGGATCTTGCGGAGTGCCAGTTTGGCTTCCGCAGGGGGCGCTCGACGGTGGATGCTGTCATGCGCGTGAGAGCCCTCACGACGGGGGACGCGGTATCCCGGGGCAGGGTCGTCTTGGCGGTGTCTTTGGACATCACCAACGCCTTCAACACCCTGCCCTGGAGTTGCATCAGGAAGGCACTCCGGTATCACCGGGTGCCGACCTACCTCCGTCGCATAGTCGAGGACTACCTGACGGACAGAGCCGTCATCTACCCCGGTCACCGGGGAGAGTGGAACCGGCGAGAGATGTCGTGCGGTGTCCCACAGGGTTCGGTCTTGGGGCCGCCCCTGTGGAACATCGGATACGACTGGGTGCTGCGCGGCGACCTCCCTGACGGCGTCAGCGTAGTATGTTACGCTGACGACACGCTCGTCCTGGCGCAGGGAGAGTCGCACCAGGCGGCGGCCGACCTGGCGACGCAAGCGGTTGCGACAGTCGTTCGTAGGATCCGGCAGTTGGGACTCGACGTGGCGCTGCACAAGACCGAGGCCATGTGCTTCCATGGCGGTCGGAACGCGCCACGGTCCGAGTCCCACATAACGGTGGAGGGGGTTCGCATCGGCGTCGGGAGGACGATGAAGTACCTGGGACTCGTCCTCGACAGCCGGTGGAACTTCAGGGAGCACTTCCTGAGTTTGGCCCCAAAGCTGAACCGGGCAGCAGCCGCCTTCAGGCGACTCCTGCCTAATCTCAGCGGGCCAAACGCCTCCTGCCGAAGGCTGTACGCCGGCGTCGTGCGGTCCATGGCCCTCTACGGGTCCCCAGTGTGGGCCCTGTGCATCCGGACGCGACCACTAAAGTTGGTCGCATGCCAGAGGGTCATGGCTATCCGAATGATCCGGGGATACCGCACGATCGCTGGCGAATCGGCCAACCTCCTTGCCGGATTGCTGCCCTGGGATCTGGAGGCGACTGCCCTCCAGCGCGTCTATGAATGGCGCGTGGAGGCGCAGCGCCGGGGCGTATCCCCGCTGCCTCGAGAAGTCGAGGCGCGGCGGGAAGAGCTCCGGCGCGATCTCAGGGCAGTATGGAGGGAACGACTGTCGCAACCGACGGCCGGGCACGCCGCAATTGCGGCGGTAAGACCCCTCTTTGAGGAGTGGCTAGATCGGCGTCACGGCGTCCTGACCTACCGCATGACGCAGGTCCTCACCGGACACGGAAGTTTCGGGAGGTACCTGTGTCTGATGGGTAAGGAAGAGACGCCTGGGTGTCACCACTGCGAGGGTCGCCCTGAGGACACAGTCGAGCACACGGTGCAGGACTGCCCAGCTTGGGCAGAGCACCGACGTGTCCTCACGGCGACAATAGGCGGAGACCTCTCGCGCCCGGCCTTGGTCGAGGCCATGCTGCGGGGCGAGAGGGAGTGGGAAGCGGTCGCCTCCTTCTGCGAAGCAGTCATGCTTCCGAAGGAGGAGGCGGGCCGCGTGAGGGAGAGGATGGCGTCCTCCCTCCAGCCCAGCCGCAGTGGTAGACGCCCACGGCGTCGGACGTCGGCCGACGATCTCCGGCCACCGTAGGCGCGGGCATGCGGACAGCGAGTAAAGGGCAACTCGCTGTCCGACCATGGACCATGCCCGGGTCGACGGCGCGTCGTGTTCCACGCGCGCCTCAAAGAGCGTCAGCAACATGACGAGGCCCCCTCTGCAGAGGGCCGAAGCCCGCCGGGGTCGTGGGACTCATCCCGTTACCGTGGCCCCGGTATGTAAAGGGTTATTGAAGGAACACCGTGGATTTTAGTCAGTAAAAGTCTGACAGTCCCTCCCACCCTGCCCGGAGTGGGAGGACTTATTTGATAATTTTACCACGCTAAAAAAAAAAAAAAAAAAAAAGGTACTGTATAATTAAAAAAATAACATGTGATTGGGCATAGCCTTTTTTCGGCTGGGAATATCATCGAACGACTTCTACCGTTCTGGTTGGAGCTTAAGGGAGTGTCAGACTTTTTTTGACTGAAAACCCATCCTGATTCTTCACACATTTTCGCAACCCCAGCAAGCCCTACGGGTCCCCGTCACTAGAGCTGACAACTCTTTGAGGCGCGGGTGGACCATGACGTGCAAATAGGTACGTAGTTTGCTTTTGCTATGGGCTTAAATTTCATATCCATAAACTGCAATGCCTTTTGAGAATGAAATGTTTTGTTTTATTTTAAAAACACGTTTAAATGAAAAAAAAAAAACACTGCAGCAAACAATTCCTCTATTTGAAATATTTTTTCTTTTACAACCTATGTTTTTGTTTGCGAATTTTATGAGAAAAATCCACGTTTCCGCATGGAGTGATTGTTTTATTTTGCGCCAGTGTGAATATATTTCACAGCTCTGAGTGCAAAATACGGGGCGGATATACCAACAAATTGTCGCCATGGATTGTATGATATTTTTACTAATAAATAATATCTACGAATTTTGTTGATCAGGTTCTAATGTAGGTTGAGGAGTTTGACACTAAATGGACGTAGTTATGCAAAAAGGATCCAATCCAGACTTTTACCGCCCATAAGACCGCCCCGCCCGTTGTAACACCCTTTGTAGTTTTTAAGTCCTTATTTAATTCTTTTATGGTGTACAATAAAGAGTATATCTATCTATCTATCTTTGCCGAAATTGAGTTATATATACCAAACGCATCTTCAGGGTCATATATTAGAGATATCAATATAAATCAATTTCAGAAAAAGTGTGGAATGGATCCTTTTTGCATAACTACGTCCAAATAGTAACAGCCGAGGCCGAGGTCAGTCCGTGGATGGGTGACCATTAAACATGTGAATATTCTTCAGTGCCTCGGGAAGCATGGTAAAGCGTTGGCTCCCGCTGTGATTTTTGATATAATCGTAACGGGTAGAAGAGAGGCAGGTAAGTATTCTGTTACTTAGCTACTACTGGGGGCCTAGACAAAATCCATTTTCTGTAAGCGTTAACGCCAACGGAAAAATCAAATTGTATGGAGTTGACATTTACTAACACATGACAATCACGTGACATGTGGTTAGCAAATGTCAACTCCATACAATTTAATTTTTCCGTTGGCGTTAACGCTTACAGAAAATGGATTTTGTCTAGGCCTGCTGGTCAGACAGTTAGTCGCTCCATGTAAAAAGCTAGTACTCAGCTATATACGGTTAAACTAGAAGCTGACCCCGACATAGTTAAGATAAAACAAGCGGGTAAGCGGTCCTCATGTAGACGCAGATGCCAATGACCTCTTTGCTTTGATAAAACCAATTTGAAAAATTACATACGTATCTATTTTACAGAAATAGTAATTCGGTGAAGTGGCACGAGATCTGAGATCTTTAATCCGCTTAAGTGTTCAGGTGTGATGGTGGGTCCCTTATTATCAATTAGAATTAAGTGTAATTGACACGGCAGTTGGCGTGATGGTGTTTTGTCACTGATAAGGGGCACGATTCAGATAACTATTACGTCAAATTGAAGGTTTAATATAATTAATCAAATTGTAATTACTAATTACAATTTGATTAATTATAATTAATGAAATTGTAATTACTGATACTAATTATTGAATATCAACATATTAAAATAACCTAATTAGCATATACAGGGTTAATTGTAAAACACCGAAAACCTCTCAGGACTATGTTAACAACATTATAATCAACAACTTTTGTTCTATGACTTTTAGAAATTCGTCATATTTTAGTTCAACAGATTTTCATACAAAAATAAAAATATTTAAATAGAACGCGCTAAATGTTACGAAGTCTATGCGAAGTAAAAGAAAGTGATAGTATAAATCGTTTTCTTTTGCTTCGCATAGACTTCGTAACACTTAGGGCGTTCTATTTAAATATTTTTATTTTTGTATGAAAATCTGTTGAACTAAAATATGACGAATTTTTAAAAGTCATAGAACAAAAGTTGTTGATTATGATGTTAGTAACATAGTCCTGAGAGGTTTTCGGTATTTTTAACCGACTTCTAAAAAAGGAGGAGGTTCTCAATTCGGATGTTTGTTTGTTTTTTTTTTTTTTTTTTTTTTTTTTTTTATGTTTGTTCGGGCATAGGGCGGTGTGAAAAAAAAGAAAATACAAAACCAATAACACCGACTACCGAAATTAAAATTATTTTTGGCTTTGTAGTGTTTTGATATGGAAGTCGGTTTTATTTTTTTGCAAAAAAGTTTTTACAATTAACCCTGTATAATGTACCCACTGCTATGACCGAGTCTTCGTATTTTTCGATTCTAGAATATGGCGGTTGAAGCAGTCATGATAGCAAAAGAGGAAGCCGCATGCGTGGGGGCAAGATGACTCTGTTCCTCACGCCCCAATCGTCGCGGGAGACGACGCGAGCGTCGAGACTGAATTCTGAGCCGATCTCCGGCCACCGCAGGCGCGGTCTTGCGGGCGGCGAGCAAGGGTAGCTCACCGGAGGTAAGGACCAGGCCCGAGCTGACGGCGCATTGTATTCCACAAAGAGCAGTCAGCACCATTGACGGGGCCCAACAGGGCCATTGCCAGCTGGGTTTGCGGGAATGTTCTAACTAGATATCGTGGCCCTGGAACGTGAGGGTAGTTGAAAGAATAGGGGTGTGTTTTTAGTCAGTAGAAGTCTGACACTCCCTTCCGCTCCACCCACAGCGGGAGGAGTCATTTGATGATATTCCACCGAAAAAAAGTAGGTACATACATGGTTGGTTGTTTCGTAATATGTTTTCCTTCACTGTTTTAAAAAGTCATGTGCTTGTCTAGGTTTGAACCAGCACTGTACAACTCGTAAATCGAGTCAGTAAGCATAGGGCCACCACAACTCATAACAAAATATTGCAACCACATGAAGAAATCTTTACTGAAATATTAATTTATTAAAAACACCATTACATCAAAGCATTCGATTCGAGTTTAACCCATTCCCCAACAAAACTAAACCCCAATAGCACTGAGGGTCTGGACACTATCCTTACTTAATATTATAAATGCGAAAGTAACTCGGTCTGTCTGTGTGTTACTCAATCACGCCTAAACTACTGAACCGATTTAAATGAAATTTGGTACGGACTTGGTCTAGAGCCTGAGAAAGGACATAGGCTGCTTTTTAATGCGAAAAAAGGGCTGTAAGGGGTTGAAATAGGGGATGAAATTTTGTATGGAAAATACGTAGTTTTTAAAGCTAGAAGCTCGAAACTTATTTTTAACCGACTTCTAAAAAAGGAGGAGGTTCTCGATTCGGATGTTTGTATTTTTTTTTTAATGTTTGTCCGCGCATAACTCCGTGGCTTGCCAACCGATTTGAAAAATTCTTATCTTGTTAGTAAGGGTATACTTCCCAAATAGTCCCATGAAAATTTTATCGAAATCGGATAAGCCATTTCTGAAAAATCAACAAAAGTCTAAAAAAATATTTACGTTGATGATCTTTTCGTTTACTCTGCATTGCGTTTTTTGTTCGCGCATAACTCCGTCATTTACGAACCGATTTGGAAAATTCACTAACCCACAAAAAAGCACGAAAATAAAAACTTTTTTGCAAAAAATAAAACCGACTTCCATATCAAAACACTACAAAGCCAAAAATAATTTTAATTTAGGAAGGCGGTGTGAAAAAAAAGAAAATACAAAACCAATAACACCGACTACCGAAATTTAAATTATTTTTGGCTTTGTAGTATTTTGATATGGAAGTCGGTTTTATTTTTTTGAAAAAAGTTTTTTTTAGACTTTTGATTAGAAAAATGGCTAATAAATGGCTAAATAAGCTATTAGCAGTAAAATATTGTAAATAGTTTATTTATGTATGAGTTTTATTTTCAAAATAATTCGTCTAAAAAATTAAAAATGCTGCCGAAAGTCACTATTCCGCGCGGACGAAGTCGCGGGCCCGGCTAGTTCCAAATAATTCGACGCCGACCATACTATAAAGTGACCACAACACATTACTTTTTCATTCTCACCTCAACTTATAAATTCCGGGCACAGTACACCGCGACGCTCCGGAGAGTTCCTCCTATTTTTGAAACACAACCACGGCCCTAATTTCGGAGACACCGCGTCCACCGCAAATCGTAAAGTCGCCTAAGTTAGTGCAACACAACCCTCTTGCCTACGTCGTCTACGTCACACACACATAAAACTCTACAGTACACAGGGTGTTTCAGAAATGCGTGGCTAAATTTGGCCTTGTGGCTAAATAATAATAGCCGCACGGGTCGATTTTTGAGATCAGTACGTGGATGGTAGATCATCTTAACATATCAAGATACTTCCGTGCATTGAAAAGCATGTTAAACTGTTGGTCCCGGTTGTCATCTGTACATTTTAGAGAGTCGTAACGGGTAGTCGTAAAAAAAATCTGACACCAGTCTTGCCCGAAGGTATCGTATCAGCCAGTATGAGCTAATGTGTTGCGGAGGTCATGTAGACATTCGTTCCTTGTAAAACATTGGTACTCAATTGCGTCCAGTTAGACTGCAAGCCGACCACAACAAAGTTGGGAAAAAGCTAAGTACGTGACGATGATATTAATAATTAAAAATATTCCTTCGCTCCCGTGGATTCTATCACGGTAAAAACATAACTCTCCTTTTTTGCAGTCGCGTAAAAAGTAGCCTATAACCTTTCTCAAGCTTCAAGCTATTTCCATACCAAATTTCATCCAAATCCACCCAGTATTTTCGAAGATTAGCGCGTTCAAGCAAACAAACAAACAAACAAACTTTTCCGCTTTATAATATTAGTATAGATTTATCAAAAATAGTTTGAAAAATCATCAAATCGTGATTGAACGATAAATGCTACCAACAGCATACTGCATACATTACTTTAAAAGTACTTTTTTAATTTTCAGAAGTTTTTTGTTGTCGGATTTTTTGGTCGAAAATTTTTTGTTTTAAAAATTTGAGCAATTGATCCATTACTGTATATCAGACTGGCTTCTGCCCGTGACTTCGTATGCGTGGGAGGGTTTTCCTGCGTAAATCCTAATGACGTGGAAATTCTGGGATTATAAGTAGCCCATGTGTTATTCCAGGTTGTCAACTATCTACTTACCAAATTTCATTCAGACCCGTTCAGTAGTTTTTGTGTGAAAGTTTAACAAACATCTTACATCTATACATCCATTCTAACAAACTTTCGCATTTATAATATTATTAGTAAGATAAGAAGTAAGATAATTATAGAGCATCACTCTGTATAAAACCGGACTTTTTCCCGGAATTGTGTTGTAGATTGTTTTAATCTCGCCTCGGTCGTGATAAGCTTTTTTCGTTTGCAGTTTTTAGGTTAACTATATTCTAACCTGAGGACATACGTTTGTAGTTTTTATGCCGTGGTCACTGGGAAGTTATTTTTGTTTAAGCGACATTAAGCGTGGCGTTGGCAACGTTACACTCACATTGTTGTATTCAAGTGAATCATGTTTAAATTAGGGCAATTTACATGTGCAATTTGTACAAAAACGGATAAACAATATAGGAATATGTTTGCTGTATTTTGTTTTCTATTAAACATGTTAGTTACCCTTGTCTAAAGTTAATAACAAAATACTCTCGTCAGCATTCACCCTTCATCAGATAACTTCGCGTAATCTTGTTTGAATTTCATTTCAAATTGGATCAATCAAACATTCAGGTAATATTTTTGTGTAACCCCACGTACTGGTTCCGCCTGGGGCGATGCAGGGGGGATTTTTAGAACCCTTGAAACTTTCCCCGGCAGTCGTCACAGGCATCGATTGGCAGGAAAATGCACTATAGTCCGAGCTCCAACTCACTTAGCATCTCCGTTTCATTTCTGTACTCAAATATTCGAATTACCACCCGTTACAAGCTAAAAAGTAAAAACATACTAAAAATCATAATCTAGAATAAACCAACAAGCCCTAGGGTATCCGGTGGTAAATAACAAGTTATGTTCGTACACAAACCAACACTTTGGCGTAATGTTGGCCGAAGTTGAAATTCCGGCAGCTGCATGTTAAAGTAAACATGTGAAATGGGCTACTGGCCACGGGAACGTGTGACCATGCATAACTGAGATCATTTTACGAGGTGGTATTGTCGACTAGCGAAATATCGCATGCCTTACCGACCTTCAAAGGTTTACCAACACGTGGGGAATATTTGCACGAAGTAAATAGGCTAATTTATGAACGGCTTTATAGTATCGTAATACTTGTGATATAAAGTTTAATGGTCACGGTTTATATACGAAATTATGATGTGGATATAGGCCCGTGGATTTTGTGTGGTTATCCATTTGCACATTGATGGTATGAAACTGAATACGTAGGTACCAGGTTTACATAAGCTCTGCAGGGTTACGTAAAATTGCTCACAAGCGCTTAACATACTTATATAACTTAATTGTTACGTACCCTGACCTGAGAACCAAATTGAGGAACTCAATTACAAATAACATATACCTGTTATTTTGATTTATATAGTAAAAAATTTGCAAATTAAAGGAAGTAAACAAGTCCTGTGAGTTATACTTGAATTGAAAAGTTACGCGGAAATGAAAACTGATGTAGGTAGGGTACAGAGTAGTTAAAAGTTTGCGCCGAGTTCGTGACCAATTTATAAGACTACTTACCTACTTTTCTGCTTAAAGCAAGAAATATTGATGAAAAATAAACAGCGAACTTGACTGTGCATAAGGGTGAGTTTTCTTTAAGAGCTGCGGATTATGTCAACAGTAAAATACAGGAATTCGGTCATTAAAATTTGAATACAATCCTTTAGTTACGATTTTAAGAATGCATGGATGCATTTTTAAATGCATATTATAAATGCGAAAGTAACTCTGTCTGTCTGTGTGTTACGCAATCACGCCTAAACTACTGAACCGATTTTAATGAAATTTGGTACGGATATAGTCTAGAGCCTGAGAAAGGTCATAGGCTACTTTTTAATACGAAAAAAAGGCTGTAAAAGGTTGAAATAGGGGATGAAAGTTTGTATGAAAATTGCGTCATTTTTAAAGTTAAAAGCTTGAAACTTATTTTTTAGAAAAATTCAAAAAGCTGCCGTAAGACACTATTCCGCGCGAATGAAATCGCGGGCACAGCTAGTTATAATATAATTATACTAATTTCCAAACTTCCTCGAACTCTGAATGCTGCCTGCACTCATTCTCCATTCCCAAAAGGCATCAAACTTTTCCACAAATGTCATACAAAAACCATCGGAAAAATTTCCCGAGTACTAGGCAAACATAAATCCGCTTCGGTATTAAAGTGACTTCGGTTATTAGGGAGAAACATGAAGGTTTAAAAAATACACTGGGGCGTACGCAATATGGTTGGCACGGCGTTCTCGTTACGAGCCGAGGCAGCCATAACTTACCCAAGTTTATGGGGAAGGTTCGCCGCCGTCTAAATATTTAGGAAATAATTGCATAAGTACATACCCACAGTGTATGTGCGCGTATGAACGAAATATTGAAGCGGTACGGATATAACAGTGAATTCCTGCGTTTATTTCGGCCGCGTACATGAGAATTAACTCTAGATGTACACAGTGTGTTTCTTTACAGATTCAACAATCTGTGCTTGTAATTCCGCGTGTGAATTATGAGGTAGGTTTATAAGAAACGTGTAGTGAATGCGCAAGTTCTTCATAAGTACTGCTCTGCTTTGTATTACGTTACCGAAAAGTACTGAATTTATGAAGACTTGAGTAATGTGGTAACGTATAATACTGACAAATTTAATTTAAAAAAAAAAACAATCTGCCCTTTTTATCAAACCTTTTTATCCATAATATGCTTAGTTAAATACTGATTAGCAGATTCATTATTTAAATTTTCCATAGAGAGTGTGCTTAAACAAAGCAAATGTTTTTTAAATGATAAAATGCAAAATAGAACCTATTTAAAATACAAGAACATTTCAGCGCATGCTGTCATGTTAGAAAGTTGACTACAGTTGACGTTCAAATTAAACTCACGTCAATTTTGTTTCGCGAAACCACTTAGCAGCTATTGCACACTTATTTTAAAATTCTACGAAAATAAACATCGTTGCCTCGGACGGACACTGACCCAGCTAACTAATCACTCACTAGTTGCTGAAGTCACGCTAAATGAAACACCCTTAGCTTCTGAAAGGTATCGATTAACTTCACTCCACTACGAACGAATAACTCAACTGAAAATCCTTCCATCCATTTAAGTCCACGGCTAAAGACTTTGAAACTTTAAATTAAATGTCTTCAAAAAGAGTTTTTGAATTTTTAACGCTTCATTGGCGTTTACTAAATGACGTAGAGATTGTTATCGCTTTCAGATTAAAAAGAAATATCAAATATTGACATTTATAAAAAAATCTGCAAATGCTTTAGTTCTGGCGAATGTCAAAAAAGTTTATTGTCATTAATGAAATAATGTACGATACTTATCACACTAGTTAGAATATGTAGTTAATTTTTTATCAACTTCAAAAACAGAACGCATGGGGTGATTGAATGTGGCAAACCTATTCATTTGGTTTGGCACCCACTTCAACCATCTGGTTGAAGTGGGTGCTTGCTCTTGTTATAAAGAAATTAGTTATTCAGTGCAACAGTCTAATGCGAATTTTTCTAAGTTCCTTTTCTTCTGTTTAGTGAAGTAGTATTTTTGGTGTTATGAAATAGGTTATCTTTTTTAGGGTTCCGTACTCGATAAGGAATCCTTATAGTTTTGCTATGACCGTCTGTCCGAGGTGTTTTAGCTCAGAAACTTTTGGTACTAGAACGTTGAAATTTGGCATGGATATACATATTAACCACGCCAACAAAGTGGTAAAATAAAATCCTTAATAAACATTTTATTGGGGTACTCCCCCTACACGTAAAGAGGGGATGATTTTTGTTTATCTCGTCTACCCCGTAGTGTGGGGTATCATTGGAAGGGACGTTCAAAAATAATGGGAGTGTGCAAAGATCAAATTTCGATTCAGTGATCTGCGAAATATTAAGCTTTAAAGTGCCAATAGGTAAATAGATAGAATATTCTTTATTGTAAACAAATAATTTATACACACCTGATTCGCAATATAAGCAATATTGTAAAACTTATGGCTGCATTGGTAGTCTTATTGCTGATAGAGATATCTTCCAGACAAACTTTGGATGGACTCCATGAACATAAAACGAAGAGGGGAAAGTCAGTTCGTTAGAATCTGTCACGATAGTAGTACCTACAGTTAACGAACTATTAGAACTAAGTTCTCACTTTACGAGTAACAGTCGACCAACTTTATTCTACTCGCTTTCGGCCAAATTCCATTGAAAAATATTTAGATCAAGTACTTGGCTTTATTTCAAGTTTATTACACGGCTTTCTTGTTAAATACACACGTGCATTGAAAACCAAAACAACTAAATTATTAGAGTGGAACTTTCTTCGATCCTCAATGTGGCGTTTACTGGAATGGATCATCTGGTAGATAAGTTGCGGCTTTCGTGTTATTCTTTTCGTGTGCAGTCAGTCAGGGAACACTTGATAGACTCTTCACTGTACTGATACGTTGACCGGGCATATTCTATCTTACTCCCCCATCGCTGCCATTCCGGTGAAGCTGTCAGTAGCCTCGGACACCATGGCCATGGTTGAGCGACAGACGGATAGTATTGTCTGTCAGGATCTTGTCATTACTGGTGTGCCATTCTTTTTTTTGTGGGAATATCATCGAATGACTTATCCCGCCCTGGGCGGAAGGGAGTGTCAGACTTATACTGACTTAAACCTTGTTTCTTCAGCTGGCCATGGTATCTCGTTAGAATATTCCCGCAGCCCTGGCACATCCTACACACTAATGATACACAGCGTTTACGCATTGTGGCAAAGAAACTATCCACATGTGCGTCCGCGAACATCCCTGACGCGCTGCAGTAGCGGGGCGGTGTCAACAACTTATTTAATACTTATTACTTATTTATTACTGGTGTGCCTGCGGTATTATTTATTTGTTAGGATTCCTGACTATATTGGGGTCGGATTTCAGTCTCACCGAATCCGCCTGAGTACTAGTGCTTTACACTGAACGTCTGCCTATCTGACTTCCACAATCCCATAGCTGGGGTAATAAGACATTCCTTGGCAAGACCAGTCTCATATTTCTGGCTTCCGACTGTCGCTAACATTTGTCAAAGATGTACAAATGACAGCCGGGAGCAACGGATTAACGTAATTTCCGAAGTCCGGAGGAAACCGATGTTAAAACCCTCAGACCGACCTTGGAAAGCTACTCGTGCCGCTGTTGTTGTTGAGCCACGAGCTCCACAAAAACACTACAAAGCCAAAAATAATTTTAATTTCGGTAGTCGGTGTTATTGGTTTTGTATTTTCTTTTTTTTTCACACCGCCTTCCGAAATTAAAATTATTTTTGGCTTTGTAGTGTTTTGATATGGAATTCGGTTTTATTTTTTGCAAAACTGTTTTTATTTTCGTGCTTTTTAGTGGGTCAGTGAATTTTCCAAATCGGTTCGTAAATGACGGAGTTATGCGCGTACAAAAAACGCAATGCAGAGTAAACGAAAAGATCATCAACGTAAATATTTTTTTTAAACTTTTGTTGATTTTTCAGAAACGGCTTGTCTGATTTCGATAAAATTTTCATGGGACCATTTGGAAAGTATACCCTTTCTAACAAAATAAGAATTTTTCAAATCGGTTGGCAAGCGACGGAGTTATGCGCGGACAAACATAAAAAAAAATACAAACATCCGAATTGAGAACCTCCTCCTTTTTTAGAAGTCGGTTAAAAACGCTAAACATTCGTACATTCTTATTTGCGTATACTACAATATAGCTTATATTATTTGCTGATAAAGTTGTTTTATATTGTTGAATGAATGTTCGAAACAAACAGGTACTGAGTGACTGAGGGTCTAAACTTCAAGGATTTTCTTACCTACTGATGGAAACATTACGAGAAAATAGGGCTTGATTTTATTTTTATATTATAAATCCTTGTTTATTTTTTATTTTTAGCTAATAATGTTAACAATGTATTTACTTATAAGAGTATTGTTTGCAAGAATACTGAGACACAAATAAATTTAAGCTGTATTTAGTCAACAAAGTACGTTTTCCTTTTGTTATTATTGACTGACTAGACTTACAATTTATACCTTTGTACGAATATAAAATCTTACAACAGTGAATGTAAAAGTTTTATATTTATATGAGATTGTGCCGACAATTGCGAGCAATAAGCTTCAGGCTCTAGAGTCAGTGGTTTTGGATTATGTGCTAGGACTAGAATAAGTTTTAGCAAAATGTTTTGAAAGAATTATTCCGTTTCTTTTTATTATTGTGGTTTACCAAGTTGTTAGAAAGTTGAAATATTTTTTTAACGCGAAATAACGATTGTGGTGGTTCTACGAAATCATTATTTCGACAGATAATTTATAGAATGGCCTTATAGTAAAGACTGATTTGGTTTTATTTTCAGCAGGACTTTGTGTGCCGCCAAAATTCTCAGTATCAATATCTACTTAAAAATAACAAGCTGATTTCAATAGTGCGTGACAACGACGTGTTTTATAGATTTACTACATTTTTAAAGGCGAAGTAATATCATGTTGTCCTCCTGTAGGTAAAAGGCCTCTCTTCCCTTTTTCACGCAGTTATATTATGGTAATGTAGGCCAGTTCACTCGGTAGGAGTCAAGCTCGTCCTGCCATCCATCTATCTATCAGGTCTCTTTTTCCGCACTGACAGAATCTTTATGGTGGACCATTGTGCATGTGCTAAGTTAGCAGATCATTCTTAGCAACTGCTTAGAATCAAGACATAGTGTAGATATCTTCCGACCATCATGTACTTAGATACCGCTTTGCCATAATAATAATAAGTTTATTTGCCATTAACAAAATTACAGTCAATTAAAAGATACAATCAGAGCTCTTAAAAAGACATTTATCAAAAAGGGTAATGACCCTCATGCTAGGAAAATCCTGTGTTATGAGGACATTGAATCCATGTTTATATCCGACAGCTACAACCTGGGAGTCTTTAAGTCCAGAGTGAATAGGTTACTTTTAGGTAAGCGTGCTCCATCTTCGATCACATCATCACTTACCATCAGGTGAGATAGTGGTCAAACGCGAACCTATTAAAAAAAAAAAAAAAAAACTACGAATTTTAATATAGTGCCAAAAAATTGTACTCAATACGATCGTCTGTAGTGTGTTATGGGTAAAAAATTGACACCAGTTTCGCCAAGTGGTGGGACTGCTCTAGGTATTCGTTCTATGTAAAACACTAGTACTTAGCTGCATGCAATTATCACATAGGTATTATTGTGAGTCTGACACTAATCTTGCCAAGGGATATCGTGTTACCCAGCTACTTAGTTTTATCCGGTTAAACTGTAAGCCGACCCCAACATGTTTCATCCACAGCGCCAGTTCAACTCATTAAATAAATCGCATAAGCCGGTGTCATTCCCTAAAATAGTTTCCCGCTTGTTGTATGGCCACCTGATTTAACACGAGGACACAGGTTGACACGTCCCAGCACTAAACACCGACATGTGTCTGCCAGTGTTCCGCTTTGGACATGGTTCAGCCTTTATTTCCGTTACTATGTATGGAGTATAGACTGAAACACGACGGCGAATTTTTAAATTGAATCTTGTATGTATTTTATTTTCGAGATTTGAATTGGGTTTAGAAGCTGTGTCAGAATATGTTTCCTCTTCCTGTTTTGTATGATTCTGGCTACAAAGCCACACGAGATATACGAGACACAGGTCTCGTATATGAAATGTTGGAGCTCTTCGCTACTTCACTTTTATGTGTATCAATCGTGATACACATATGTAAAAGTCGAAACTCTTTATAACTTCTTTATTTAATCCAATCTACCAGGCTTCCGGAAGATTCAATTATTAGGTAGTATTGACCATTTACTTTCTTTAATCAAATAATTTATACCTAATTAAAAAACTTTATACGTATACATTTAACTAACTCAGCAAATTTTTCATTTCATAAACTTTTGTACAATCCATTTTAATCTAAACTGAACTATATATAATAAAGTATTCAAATATTTTTTGTTAGTTAGTTATATTTGTGGAATCTGTATTAATAACCTAATTGCTGAGTACTTACTGTAATAAAGGTTTTTTGTTCCAATTATGTTTAATCGTCACCTTTTCTTTTGAAACTGTTACATGACTTAATTAATAAAATATACAAATTCACTTACTAGATGGCGGCCGCCATTTTCTTTCTTGTTCATTTCAAAATCATTACTCATTCATAATTCATTAGTTCATTCATACGTCGTTACTTTATACCTAATTTGATAAAATGTGTCCAGTAATTTAGGCTACAAGGCGTGCCAAAAATAGACATATAAATTAAATCTGGGGGTATGTGAGTAGCCCCGCCAAGACCAGCTGACGGCAAAGTGTGCAGACGCTCCTTTTCTCGAAGGGACCTCGTCGTTTTTTGAACCCTCATGACTTATGTTTTGATTATACCAGATAAACTAAATTCTCGGGGTATGATGTCAATACTAGGTACAGACGACCAAGTCACATACTTTGACTAAGCTGTACAGTTTGTGAAATTAGGGCTTGTATAGTTAGTAGCTTGGCTTTACATGCGATCTGATACAGTACGAGTAATAAATGGTCTCGTCTTGGCAACATTTTACAAAAACGTGTTTGGTGGGTTTATGTATTCTCAAGAAATATTGTAATCCTTCTAGGGCAGTGGGGGTAAAAATGCAAATGTTACCCGACTCTTACCGACCGTCAAAAGCATTTCTTTTTGACGTTATCTGCTTCAAATAACGCCTTACATAACCAAGAATCCGCAATTATCACCCACTAATTGTAATACCAACGTAACGTGCCTAATGAAGTAACAACATTCCCCAAATGTAATTAGTTGTATAATTAAATGTAATGACTATTGTTGCGTCCCAAATGTAATTTTGAACGCTCTTTTTGGTGTGGCAACATTCTATTGTCTTTGAACTTGACATAACCTCTCTGACTTGACAGATTGTCTTTGTTTGGTTGGAAAAATGTCCGCACGTTTTGGGACTTTGATTTGATTGTAATTGGTAAAATATTGTTTGGATTCGCGGTTTGAAGCCGATAATTGGGTCGCGAATAATCTAATTGTTGAAGTGTATTCCCCATTTGTTGAAAACCCCGAAATATTCTTGAAACATATCGCCTTATTGCCTACCACGCGTAGCGCGCGTTTGTTGGGAACGAGTCGGGTGTGAGCTGAGTTGGAACCGCGCCATCTGGATATCGGCGCCTTGGGAACGTTCTACAACACTTGACTTACATCACACCTCTCAATTACTCACCCCATTTTACATACATCAACCACACTTAGGGCATGACCTTTGAAGGTCGAACTTGGCGTCCCCAGCAATCAGGTTAGTGGTACATTTTGTTCATTGAATTAAGGCCTAAGAGCCTACCACAACGTAGGGCTCCGCGTAATCGCGGACGGTTCGACATACCAGTTACCGTTGGCTGGGCTTGGGGTCGAACATTCTGGTAGCAGGCGTGGCTCTTATAAGATCCACTGATTCATTCTGGTATAAGCGCGGCTCTTATAATATAAGATCCACTGGTTTAATTGGAAGTTTTGAATATTGTTGAAAACTTAAAACTTGAGTTTAATTACTTAACACAACTTATAACTTGATAAGTTTGAATATATTGCTTTGTCAGCCGGGCTCAAATAGTACTTGTAGTTTGTACTGTAATTTGTAGTGCTAGCCCCTTAGAATTGAATGACAAACAGGATTTATTTGTGAAATTAGGAATTATTGGTATAATTTGGTACATAATTTCGTACATAATTTGGTACATAATTTGGTATTTGTTGAAATTAATAATTGAATGTCATTGATCTGAATTTGAAAGGTTATCTAAATAATAATTACACATAGTCTAACATAATAGGACTTGAATTGTGTGTATTGGTTATTGCATTTATAGTAATTATTGGATTGTTGATAGAGATTCTCCGGCTCAATATTATACTTCAATTGTTGTATTTAATTGTTGGTGTGATCCTGCACAATATATACATTGAATTGTTATTTATTTTGTAACTAGCCATCCTTAGCAAGCTAGATTCATACTTGGAATAAGTACAGGGTTGGATTTGGACTTGAAATAATTGAATTTGAATTTTTATTTTGTTGAATATATTTGGCCGGCTAGCAAGTCATTGCTGTTTGTTTAATATTTGATTGTTGGTTGTTGATTGTTGTTTTGTATTAATATTTGATTGTTGCAATGGCCTCATTAAGGGCAGTCAGGGAGGCTGCTGCGGGATTGACCTCACAGTTGAGATGGTTCACATCGGCAGCTGCAACTGTTGAGCGTGTGGAATTGGAAGAGCTCACCCTTGCTCGGTATGGGCAAGTGATTGAGAGGATCAAGTCAGCTGATGCTGCGCTCACGCGCTTCAACGAGTACATCATGGACGTGGATTTGGGGGTGATGGATCAGTCGGCCCGCGATAGGATTTTGGGTGACTATGACCAGATTATCCACCTGGGGGATGTCATATGTCTACGAGCGCGGGAAATTTTGAAGAGCCGGGTGCCTGATGCGGCCAAGCCGCAGACCCCTGTTGTTGCAGGCCCTGGACTATTGAGTAGGCTGCCCACCCTGGAGATGCCACATTTTGACGGTCGCTTGGACCACTGGCTGGGCTTCCTAGATCTCTTTGAGAGTCTTGTCGATGCACGCTTGGACCTCGGACCTGCCCAGAAGCTGGCCTATTTGTTGTCTGTCCTGGAGGGCGAAGCCAGAGCCTTGGTGCAGCACTTGCCGGTGACGGATTCCTCTTACCCGACCGCTCTGGAGCTTCTCTCCCGACGGTATCAGAACAAGCGCTGCCTGGCTGATGTGCACATCGACCAGATTTTGGGACTACCGGCCATTGTCAGCACGTCGACGTTGCGCACTGACTTGCTGAACCCGTTAGTCTCAGCTACCAACGCTTTGAGACGCTTGGAGTTACCGGTAGAACATTGGTCCTACTTGTTGGTGCACATAGTGCTGCAGTTGCTCCCCGCGGAGTTGAGGTCACGTTTTGAGCAGAAGTATGGTGGGGATAGTGCCACCCATCTTCCCCCCTTTGATGACCTCCTCAAATTTTTGGAAGACGAGTGTCGGTTTGCGGATAACACTCGTGGCGCCACGGGGTCACCCCCACTACCTTCTCAGCCCAGAGACCAGGGACGGACTAGGGCCCGGGGGCCTGTTGATGTTCCCCCCGCCCCCCGTTTTGCTGGCGCCCGGAGTCCTCGGGCTAGGGGGCCTGTTGATGATCGCCCCGCCCCTCGTTTTGCTGGCGCCCGGAGTCCTCGGGCTAGGGGGCCTGTTGATGTTCCCCCCGCCCCCCGTTTGGCTGACGCCCGGAGTCCTCGGGCCAGGGGGCCTGTTGATGATCGCCCCGCTCCCCGTTTGGTTGGTGCCCGCAGTCCTCGGGCTAGGGGGCCTGTTGATGATCGCCCCGCCCCCCGTTTTGCTGGCGCCCGGAGTCCTCGGGCTAGGGGGCCTGTTGATGATCGCCCCGCCCCCCGTTTTGCTGGTGCCCGGAGTCCTCATCATTGTGACTTTTGTAAGGCAACGGGACATGTCATGGCGCGTTGCCGGGACTTTTTGAATTTGCACGTAAGTTCCCGCCGCCGCATTGTCAACGCACGCCGTTTGTGCTTTTCGTGCTTGGGGGCCCACTTCCATCGGGACTGCCCCGACCCCCGCCCGTGTAGAATTTGTGAAGGGTCCCACCTGGAGATTTTGTGCGCCAACGCGAACCGCTCCAGCAGACCAGCTTCTGAGGGGGGTTCGCGCAAGGGGGGGTACCCCGGAGACGAGCACCGGGCTGAGACCCGCGATTCTGTACGCCGCACTCCACCCCCCGCGCAAGTTGAACGGGAGCCCCACGAGCGCCATTTGGTCTTCCCTCGTCAGGGAGAACGCGCATTGGCCGCTAGGCAGCAGTGGCCGGGTCGGCGCCGCTGCCTTTCCCCTCCGTTGGCGGAACGTCCCCGGCTGGAGTCGCGCCCTCCGCCATTCGGGCATCCGGTGGGATATGCCCCTCCAGTGATGGCGAGCGGCTTGGGACACCGCGCGGACGAATGGTTTGATTGTTGGCTTCGTCGTGAACGAAGGCAGCCTGGAAGCGGCGATCGGTCGCCGCCCAGACATCACTAAGAGATTGACGCCTGCCCCGCTAAAGGAACCCCCCGATCAAGACGGTTTTGTTGCCAACGGCCTCGGTCACGGTCTGGGGACCCTTGGGTGACTCGATTGTGGTCTGTGCCATTTTGGAGACGGGAGTCCGGGGTTGCCTTTTGTCTTCTTGGTTAGCGGGACAGGTTGGCCTGAAGGTGAACGACCTTTCAGGCAAGATTTGGGGAATTGGCGAACCGGCTGACACCACTGTTGAGGGAAGGACCTGGTTTGAGGTCACCCTTGTGAGTTGTCCTTACCCTAAAATTGGTGCTCCTGCCCTTGTTGTAACTGAACTTGGTACAATTGTTGGTGACTGATCGTCACACTAAGAACTCGCATGCCGGTTGCAATGCGCTGTTGGCCATTCTGCAGCGAGAATTTTGGATTTTGTCGGCTGATCGCGTCAATGAGGCGAGGCCCTTTGCTGGCGTCGTAACGGATTTTGTTGGTCCCCCTTTGTTGAAGACGTCCACCCTTCGTAATAGCAAGATTGTTGGGGCTTATTTGTGTGTTTGTCTGCCTGTCAACCAAGGCAGTACATTTGGAGCTGGTAACCTCCCTCTCGACAGAGGCCTTTGAGGCGACTTGGGAAGATTTGTGTCTCGCCGTGGGTTACCTTCGTTGATTAGGTCTGATTGCGGTACGAATTACAAGGGTACAAGTAACTATTTGAAGGAGCTATACGCCTTCCTTGATGAGAGCCGGGTTGATATTGGTAATGGTTTGGCCCGCCGAGGGGTCACTTGGTTGTTTGACCCGCCAGCCTGCCCCCCATTGGGGGGGTATTTTTGGGGCCGCGGTGAAAGCGGCAAAGGGACGCTGGCGGAGATTGTTGGGAGACACCGTTCTCACCTTTAATGAACTAGCTACGGTATTTGGCCGCATTGAAGCTGTGTTGAATTTGCAACCTTGTCAAGACTTCCAATTGATTAGCGGACGGGTAGGCCCGTCCGGGGGGGGTAGATGTTGCGTCCCAAATGTAATTTTGAACGCTCTTTTTGGTGTGGCAACATTCTATTGTCTTTGAACTTGACATAACCTCTCTGACTTGACAGATTGTCTTTGTTTGGTTGGAAAAATGTCCGCACGTTTTGGGACTTTGATTTGATTGTAATTGGTAAAATATTGTTTGGATTCGCGGTTTGAAGCCGATAATTGGGTCGCGAATAATCTAATTGTTGAAGTGTATTCCCCATTTGTTGAAAACCCCGAAATATCGTTGAATCATACGCCGCCTTGTCGTCGGTTGGGCCGGCACGCGGAATATAATTGGAAATCAGCTTGGATCTCACGTGAGATTAACATATTAATTGTGTTCAGTGATAGATTGAACTTTGTAATCTCGGATTAACAAGAATCCAGTGATATTTCTTGAAACATATCGCCTTATTGCCTACCACGCGTAGCGCGCGTTTGTTGGGAACGAGTCGGGTGTGAGCTGAGTTGGAACCGCGCCATCTGGATATCGGCGCCTTGGGAACGTTCTACAACACTTGACTTACATCACACCTCTCAATTACTCACCCCATTTTACATACATCAACCACACTTAGGGCATGACCTTTGAAGGTCGAACTTGGCGTCCCCAGCAATCAGGTTAGTGGTACATTTTGTTCATTGAATTAAGGCCTAAGAGCCTACCACAACGTAGGGCTCCGCGTAATCGCGGACGGTTCGACATACCAGTTACCGTTGGCTGGGCTTGGGGTCGAACAACTATAATGACCAAGCTTTGGTCGTCGGCACACTGTTTGTATAATTTGGTATATAAACTAAATAATTTGACCTTAGAATAACAACATAACAACGCATAGAAGGATAGTACGAGTGCAAAAAGTGAGGCAACTAAAACTTAGCCATTTTTGGCTAACTTTGCTCAACGAGCCATCAGTATTCAAGGTCACATTCTGCCGAACAGAGCTCGCGAGTAAATAATTTAAAACGACCGTTTGTAGCGTAAAGGGATGTCATAGTCCTTCAGGAAAACAAAAAACGTGTAATTAAATTACATTTCACAAGTAAATACTTACATTTTATACATTATATTTAAGTAAATCGACCATCAAACAAAAATTCTAATAACCTAAATTATCACAATTCAATGTTGCTATCCGTGAGGAAAAAAATACCCATATTGATTTCTTTAATTTGTGCTTATTTTTGTTTAAAATAATATAGGGTAAAACTTTCCTTTATGGCCCGTCGATTTTTGGGTCGGGGTGGGAGGGGAGGGGTGGGGGGGAGTAGTGCTACTCCCCTGTACCATCCCCCCCCGCGCAAACCCATGGTTATAGTGATATCCATTGTTAAAGTTTTTAGGTTAGAATAAAAATTTCGGAAAAATTTAGTATTTTTTGGCAGGAGGAAGGCAGCGGGAGTGGAGTGACGGGGCAGGGGGTGCTCCTCTCCTCCCCGGCATTACTCCAACAAAAAGGTTTTCAAAAAACTCAAAAGTTGGCTAAAAGGTGTAGTCGGAGCCCCGCTTCGCGGGGTTCAATGGTTTAAATAAAAATAACCACGAAGGTGATGGCCGGGTCAGTTCGCTCGCTGCGCTCGCTTACTAGACCCGGCCATCCCCTTCTAACCTAATCTGTCCGAGTCGGGTTGCCCCAAGTCCCGAGCTCGCTTTGCTCGCTATTGCATCCTAACTTCTCCTAGTAACGGTTGGAACTACCATGAATATTATTTATCATATATTGCGTACTATTTCCCAATTTGTATGGAAACTTTAAATATTATATCTCCCTTTCACATTATTATCACACTTCACTTTCCGTTCCACAGTGTAAACAAAAATTCGTAATATTTTTGTGTAAAAACGTCAACGCAATTACATAATACAGCACAGCTATAATGCCCACTAATAACACACCAAATTTAATACGTGAATATGTGAAAATAAAATTATTTTTACGTAAAAATATGACATAAAATTGAACAAAATACACTTCTTCTGTCAATGGAACGTGAAATGTCAACTTTGACGTCTACCATGACAATAAACAACCTAAAAATTTGCAAATGGCGTGCTATTTTTCAGTATTAAACGAAACTTTAAAAACTTATATCTCGTAAACAGTGAATTTGCGCAACTTAACAATTCGTAAAAAGCTTTCTATTTATGAGTACTATTTACAGTAAAACTATGAACTTCCAACTCAACGGGCCATAAAGGAAAGTTTAGCCAAATATAGTTTTGGCGGCAATTATGTATGCGTCAAACTAAACTATATTTATTTACAGCTACTACCTACAGTGTTTTATAACTAAAAGTTACTGTTAGTTCGAAGAGTGGCATCATAAAGATGACAATTTTATTGATTAAGATTTTTTCATTTAAGTAATGTTCTCAATAATATTTTTCTATTTCATAAATACAACACATACTTTTAATTGATATTAAACGAGATTTTTCAAGCAATTAATACATTTCTATAATATCATTATAACACATTACACATCAAACATTCTAAACGCAATAAACGATATCTCATTTCGTTTACCTTCCGTAAATATATGTCATATAAGTCATGTTACATGAAAAAACATCATCTTATTTAGTTTCATAACATAAAATACTTGATTTGAACCAGCAACATAATAGTGCGTTTTCCCATTTTTGTGGTAATGGTACTGGTAATGGTATCACTGAAAGCTATATTTGTGTGCGTTTGAAGAACGTAGACACATTCGGCTCACGCACACAAAGAAAATAAAGTGGACACACGAAATCGCTCGTGTTTTGTTCTAGACGCCTATTCTATGCGTTGTTATTCTAAGAATTTGACATATTTCGTTAGTACACATAACGTTAGCGAACTGAAAATTATGCAAACTTAATTGAGATCGAGTTAGCATACCGTTCCGTAATATTTAGGCTGATTTATACTAATGTTATAGAGCGGATTTGGATGAAATTTGCGCGTCTGTTAGTTCATAAATAAATCATACTCTTTAGAAAAGTTGAATAAAGAATATATTTATGTTGATCGAATGGTTTGAATTTAGAAACATGCTGATAGCAATAATTAAAAAGTTTGCATACTACGCAATTTGTGTATGAAGTTCTAACCATTGACATATATATTACTCCGTACCTAAGGACTAGGCGGACCGCATGTTATAATGACGCCTCGAACTTGGTCCCTAAGTGGTCTTCCCTTTATCGAAGTGAACTAGAACGCGATCGGCTATCTTCGGGAGCGGTCGTAAGTTTTACAAGCAAAAATGTCGAGTTGTGTCGTGAAGGGTTGCGTGAAATACGATAAAAAGCACAATAAAAAAATATTAACATTTCATGTCACCGGTAAGTTAAAAATATGTCATTAAATCAACTTCTAACATTATTTAAAACAATTTTCTTTCTTATTTGTCTCAACCTTTGGCCAAGAGGACGCGAAGCCGCATAAAAGAGCGACATAACTTTGCAGCGGCGCGCGTTATAGCCGATGAAATTAAAAGATTGAATAATATTACTACCTGTAACAGAATAAACGCAATTCCCGAAAGTAGTTGATTCAGAATCGGCTTCTGGGGCTTAGTATGATTTTGCGATACTATTATCGTGTTCGAAAACTATCGCTTTGTCTCTTTCACATGCACCAAATTTGTAGATTAGTGTAAAACGACAAAAGACAAATCTTTCATTTAACTTAAAATGGAAACACAATATCATGACAAATTAATACAATCCTTAATTCAAGGAAATGCGTTTGTGGGCGTGTCGGCCGCTTATATTGCACGAGTGTATGCGTCTGCGTAAGGATATTGTATGACGCACATACGTTTTGCGTTTAGTAAGGATAACTATTTTATAAAAAAAAGTCTAGGTTTGGTTTCAATTTATTTAGTTACGGATGTTGTTTTAGACTTAAAATTTAATATTCTAATTAGGATGTCTGAGGTATTGCGCTTAATCTGTTACATTTTGTATGATTAAATTATGTACAAAATTAATTTTTATTGTTAGTTAAAAGCAAATTAAAATGTATTTTTATGTACAACAAATATAAATAAAAAAAAAGTTTTTTTTTTATTTCTTTGTACCCCGAAAAATACTACACCCCGCTCTTACAAGTTTACGTCTAGGAGCAGACCACGCCAATTGACATCTTAGTTATAATAGATGGCGTTAGTGTGTTTTGTAGGGCGACCGCGTCACGTCAAATATTCTGACGACTGTATCTTTACTATTGAAATCAATGGTTCTAACTACCTTTTTTTATTAAAAGATAGCAGCATATACCCTAGCTATGTAGATAATAATACATGTAGTATTTTGTACTACAAAGCTAGGATAGTGTTTTCTAAGGTGGGTGTGGGATTCGAGGTTTATTTTTTATTACCAAGTTGGTTTATTTATGTTTCACGTGGTGACCAACTTTCAGTAGAAAAAGCACACTTCGAAATGAAAACTATGTGTAATCCTCAAAAAACATAACCATATAAAAACAAATCCTTGTGCCAAGACTTCTGGGAAGTTACAGATGATAAAGTATAATTACAAGTAAACGTGTCTATAGCGCCACAAGGGAAATGATTTTTCTGTTCGTTTACAATTAATTATCGCAATAACTTGGTCCAATAACTTGCTAATAAAGAAAACAAATTACATAATATTCTAATCAGGTTAATTAGCCACTGCACACACAAATAAAGTCAAAGACAAAATGAGGAATAAAAAACATAACTATGAGAAGTTTGAGACTTCTCATAGTTATGTTTTTTATTTCTCATTTTGTCTCTCTGTAAGTAACACAACGGTTGACAATGAAAACAAAAACATTTTTTTTAATCGTTTATTATTTAAAACATGCGTGTACATTTTTTACAAATATAAACATACCACCTAAACCATCGAGGGTTTATCTGTGGTATGCTAGCCGCGGCAACTCGATGCCACACCACACATACATACATCATTAAAAGTAACACTTTAACTATGCATCGAAACACCTTCTAGATCGTAGTACTTTCTAGAAAGTGTTTTTTTAGCACTTTACAGCAGTTCTTTGGAGTTAATTTTTTAATAACATTTACAGGCATGTCATTTAAGAATGATGGTAGCATGCATTCCCACGTCCTTGCACCATACACATTATTGTGACTTGGTATTTTATACGTGGGTAAGTAGGACAAACAACGTAACGACTGCCACCTTTCGTATTTCTGGATATTACTAATACTGTAGAAGTTATCGTTAATGACGCGTAAACGTATCTTGTCGCAGACATTTACAACTTGACAGTGCTTAAATAAACCCTTTTCGTTATTTTTAAATTGTTTTTTTATGTAACTGGGAACAATAGTTTTCAAAATTCGCAACTGTAAATTATAAATGTCCTCGACGTAGGTTTTGTATGTACGTCCATAGCTACTGAGGTCATAATCAATTACAGAATCAGCCAGTGCAAGGTACAAGGTTCTTAATCAAATTCAAATTCTATTCCAATTTTTTAAATTCATGTTTATTTCTTTTAAATTCAAGTCAGTTGCCGTAATAGCCGGTTTTACTATTATTATTGTAAAAATACACTCGTTAAACCAAGTTAAGTTGGGATGCGATAGGCCATTGACTGTAAAATTCATATCTATACAAATATCTAAAAAGTTAAGCTGTGTTTTTTGTTTGTTTGTAATGGATGTAACCTAGGAGTCTTTAAGTCCAGAGTGAATAGGTTACTTTTAGGTAAGCGTGCCCCATCTTCGATCACATCGTCACTTACCATCAGGTGAGATAGTGGTCAAACGCGAACACATGTTCAACTAAAAAAAAAAAAAAAAAATTACAACACCGATTTCAACCATGCGTTCACCGATGAAAAGCTACATTGTCAAAACATTTACTGTAAAGTTGGTTCACCATGCGTGGACCACTCTGAGCAAGTGTTATCCTTGAAGATTGATCCATATTGTTATTATTTAGCCACGAGCTCGTCACGTCATTACAAATTATACAGTAAAACGCTAAATATTCGTGTGTTTCTTGCTTAAAAACTGCCTGTCTTGCTAATTCTTCCAAGCTAATGCATGCCAAAACATTCAGAGTAGATTACATCAAAGCATAAGAATGTTATACGATAGCTGGGATTAGTTTATATATGCAAATCTATACATGTGAACGGGTTTTTTTTACGTCAAAACGGTATAACGGTTTGATGTGTTATTGGTGTGCACCGGATAGTAACATAGGCTACTTTAATTTGGCTGAAAAAAACCTCTTCACGCGAGCGATTTATAAATGGAATAGTATGACTATAAAAATGCCTCCTTTCCCGTGAGTTATACTAAAAAGTAATATGACAAGTAATATAGTAATAGTAGTAGTATAGTAATATTTAAACAAAAATTGGCCGACTGCGAGTCAGACTCGCCCATGAAGGGTTCCGTAGTAACTACACCAAATAACTTTGTTTTTCATAGTGTTTGTAAGAATTACAGTTATATTTGCGGTTTTAGAAAATATGCTATATCTCAAAAACTGCTGACCCGATCTCATTCAAACAATTTTTTTTTAAATTTACATTAAGTTATACAACATATATTTATTTTAAATGTTTAACTCCATTATTATAGAAGTTAGAGGGCGGACACACATTTTACCACTTTAAAAGCATATATCTTTTAAACAATTGACTTTATGAAAAAGTTGTTTTAGAAACCTTAATGTCATTTTTAAATATCTGTCTATAACTACCAAACACACATAGCTTTATTGAAAAAAAAAATAAGTCTCAGTTGCATATACAATGGAGAGCCCCCTTAATTTTAAATATTTTATATTTTTTTTCTTAAAATCTAAAAGTGGTTCACAGAATACATGTACCTACCAAGTTTCACATGTGTAGTCCTAATAGTTTCGGAATAAAATGGCTGTGACATATGGACGGATGCACAGACAGACAGACAGACAGACATGACGAAACTATAAGTTTTTTGGCATTCGGCTACGGAACCCTAAAAAGAAACAAAATCAGATTCTATAGATAGATAGATAGAATATACTTTATTGTACACCAAAATTTAAACACACCTATTTAACAATATTGCTTATTCTATGGTAACAATGGCGGTCTTATCGCTGAAAGCGATATCTTCCAGACAACCTTTGGAAGGACTTTAAAAACTTTAATTAAAGTAAATTCTATGTTATTTATTCCTATTTTAAAACCGTATTGTTTGTCTGTTGGTCCTTAAAGATTCAGTTGGGGTTCATGCCAGTTTTCACCACCGTTTCTGTAAATAGAGGCCGGTAAAACAAACGCCACCAATTCTCCAGGTTAAGTTGGGACGTGATGGGTCATCGATTGTTGCAGTCTTGATTATATCCCGAATTGAGAGTCACTGTTGAATTTCAGGTGTAATATTAAGTTATTTGTTTAAGATAATAATGTAGATTTACTGTTTCGAGTTAACTTGTGACACCTAGAGTACTGGTCTCAGCTTATGTTTTTTTATTATATAAGCAATAAATAGGTAAACTGTCGTGTTAAAAGTATAACGTTGAAAGAGATTACCCTCTCTAAAATGAGGGTAAATATAAGTACAATTGTTATTGCCAACATAGATGTTACGTATCGGGTTTTCCGCATCTAAAGTTTAATATTATATCCAAGGCAAGATATTTATAACTGGACGGTACAATTACCTAAAATTCTGAAAGACGCGATTTATACGAACACGCTCAAAAATATAAATTATAAAGCTTTTTAAAGTAAAATTTATACGCAAACGTTTCCGTTTTATAAACCCTGGAATAAAATATCCTTACCACCGCACAAATTTAGGTGATAGCACCTATTACCTACTAAACTAACTTTATTTATTTTGCTTCTACAGTCCCGCTTACTTTACGCAAATTCAGTTAGGCGACCTTAATTAAGAAAAAAAAAGGACAGGATCCTTACGCAGGTACTTATTTATTCGGAGGTCAAACGTATAAGATTCATGATTCTAATCAAAGTATAATTAAAGGAAAAGGAAACCACGGAATGCTGTTAAGTTCACGTAACTGTTAATTAATTTGCCTACGCGATTTCGGATCGTATTATTAAGCGCTAAAGGGCGATAATTGCGTGCAGTATTCCGGGAATATTCTGGTGTAATTTCCCGATAACAGCCTTTTTATTCCGCGTCTTAACGTTTTAGAGTCATCGGACCTAATTTTCGTTTTAAAAATGTTAGTATACAGAGCTGGACGATTTGCAGACTTTTAAACTGTACTCGAGGTACAAATTAGGTAAAAAAGTCCAACTTAAGCAATTGGATTTAATTCACAGTTTGAAAGTCTAAAGTTTGGGCTAAGTAAAGTCTGGTCCCATTTAGAAAAGTCGTTTGTAGGAGTTTGTTTCTTTGGGCACGCACCATTCTTTGCAGATATAGCGGGCATTAGATGAAATGACCGATAAGGCAGCACTATTATTTTATTAACACAGTCCGCATTCACTTAGCTTTAGTCAAGTGAAAAGAAATTCCATCTATTTACTTTGGCCGGTATTGGGTCCAGGCCGCTTTCATTCGTACTCTCAACGTTAAGTGGACATACTTAAGTGCTGTTTGGTCAGGAGGGATTTACCTTTGCTCTCTTTCCTTCAACTTTATCCCACTCAATCAGGAGCGAGGCTTAACTCTTAAAACGTTTTTGCTTTGTAATTTTTCGTCGCTTATTTTCCTTTAGTATCCATGACTCGACGTTGGATGAAAAAAAAAACTTGGTTGTTTACAGGAATTGTCGACAGCTGAGTATTAGTAAATACTTAGTAATCAGAAATTAAATCTTGTTAAGATATTAAGTAGTAGATTCTTTGATCAGCCTTTGACAAGCTCATATAATTGGTGTTCCAAGAAAATCCTTACGTCTAAAGAACGAAAGGTGCTTTCCTCTGTAAGTTACCGAAACCATCAAATTAAGGCACAAGAAATTGTCGGGTATATTTCAAGCTTTTCAAAGAGTTGACCCCTTCTAAGGCTCAAGTGTGGCGACCGCAGCAATTTTGTTATTTGTCGTTTGTATTCAGGTACAGCACGTTCCGTGGACATGGGAGTTCACTTTACTCCTTTATTTTTTCCCTCATAGTTCGTGAATGTTGCTACTGCGACGGTTTTTGTTTGTGTGTAATGTGAGTTTGTGCCGAGTCCCCTGTATGGAGGCTTACGTTATTTAGAAGGACTGAAAAATGTGTTATGTATGTACGCGTCGGGACTTGTCTGATGGGTTCATGCATCTAAATGTAGTATTTACAACAAAACATTTGCGAAGTTGTCATTTCGGGACACGAGAAAATATTCAAATAATAGCTTTATCTTAATTTGATACGTGTAGTATATTTTTAAAGGTTGCATTCTCTGTATCAATATAAGTATGACCATCTGTGGACACTTACATAATATGATAAGTTCAATTATATACATTTCATGCCTAAAATATAATTCAAGTAATAATATTTTATATGTCTGCCCGAACTCTATATTTAATCTTCGACATCTCTTTAAAAAAGTCTTTTCCTGTAAACTCTGTACGTGTTTTATTTCAAGCTTTACGATTTTTAAGTACACGGTTTCTTTAGTTTTTGTTAAGGTAAGTTTCTAGCGTTAACTGACCCTTTCCTATCTTTTATGGGTAACTAAATACTTGTTACATGGTTTTATTTTTCCTTCTTTTACTGTAGGAAATAAGAACTGTTATCGTAAACTCGATATGTTTGTTAGCTCGTAAGGACAAGGATAATCTGCTAACCCATTTTCCGAGAATGACTCTTGCACCGTGGGAGGACCGGCAGCTGATCCACTGTTTTTCAGGTCAGTGTGGATAAAATCTCTCACCTTGGTCCGATTTGCTCCTTTATATGGGCTTAAATTAAATATATCTTTAATTATTCGATTTTTTTTTCCCAGAAGATTGAGTGGTGTTTGAGTAGTTTATATGGCCTACCGCAATGTCCTTATTTTGGTATTGTTCGTCAAATCATCTCGAACGATTTGACGAAGGAAGGAAAATAAGGCCTTTAAGGTCTAAGTTGAGCTACGGGATAACTGACAAATGCTTGCACTGTTTGGATGGTCTGCTCAAATCTGTGTGATTCTGTCTTCTAAAGAGCACTAGAGACATAAACCTACGTGGTTCTCATATGACTTGATCACTACATATTGTATGAACTTCAAAAGAGACTTTGACCTCTGAGTTTGTTTCAGTGTTTCTTGTCAGAGTTAGGAAATACTGGCTTCATCTAGTTCACATTTACGAAAAAAAATGGACATGTAAAAGTGTTATTTATAAACTATTTGCAAAATAAACATCATTATTTCATTTCATCGTTTAAAAAATTTTAAATAAAGATTACTAAGAATGTGTGTAGAATTCACATTACTAGCATAACCCCGCCAACTAAGCTAAAAATAATAAGAGGTATTAGGTATATATTTAGCTAAATAATATAGGTTAAATCCTGCGACCTCCTATAATCATGTATATTGTGTGTATGTTCTGTTAATTTTTCATCTGATTAAAGAGTTCTCGCTTGTTTAATTTGTTTTAGACACCTATAAAATTAATTATTTGACCGTTTCTGAATTGATTATTATTTCAGCCTCAGATTTTTATGATAGTCAACATAAATAGAATTGTTATTTTTTGAAATACACTCCTTTTTATCCATTGTTGATTTCGAAGGAGCAAAAATATTTTAAGAAGAGCTCCAAATGTGGAAATTCAGGGCATCGTATTTATTTTTTATCCGAGCAAGTGTGTTTAGGGTAGAAATTTCAAGAAATCGATACGGGAGCCTTTCACGTGTATGCTTTCTTACATTTTTAGTATGCGGATCGCGATCCGAGTGTGTTACGCTCTCCTTCGTCGAAAAGGTACTCTATAATTTTATTTTCCGACCAAAATGTAGTTACTGAAGTAACTGATACTTTTATAAGAGATATTTCACTCGTTGTTTGTGTCTCCGCTTTTGATCAAGGGTAAATTGAGTTTTGTATCGACGTATTGAAATGATCTTGTTTTAGAAAGGTATGTTTTTCTTATAGAATGTTGTATTACTTAGACGTGTTACGATGGGAATAAAGGCTGACTTCTTAAAGTATTACTAAGTATCCTAGTAGGCAATTGGAATAAATTTGGAATGTGTTTTTGGTAAAGTCTTAAATTTTTTTCGGAAATTCTGTAAATTTATGCAGCTGTAGGGCATAAATTAGTGTCAACATTTATGCCTTACGGCACATTATGCTTTTTTAAATATTTAATGTGTTTATTGTATGCCGTCAGTTATGGTGTCCAACATAAACGGTATTTCTTTCTTTCAAATATTTACAAAAATGACAGAATATAAGAAGCTACTTATTTATTTGAGGTTCTGTGCTGATCAGAATTTTTCTGAGTGGTGCACCCTGAAAGCTGGCGTTCCACAAGGCGGCATACTCTCTCCACTTTTATTTTCTCTTTTCATAAACTCTATTACCACAATCCTCAAATACTCTTACCATCTGTACGCTAATGACCTTCAGCTCTACGTGCAAGCTGAAATTGACCTGGACAACTGCATCTCATTGCTGAACGCTGACCTTCTAGCTATCAGTGATTGGTCAAGCAGGTTTGGGGTTACTGTCAATGTCAGTAAGTGTCAGGCTATCCTGATCGGTAGCTCATATTTTCTGCGAAACTTGGACACCAGCCAACTTTTCCTGCTTAACTTTAACAATACTGTCATCCCTCTCTCTCCGCATCTAAAAGACTTAGGCCTATGTATTGACGACAGGTTAAGTTAGAATAAGCAGATTGCACAGATTAGCCAGAGGGTAACATTCACACTGCGATCTCTCTATAGATTCAAGCATTTCCTTCCTTGTAGCACTAAAACCACATTGGTCCTTGTGCTTTCTACTCTGATTTAATGTTTGCTACTCTGATCTTCCCAAGAACTTCTTAACAAACTGGATCGACTTCTCAACAACTGTATTCGTTTTATTTTTGGCCTTTGAAAATATGATCACATTTCTTCCTTCCGTTCTCAGCTTAAATGGTTGCCTATCCATCAAAGGAGATCTCTCAGATACCTCTGTTCACTATTATGAACGATCCTTGTGCTCCTGTTGACAGAAAACAAAATTTTAAATTGTTGGGCAGTTCTCATAGTCTTAACCTCGCGCATCCAAAAATTTACTTCTTCACATTCCTTCTCACCGCACCGAGTTTCTATCTAATTCTTAAGCACCACTACCCACTACTTAAGGGGCTGTTATTCTTCTATTTATTTATTCTGTTGTTTGGTCTTCGTCATAATTATTATGAGCTTTTTTAATCAGGAAGAATATTAAAAGTATTATATATTAGTATTATATTTATTACTTTATTAGTATTAAATATATTATTTCATTCCATTTTCTCAAACTAATCCAAAGGTTGACTTGTAGAAAATGCCTTGCTGCATTAAGTTCGTTCATGTAACACCATTGTACATAAAGTTTAAATAAATGAATAAATCATTAAATCAATATATGTGATATAATAGTTATAATTGTTACTTACCCAATTCATAATTATTTATGTATTACTTACTGGATTTTGCTCGCTACGACATTCGCGTGTAAAATTTTGCAAATGTTTTCCGGGATAAAAATAGTCTGTATTATTCCAGTTTTTAAATTATTTGTATGTGTGCCAGTTTCGTTATAATTCTTTAAGCAAATTTTTGCGTGATTGAAACACAAACAGCCAAACTTTCCCATATTAGTAGGATTTATGTAGTTGTGTTTAATAGAAATCAACCTTTACTTTTAACCATAAGTAGAAAAAAATATCTAAGTACGTGTGCCCATGTATATACGGCAGTGATTCTACCCTACCCGTATCCGTCACAAGACTAACTACCCCGATACGAAGTTCTCGTCACGTGCCACGACATTCAGTCTTATTTACCAACGTTTGTAGCCAATGTTTGACTTTTCTTCTATTTGATTTGACATCACCGAGAACCTTTCCAGTTTGGAGGAGATACACTAAGAAAGTTTTGAGAGTACTTTCGAATGTGACTGTCTGGGTTCAATACATCGATTATCATATATGTATTTCGATCGGTGAAAAGGAAGATATAGGAAAAGAATATAATAAGATAATTATAAGGTAAATGTCAAATATACATATGAAACATGACTTATTGGGATTTAATTTTAAAAACACTGCTAAACCTAACTATGCATAACAGAAAACAATAATAGACTTAGGTTTCAAAGGACTCCTCCACATCGCTGTCGTCCGGAAACGTGCCCAGAAGACTGGCAGCATTGCCACGTTGTATGGCAATGCTTAGTCATTGGGCAAGGAACGAGCCAGCCCTCTGATCACGCAATGATCAACATGAGTTGGATAAAAAATATGAAATTACTGACAATTATTTCTTTAATAGCATGAAATAATTTTCTCTTCTTGTAATTGTTTCTTAAGTGAATTTTTTTCTTCCCATAGTGAATGAAATTATTATTTTTTTTGTTTTGAATTAATGCACTATTAGGTTCCGAAGTAATTTACCCATTTATATATTAATACGTGAACCCTTTTTACGAAAATTGCGCGGACGGAGAATTTTGAAATTTAACGCAGTAAAAGTTTATATCGAGGTGTGCAGAAAGCTAATACTTGTTGTAATACCGTTCAGACTTTAAATGAAATATGTTTGAATACTGGTTGATCACAGGCTATTATTAGTTAGCCTAGCTAGGTCAATCTGTAGTCTGTAGATCAACCTGTACTACTGTTAAAGTTTATAATCCATACATTATAATATTAATAAATGCAAAAGTCTTTCTGTCTGTCTGTTACGCATTCACGGGTAAACCATAGCACCGATTTGAACAAAATTTGGAATGAAAATAATGGAAGACTCAGGGTCAAACATAGGCTACGTATTTTTTCTGTAGTGGTAATAGTAAATAGGAGATGATTTAACATATTAAAGTATGTGAAATAAGTTATTCTTATTTTTAATAATAAATTTATGCGAACGAAGTCGCGGGCAACAGCTAGTATCTAATAAATCATAGTTCTTCTTTGTTGAAGTGTTTGTACCTTAGCATAGTCATTTCGCACAGTAAATGGGGGACGTAAACGCACAAGTTCATCATACGCAAAGCGGAATCCATCAACAGTTGCTACGCACCTATTCTAAAGAACACTCTCAAAGGGGGCTTAGAAATTCTCGCACAATATAGGGGGAACTCGCACTGATGTCAAACGGTAACTGGACTTTCTAGCGTACTAGTTATTTTGATAATAGAAGCTCTAGTTCGTAGCATATGCCTACGGAATTAAGTCCGCCTTTGTACATTTTGTGTTGCATAAAGTTTTAATAAATAAATCAGTTTCAATGGATACTATCTAGCATTCTCGTTATTGCTGTATTTGTATTCTCGAGTTCATTGTTTAAAGTTTGAGTATTGGGCACCAAATTCCACTGAGCTTCTATGTTACATAATTATGCTCATATTCTTGTTTTCGACGTAGCTTGTGCTTTCATCAGAATTTTGTATTGTGAATAGTTGAAACACTGCATCAAAACGAGGCCAGAGTTACTCCTGCATGTCAATAAAAGATTTAGTAAGCAATGATTAGTACTATATGCTAGGTACAAAAACATATGCAGGTACTTGTAGAAGGTAACTACGAGGATTAGTCAGTATTATCATTGCATTTTATACAGATCTATTTCCGTGTTTATCTTTATCTTGTGTTTAAATTGGTATCATTAATAAATGTCTTGGCTTTTTATATGTATATATATCTAGTTTCTTAATTTCATATTGTGTACTAGCTTGTGCCAGCGGCTTCGCCCGCGTGGGAAGTTTTTCCCGTGTAAATCCCGATCCCGTGGGAATTTCGCAAAATCCTTTCTTAGCGGATGCCTACGTCATAACATCTACCTGCATGCCAAATTTCAGCCCAATTCGTCCAGTGGTTTGGGCTGTGCGTTGATAGATCACTATGTCAGTCAGTCAGTCAGTCAGTCAGTCAGTCACCTTTGAGTTATATATATATAGATAAGTAAACATAACTACCATGGACTACCCGCGAATTTCTTTTCTCCTTCTTTGTCAAATCCATCCAAGGTTGTCTTTAAAAGATTGCTTTAAGCGATAAGACTGCTCATCGTATCACCCTTTTAGTTGTTAAGTCCCAGAGAGTAGTGGTTTTATAGTCTTTGTTAAGTCCTTATCTAATTCTGTTATTGTGTACCTTAAAGAGTATATTTATCTATTTATGTGAAGTCTAGCTTAATGTAGAAGTCTTCCCTAATGGTTCACTTAAAAAAGTAGAGAAATATGGAGATCATTAACTAGATAACAAATCTATTACTGTGCTTACCGTTTTACCACTTTCCTAAATAAGTAATGTATTGTTGTACACAAACAAAACACCGACAAATTGTCAATAGATACTAAATTCGTTAATTTGACATCCACTAAATAATTAATCACGATCATTTATCTGAAATGGTTCAAATTCTGTAATCTGCTTAATGTGGTTTCGATCCTATAAAATTTAAATCCGTGTCCTGATTTTATTTCCGGTTTAGCAGACGTTTTACAAAATCGTTGTTGTTTCCGTTTTTGAAAATATCCAAAGTACTTTGAATTGAAGGTCTGACTTTTTTTTAATTTTTAATTTTGCCCCACTCCTGTATTTTAATAAACACCCAGGTCCGGAAAAACTATTTGTAGGCCATACAAAAATTTGTTCTGGTGAGTCAATCGAACCCGCGATTCGCGACATACAACGCAACAGCCAATCGCGCAACCTCTGGGACAACCGTGTCGTCAAACTTGTCTTGTAAATATATAAATCTGATATTTTCTTATATAAGATTAAATAACTTTATTCGGCTATTTAATCACCAGATTAGTTGAGAATGCATTGAGGAAATATGACTTAAAACATTCTCATTAACACTAACAATCAACATTCTCACTAATACTAACAATATGAACTAATAGCTTGTGGGAATAATATTTTGTAAACGTTATCAAATTCAGGCAGTAGGTATAAACAAAACGCCTTTAAAACTAGCGTCTTAAATCACAAAACTGTAAGACCATTTTACGTGACAGCAGTAAACTGAAAACATTGTAGTACAAAAACGACATCAAAATATATGACAAACATTTTCTGACATGCATAAAATATGGCTTTAGCAGGTATAGCAAGGATTTCCTTTGTAACAAGAAAGGAAGTGGGTATTTTTTGAAGAGACAAGGAATAATTTAGTATATCAGATTAAGCTATCTTCGCGAATCTAGTATTCAAGGTCGAAGGTACGTAAAGCAATATTGTATGGGCTGATCGTATCAGAATTTGGTTTGTCAGTCTATGAATATAATTTGCGAGATTTATAGAACGGCCCACGGCCCTGACATATAAGGAATTTATTCAATGGCTACCAACTGATCCATATATGAAATCAAATATTACGAATTGAGTTTTTTTATGTATATTGTAGTCTGTTTTATTGGCGACCCGGATTTATAGGGTCTATGAAGGGGCTAAAACAAGGCGTTTTAGGCACATGAGTTTGTTCGGTTTGTACTTCGATTTGATAGTACGCGAAATTGAGTGTGTAGTAGCATGACTGTATTTTTAATAACCTTAAGTATTCCAATGCTGGGCAAACGAATTCTTTACAGCAATCTAGACATTATTTTTTTACAGCATTTCAAACTAGCCTTAGCCTTCATAGTGTGCATCCAGGTCCGCTTTTTAAACCGGCCTCGTTGCGTAGATATTTTTGAGTAGCGTCATAGTGTATTTTTTAAAATTTTCTTTTTTTTCTTCTTGCCCACATCTATTAGTTTCGGTTTTGTAGAACAGCGAAGAGTTCCGTACTCGGTCGATTATTTTCAAACCCAGAACACTGCACTCCAATGTTATTTTGCATACCACAAACAAAAACTGTGCATTACACACATAATCCATACATCCACATACTATACTAATAATATAAATGCGAAAGTAACTCTGTCTGTCTGTTACCTTTTCACGCCTAAACCGTTGAACCGATTTACATGAAATTTGGCATGGGAATAGAATCCTAGGAAGAAAATACGATAGTTTTATCCCGGAATTCCCACGGGATCGGGATTTACGCAGGAAAACCTACCACGCTAATGAAGTCGCTGGCGAAAGCTAGTTAATTAATATGCGTATATTTAATTAATATACGTATACAGACTCCGGCAGGGAATTCAAGTCGTTGGCTGTACTTAAGTAGAAATAAAGTATCCCTTAAACGTGTTGTACGTACATGTGGGATTGCATTACGTCTAGGTAGTTTTATATATGTTTATTTATTTATCAGACAAAAAATATCCATGAAATTAGTAGGTGCACTTAGAATTAAATGTTTTACTTTAAATTTAAATCACACACAATGCAACACAAAATTAGTTTACACGAATTAATCATAATAACAATCAAGGTTGAATTAAATAAAAATAAATAATTTTAATTACAATTTTAAATGAATATGTGACTCGTATTTCTTGAAACTGATTTAGTTTTTCTGTACTAATATTTTAAAGAGGTAAAATTTGATTGTAAGTATGTATGTTGGGGGTAATCTTCGAAACCAATGATCCCATTCTAAAAATTCTTTCTTTGGTAGTAAGGTGCATTATTGGTGAGTATTATAGGCTATAAATTATGTTGAAATCCACGCAGACGAAATCGCGGGTAAAGTGCTAGTGACTAATATAAAAAACCAGCTCTGATATATTGCTTTATACGAATTCCATACAACTGTATATGTATTTCCCCATCACTGACATACCCTCTCCGTCCCGGATACAATGAAACAGATAAATCCCTACTATTATGGGTTCATCAATCCCATAATGGGAGTCGTATAAGGCCGATGGGTTAGCACTAAATACGGGGTATCGCTCGCAATGAAATTTACTAGGGGAAGTAAGACGTATCGCTGTGGTCTACTAATTTATGGAATGTTTTTTGTACGAGCCGGTTAATAGCCTATTATGGGTCTTTGAACTGCCAGGTAAGCTTAGCTACCGTTGTACTGATTTTTGTTTAAGCCTAGCAAAAGTTTCATTTTGATGATGGGCCGTGCTTAGGTAGTGCGTTGCTAACTTTCAAGAAAAGGATCCTAAATCCAGCGCTAGAGAGAGTCAGTCTTCTAAATGCAGCCATGAGACACCCTTCGGCATAGCAACATGATTCATGTACGTGTGAATATTTTAATTTCTAGTCTGTTGTTTATTTTGTTCGCGATTGCGCTGAGGCTAAGTATGATAATAGATTTAATTTTTTTTTTTAAATTAAATTAGGTTCGCGTTTGACCACCATCTCACCTGATGGTAAGTGATGATGTGGTCGAAGATGGAGCACGCTTACCTAAAAGTAACCTATTCACTCTTGACTTAAAGACTCCTAGGTTATAGCTATCGGGAAACACAGACTCCGGCAGGGAATTCCACTCCTTAGCCGTACGCATAATGAAGGTATTCCCAAAACGTTTTGTGCGTATGGGTGGGATGTCCACCATGTAACGATGGCGCTTCGCCGTTTGTCTCGTAATGCGATGATGGAACGGGCTTGGTGGAATTAGATTGTGTAATTCCATCGCACACTCCCCGAAATGTAACCGATAGAAAACCGATAGACTTTCAACTCGTCGTCGATGTTCAAGGCTCTGGAGCTTTGACTCGACCAGTGCATCGTTGCTAATGAGTCTCTTGGCCCGCTTCTCGATTGACTCAAGCGCGTCCAGTTGGTATTTAGCAGATCCATCCCAAAGATGAGAGCAGTACTCCATACACGACCGAACCTGGGCTTGATAGAGATTGAGCAACTGTTCGGGTGTGAAGTACCGTCTCACCTTTGCTAGGATTCCCTACTTTTTTGATGCTAGTTGAGCCTTAGCCTCGATAAACGGGCCAAAATTGAGGGTAGAAGTTAGTGTTACCCCCAGAAGCTCGATAAGGTCGGTTATCGGCACGGTTACACCTCGGAAAGTAGGAGCCGGTTCGAATTGCCTCCTTTTTGCGGAGAAGAGACACGCCTGGGTCTTAGCTGCATTAAACTTGACCAGGTTGGCATCGCCCAATCGGAGACAGCCTTCAAGGTCAAGTTCAAGCGCCCGACCATGTCCTCACGGAGAGACTGGATCTGTGACCCACCAGCTCGCGCGCTGGACACATATCTCTCAGAATCTGTGCTGTCGTCTGCATACCCAAAGGTACCGGGCATTAGCAGATCGTTAATGTGCAGCAAGAATAAAGTTGCTAAGAGAACAGACCCCTGAGGGACCCCGGCATTAATTGCCAATTGGCCAGACGAGCAGCCATCAATGACCACTCGACTGGACCGATCACTCAGGAAGTGTTCAATCCAAACGCAAAGTTGAGTGGGTAAACCGAAAGAAGGAAGCTTAGCAATAAGGCTATCGTGCCAGACCCTGTCAAAAGCCTTGGAGATGTCAAGGGAAACAGCAAGTGCTTCCCCTTGCCTCTCAATGGCCTCACTCCAGATATGAATGGCATATGCTAGAAGATCCCCAGTTGACCGGTTTTTGCGAAAGCCGTATTGCCGGTCACTGAGGATGTCGTTAGCTTCTAGGTATGCCAGGAGCTTACTATTAAGTACACGCTCAATACTCTTACAGAGTATGGACGTGACTGAAATAGGCCTGTAGTTGGCAGGGTCAGCACGACTGCCCTTTTTGGGTACAGGCTGTACGTTAGCCAGCTTCCATGCTTTCGGCTCCTTTCCAGTCTCTAGCGAAAGGCGAAACAGGCGTGTCAAGATAGAAGGATAATATATCTCCTAGCCGATTTTGGCCACGGTGGGTTATCTCATAACTGATTAGCCAGCTGGACATATTATAGTGCAAAAGTAAGAGCGCAGGTACAGGATCACCCTCTGTTTCTTTATACTCTTTGTCCGATGGAACAGCAATCCGACACGACCGGAGAGAGATCAAGCGCAGGATCAACGGCTTAACGTGCTTTCCAAGGCACGGGGAAACTGAGAAATTTCTAACAGAAAAACCCAATAGGCTAAGGAATGACGGTACTGGTAACGCCAACACTGATTATATAGATTTACTCTTATACTATGAGGCAGTTTGTATTTCCCGCTCCTTTTCCCACCTGTACATGCAGCGCTTTAGCATCATTCAAAAGGTGAACATGAGAACGAGAGAACGAGGACGGACAGCTGTCAGTTCGACGAAGAAATTGCACATGAAAGCACGTGTGTAACGGATCTCTCGAATCACCCCCGCACCGCATGACGAGCCCTTTCGTCTGACCCCGCGAAGAGACGAGGATCTTCTCGAGCCTTTCTCTGCAGTTTTCAATACATTCCCGCTCCGCCAAACGCATCCTTGTGTTTGATTACCCAGTGTAATAAGAAGAAAAAGTTATTCAAATATTGGTCGCGCGACCCGCGTAGTGATACTCTGCTGTGTGCTGGTCGAAGGAGATTGGATCCCGCTGGACTGCCCCTGGTAAGTGCTGCATGTCCCTTCTCTTCCTCTCTTCTCCGCCTCGACTTTTGCCACTGACGCTTCACTTTAATTAACACGTCCACCGTATCGAAAGTTGGTTCTGATACCTTTCAGGACTGAATTATTGTTGGCGTCACCAGGTACCAATCGATAAAGTAGGGAGCCCCAGCCAGCATTAAATAAAAACACTTTTCAAGTCTGATGCACAAAATAAATAAAATATTTGTTTCGCCGCTAGCTTTCTTTAATTTCACGAATAATTTAACATTACTTGAAACAAAGGAATAATCCCAAATCGTGTGGATTAGAACCACATCTGTTGTAGCAAAACTATTCTCTATTCGACATTTATCGTGAAAATCAATGGCCTGTGAGCGACCGGGGTTCCGAATTATTTCTATTGATACACAGGCCGTTGAACTTTGTTGAAGTTTTGACAGTTCACGTTTCACTGGTAACGCGTCGTCATAGGCGTTGCGAAGACGGAGCAACTTTGATCTTCAAGTTTCTGCATCAGATAACATGCAAATCGCTATTTATTATGATTAAGTTATTTTGAGAAACTGCGCGGTCATGGAATCGATGAGAACGCTAAATTTCTTAACGGTGCAAATAGAAACAGAATCAGCTTTACCTTTCATACCAAAAGTTGCAGGTTTTCACAACAAGTAACCGCAACGCGACGAGAGTCTTCATTTCTTTGCAATCCTTTTTGTTACCGTATCAAACAAACGTTAACAAAACGATAAAAAATGCAGTTGTTAATCGCGGCAACTAAAGTTGCTTCGTCTGCAGAACGTCATCAGCTGGCTAACGAATTGTTTAGAGGATAACTTATGGATGAATGAAGTAAGATGTCGAAAGTTATAACTTCTATGGTAAGGGTGTGTTATATTGCTATTGTTTACAACACATCGGTTTTATGACGGGCAAAGGGTGGAATAGACTTGACTGTGGGGTGAATGAACTTAACATAAAGCTATGAAACGTAGGATTTAGAGTATATGTAAATATTGGTTTGAAAAAGCCTTCCTGTATCTTCCTTTATTATTTACCATAAAAAGGCTTTCTATTTATTTTTCCTGTTGAGATTCAGTGCGTGAAGTAACTAAATACGCAATAATTTGTTTCAGGAAAATGGCAGAATTGTTTCAACATTTTCCGAGTATTTTCCCGGTGTTTTTGAAAGATTTATGTACAGCCTAGGGGAAAATAACAGAACCAATACCTGAACACGCATTGGAACCCATAAATAACAAAAAATCGTAAAAATCGACCTCTTCCTATATTTTAAATAAAATTCATATTCGTTGAAGATGCAATATTTGGAGCAGGGCTAAATTTAAAGGCGGCGCGTATTTCTTTGTCGCCATGGAACGCAGGAAACGAGTGTGCAATATTGCACCTGAGGTCTCATTCGGGGATGACACGTGTAGACCCATGTACTTTGAGTGTAGCCATGTATTGAAATTTTGTAAGACAAAAAAAGTTGCAGTTTAAAGTTGATCTGCATCAAAGTCACCTCCCGCTTTGAGTGGAGTAGAAGAGAGTGTTAGACATCTACTGAATAAACAACCACCCTGTTCTTTCACTTACGCTTATGTTCCGGGGCTACAGTATCTCGTTAGAACATTCCCCAGATTATGGATGTACCTATATTGTATTTATGTGACACTCATCTCTGCCTAGCCCTTCTGCATCATGGGCGTTTATGTTAACTTCACTGACTATTTTAGAAATTTTTACTGCTAAATAATTCCTGATAGTACATTACAGGCTTAATTATAACCACCCAACCTGTTCCTTCAATTGCCCTTACTATCCGGGGCCGCGGTATTTCGTTAGAACATTCATGCAACCCCGGCAGGCAATGGCCCTGTCAGGCCTCATCAATGCTGCTGACTGCTCTTTGAGGCACGCGTGGGACACGAGGGGCCGTCGACTCGGTCCTAGTTCTTACCGGACGGTGACCCCATATCTATCCAAAAGGACTGAAGACAACATCTGGTATGGAGTCTCTATGCAAAATTTCAGCTCAAAATAAGCGACTCACAGAATTGACCCCAAATTATTGGTTTCATATGTTTCTTGAATACCAGTAATAACAAACGTGTCACAGCACTATGAGGGTCATCACTTTCCACGTCACTTGCCAATAAAACGATAAAACTCTTCGTTCTGCTTAATTTGAAAAATTCGGCCTCTGGTATCAATGTATTGAAATTTCTAATATGCTCCACACATGTAGACATAGGATTAGAAAACCCTTGCCACATCGTTTGTTATCATCCATAGAAGCCGTGCACTCGGTATGTATATACCCAACGAATATATACTCTTTAAATTACACGTTGTATACCTTACGTTATTATTATTTCAAATCCTGCCACCTACACTACAGATAACAATATTTCCATCCTCTATTTCTACTTCACACTGATGTGACACAAATTCGATCATTTCTTATTCCGAGTCCAATCTAAAAGGTCCGTCCGGGAGACACACCTGTCCCAACGCATTTCTTATGGATGGTAACCCTATCTCATGACATATTCGCTACATTTGTATGTAATGCTTTGGGTTATTGATGTATGAAACTCGCTACGAAAGGGACCTTGTTAAATTTATTTGAATTATAATGATATGAGGGTCCATAAGTGTCGATATTATTGTTATTGAAAATGTTTTTATTTTAGAGCTTTTGCTGTTTTGTAGCTACGACCAATTTCAAGTGAAATGATTCAATAGTTGATTTCTGGAAAGATTCTGGTAGAGCTCTTAGAAGGATGGACAGTTATGACATATGGAGCAGACACGTGATCACTCACAATCGACCTTATCAGGAGCCTTACGGCAATGGAATAGAGCTATGTTTGGTGAATTAATAATTTATTTATTTATTTAAACTTCATGTACATAGTGTTACATGGGCGGACTTAATGCAGCAAGGTATTCTCTACCAGTCAACCTTTGGGTTAAAAAAAAACACATTATGGTAGGTGTACAAGAAAATGGAATGAAATAATATATATAATATTAATAATATATATATATGCTAAAAATAAACTAATAAATACGGTGCTTTATAATAATCTTTCTGATTAAGAGAGCTCATAATAATTATGACGAAGAATAATAATCTCGTAACGAAACTGAAAGGTAAATATCTGTTGTAAAGTAGGTAAGTTAATAGTCAAGGTAGTTTTTTTTTTGGGGCAAAATCATCGAATATTACCTCCCGCTCCGGGTGGTGCGGAAGGGAGCTTCAGACTTTTACTGACTTAAAACCTACCTAGTTCCTTCACTTGTCCTCACGTTCCGGGGTCGCGGTATTTCGTTAGAATATTCCCGCAACCCCGGCAAGAAATGACCCTGTTGTGCTTAGTGTGCAGTGTGTGCAGTAGTGCTTTAAGGCGCGCGCAGAACGCGACTCGCCGTCAACTCGGAAGGTATATCGGGTACCTTACGTGGTCTTTAACAGGGCTCATTGATTAAAGAATAGATACTTGATGGGGCTGGGATATTCTTGAGTGGTGCCTGCATACAGAAGGTGTTGAGGATTCCAATTTCAATTCGCAATGGTGATGCATAGGACCATTTGATGAGGCGACTCTTGGATAGGGAGTAAAAGCCTTTCAGCTGAAAACTGATAATGATGCATTACATATAGTAGTAGACTTCGTATGGTATAGATCAGGGGTGGCCAACTAAAGAATGTCATAAATGCTATTCTAATTACATAAAAAATGTTGAAGATAATGTGCATAAACATCTAAAATACTTTTGGGGCTATATATCAAACAAACGAGACAACACAGGTATTCCAACCACTGTAAAATTTAAATACACATTTAGTAGCGACCCTTGGGACACCTGTAGGCTATTCTCAACATATTTTCAATCAGTATATGAACCATCAACACTTGACATTCATAAATGGCAACCACCTCATAAGTATCATACTGAAAGTGAAATAATCAACAGTATTTATATAGAGTCGTCGAAAGTTAGCAAAGAACTAAAATCTTTAGACTCTTCGAAAGGTGCTGGACTCGATGGGCTTCCACCTTCATTTCTGAAACGTGCTGCAGATGAGCTATGCAATCCTTTACATCTCTTATTTAATAAGTGTATCACCGAGGGCGTTTTCCTTGATGAATGGAAAACAGGTTTTTTAACTCCTGTCTTTAAAAAAGGTTCCAAAAATGATGTCGAAAATTATCGACCTATCACAATTCTACCCACCTTGTCGAAGCTTTTTGAAAGACTGGTTTATAATGAGAGTTACCCGATCTTGCACAGGCTTATAATTCCACAACAGCATGGATTCGTCCGGCGTAGATCTACTTATACTAATCTACTTACTTTTATTAATAACATTTTTGAAAACATGGACATTCGTGTACAAACAGATGCAATATATACTGACTTCCAGAAAGCTTTCGACAAGGTGGATCACGAAATACTCTGACGTAAGATAGCCTTTAATGGAATTCGCGGAAATCTGCTTCGGTGGTTCTCTTCATACATAACAAACCGTACTCAAAGTGTTGTTATCAATGGTTATCAATCTGAAAAGATATCTGTCACATCCGGGGTCCCGCAGGGCTCAATTCTAGGTCCATTATTATTTACCATCTTCATTAACGATATTAATGCTTGTTTTAAACACTCCCAATATTTACTTTATGCAGATGACTTAAAAATCTATAAAACAATAAAAAGTATCGAAGATTGTGAATTACTACAAAGTGACCTAGATAGACTGTCCAGTTATTGCACCACTAATAAATTATCACTTAGCTTGACAAAATGTAATTCAATAACGTTTACGAAAAACAAAATTCAGCATATTTATAGCTATCACCTGCTTAGTACAAAGTTAACAAGAGTGCACTCACTGCGCGACCTCGGTGTGATATTGGATTCTAAACTACATATTGATGCCCACATAGAGAACATTATTAATAAAGCGCTCAAAATGTATGGTTTCGTTATGCGAAACAGCAAGGATTTCAAGCGTCCGTCAACTTACAGGTATTTATATATATCTTTAATAAGACCGTGTCGGAGTTCGCTACGATGATTTGTGTTCAAGACTGCAATAGGCCAGCCAACGGTAACTGGACGTGTCCGGAACTTTTCCACGATACGTGGAGCGTACCGTTGCTTTTCAAACAATAAACAAGGTTATACAATAATGGTACCACTAACCTGAGTGCTGGGGACGCCAACTTCGACCTTCCAAGGTCACGCCCCAAGTGTGGGTTGTATGTAATATGAGGTGAGAAATTGAAACGTGTTATGTAAGTCAAGTGTGTGGACGTTCACCAGGCGCCAGTCTCCAGATGGCACGGGTCCAACAGCATCACTGCCTAACTCGTTTCCAGATTAAAGTTAATTTTCACTACCTTTTTTCAACAAAGCGCGTGCCACGAGGTGGCCACCAACCCGCGAGGCAAATCCCAAAATATCCCGGGGTTTTCGGCAAATGGGGACCACAATTTCAACAATAAATAATTCGCGACCCAATTATCGGTTTCAACAGGCGAATCCAACGATATTTTACCAATTATAATTAACTCAAGAGGGTCCCGACGACCGGTATTTTTTCCAACCAAGCAAAGTCTATCTGTCAAGTCAAGTAATGTCAAAATCAAATTCTTTATGTCAAAAGGGTGCGTTCTGTTTCACGTCGGACCGAACAATTTGGAATCCCTATTATAGTAAATATAGTGACTCCATTGAAAGAGTCCAACGTAAATTTCTACAAGCTCTGCATTACAGATGCTATCGCAGCCATAATTCTCATGATGCTTTACTGAAAAAATACAAACTTTAACCATTACAATCCAGAAGGCTACTACTCGGAGTAACGTTTCTACATGGCGTTGTGCATAATAAATATGATTGTTCGGAATTAATAAATAAGCTTTGTTACATCGTCCCGAGGACAGTAATGCGCAGACAAGTGCGTCCATACCGCTTACTTAACATCCATTCAAACCGTGGATGCAACTCGAATGCTGGTCACCGCGCTCCTTTGCGCCAACTCGTGGATTCTTATAACTCTCGATTTGAGCACATAGACATTTTTAATCTCTCTGATATAAAATTTAAGCAATCTATAGTTGAAACTCTTTTCAGTAGTTAAACTCTATTTTCATAATGTACAGATCAAACTTTTTATGCCCTTTTTGTTTATTTTCTTAGCTTTAAGGTTTGGTTAGCATTATATAAAATTAATTCTGTTCTTTTTTTCTCACGTAGCATCAACATAATAGTAGTAATAAGTGGATATTGTTGTTAGTAGTGCGATAAGTAATTTTAAGTTACATGTTTATATACAATACACATTGTGCTACTGTTTTATGTCCCAAAATAAAATAAAATAAAAATAAAATAAAATTACATACTTCTTGAAATTTTAAATGTTTTTTTTTATTATAGACAAAAGCAATTACGTTGCGCAATTGGTTCCATATATTATCTTACAATCTTATATATAAATATTATAATTAGATCTGTATTTCACTTTTAAAAATATTTTTTGGCTCGCCGCAATCAACTCGACTTATAGCCGCGATCGACCGGTTGGCCACCACTGGTATAGATCATCGTCGAGAAAACCTTAGATATCTATTCCGCTTAATATTTGTTGTGTAAGAATGTGTGTTAAATGAAAAAGGAGTTCTTATCTAAATAATAATAGTTGCAAGGGTCGATCTTATAGGTTAAGGAAAGCTTTCCAGTGACGTATCGTGGATGGGTGAATATGCCTCGGAAACCACTTTTAGCCGTTGATCTCGGCTGTTATTTGTACAGACGCCAGCACATCAAGCTACAACAATCTGTCAAATTTTTTTAATAGATTTTCAACTTTATTGTTAAAGAAATTAGGTTCAAGGTTGATTGGGAAAATTTGACAGTTTCGGATAGCTTCATGTGCTGGCGTCTGTACATCTTTGGCAGTCATTACGGGTAGTCAAAAGCTAGAAAATGTGACATCAGTCTTGCCAAAACAGTTGGGAAAACGCTTAGCAGATAAACATGTGTGTTTAATGGCAGATACTTAACGGCTGGCTCATCGTTCATCGACTCACATCGACTTGCGTTGTAAATAAGGAGAGGACCTTATAGCGGCTAGATAAAAATTTGAGTTTCGTTACTTAAAATAGCCTTTCATTTCCCCTGAAGAATAAAATAACAATTTAAGCAAACAATCGGACCGCAGCACGTCACAGCCCAAGTGGGTCAAGCCCGGAGTTGTTCTGGCACTTGTAAATTAATTATTCGGCATCGTTGTAACTAAGATTAAGGTAAGGTCCGAACATGGGACGACTTGAATTATTAAACAAGGTTACCCGGGGGAAATCACAAGTGCGAAGTGGATAGACAACGTCGCTTATAGTGTGGAAATAAATACAGTATATCAATGAAGGCGAGCATCACAGTTTAACATCAGAGGGTGTGGACGTCACTGTGTGTCGGCTGGTACAATTATTTATTTATTCTGTGACAAGTTTGGAACTTTGAATTTGACTCTGTTTGAGGGTCGAATTCTTAGAGCAAACGTGTGTTGTTTAATCGTAAAACTAAGTTTGTGGTTTTGTTATTCAATGAACTACGTACTTAGTTTATTGTTGTGGTTTTCTTGTATACTGGCTGGTTTTGAAATAACCAAGGAGGGTAATGTTCAGGGTTTATTAGACCAAATAGGTTAGTGACCAAGTGTCACTCGCACTAGTGAGAGTACCTGCAGGGCGTAGACCTGGTCAATGTTTTGAATAGAAAATTTAATGGCAATGGATTTAGTCAGTGAGAATAGCTAAGTTACTTCACCAAAGAACGTTGACTTTTGGCGAAATAATAAGACTTCAGGCACACTAAGGCGTTGATTTTAGGAGTAAAGACCGGAGAGAGAAAGGGTCTTTTTAACCGACTTCAAAAAAAGGAGGCTTACAATTCGTCTTGAATTTTTTTTTGCGTTTGAAAGGGTATACTTTCTAGTTGGTCCCATTGTTACGAAATCAGTATCTGATGATGGGATCCTGGAGAAATCGAGGGAACTCTTCAAATATATTTATAAATGACGTGTCGTCTTGTTTCGTACACTCCAAGATATATTTATACGCCGATGATTTAAAAATTATAAAACGAATAGAGTGCGATCGTGATCCACATAAACTCCAAGAAGACTTAGACCGTTTTTCCCAGTGGTGTTTGGACAATAACATGCTGCTTAATGGCGATAAATGCAATTACGTACATTTTTCTAGGAACAAAGGACCTTATTTTCGTAATTACAAAGTTAATGACCAAATTATTAATGAAAAGGAAGTTATTCGTGATCTGGGTGTTTACATTGACAATAAGCTTCGGTTTAATATTCACGTAGATAAAATTGCTAGTAAAGGGTTTAAGATGTTGGGTTTCATTCTGCGTAACAGTAAAAATTTTAAACGCGCTTCAACTAAAATTGCTATATTCAACTCAATAGTCAGGTCCGGTTTAGAATACTGTAGCATTGTCTGGACTCCATTCTACGAAATACATAAAAGTCGTTTAGAATCATTGCAGAAAAGATTTCTTTGGCACTTGTCATATCACTGCAATTTGGGCAGAAAATTAATGAGCTACAGCTCTCGCTTGAAACATTTTAATCTCATGAGTCTAGAAAATCGTCGTACGATCTTAGATAATCTCTTTCTATACAAATTAATAAACAGTCACATTGATTGTCCGCGGTTACTCAGTGTGATAAACATAAATGTGCCTTATAAACTAGCTCGTATATCTAGATATCAGTTACTTCGCGCTAAGGGTTTTAAAACCCATCTGGGTCATTTTTCCACCATAAACAGAATGCAGGTTCAATATAGTTGCTTGTCTTCCTTACCTAGTGTCGATATTGAAATGTCTTATTCCTTACACAAATTCAAGTCTGTCTTACATAGGGCATTTATACAAAAATGACAAATAATTTTATTTTGCTTCTAACTTTCCACTTATATCAAGTTAGGCCTTTTTTTTTTGTTTTAGCGTGTAAAATTATCAAATAAGTCCTCCCGCCCCGGGCAGGGTGGGAGGGACTGTCAGACTTTTATTGACTAAAATCCACGGTGTTCCTTCAATAACCCTTTACGTACCGGGGTGATGGGATAAGTCCCACGACCCCGGCAGGCTTCGGCCCTCTGCAGGGGGGGCCACGTCATGTTGCTGACGCTCTTTGAGGCGCGTGTGAGATTAAGTATATAAAATGGATGTATATATATAGTATATGTATAAAGAATGTTGTTATTTCTAGAATTAATTAATTATCAATATCTATTTATTACGTATTTACCGATTAATTACCTATTAATCGGTATTACCATGATTACTAGGTTTTTTATAGAAATAATTAGTAGTCTGTATAGCAATATCAGTTTATTAATTTACCACCGGTTCGGAAGGTAGTTATCTATGGAGAAGAGCCGGCAAGAAACTCCACAGTTACTCTTTTCAAAACATAATTCATTTTCACATAAACATCAATTCACTATATGTACTTTACAATATTACCACAATGTGATTACTATCGTTATAACTTTAGCTTTATTTACTTGTGTATCTACTATTTCATTACTCCATTACATATTATATAAGTCAAGTTATTTATAGAATTAATACCAAATGTTCATTAAATTATCACACAATTATCAATTAATAACACTGTCACATTAAAGTAACAAATACAAAATAATTAATTTATATTCAAATACAATAGCAATACGAAAGGAGTTTTATACCAATTCTACACATAAAAATATTAATAAAAGTTAGAAACAACACAAGTTCACTTAACTTAGGTCCGTTCGGTGTGACTGCTCCAGAGCGACTGAGTGACTGACTGTGTCTAGAACGACTGAGCGGCGGCTTTTATACACAGTGGTAAACAAGTGACGTCATATCGTACGATTTTAAAACAGATTTGTTAACCTTTGTATTTTAACATTAAACTATGATTAAATGATATAAAAATACAGTAAATATGTTGAAATTAATTAGTTCAATTACATATTAGTCTTACGATGACAGAATTAGTAAACAAGCAACGTTATTTTTTAAATAACGTTTAAATATTCTGTTATACAAGACAACAATGAAAGAACAGTTTAAACTCTTATCTTATAAATAGGTTTCGTAATAGTGTTTACAATGTTTTGATAATAAATAGTTAAATTTTGTGTATCACATGTTAAAAAGGTTATAATTATTATAGTGATATTTTAATTTGTGTTCAATTAAAGAAATAAACTTGAGTTAATGTAATAAACCAACTGAAATTATTTGAATAATCCATCACGCGCGTGGAATACAACGTGCCGTCGAAGCCTTTAATTAAGGCTACACTATTGTTTGTAACAATATTTTAATTTTTAACATGTTTATTGGTGTATGCTTTGTTGGTTGTCCTTAAATAAATAAATAAATACTATAGGCACACCTATAGCGTTTTGGGTATTTCTTATAGAACTGTACCATTTGGGGAAGTTGAACTGATGATGAAGACCACAGATGGCCACTGAAACTACTCAATAATAAGTATTTCGTGGATTGCGATTCGATTACTTGAGCACGGATGTTAAATACTTTATGCTTGTCGCAATACATACGAGTATGGTCACAGATTACTTAATAGTTACTACGTAAATATGGTGATGTAGAGCTGATGGTCAAGTACCAGGAGAACTCCTCGAAAATGAACGGCTGTGCATCGGGAAAAGCAATATTTTATAAAAGGTGATAAGTTGTTGACATTATGGCTTTTGTAACTAGATAAATTACAAACCGACCCACTAAAAAGCGTGAAAAAAAATTTTTACAAAAAATAGAACCGACTTCCATATCAAAACACTACAAAGCCAAAAATAACTTTAATTTCGGAAGGCGGTGTGAATAAAAAAAAGAAAATCCAAAACCAATAACACCGACTACCAAAATTAAATTTAATTTTGGTTTTGTGGTGTTTTGATATGGAAGTCGGTTCTATTTATAGTAAAAAAAAAAATTTAACACACTTCTTTTTATCGTGTGGGTAGTAAGTTCTAACGATCCCACACACCCTAGTGTCTAGACCGCCTCAAGGGCCTCTGACGTGTCCTATTTAGACGACCGCCATTTGGCGACCGGGACCGCCGGTTTTACTTGCCTTCCGAAGCACAGAACCATACCCAACGAGCACATTAGTGGAAATAGCAGCCTATTTTGTTACTTTGGGCTGTAAAATAGCGGTTTAAGGGTTCAAAAAGCAGTTCAAAATTGCATATCTGCATCCGTAAACGTCTATAGCTATAAAAGTTACTTAAGGTGCTATAAACTGAATCAAATACTACCCTAGCCTTCACAGTAGTCCACGGTAGAACTCATTTACCACTTACACCTTTATATGAGAGTTACGAAGGTCATTCTGCCACTCACAGCTGCACAGTGGTTTCCATTGTAACTTGTATAGGTTATAGTTATAGTAACCACTATTATACTACTATAAGTTTCATTATATAAATAATAGAAACTCTTATGCATACTATAGTTACAAAAAAAATCATCAGTGTAACTAAGGCCTTTAGTAGCAATAGTCATTACTTGCAGGCTCAATCCATTCGCCATTTTACAGCCGCTTTTGTAACTATTATAAAACATTTAATAAAAATGGATGCTAAACGAATAAGTACGTAACTAGATCTTATAACCTCAAAAACAGGAATATAGGAGCTTTTTGTGGCTATGAGTTGCACTAAGGGAACAAAAATCACTGGAATTCTCAAAAGGGAGTTATTAGAGCTAAAACTGCAGGTTATGACTACATTACAATGACAACATGATTTTATAAGTAAACTTATAATTCACTTGCAAAATTGAGTTGATATACATTGGTTTTTCAGTTAAATGTGCATTAAATGTACCGGTATACAATCGGCCACTTGCGAATAGTAAGTTATCGACACGTAAAAATACGGAAATAAAATTTATTCTGTATAACAAATAAAAAATATCACATATCTTTTGTTAATTTTTTAAATATCATAAAAGCACGTTAAAATTACTCGAAAATTATCTTATATATCTACAGTAAACTGGACAGCGTTTTAAGTATCTTTATATATCTTGCTAATACAGAATACAAACATTTACTTCTTTATGTTTTATTTTCATGATGGCGACGAAAACACTTTACCAAAATATTACAAATAATGTCAACTGAAGATATACAATAAAGAACTATAATCAATTCATTCGTTCAAAGTAGTTCAAAATCATTCAAAAGTAGCGCTACAAGAGCTTTAGTATAGCGTTAATAAATCGTTATAGCTATTAAGGAACCTTTTTGCAACCGTTGTGCAGGTTAAATGGAACTTTAGGTTGCATAAAATGGCGCCCAAATAGCGCTAAAGCGGCTGCTTTAAGTCTGTAGTAGACGCTCTAGCGCTTACGTCTATTACCATAAGTAATAATCGGATACGCTCCAAAGCCCTAATGCAGCCCATTTGTGCTAGTTGGGTATTTTTATCAGACAATCAGGTGATTCTGGCTTGCAATGTCTTAGCCAAACTGGAAGCAACTTCACAAAGTATGCTTCCCACGGGAATCGAACCACACTAAAATGGAACCTTTTTTTGGGTTCCATATGTACACCAGCTCACCGTGTGGTAAGTGGTGATGTGGTCTAAGATGAAGCACGCTTACCTGGAGATAATCTGCTCACTCTTGATTTGAACCTTGATTTGACCCTCAGGCTATAACTATCAGCTATCATAGCTATCCATACCTTATGCACATAAAAGAATTGCGTGCTGGGGTTGCAGAAATGTTCTAATGAGAAACCGCGGCCACGGAACGTCAGGACAATTAGAGGTTTGACACTCTTTTTCGCTCCACCTAGAGCGGATGGAGTCTACGCAATTTCCCCACCAACAAAAATGCCCTTAAAGACAAAACATACTCAACATCTATGAGAACTTCTAATTGGAAAGCTATACACGTGAACCTTCCAATTTCAAAAACCTACACTCGATTCGAACGAGCAATAAAGAAGAGTCAAACCCTGTTTGTCAAAGGAATATTAAAAAAAAAACCAAAGTACCAACCAACTCCTGATATTAACCTCTGCACTCTTTGATTAGCTGTAGGAAATAGGGAGGGTCGGAGTAGATTTCATTCAAATTGATGACTTCATCGGTTTAACCCCAATAAGTAGGAGATTAGGGAACGCACCAAAGTTTGCACAGCGGCGCCGGTAGTGAATCGTTTTTCTTTGATTTTCTCTTGTTAATGTTTGCTGATGATATCAATATTTGTTGGTAAGTATTGAGGATGTTTGACATGATTTATTTATTGTACGTTTGTAGCTTGTTTCGCAGTTCCAAACAGTTGAATAAATCATTTATTTCAGTAACTTGCAATATAATCGATATCAGTAGGTACTATTTATTTGTTTACGTTTATGCATATAAAAAAGAAAAACTATATTCACCCACTCCACTCATGAAATGTTTCCCTAAAAATGTATATTGTGTTGAGAGAATAAGGATTATGACTATGTTTGTAAATAACCAAAAAGAAAATAAATAAATACAGACAAAAGAGCTGCTTATTTCATAAGAAACTGTTACTACTTCTATCTATTAAATATACTATGATATATACGAAATCTAACTTTGTACTCGTATATGAAAACAGAAGACACCTAGGCGTCTAAGTACTCTTTCAAACCGCTGTCATTCGATAACGTACCTAGAAGACTGGAAATTTTTATAAGGTCGAATAGTATATCCTCCGATCTAGGTTTTATGTGTGTCGTCTAGGAAATTCTTGGCATATGTTTTTATAAGTATAACTTCGTGACGTTTGAGGCTAACATATATTTTGCATACGACATATGTACATTTACGTGATAGTGAATATAAAGATCTCAACTTCCGTACTAATTTTATAAATGCGAAAGTAACTCTGTCTGTCTGTTACACTTTCGATCTAATCCGCTCAAATGGTTTAGATGTTCAGTTCAGAGATAGATTTGACTTTGGAGTAGAATATAGGCTACTTATTTTGCTCAAAATACTTTTTCTCGCAAGCGAAGCTGCGGGTAAAAACAGTCCATCCAGCTATTTGCAACATCAATGAAAGTATGTATATTTTTTTAAAACTATCTCCTTACCAAATAAATTCATACATCCATATCCATACTAATATTATAAATGCGAAAGTAACTCTGTCTGTCTGTCTGTCTGTCTGTCTGTTACCTTTTCACGCCTTAACCGCTGAACCGATTTACATGAAATTTGGCATGGGAATAGTTGAGGACCTTGGAAAGGACATAGGATAGTTTTTATCCCAATGTAAGGTTCCCGCAGGATAGTTTTCGAATTGTATCTTTGGTGCTCTTTCACGGAAAAACTACTGAACGCATCTCAATTAAATTTGGTAAGGAGAAAGTTGACATCCTGTAAAAACACATAAGCCACTTTTTATCACGGAATTCCCAGGGGTTTGGGATTTACGCGGGGAAAACATCCCACTCGAACGAAGTCGCGGACAAAAGCTATCCATACTTTAATACTAATAATATAACTCCATACTTCCATATCCATATCCATACTATCCAGACTTCCATATCCGTCAATACTTCCAAGCTAATCCATACTATTCCATACTAATATTATAAACTAGTACTCACGCGGGGCTTCGCTCCCGTAGATTCTATCACGATAAAAACATAACTCTCCTTTTTTGCAGTCGGGTAAAAAGTAGCCTATAACCTTCCTCAAGCTTCAAGCTACTTCCATACCAAATTTCATCCAAATCCACCCTGTACTTTCGAAGATTAGCGCGTTCAAGCAAACAAACAAACAAACAAACAAACAAACTCTTCAGCTTTATAATATTAGTATAGATGCGAAAGTAACTCTGTCTGTCTGTCTGTCTGTCTGTTACCTTTTCACGCCTTAACCGCTGAACCGATTTACATGAAATTTGGCATGGGAATCGTTGAGGACCTTGGAAAGGACATAGGATAGTTCTTATTCCGATGTAAGGTTCCCGCAGGATAGTTTTCGAATTGTATCTTTGTTGCTCTTTCACGCAAAAACTACTGAACGGATCTCAATTAAATTTGGTAAGGAGACAGTTGACATCTTGTAAAAATACATAAGCTACTTTTTATCATGGAATTCCCACGGGTTTGGGATTTACGCGGGGAAAACATCCCACTCGAACGAAGTCGCGGACAAAAGCTATCCATAATTTAATACTAATAATATAACTCCATACTTCCATATCCATATCCATACTATCCATACTTCCATATTCGTCAATACTTCCAAGCTAATCCATATCCATACTAATATTATAAATGCGAAAGTAACTCTGTCTGTCTGTCTGTCTGTTACCTTTTCACGCCTTAACAGCTGAACCGATTTACATGAAATCCATACTAATATTATAAATGCGAAAGTAACTCTGTCTGTCTGTCTGTCTGTCTGTCTGTCTGTCTGTTACCTTTTCACGCCTTAACAGCTGAACCGATTTACATGAAATTTGGCATGGGAATAGTTGAGGACCTTGGAAATGACAAAGGATAGTTTTTATCCCGATGTAAGGTTCCCGCAGGATAGTTTTCGAATTGTAACTTTGTTGCTCTTTCACGCAAAAACTACTGAACGGATCTCAATTAAATTTGGTATGGAGACAGTCGACATCCTGTAAAAACACATAAGCCACTTTTTATCACGGAATTCCCAGGGGTTTGGGATTTACGCGGGGAAAACATCCCACTCGAACGAAGTCGCGGACAAAAGCTATCCATACTTTAATACTAATAATATAACTCCATACTTTCATATCCATATCCATACTATCCATCCATACTTCCATACTAATATTATAAATGCAAAAGTAACTCTGTCTGTCTGTCTGTCTGTTTGTCTGTCTGTTACCTTTTCACGCCTTAACCGCTGAACCGATTTACATGAAATTTGGCATGGGAATAATTGAGGACCTTGGAAAGGACATAGGATAGGTTTTATCCCGATGTAAGTTTCCCGCAGGATAGTTTTCGAATTGTATGTTTGTTGCTCTTTCACGCAAAAACTACTGAACGGATCTCAATTAAATTTGGTAAGGAGACAGTTGACATCCTGTAAAAACACATAAACCACTTTTTATCACGGAATTCCCAGGGGTTTGGGATTTACGCGGGGAAAACTTCCCACTCGAACGAAGTCGCGGACAAAAGCTATCCATACTTTAATACTAATAATATAACTCCATACTTCCATATCCATATCCATACTATCAATACTTCCATATCCGTCAATACTTCCAAGCTAATTTATAATAATATGAAAGTAACTGTCTGTCTGTTACCTTTTCACGCCTTAACCACTGAACCAATTTAGATAAAATTTGGCATGGGAATAGTTTAGGACCCTGGAAAAGACATAGCATAGGTTTCGTCCCGGAAATCATTCCTGAAGGATGTAAAAGGGGTGTTAGAATTTCGTATAGGGAATAAATAATATCTCCGCCCTCCCCACCCACATAATACACTTGACCGCTAAACCGATTTGGATGAAATTTGCTATGGAGATAGTTTTAGACCCTGGAAAAGACATAGAATAGTTTTTATCCTGAAAATCATCCCTTAAGGATGTAAAGGGGTATTGGGACTTTGTATTCCCCCTCTCAATTCATTCAAATCGCGTATTCAAGAACCATTCATAACATTTTTTTAAACTACACAACTGCATGCAGGCTATACAAATCTTTGTTTAGAGCTGGGGTCGAACCCACGTTATGCACCAGTTAACAGTTACGCCAACCGTGTCGCTTAAATTTTAACCAATCAAGTTAATATACGAATCATTTCTATTTCAAAATCGGGGCAATATGCGTTTGCCCTTTTGAAAATAGGAGAAGATCGTGTGGCAACAGATATCAACGGGATGATTTATTTGAGTTGAACTGAATCTGAAACTGAAACTGAAGCTGAAACTGAAACTGAAGCTGAAACTGAAGCTGAAACTGTAGCTGAATCTGAAACTGAAACCAAAACTGAATCTGAAGCAGAAACTGAATCTGAAACTGAAACCAAAACTGAAGCTGAAGCTGAAACTGGAACTGTAGCTGATACTGACGCTGAAACCAAACTGAAGCTGTAACTGAAACGAAAGCTGAAGCTGAAACTGATGCTGAAACCAAAACTGAAGCTGAAGCTGAAACTGATGCTGAAACCAAAACTGAAGCTGAAACTGAAACTGAAGCTAAAAATTAAGCTGAAACTGTAGCTCAATCTGAAACTGAAACCAAAACTGAAGCTGAAACTGAATCTGAATCTGAAACTGAATCTGAAACTGAATCTGAAACTGAATCTGAAACTGAATCTGAAACTGAATCTGAAACTGAATCTGAACCTGAATCTGAAACTGAATCTGAAACTGAAACTTAAACCAAAACTGAAGCTGAAGCTGAAACTGGAACTGTAGCTGAAACTGACGCTGAAACGAAACTGAAGCTGAAACTGATGCTGAAACCAAAGCTGAAGCTGAAACTGGAACTGTAGCTAAAACTGATGCTGAAACCAAACTGAAGCTGAAACTGATGCTGAAACCAAAGCTGAACCTTAAACTGGAACTGTAGCTGAAACTGATGCTGAAACCAAACAGAAGCTGAAACTGAAACTAAAGCTGAAGCTGAAACTGATGCTGAAACTAAAACTGAAGCTGAAACTGAAACTGAAGCTGAAAATTAAGCTGAAACTGTAGCTGAATCTGAAACTGAAACCAAAACTGAAGCTGAAACTGAATCTGAGACTGAATCTGAAACTGAATCTGAAACTGAATCTGAAACTGAATCTGAAACTGAATCTGAAACTGAAACTTAAACCAAAACTGAAGCTGAAGCTGAAACTGGAACTGTAGCTGAAACTGACGCTGAAAAAAAATGAAACTGAAACCGAAGCTGAAACTGAAACCAAACTGAAGCTGAAACTGAAACTGAAGCTGAAACTGGAACTGTAGCTGAAGCTGACGCTGAAACCAAACTGAAACTGAAACTGATGCTGAAACCAAAACTGAAGCTGAAGCTGAAACTGTAGTAACATACATAGTGAACGTAGTCCAAGATACAGATAATTTAATAAACCACGTTTATTCTGATTTGAAAACAAATATGAGGGATAAAGAATGGCTGCGTGAAAGAGTAATTTTGGCACCAACTAACGAAATTGTAGGGCAGATCAACGAAAAGATTATGTCTCATGTGGATTGTGATGTTGTTGAGTCCGTCGGCATTGTCATGGATACAAAGTAAGTGACGTCATACTCTGTAGAGTTTATCAACTCTCTGGAATTGTCAGGGTACCCCATCACATTATTTGAGGCTTTAACTTGGTGTCCCAGTCCTGTTGATGCGTAATCAGGGCGCACCAACGCTCTGTAATGGCATGCGACTACAAATTACATACCTTGGATGCAATGTTTTCAAGCAATAATTATCACAGGAACAGCAAGCGGTAAAAACGTATTTATTCCTCACATTCCGTTCGAAAAACTTAAATTTCCCCTAAAAGCGGCATTCGCAATGACCATAAACAAAGTTCAAGGACAGACACTGAAAGTCGCAGGTGTACATTTAGAAAAAGACTGCTTTTCCCATGGGCAATTGTATGTGGCGTGCTCACGAGTATCAAGCGTACAAAAACAACAAGTCAAGGACGGGAAAAACATAAACGTAGGTTACAAAAATGTATTATAAACTACGTTTTTGGTTTTAAAAAGATAAATTTTAAATACTAACTGTCTGTCTGTTTTTGGGGATGGATGGACCCTGGTGAAGGTTTTTTAAATATTATATGCGTTTTTTAACCACCCAAAAAGATACGGTACACCTTTTTGGCAACAAGAATTATTGACAAAGTGTAAATTAACGCGGGCGAAGCCGCGGGCCAAAGCTAGTGTATTATAAACTACGTTTTTGGTTTTAAAAAGATAAATTTTAAATACTAACTGTCTGTCTGTTTTTGGGGATGGATGGACCCTGGTGAAGGTTTTTTAAATATTATATGCGTTTTTTAACCACCCAAAAAGGTACGGTACACCTCTTTGGCAACAAGAATTATTGACAAAGTGTAAATTAACGCGGGCGAAGCCGCGGGCAAAAGCTAGTAAAGAATATATGAAGAATATAGGTACTCATGCCACAAGAAAATAGGACAAAAATATAGTATTGTATATTATACTGAAATATTCTAAATCTATCCAGTGCATATATAATATATTTTAACATCTATTCATCGAAAAAATAGTAGTAGGATTATACGCGGGTGCAACCGCGGGGCACAGCTAGTATATTATATATATATATATATATATATATATTACAATCGTTTATTTTTATCTCTGAACTAAATATTAGATGGATCCATCAATAAATTGCTTGAAATGAAAGAGTATTTTTTTCACATACACGAGAAGGTTATTACACTGCCCAATAAAACCGTTGAGTTGAATGAGGGTCAGTATCTTCAGTACCCTACATCTGACTGGATAAAGCAAGTCAGTAATTAATCAGCAAAGTGCGTTTACAAGGGTTGATCTTTTTTACATGAGGGGCTGATTGAAAGGGCTAAAACTCATTAGTACGGAAACGTATTCTGGAGCTAACGAGGCCTTGTATAGGATTATGTTACTGGTGAATGATTATGGTGGGTTCACATTTATGTATATGTAATTTTGTATGTATGTAAGTCGTGAAACAAAATAAGTGGGAATAGTATCAGATATTATTTTACGACAATATTGCAGAAATATTTCAGATCCTCACATTTTAGAAGATAATTATATGGCGATATAGATTGCATGTCGAATGTAAAAGATATGTATTTTATGTTCTTTTTGTGACGAGAAATAAATATTCCATTTATTACATATGTATGTACATATTATTTTCATTTTTAAATATTCGCATAAATATCTTTTTACCAAAAAATTAAACCGACTTCCAAAAAACACTGCAAAGTGAAAAATAACTTTAATTTCGGAAGTCGGTATCTTTAGTTTTGTATTTTCGTTTTTGGCACCGACTTACAAAATTAAAGTTTTTACTTTGCAGTGTTTTTTGGAAGTCAGTTTAATTTTTTTGGTAAAAAGTTTTTATTTCACTCTTTTTAGTTGGGAAATTTTTAATTTACCTAGTTACAAAAGCCTAAATGTCAACTACTTATAACTTTTTACAAAATATTGCTTTTCCCAATGCTGGGCCGTTAATTGTTGAGGAGTTCTCCTGGTACTTCACCATCAGCTTCACTTCACCATATGCATTGTGACGAGCATATTGTGCTTAACAACCAAGTTTTTACCAATATTCAAGTAATCGAAGCGGAACCCATTACTGCATACTTATTATTCCTACCTACTTATATACTGAGTAGTTCCAGTGGCCATCTGTGGTCATGATTCATCATCAGGTCCACTTCACAAATGGTGTTTTTCGAATGCAACTACACAAGTTACTATAAAAATACTCAAATCACTATAGGTGTGCCTATAATATTTGAAGAGTTCCCTCGATTTTTCCAGGATCCCATCATCAGATCTTGACTTGGTGACAGTAAAACAAATTTCGAAATTATAACCTTTCAACATTGATTTAAATAGTAAAGATAAGGTCATCAGAACATTTGACGGACGCGGTCGCTCTACAAAACACACTAGCGCCATCTATGATAACTGAGATGTCAATCGGCGTGGTCTGCTCCTCGACGTAGCCTTGTAAGAGCGGGGTGTGGTATTTTTCGAGGTACAAAGAAATAAAACAAAACCTTTTAGTTTCTGAATTTTATATTTGTTATACATAAAAATACATTTTAATTTGCTTTTAATAAACAATAAAAATTAATTTTGTACATAATTTAATCTTATAGTAATATTATTAAATCTTTTTATTTCATCGGCTGCAACGCGCGCTGCTGCAAAGTTATGTCGCACTTTTACGCGGCTTCGCGTTGTCTATGCTACAGGTTGAGACAAACAAGAAAGAAAATTGTTTTAAATAATGTTAGAAGTTGATTTAATGACATATTTTTAACTTACCGGTGATATGAAATGTTATATTTTTTTTTATTGTGCTTTACGTCGTAGTTCACGCAACCCTTCACGACACAATTTGGCATTTTAGCTTGTAAAACTGACGACCCCTCCCGAAGATAGCCGATCGCGTTCTAGTTCACTTCGATAAAGGTTAGACCACTTTGGGACCAAGTTCGAGGCGTCATTATAACATGCGATCCACCCAGTCCTTACGAAGTAATATATAATTATGTCAATGCCTTTCAAACAAAAAAGAATTTTCCAAATCGGTTCAGCCATCTTTGAGTAATCGGTGATCCTGATCATACGTAAAAAAAAAGAAAAAAAAAAATATGCGTCGAATTGATAACCTCCTTCGTTTTTTTTCGTCGGTTAAAAACATTTAAAACTATAAAAAAACAGTAGCTCACCGGTATCGGGAAAAGAGTCCAAGCTACCGGTAGTCAGGGCTCTTGAGAGAAGAACCTCCGAACAATACGCGCCGTGTCCAGGAGTACTGCTTTATGGATCAAGCCCTAACTGCCTCGTCAGAATAAATATATAAATAATAATAATAATAGAATAAAAACTTTTTTGCAAAAACTAAAACCGACTTCCATATCAAAACACTACAAAGCCAAAAATAATTTTAATTTCGGTAGTCGGTGTTATTGGTTTTGTATTTTCTTTTTTTTTCACACCGCCTTCCGAAATTAAAATTATTTTTGGCTTTGTAGTGTTTTAATATGGAAGTCGGTTTTATTTTTTGCAAAAAAGTTTTTATTTTGTGCTTTTTAGTGGGTCAGTGAATTTTCCAAATCGGTTCGTAAATGACGGAGTTATGCGCGAACAAAAAACGCAATGCAGCGTAAACGAAAAGATCATCAACGTAAACATTTTTTTAGACTTTTGTTGATTTTTCAGAAACGGCTTGTCCGATTTCGATAAAATTTTCATGGGACCATTTGGGAAGTATACCCTTTCTAACAAGATCAGAATTTTTCAAATCAGTTGGCAAACGACGGAGTTATGCGAGGACAAAAAAAAAAAATACAAACATCCGAATTGAGAACCTCCTCCTTTTTTAGAAGTCGGTTCAAAATACTATTATTTTGGCAGTATTTTCGGGTAAAAATGTGTGCCTTTCATTCTAACGTGTAGTCGTGCAAAAATTAAATACTAAGGCCTGTTCCAAGAAAACATTAACTGGATTGTCACTCACCTACTCTACACATATCTCCAATTACTATTAGACGCATCATTTCAGTATTGGGTTTTTCATGTTCCATTAAAGTAAAGTATAAATACTGAAAAGAGGAAGTGCTTAGCTATATTAAGGCAAACATTTTATCCTCCTCATAAAACAAGATTCGAATCTTATCTACTTCATAACGAAATTCGGTAAACAAACCGAGTATTTTATTATTATTTTCTTAGTTATCGCCCGAGCTCCATGCGCATTGGGTAATAAAACGCCGACACCATACGTACGCCATAAGCAATGAAGAGATGAAAGCTTGGGTACATTTGAAAAAGAGGAACGTAAAATGAGGGAGAGTCCTCTTTGTGAGGTTGGGCTTGTTAGGAGAATGTTTAAGGATTTTTTTTAAGTAATATAGATTTACGGAAACTATAAGAATTTGCATATTGATGACTATCAATTTTACTAGTAAACGATTAGATATAAGTTACTTATAACACAAATTGTGTTATGAATATTAAACGGATTGAATTGCTGCAATCAGTTTAATGTTCCACTTTGTGATATCACCCAGGTGAACAAAGTGGAATAAACCGTAAGCCAATCTGCTTCAAAACCCAGGAATGAATACAGCAATCGTTGGCTGGTGATTTTCTGGCTTGTGAACATCCATAACCACTGTCAAAGTTATATGAATTACATCAACTTAACGTCACCTGCTTTCCAAGGCACACGAGAAGTTAGTATAATATTATCGGGGGTAACCAATCCACGGACTTTAATAAACGCTGTTTAACTTCGAAGGTTGAAGATGGAGTTCTGCCACGATTTTGTATATTTGTAACACGTATCCGTAGTACTCGCTTACTTCTTGTTATTTTTCTAGGGTTTCATGAATACTGACTAACTAACTATGTAACTATACGATTTTAGCTGATCCTCGAGGAAAGGAAAGGATCCTGAAACTTCGAAATATTGGGATACTCAATAGATCCTCGGATGGGTATGTGTTTCTCTTTCATGCAAAAACGAATGTATAAAATCGATAGTATTTTATACAACAAGTATCGTAATTGACGCACAACCTCATACCTACACCCCAATTAGAAAATTATCTTAAAATCATTATACAGTCACTGAATTTGTAGTTTTACTAGTACAAAAAGATTTTGTAAGATTTTTTTTCCATGAAATAAGTTTCATTTTTCTTTAATTTGTTATTATGACATTGATTTGCTGCCCATTTTGGTATGTTTTGACTGTACAGCGACAGTATACCGAATTGTCGATTTTATAGAGATTTAATTATTTTTGGTATAAAATATTATAAAAATCGATTCAGTAAACAATTTTGAACAAATGAATTCCAGGATGTGCATTAATTACGTTACATTTTGTAGTAATATAGCTTATACATTAAAATAACAGACAGTAGCTTATTCCTACGTTAGTTTCCACGAGATAGGTGCCGCAGACGGCTAGTACGGACATTTAGTACTGAAACGCTGTTTAAAAGTTTTTATGAGTATCTTCTTTAACGCCTTGAAGGTTTTGTAGTTTATGAAAGTCACCCTGTAGGTGATCAAGTCTCGGCTTCTATGGAGTACCCATAGAAGACGAGTTCGTCCCGCACCTTTGCCTATTTTGCAATGAGTGAAAGAACCAATGCTAGATGCATTTAATGGGACCCATTCAGTGGTTCTTTTTGTCCATTACTCACTATGCCATTGCCAAGGTCGTTACGTTGGTGGGTACCCATCTTAACGTATCAAGATTAAACTAAACTAAACAAAGAACTAAAAAAAGTTTTTAATATTGTTAGCATGTCGTTTGTCTGTTGGCAATAAATACTTTTCTTTTCTTTTCTTTCTTTTCAAGTATTCAAGTATTTATTTGCAATCCATAATGTACACATACAGGTGGAATAAAATATAATAAGAAACAATTATGGACCCTGTCGGGCACAGCAAAATTTATAATAGTTAGGAGAGAGGAAGAGCGCTTCATCGTTTGTTTTTCCACAATTGAATTTTTTATTGAAAATGAGTTATTTTTGCGTAAAATTGTGTATATCCGTGTTTTATATTGTATTCATAAATTATTAGGTATATGTTATTATTATTATCATTCATTTATTTTCATTGTAACATCTAATTTTGATTTAATTATACATTAAATTAATATTGCATGTTTTACAACATCCATAATATTTTTCAATTTTTAATTTATAAGTAGTAATAATTTTTAATTTCTACCTTGGAAAGTACGCAGGCAGTCTCGGCTGTCATATGTAGGTCTAGGTCAAAAATATCTGACACCAGTATCGTAAAGGGATATCTTGTTACCCAGTTACTAGGTTGTAGAGGTCAAACAGGCCTTCGCTCCATGTACTCAACTACATTTAGTTAGACTAAAAGTCAACCCCAACATGGTAAATGGCTAGCCGATAATGGATCGCAAGACATGACTTTCCCAATGCCATTTACGATTATTATTTTTTTGGATAACGTCTATGACTTTTGTCTTGTCGCGCAGAGTTACGTTACTTACATAGTCCAAGAGACGGACTCCAAAGAAGACTACAGCATTCAGTGGCATTACATGTTCACATAATCGAACAATTACTACCATTATCCTCAAAGGAACCTATATTTAATCTTGAAAATATCAAGCATCCAACTGTAAACAGAGAGGCAGATAACATATTTTCAAAACACCCAGACTATTCTATCGAGCGGGTAAAATAATTTACATCGCAATTGCGATCTTGCAAAGAGATAGCTTCTAGCCCCAGAATAAGTTTCAGTTCCTCGGTAAGTCGGACGCAATGGACCGTGCAGCATTATTAGCGGTTTGGGGTGCAGAAAAAATAGGGAAGCTCTGAGTTCTGATGCTATTTAAGCATTCTTGTACATTTGTATAATGTGTGAGGGTCATCTAGTAGAGTGCTTGGCTTTTGTAAAGTCTGTGAACTAATACAAAATGAAAATAACTTTGTACTATACAAGATAGGTAGCGAGTTACATGTTTTAAGTAAATACTGATTAGAATTTTATTTTGAAAAAAATCACAATTGTGGGTTCAATATACTGATTAGCAGATTTTAAATACAATTTATTTGTATAAATTTTGATAGAACTGTTTAAATTTAGAATCTGCTGATAGGAGGGTATTTTTAATATACCTAATATAATTGTTTATGTTTCCTAAGTATGATATAATCATGGTTAGAAGAAAATCAAAACGATGGATGAATTGTGTGTAACATGATATTGCAAAAAAGATATATAAAATAGAATTGTGTGTAGTATATAGAAAAAAACTCCTAAAATGTAAGCCAATAGAAAAGGACATAAAATGTGGTCAATAATATAAACGTAACTAATTAAAAACCTCTGGAGGAAGACATAAATCTGGTATAGACTAATATTGACCCCGTTGTCAGGTCTGTTGGCACATTGGCTGAGTGATTGGAACAAATATTTGTATGGCCTACTGTTCGATACTGGTTTCAGGTCAGGGCGTTTGATTGTGCATTTGAGATTTGTGTCTCCACCATTTCCAGACGGAAACCTGAGAGGAAAAAAGGAGTGATTAAATAATGATGTTTATTTTGCTAATAGGTTATAAATAACACTAAAATATGAATCGAATGCTTTACTATTTTAAAGGAAGTCGTGCTTTAGATAGACTACATTTTAGATATAGGCTTATTGATACCATCTTACTACGATCATCAATCCACATGCCAAACATTGTAGTTACAGCTATATCCCAAAGGATCGTTCACTTTACTTGCCAATAGGGGTGGCTCTAAGTTCTATGATTTATGGTGATAAATGATTGTTATGTACTAGTGTAATAATCGCTGAGTAAAGTAAAATTAAGCACAATGAAGCGCCAATTTTTTTCCTCTGAAAATATCGGATAACTAGACTCGTTGACGTATTCACTCTAGCCTCTATCTTACACTTTCGCACTATTTTTATTGTTGATACTACCTCACCTGATGGGGAGCGATGATGTGGTCTAAGATGCCAGAAATTCTACGCTATTTTTTAATTTTACGAATTGCTAAGCATCGCCATGTTGAATCGCAATGCTAAATGCTCTTGCAAAAAAGCCATCGTTTCGTTCAGAGGAAGCGGCACCCAGTCTTATCATAATCAGTGGTGTAAGAAGTAAGATTTATACATTTCTGGGTCTACTCAAAACTTTCTTGAACACTCAGACTATGATCATAATACTACATCGGTAATCATGTGTATGAATCGCAGTTCTGAAAATAACCGAACATATTTCAAACCATTCTCTACTTTTCATATTAGCGAACACGCCTCTTCCCCTTTCAACACACATTCATATTAGATAACGCAAACTTGCAGAAAAGTTACATTCACACAAGTATTTACGCGACGTATTCCAGGCTCAAAACAAAAATAATATAAATATTTTCGTATATGAAATTTCATATGAAAAATTCGTCACGAATCTCTGGGTTGCAGCGGGCGAATGCATTCACTGTTCTTCCCTTGTGAATACAAATAGCCTCCTCCCGGAGGAAATAGGCGTTGGGGGGCGCATATATTATGTGAACAAGTTTAATATCTTAAAATGCGACGCCATATTTTTAGGGAAAAAATAGAAACAAGACGTTTAAGGTTGTGCTTAGAGAGGTTTTGGGTAATGTGCTTTGAGGGTTCGGAAGGGGGCCGAGATATACTCTTAATGTAAAGCCATTCCATTTAGCGCGAAGGGTTAATAAATGATAATTTAAACGAAATTCGGAATTCGAATAACATAGACAATATAGCGCTCTATTAACAACAGTAACGGATGTTAATTTACACAAAAATCTGTTGATCGTGACATTGTTCGACCGGAAATTTAGCTCGAGTTATCCCGGGATAACCTGTAGCTCTTGTAGAAAATAATAATAAAAATCTTTGTTTATATAAAATCCTTCATGATTGCTTAAAGTAGGAAAATTAATTTGACTTAATTAAAGGAACACACAGGAAGAGTAAATCTTGCCTCCCAAAGTATAATATCCTGTAACTCATTATTATTATTAATTGTTTATAAGGTACAATGTAGTTCTTATAATGTATTACGATGTCCCACACAACACAACTGTACAGACAGACTGTGGGATGAAATTATAATATATTTTTAAGTAATGACTAGACTTTTAAAGAAACAACAGTAACATTAAGGGTGCCAGGTAAGTAGATTTTTTTTAAATTTAGATTCGAATTTAATATTCTTATTTTCTTCTCTAATATCCACGGCCTGATTTAGGAACAGTGCTCTGCTATCGATGTCCTAATCTGTGGCTATGATAAATTTCATGCCAATTTGACAGGCCCGTTGGTATAGTGGTCAGTGGCCCTGACTGCTGTGCGCAAGGTCGTGGGTTCGATTCCCACCTAGGACAAATGTTTGTGTGATGAGCACGGTCATTTGTTCTTTGTCTGGGTGTAATTTATCTATAATATGTATGTATTAAGAAATATATATGTATGTTTATCAGTTGTCTAGTACCCATACCACAAGCTCTGCTTAGTTTGGGACTAGATGGCGTTGTGTGAAAAGTTGTGGAATATTATTATATTATTATTATATTATGCAAATCCATTAAGCCATTTGGCGTGATTGAGTAACAAAGCAACATAAATACAGACATCCATCTATAAGTAAATCTAAACATTCGCATTTACAATATAAGTAAGCATTAGCACTATACATAATAAAATATTATTTTAAAACTAAAGCAGGAACTAAAATATTTTTGAATAAACAAGTTTTCGTTCCGTAAGAAATTTGCGATCGGTGAGCGTCAGATGTCTTCCCTTCAGAAATACGTAGCATGATTTACAACAAGGAACTAGAGCCCAATGAAACGGCGTTTAAAAGGAAACAAGTCTCATTGAATTCCACTTGAAAACTTTCTTTAATTCGGAACTTAATTAAGTATTGCTTTTGTTCGTTTCATTTAACGATCCTGTTTAATTGAGGAGTTTTTAAAGAAGAGGCGTTTGGGTATTAATGATATCAAGTATTAATAGTAGACATGTTTGTAAAACGTAAGTTTTTTTCGGGGGAAAAATCATCAGATGGTGTGGAAGGGACTGTAAGATTCTACTGACTTAAACCAACTCTGTTCCTTCAGTTACCGTTGCATGGCGCTGAGGACGCGGTATCTCGTTAGAAAATTCCCGCAACGTAAACGAATTGACTAATAAATTTGAATAACAGGGATTTTCATGTGGTATCTTTATAGATGTACACTACTGATGAATTTAATGAGACGTGCCTAAATGCTATACACAACGTCGCTACTGTTGTTAATCCATTGTTTAATATGAGTTTATTGTAGATGTTTACTGCATTGCGTAGTATTGTATCAATTATCGTTCTGATGATTAACCTATTAAGTTTACACTGCTGAGACGCAATCCTTCACTCAATGAGCAATGAGAGGGAATTTGCCGTAACTCACCACGCGGGCACCGTATCTCAAGTTTTGGGTCCCAAGATATATGTATATTGGTTTCTTCACGATGCTTTTTTTCTCCGTTATGAGAGTGGTATTGATGATGAAAATTACACAAACGATTGTGCCAATCTGGGTTCGAACTCATGACCCGATCGTGTCAATAGCTTGTCATATTCATACTCATCAGTTTTATTCCGGAGGAGTCTTGAGTGAGTTAGTTGTATAATTGCGTCTGTTGTTCCTTGTTACGACTCTGTTACGCTTAATCTAAACTCGGAACTTTGTCTCGTAAACGGCCTGTTACATACAATAGATAAGGCCGATGTACAGTTTCGAGTTTATCTTTGGGCTATTTTGGAACAAGTTCATGCAGTCAACAACGTGCAAAGTCTCCGTAACGTTGTAAGTTTCAAGGTTGGCACTTCATCGGTGTAATTACTTAGGTTTTAGTATCCTAAGGATTACTACTATTTTTAAGAAAATTGATGTTAGCTAAGTCTTAGACAAATGTTTTATTTGTATCAAGATAAAAAATATAAATTTTTGTAGAATGGAGATGTTTATTTTAATCATACCTAAAGTTATTTAGGTTTTACTTCAAATGATTAGACTATTAAAAAAATATATATTGCTTCGACGTCGTTTGAACTTGGAATATTAGTAATATATAATTTTTTTTTATTGTTTTTTATAGGCTTGCGTTTGACCTGATGGTAGGAGATAATGTGGGCGAAGATGAAGCACGCTTATCGAATATGCAGTAACCTATTCAGTCTTGACTTCAAGACCTAATAATTATGGTATATTCGAATTAACAAACAAAACGTGTGGGTGTCTTAGAGGAATATACATGCATATACGGCATTCTTCAAAAGTATCTTGCTTGGAATAAAAGTGAGTCTCGATGTCGGAATGCAGTTAATCATTCAGTAGTACCAGTTGTCAATACTAACTGTTTTTGAACATTGCAAGTATTGATACCTATTGATCATATACATATTGATTACCGCTGAGATTTCAGTCTAAAAGTTTTCTTACTATAGCAATTCCTTGCTTAAAAGGTGACTCCAATCCCTGTAATGTTACACATAATGCTAATGAAAATAAACTTTTATTTATTTATTTCGATTTAAAAAAAATCGAGATTGCAATACAATCTCGATTTTTTTATTAATTTTGATATTTGTCTCCGGCTTTTTTTTTACGGGGGAAAAATCATTAAATGGGAAGCCATTTCCTCCACAGTGGAAGGAATTCCACTCTGGAGGAAAAGGATCAGATTTCAACTAACTAAAATCCCACCCTGTTCCTTCTCGTGCCCTTGCGTTCCAGGGCTCCGATATTTTGTCGTCTCTGGCATAACACAATTTTCTTTTACATCACAATTTTATTTTTGACTAAGGTCATAGGTACATTTAGAAATTACTTGATGTTTGAACATTTTTTAAGTATGAGAATAAGCTTGGTTAGACCACGTCTTGTTTTAATTAGGCTTGTTAACTTCTTTAAGATAAAGTTATTCATTCAACACACGCATTCGCCTCAACGTCTAATTAAATTACCACGTTCCTCGACAAAAGTACTAGACTCACATAAATTAGATGGTACACCCTTTAAAAATCTTACAGCCGCCAACAATAAAATAGGTACTCAACTAAAACCGCGTTACTCGTGAAAACATACTCTTATTACCGAAACTGGAGTCTTATTTACGGAACTCGTTACATCTAAGTGCTCATGAAAATTCCCACTGCCAGCCCGCTGGATGGTTTTAGCTAAAGAATAAACGATATGTTTGCTAAGATATCTTGTTATTGCTTTCTGGAAAGATTTTCTGTCGCCTTTTGTGATGGCTTTCATTTTAATGTAAGGACTAAGGTTTTAAGACGATTATTAGATTCCATTCTTATAATTTCTTTATTAACGGCTTGTAAATGGTACGCCTAATGGTTTTTAGGTAATGATCAAAAATCAAAATCGAAGTCAAAGGTCATTTATTCAAACTAGTCAAAAAATTAAAAATTTTTGAATGTCAAAAATTTCCTTTAAAATGTCCCCACGTTACCACTTCCAAGTGTACTAGTTTAGAAGTGACGCGACGCAATAAATTCCTCAGCATTAATTATCAGCTGTTGCGACCGTGCACAACGCTTGAAATTTTAACATATCTATGAGTGGGTTTTCAGATATTTACACCACAAGTAAAGTTTATATTAAACTTTGTGTAAGTTACTTACATTGTCTAAGCTTCTTAAAACCGCATCTAAAACACTTTCAGCTAAATAATAAAGTGAAATCCTTTCGCGCCTTATATACGATAGTGGCGTTAAAATAAAAGGAAGCAGGCGCTCGCAATTTCTACAATATTACGTAAACCCGCAGGTGAGTCCATTAAGAATATAAAATGAAGGAAGGACGAATGCGAAAAAGTTCTAGAATGGTTCTTGGCTGTTCTAAGACGCGAACTGTCTTATTACCTTACTTTACGAACTTTTACGATGTTATTTTGTACCACTTTTAATGGATTTACTGCTCTACACAAAATTGTAGGCACAATAAGTGTGTTACGAAATAACAAAATGTCGTCTTCGCAACAAAAGGTAATGGCGTAGAATTTATATTTGACTTTGTGAAATTTTTGTTTGGGACATAACAGACTTCCTACTTTCGTACAGACAAAAGTTCAGGATGTAGGTTTCTCTTCTATTATAGATACAGTTTCTTGAAATTCGCTTTTAGAACTCTTCACTGGGTGTTGGAACGTAGGGGAATTGTGCTTAAGATGACATACTTTTGCTTTTGAGACAAATATTTGAAATAAATAAAGTCATGTGAGATCAGAATAATGCGTATATTCTTAAATGAATCATAATTAACACAATTATTTTAGTTTTAGAACAACCAACGTTACATAAAATTAAAAAAAATATAAATAAATCACATTTGGGTTGACATGTGTAAGACGACGTAACTATTGGGTAAAATGAGATATTGTGTCATGTTCTCACTATTGGCTAAAATATGATCCACGAGCAATATCCACGAGTGCTTTTTCCATATCTTTGTTAAAAGTTGGTTTTAACCGACCAAGATTTACTGGAGTACTATAATAATAACGACGAAGGGTTGCTTGTGGTACGTTGAATGTTTAGATGCTAAACCAGCCTGCCAACCCATTCTATGATCTTTTACAGCTTCAATAGCTTTAGCCATGTCTTCTTGTGACCAACTTTTCCGTGTCGGTGCTCGTTTGCATTACCAGGCATCCTATATTAAAACAAGTATAAATGTCTCATTTCATAAAGATAAGATGACATAGTATGCCATCTTACACCGATGTCTTGTATGTCATCTTACCCAATGGGATACGCAAGTTTCGTTTTATTTGTCGTAACAAAAACTTGAGGTTAGAATACACATTTATCGATATTTGTAACACATAATAATCCTATTACACATTCAAAATTAGTTTAACCAGAAAATCCTTACCTTACGCATATTTTCATCACCACACGAAAGAGCAACCAAAACTTTTTTCAAATCAAAATCACGAAAACATGCGACTACATTCTAACCTGCGCTCGGCTTCTGCGATATTGAACTTAAATACCAGTGACATCTATAGGTACTCTCTTAAACGTCACAGGACATCATTAGCGCGTTTATCTGACTATGTCATCTTAAGCACAACTCCCCTATGGAAATACGTATATGATTTAAGGAAACTATTCTAGAATAATCTTTGATGTCTTCTGAAATGCAAACAGAAAATGGCTATCACAGATGTGTGTGCTTCGGCAGTATCGGTAATACAGCAATGCGACAGCGATTTCCAAAAATTTCGTCTCTATTTTCCGATTCTAACAACATCATAAAACGAAAATTAAAATCTTTAGCGTCTTAAACATGTTCATCGCTTTATATTCTCTATTAATTTTCTATTTAGTCCCTCACTTAGTTTACCACACTTCTTCACGTCCAGAATATTGGAGAACTTTAAAAAAGATACTTTCGTTATTCGGAATTTTACGTGACGTCATGTCGTATTAAACTTTTTAGCGAAAAGCATTGTCACTAGCCCATACTCCTAAACTTTGAAGCTACAATATTATACATTACCTATATATCAAAAAATTGGCCAAGTGCGAGTCGGACTCGCCCATGAAGGGTTCCGTAGTAACTATAATAAATATAATATACTTAATACATTTATTTGAAAAAAAAAAAACAAAAACCTTACAAATTTCTTAAAACTAGCTTATTTACAATTTTTACAACTACGCCAAATAACTTTGTTTTTCATAGTATTTGTATGAATTACAAAGTTATATTTGCGGTTTTAGAAAATATACTGTATCTCAAAAACTGCTGACTCGATCTCCTTCAAACCAATTTTAGTTGAAAGTTTACATTAAGATCTACAACATATGGTATTTTTTAGATTTTTCACTTCATTATTATAGAAGTTAGAGGGGGGGGGGGGGGGGACACACACACACATTTTACCACTTTGGAAGCGTATATCTTTTAAACGATTAACTTTATTAAAAAGTCATTTTAGAAACCTTAATGTCATTTTTAAAGACCTGTCTATAGATACTACATACGTATAGGTTTCATGAAAAAAAATATTTTCAGTTTCAGTTCCATGTAAGTTCCTTTATTTTAAATATTTATTAAATTTTCTCTTAAAATTGGAAAGCGGTTCACAGAATACATCTACCTACCAAGTTTTACATGTATAGTCCTAATAGTTTCGGAATAAAATGGCTGTGACATACGGACGGACGGACAGACAGACAGACGGACAGACATGTCGAAACTATAAGGGTTCCGTTTTTGTCATTCGGCTACGGAACCCTAAAAATACGTGTACCTACAAAATTTTAAGAAAATCTATCTGATTGTCAAAATAGAATAAACATTTTTAACAGAAGAAAATACTCTGTCTCAGCGTTAAGCCTATCAACCAAAGACGTTGTTTCTCCCTCCAACTCTTCGCATGGTTTGAAAAACATATCTTCTACATAACACAGTGTAACTTCATCCTTACATAAAACAGAGCTGTCAAAGTTATTTGCGTTCAGTTCACAAGGTTCTGGGTAAAACACATAATAATTAGAGTTACTGACGCAAAACCCTCGAGGGTGTCTCCTGAAATACGATCAATTAGACAGAGGAACGTGAAGTGATGCCTCGATACATTCGCTCCAGGGAAATTAGGTAATACCCGCGCATTCCTGAGGTTGTACTTCGTACTTATAGCAATATTTCTTGAGTAAATACTCAGGTGGATACTTGAAAATAATTCTAGCAATTGTATTATCGTACGCGCTTATTGTTGAGAAGAACGAGGAATCAGTATTAGCTTGGTTTTGTATAAAAAAGAACGTAGGTGAAATATTGAAATAGAGAAGATATTTTGTTATCTAGGTCACACTTTAGAAAATAAGTAGTGATTTTGAGATCAAATGAGAATATCTATTATAGAAGCTATTCGATATATTCTGCGACTAAAAGATTTCATGACAGAACATAGATTTATTTTATTGTATCTTATTAGATCTTTCTAAGTAACCTTTTAGTATTTTTTTTATATATTTATAAAAAAAATACTAAAAGGTTACTTAGAAAGATCTCACGCTTTTTCCAGTTTCTTAGTCCTAGAAAAAAGCTTACAACGCAAAATTTATAACGAGAAACTTGAACAGTTAAGCCAAGTATTTTTTCCTTGAAATAAGGTCGCGATATAACGCTACAAAACTTGTATAACACTTAGAAGTGGCATGCAAATTATGAGAAAAGATTTTAAAAAGAAACAAAGACATCAAGTATAAAGAACATTCTTACGAGTAAGTTTAATTAGAAGCCGTGTCTTTGAAAACAGTCCCGGTTCTTTGTGCCATGCTAAGAGGCTTCACACAAGTGGTTGCGGTAACGCAGACTTGTATATATCTTATGTGAAATCTTGACGCTGTTTCAACGTTATCACACGACTATGCGTTGAAGTGTTAACATGCACTGTGAACGAGTTCGCGATTACTTCCGAATGAATAGACTATTAAGTTGCGTACACTCAGACGTACGATGAATGCTGAACGAATCTCGAAAGACATGAATGACTTGAGTGCTTCGCCTAATTTTACGGAATAAAAATGCACGCTCAGCTTGCGTTTTCTGTGCGACGGTAAATGTATAGACTTCTTTATAATCTCGTTTGAATGAAGAGGTTCCTTTCATATTTCAAGTCTGTCTTTTGTTAACTAGCGAGATGGAAACTAAGTAAATCTACAAAGATTAAGAATATTTTCGCAGATGATAAGTTAAAAGTCACAATTTAGACTTTACGGTTGAACTGAGAGTAATTGATTGACTCATTTTTTTATGTGTTTTAATTTAAAAACAATCAGTTTATTTTAAGACGTGACTAAACATAAAACATTGCTTTGATTTAATATTACAAAATATTTTGCTTGACATAGGCCTACTTGCGCACTTGTAAAACGTCAGAAGCTAGTGTGTAGAGTGGTTCGAAATTGGTCGTTTCCTATGGAGAAGAACCACCAAGAAACTCCACGGTTACTTTTTTAAGGCCGTGCGCGCACTGCGTTGCGTTTTGGAAACGCAAAATCTGTGAAGTATGGAGTGTCATAGAAGTGCGGGCACTGCGGTGGAATAAACGCGTGCGGTAGAGTCACCGGTGGCCCCTCGCTGCAAAATTGCGGTGAGTCTACCGCAAATATTTTGTATCGCATAGGAATGTATGTAGTACCGTGCACTGCGGTGAAACAAACGCACGTTTTGTCTGATAATGTTATATATATACAGATACATAAGATTTCTTTGTATTTATACATATTTTTGATGTGTGATACAGATTAGCACTCGATACAGATTTTTATCTAAACACACTGTATTGATACATAGACAACCTTTGGAAGGATTTTAAAAACTTTAATTAAAGTGGGGAGGGCAATCAATCAATCAATCAATAACTTTATTAACACACAGTATAAAACCTTAGAATAAGTGACAAATACAATTATATACAAAAACAGTGCAAATGGTTTTACAGTGACAGTACAGATCGCAACTGGCATCTTAGCTAGGTTACCAAGTAACCTGTGTTAAAGATACCAGTCCCTTTCTCCGAAGTGTTACTCAGTACCTAATACCGTGTTAGTATTAACAAAGATTAAATAAAATATTAGTGTACTTACTACTCTTAAAACCAAAGAAAAAAATTATTATTTAAATATATATGCAGATAACTGTTACAACTAAAACAGAACTTAGCAAAATAAATTACCTAGATACCGCATTTATTACGTTACACACACCGTTGAACAGAAAAACTTATTTAAAAAATCTAAAAAACCCGACTGCTCAACTGAAGTGTAAGAAACAAGGACATTTTTATTTTTAAAAGTGACAAGCAGGTGGGACCCAATTGAACATATTTTTTTAAAATAGGGTGGGTCCGCCTGCTTGTCACTTTTAAAAATAAAAATGTCCTTGTTTCTTACACTTCAGTTGAGCAGTCGGGTTTTTAGATTTTTTAAATAAGTTTTTTTTTTTCAACTTTTTAGTTAAAATATTAATTAACAATTTTTTAGTTTTCCCGGTCGTGTCACATTGGCACTCCACCGGATTCAGAAAGCGAGTCCATATTTTTAAACTTTCTCATTGTGTTATTTTGCTAGTATTACACTAATAATAAACATTATATACCTTTTTGAAATCCTTATAGTAAGCCCTTGAATTTGATACCCATATTGTAGTATTTGAAAAAAAAAATTTTTTTTCACCAGGTGTTATGGCTTCGCACAGCTGCCATGTTAAATTTTTTTAAATGTCACCTATCTAAGAACACTCGGGCTGTTAAGACAAATCTAACGATACCTCAATTGTGTGAATCCGTTCAGCGGTTCTGGAGATATGAAGTAATAAAGAATATTACAAACATACATACAAGATACGCGCGAAAAACATAACCCTTCCTTTGCAGTCGGGTAAAAAGAATGATTGAACATTATTCTTTAAACATATTAAACCACGACGACATATTGACCATTGAACGAATCTATTCTTTATGGTTATTTTTTATTTTTTTATAAACAACGTTAATTTAAACATTCTAATTATTTTAATTTATTATTTTAATTAATTTCCGTAGTACATTATTTTAACATAGGCTGGTGTCTATTGACGTAGTACTTGCAATGTAAGAGCTTGAAATCGTTTTTTTGGCAGCATCATCACAAAATATATGGAATTTTCTCTATAATACAAATACTTAATTAGAATGTTTAAATTAACGTTGTTTATAAAAAAATATAATATAATATAACGTTTATAATATAACGTTTATTGTGTCCAAAAGTTATAACAAACAATTTTGGGTTTGGAGTCTTCAATTAAGCAAATAATGCCTGTATTAGAAGACTCCGCTCCTTCACAGCAGTAGGTATTTACTTAAAACACAATAATAAAAATAAAAAATAAAAAACACAGTAAAAACAGTTCATGGGTGTAGTAAGATAAAATATAATTATGTGAACGTGTGTGAGTGAGGGTGTGTTGTTGAGTGTAAATGAGTGTTATGGATGTGTGGTTGTATGAGTGTGAATGTACGAGTAGGTAATTAGGTATAGGGAGAGTCGCTGTGTGTGTGAGCGGGTCGTATACATGTATTACGTTACGTTTTGTAGGAGAGCTTCAGTTTTTTCATATGTCAGTGGTTTTATCCAGTCAATTAACATTTATAAAAAAATAAAAAATAAGAATAAAGAATAGAATCATACAATGGTGTGTGTAAAGTAATAAATGCGGTATCTAGGTAATTTATTTTGCCAAGTTCTGTCTTTAGTTGTACCAGTTAATTTTATCAATACAGTGTGAAATTTGTATAAAAATCTGCATCGAGTGCTAATCTGAATCGCACATCGAAAATATGTATAAATACGAAGAAATCTGTATCTATGGCAACATTGTCAGACAAAAGGTGCGTTTTTCTCGCCGCAGTGCGCGCACCTGAGATTGCGGTTATTCTACCGGTGCGGTAGAATTACCGCAATTGCGGCCACCGCAAGGCAGTGCGCGCACGGCCTAAATGTCCAAAAAAATCTAACAGATACATCAAACTAAAAACCACCACGACACTTTCATATACACCAAGTGACGTGACGTCACCAAACGTGATTCCCTAACGTCGGTTTAATTTGTATAGCAGAGCTGCATCGGACAGGATATTGCGGTCACAGACGCTGGGAGCCGTGACGTCATGGCGGCCATGTCACTCCCACCGAAAAGAGTTTTTGCGGCTCACACTAGAATTACTCGTATATGTGACGAGATTGGAAATGGGATAAAGCTTTAGAAGTCTGTTGAGTCTCTTGTAAGCTTGTACTTTTAATTAAATCTGGCTTCTGTCCGAGGTTTAACTCATGTTCGCGAGGTTTAAAAGTTTTGTTTTCATCGAAAAAAATAAGTCTATTTCTAAACTACCCAAGCCAAACCAAGCCTAGTACTAACCTATCTCTGTATGAAATATCATCAAAATCAGTTAATAAGTTTAAACGTGAAGGCCTAACATACAGAAGACAAATAGCGTTACTTTTGCACCTTATAATATTACTAAAAAAGTAGGGATTTAGATTTCATACCTCAGGACTTAATGCCTCAGGCATTCCTAATCACGTAAGGTGGTGAAGAGATACCGTGTCACGCATTATTTAATCAGCAGCGAGCGAAATGTTAAATAGAAGAAAAACGTAAGAAACTTTTGCAACTTAAAATTGTAGAATTAAATAAGTAATATTTATGTTTGTACCTTATTTAATATAAAAAATACCTTTTTTTAATATGTATCAATTTATGTATATTTAAGAAAATACTGAAGATTAAATGTGGAAAAAGTGGTAAGGAATGCCTGAGGCATTACCCCAGGCATTCCTTAACACTTGACTTAAGGTGGTGAAGAGATACCGTGTCATGCATTATTTAATCAGCAGCGAGCGAAATGTTAAATAGAAGAAAAACGTAAAAAACTTTTGCAACTTAAAATTGTAGAATTAAATAAGTAATATTTATGTTTTTCCCTTATTTAATATAAAAAATACCTTTTTTAATATGTATAAATTTATATACATTTAAGAAAATACTGAAGATTAAATTATGTCACTCCCGCTATGCTAATTTTATAGAAAATGTGCAGTTTCGTTTAATTGCAGACGGCCGATCTTCAGAGGGCGTAAATTCCAGAATAGAATCGACGGAATGTGCAATGAAGAATTAAAAAAATCAGAAGTAAGAGCAGAGTAAGACTTGCACCATATTGATGGATAATCGTTGGAAGATGAATCGTGATGTCTTTATGAATGGTGGACAAAGAAAGCCTTATATCTCTGCCTTACCACTAAATTATCTATACCAATATTAAAAAGAGGTAAAATTTGTTTATAAGTTTGTATGTAGCGTGAAATCTTAGGAACTAATGACCCAATTCTAAAAAAATATTTTTTGGTAATGAGCTGCATTACTGGGGACTGCTATAGGCTATGAATTATTTCGAAATCCACGCAGACAAAGTCGCAGGTGAAGTGCTAGTCGTCAATATAATTATAGTTCCTAAGTTTGAGAAGGACACAGAAGATTTGTACCATACTCAAGACTGAATGGTGGAAGAACAGAGCTCTATAGATCTGACTACCAACTTTATTACCTTCGATATGTTTCGATTATAGTTTTTTTTTTTTTAAATTTAGGCACTATTTCACCTGATGGTAAGCGATGATGTCGCTGATGAAGCGCGCTTACCTACAAGTAACCTATTCATTCTTGACTTAAAGTTGCGTCAGCTTCGCTATTGATACAATTATAATGAAGCTGGAGTAGGGACTATGTGTTAAAACATTTCAGTAGGAACGTGACTAAAACTAGTTTCAGTAACTTTGTGCTGTTACATTGTCAATATTTTATAGAATAAGGCTCAATTTACACCGCCGCGGTATGGAATGGAAGCAACTTTTTGCAATGAAATTGCACATAGCATAATGAACTTTGTCAATCGTATAACATAGGTACAAACTAAATAGGAGCCAAAAAATGGTCGCGCGTCTTCCGGGGAATCCTCGCGCATTCTCGAGAATTCCCCTAGCTACTGTCGGCGCCGTCTGTGGAGCTGGTTGGGTCAGTCATAGCAGCGCGGTACGAAACTAATCACTAGATCTAGACTGAACGTCCCTCATGGCACAATCGCGCGAATTCGCTGGAATGCTCGAGTATTCTCGCGTATTCCAGCAAATTTGCGCGCCTTCTTGCATCATGAGGCGAAATTGACGCTTCCATTCCATTCCGCGGCGGTGTAAATTGAGCCTTAGTGTCCACATATTTTGTAAACATTAATTTTGATCTTTATATTGAGCTTGTGGCTAAGTGATAACAGCCACACGATTTTCAAGCTTAGCAACGCTTGCTGATGACATAGGTGGGTAACCATCTTAACATATCAAGATTCCTAAATGCCTCAGAAAGCTAGCCTCTTCCAGCTGTCATTTGTATAAATGAATAAAATACTTTTTCATCCCTCCATCTCGGAAAGAGTATTTTTGCTCTTCGATATCTGTGTGCATAGTAGGTAGAAGATCCTTGGTGTGCATAAGCCGTTTTTATCCGCTAGAGGATAAATTAAATTGAATTTAGAACATCGTGTGTACTAAGTTTGTGAATTCAAAACATCATTAAACCTATTTACTTCTACCTCCATGGGGCCGAATTTATCATACAACTTTTTTTAATTTGTTAAAAACTCAGACTCTGGAACCTTCTTGGTGTACTTACTTTTTTTTAATTTGCTTTGCGCGCTATTTTTTTTTGCATTTAGTCATTTCCTCGCTGAGGTGGGATGAAAAGTTACGTGTTGCACTCGAGTGCAAAGATTTTTCACGTCATGGTCTTTTGATTCCCTCGCTAACGCTCAGGATTCTAATGTTTGAATTACTCGCTGCACTCGTGATTCAATTTTAGAATCCTTCGCTTGCTCGGTCATCAAAATTGAGCACGCGGTTAAAAAGCAACTTTGCAATCTTGTATAACAAATAACTATTATTTTATATATTTGTTATTAAATTACAATATTACACGTCATTTTTCTAGTTGTAATGGGTATTGGTGGAATGATACCCCCGTGCCTCGGAAAGTCCCGGCTGTCATATAAACATCTTTGCGTTACGTTACGGGTAGTCAGAAACCAGAAAATCTGTCACCAGTCTCGCCAACGGGTATCGGGTTATCCATTTACTGGGTTTTAGAGGTCAGATACACTCGTACTCAGCTGCATCCGGTAACACAGGAAGCCGACCCAGAAATAGTTAGAAAGGCTAAGCAGAAGATGATAAATGATCTTTTTTTTTTCCGCCAAATTGGTTATTAAATAACACTTTTACACGTCATTTTTTTTTTTTTTTTTTTTTTTTCGTAAATTATGTTAACTATATAAGGCCGGTGTTTCTGACTACCATGAGAAGAAACACCGAAACAAACTCAGGGGTCCGTTTCTTTTGAAGTCCATACAATCTATACTGGTAAATTATATGGGAACCTTGTAGGTTTCAGTCTGAGGTGATCTATTGAGGAAAGCTGCTCACAGATTTGAGTGGGCCTGTCCATACAGGGCAAGCATTTGTCATATGAAGTATAGTTCCTCGGGGCACCTGAGTTGTCCCAATGCGATGGTATACGTACCCTTGTATTGGGACAGCACGGACTGCCGGGCAGTTCTTCTCATGCAACCGAGCGGGTGGGCGGGTTGCGGATAGCCCAGCTTCGGCTGGGGGACCGCCACCTAGCAACCTGGGGGGCGACCCCCCTGCCGGAGTGTCTCAGCAGACGAGACTCCGGACAAGAGAAGTTTCCCTTACGCCAGATCCCAGGCCTAGGGATAACCTAATACCCTGTTCCTATGTTCGCTGTTCCTCGGCTGCGCGGGTCTGCATGGTTCTGCTACTGTCTCTCGCTGGTGCGAGCGGGCTGCATATATTGGCTGGTTCAAGTGGACTAGCCAGTGATGCGGTGAGCTCGCGCCTGCGGGACGGTGGCGGATGCGTGTGGCCCTGTGCAGTCGAAAACATCCCCCTCACACCTTTCCTTCCCTCTCCCATCCCTTTCCTTTATTTTCCCATCTTTTCTCCAACCATCCAGAGGAGGGGCAACCTCTTTTCCCAAAAGCCCAACCAAATAAAAAATGACCTAATGAAGCAGAGAACAAAGACTACCCAGGTGGGTCCCGGCCAAGCCGGGGAGTCCCACACCGACAAGTCGGTCAGCCCCCATCGTATTCTGGGAGGGGGCAATTCACTGCCTATAGGTGCTGCTCCTGCAGCAACTGCAAAAAAATTATTTGGCTGCTACCACAGCGCCACAAAACCCTGCTGCTATTACAGCGCAACCCAAAACCACGGCTGCTACCACAGCGCCAAAAATTACCACACCGGCTGCGACCCACGCGCCTTTAAACAACACCCCGGCTGCTGTTCAAGCGCCAAAACGACTGACACAGACTGTGCTGACCACGAGTGCCTGGCAACAGAGCCTCGTTAGGAACAGCTTTAAGAATAACCCAGACGACGAGACGAGCAAAGGTAAGGCGGCCAGCTCCGGTGGACCCAGTGACCGGAGGCGCTCAGTCTGCGAAGGCACTAGCCAGCGCATTGCGCCGACGGCCGCTGAAGAGCAAGTACGCGATCAGCTGCGAATCCGCGAAGGGACCTCCCAGCGCGTAAAGCAGCCGGACGCGGAAACACGCGACCGAAACCGAATCCGCGAAGGGGAAACCCAGCGCGTAAGGTCTTCGGAAGCGATGGAGTCTGCCGGGACTGAAAGCCGAACCCAAGACATCGACACTGACACTGACAATGACATGCCCCGAAGGAGGAAGGCGAAAGGCAGGGGGAAACGGGCTGGAGCCCTCATAAACGTGAGGCCGACCGTCCGGGTCGCTGAACCACAACCCGGGCCAAGCGGCTCGGGGGCGGCAAAGCGAGATCGCCCGGACGATACGGCTTCGCCGAGCGCGCTTCAGGGAAACCCGAAGCGTTTGAGAGTCCAGCCTGCTCAAGGGGAGCAGAGGACCTATGCGCGGGCCACGAAGGATATACCTGCGCGACTCGCCGTAGCAATCTGCTTCCCCCCCCCCTCCAGGGACCTGACTCCGGAGGAAGCAAACAACATTAAGAACAGACTTGAGGAGCTCGTCATGGACAGCGACCCGTCCCAACCACTCCCGGCCTTCCGCGGATACCCTCGGGTAGCGGACGGTACTGTGCAGATGTGGTGTGAAGACGACCACTCCTTGACCTGGTTGACACACAATGTGACACAAATAAGACTTCCGAACACCGACCAGACACTGACAGTCATGCGACAGACTGATATACCTACCCGTGTCCGAGCCGCGCTATTTGTACCCCGGTATAATGGGGACATAGCGCGGCTCCAGAGTGTTCTGATTCGTCAGAACACTTGGTACGACATTGGTAGGTGGTCACTGTACAGGGCGACTTCTGTCGGTGGGGATAACCATGGGACGTATCTGACCCTGGGGATCCCGACCGATGAAGCCGAAAAGGTCTTGGGGCGGGAGCGGCGCGTATCGTACCTGCTCGGGTCCATATACGTCCGCTTCTACCCCAAGAAGCTACCCTCAGACAAGACTGAGACCACTGAACAGACTCAGACAGACACCGATGTGACTATACTGGAGGAGGAAATGGCGAAGGCTGCAATGACCGACGCTGAGTCAGACTCAGCGCCACCCCCGTCACCGGGATGGACAATGCAGCTGCTCGCATCCTCACCCAGCGACACCTGGCGAGGAACGGGGGAGGGAGATGAAGCATCCAATGGATCCGACTCCTCCTAACTCCGCTCCAACGTCAGCACCACCCACAGCAAACACCCAGATCATCCAGGCCAATCTCCAGCATAGCCAGACCGCCACGGCTAGCCTTCGCAGAGCCCTGGAGATGAATCCACGGACAATTGCACTTATACAAGAGCCGTGGATTAGAAACAACAAAGTATGTGGCCTTGGAAACACCGGACGTAATATCACTCTAAACACACTTAATGCAGAGAAACCACGTACCTGTATATACACACCCAAAGACATACCTATTACCCCACCAACTCAATTCTGTTCCAGAGACCTGACTGCGATCAGGCTCCGGATTGACAGCAATGCTCCAGATTTAGTACTAGCCTCGGTGTACATGCCAGGCGACAATGAGAACTGCCCACCGATAGAGATGATTGATCTTGTACGTCACTGCGAGGACGCGGACCTGGACCTGATCATCTGCACCGACTCAAATGCTCATCACCCGCTTTGGGGAAGTGAAGTATCCAACGCCAGAGGTGAGACGCTATCCACATACCTATTCTCGACTAACCTTAACATTGTGAACCGAGGCTCAGAGCCCACTTGGGTTACAGCCAGAGGTCAAACAATCATAGACCTAACCCTAGCTACCGAAAACGCGACCAAACTTATCTCTAATTGGCGCGTATGTGATGAACCCTCCTGTTCTGATCATAGGAGAATCCGCTTTACCTTAGCAACCATGATAAAAAAACCCACACCGAGGCGCAATCCGCGCCGCACAAACGTCACAGAATACAAACACCACCTAGCTTCTTTGTTGGCTAGACGACAGTTACACTCGACACCCTTGACTGATCCCACACAGCTTGAAGAAATCGTGACAAAATTAACAAACGACATAACGGAGGCTTACCACGTGAGCTGCAAACCAAGAACACCTAACACCAGGAGTAAGGGAAACCCATGGTGGAATGCTGAACTTGGTAGGCTCAGAAACACGCTACGAAAACAATTCAACAGAGCAAAGAACACCAGACTCCCGGAAGACTGGGAGCTATACAAAGAAACCCAATACAAGTTCAAGAAACAAATCAGAATGGCCAAGAATACCGCTTGGCAGAATTTCTGTGAATCCATAGAATCTAACAGCGAAGCCGCACAAGTAAAGAAAATCCTATCAACTGATCAGGACCGTACTCTCGGCGCCCTTAAAAAACCTGACAACTCCTACACACAAACAGACCAAGAAACCAGTAAGGTCCTTCTAGAGACGCACTTCCCGGACTGCCACCTTTCCGAGGACAGCACGTGGGAAAACGAATCTAGACAGACACCAAGTACTACAGACTGGTCTAGAGCCCGCGACATAATCACTGAGGACCGTATAACATGGGCCATTAAAACATTCCAGCCATACAAATCTGCAGGACTAGATGGCATTTTCCCGGCCCTTTTGCAATGGGGTGAACACATCCTGACACCCTGGCTGCTGGAAATCTACCAAGCCTGCATAGCACTCAGATACGTCCCACTAATGTGGCGGGAGGTGAAGGTCATCTTCATACCCAAACCAGGCAAAACTGACTACACACAACCCAAAGCATACAGACCGATAAGTCTCACATCCTTCCTACTGAAAACCCTAGAGAGGCTCTGCGATAGACACATCCGAGATGGACCTCTCCATAAGAATCCGCTTCACGGACAACAGCACGCCTACTCAACGGGGAAATCAACAGAATCTGCCCTACACAGCGTAATATCTAAAATTGAATCCGCAATACACCACAAATGTTCCTCGATGGCTGTTTTCATAGATATCGAAGGTGCTTTTGACAAGACCACGTTCCAGAGTATGAGTACAGCACTCAGCAGGCACGGTGTAGACCAAACCCTGAGTGACTGGATCACCAACATGCTCAAGCAGAGAGCAGTAAGAGTCACAATAAACAGCACAACGAGGGCCATCGTGGCGAAAGGCTGTCCCCAAGGGGGCGTCCTCTCACCACTGTTATGGAACCTGGTCGCAGACAACCTCATCAGGAGACTCAACGATAAAGGATACTTTACTGTTGGCTACGCCGATGATATAACCATAATAATAAATGGAAGCCATGAGAATACCATATGCAACCTCATGCGCCAAGCCCTAAAAATAGTAGAGGACTGGTGCCGAGAGTATCAACTCTCAGTGAATCCTACAAAAACTGAGCTCATACTTTTCACCAAAAAGAGGAAGCTGGCGGAGCTGACACTGCCAAAATTCTTTGGCACCACTCTAAGCCTTTCGGCTGAAACCAAATACTTGGGCATCTTCCTGGACAAACAACTGAATTGGGCAAAACACGCTGAGCACATCACCAAAAAAGCCAGTATCTGCATGTGGCAGTGCAAACGCATGCTGGGCAGAAACTGGGGTATCAGCCCCAAAACAACCCACTGGCTATACACGACTGTTATAAGACCAATTATTACGTACGGCTCCCTAGTCTGGTGGCCCAGAACAGACTTAAGCACGGCACAAAAGGATCTTGAGAAGCTGCAACGACTTGCATGTGTGGCGATCACTAGCAGCATGAGAACTGCACCCACTGCCGCTCTACAGGCCATGCTGGGCCTACCACCACTGCACCTTATAGTACGAGAAGAGGCTGCCCTGGCAACCTTCAGACTTGCTATATCCGGGGCACTCTTGCGATACTCCAGGATTAAACACACACGCATCATGGAGGATTCAGTCAAACGACAACCCCTGATGACTGCACCATATGATAAGACTGCAAAGACGCACCACTTCCAAAAAAACTACCAAATACAGCTCATGCCGGAGCCCGAGGACTACTCAGGGCCTGAGGAGCTCAGGATTTACACTGACGGCTCAAAGACAAACACTGGAACTGGAGTTGGAGTTTTCTCCAACGATCTCAACATAAATATATCCAGACCGCTGGGGAAGCTCAACACCGTCTACCAGGCGGAATGTGTGGGCATTATTCAGGCGATCCATGCCATAGAAGCCAGGAAAGTCACGGATAGTCACATCCGCATACTTTCCGACAGTGCCTCAGTACTTCAATCCCTAGAGAAAAATTATATCACGTCCAAGCTCATACTAGAATGTCACAATGCGCTGCAACGCTCAGCGGTCGAGAACCGCAATACTGTGACACTGCAATGGATAAAGGGGCACAGCGGATCACTCGGCAATGATGCGGCGGACGAACTGGCCAGGAGGGGGTCCGGCGCGATGGTTTTCGGACCCGAGCCCATCGTGCCGCTCCCCTTCACCCAGCTGCGCACATGGCTTAAAGAACACACACACGACCAAGCCCGAAAATGGTGGTCCTCGGCACCAGGCTGCAGGCAGTCCAAAGAGGCGATGCCAAACTTAGATAATAAACTAACCAGGCGCCTCCTACACCTGGACAGAAGAAGCCTGCGAATGGTGGCGGGGACCATCACCGGGCACTGCTCACTGAACAAACACTATCACACAATAGGTATAACGGACAGTCCCCTGTGCAGGGCATGTATGGGGACGGAGGAAACGGTAGGACATGTGCTCCTAGAGTGCACGGAAATCACCGAAATACGGAAACGAACCCTCGGGTCATTAAATTCCCTTACAGATATCCTGAATAGACCGAAAGACCTGATCTGCTTCTGGAGGGAGGTTGGCTGGATGGAGTGACGGCCGACATGGCTCACGCACAATGGTCTCGTGCAGAGACTAAGTGCGGAAACCAAACTACAGAAGAAGAAGAAGAAGAAGACGTATAGTTCAACTTAGCACAAGGAGCTTAACGATTTGACGAACAATACTAAGGTAAGGTCGTTTGGGTAGGCCGCAAAAAGCACACAAACTGCCAGACAAATATGTTTAACTCGAATAAAACAACCTACATAGTTCTCAAAACTCAAACTCTCAACTCAAAATGTTTTATTTCACATAGACCTACATGGCCACTTACAAAACGTCAGCAGTTAGGGTGTCGCAGTATGATAGATAAAGCCGTAATATGGTTATATCCCTAGGGATATAACCTAACCTAACCTTTTTTTTTTTTACCTATCCGAGTCGGGGTACTCTGAGTCGGGGTGTTAATCTCCGCCGCACCCCCGCACTACACTCCTACAATTATTTCACTAAACTTAATCTAGTAATATAATTATAACACTAAACTTGAATGGTATTATAATTATATTCCTAGTAAGATAGTAATGAATCGCTTCCGTTTATCTATGTTACGGTATATAATTATATCCCTAGGGATATAATATAACCATATCACGGCTTTATCTATCTTACTGTGACAAGGGCACGGTTCGAAATTGGTCGTTTTCTATGGAGAAGAACCGGCAAGAAACTCCACAGTTACTCTTTTCAAATCAAATACATTTTTTACAATGTATCCATAATACAGGTTAATTAGGTATGAGAGGACAGTATAGACCAATTAATACAGCACAATGCAATTACAAATAAAAAAATTGTAAAACAAATCTAAGAGTCTACAGTGTTCTCCCATTCACAAAAAAGCTGTATATTATATTAAAAATTTAAATAAACTTGAGAAGTGACAACATTAAGACTTCAATAATTCATATTTACAATAGTTTATGAATTTTGGTTTTTAACTTACTTTTCGAAAAGGAAAATTATATTACTTCATGAAACTACACAGTCATGACGGGTAACAATGAGAGTGCACCAAGCTAATTACGTTTGAAGCATCAATAGACTACGATGTCGGACTTGTGATGGAAAGCTTGCGGGTTCGAATCCCACCCATTACCCTATTACCGTGAAACTACTCCATACACAAGCTTATTTGGAGCTTAGTTCGAGGGGTTTACAAGATTGCTAGTAATGTGAATTCACATTCACAAACCCTGCACATTCACATTGGTAGATCTCTTTAAAAAAAAATGCGGTCAGTTGGAGATCAACACTTAAATACAACAAAAAAACACTTCGGGATCAGAACTTTATTTGCCATGAATATATACGATAATTTGACAAAAAATACTGATATAGGCTACAGTCTACCTTACGGTATGCAATTTATTTCATAAATGAAAATAATAATATAAACATAACTGGAACTAAAGTGAAGTCAATTAATAATAAGTGTAAGATGGTCAAATTTGCAATTAATTTTAACAATCATAATCTAGATAAATTCATATCATTTAGAAAGTCTTTCACTGACTAATAAATAACATTAGCTTGAATAATGTACCTAAATCTTGAAATGTACAGAGAATAACTATAAATCTATGAGTTATTTTATTATAAAATTATTGAATGAATTATAATGTTTTACGTAAACAGTGCGGTTTAGTAATTATCTGAATGTACTTCTTAATTTTGTTTTTTCTTGCACCTTTGGGATGGATCTGTCAAATACCAACTAGACGCGCTTGAGTCTAGCAAGAAACGGGCCAAGAGACTCATTGGCAACGATTCACTGGTCGAATCAAAGCTCCAGAGCCTTGAACATCGACGACGAGTTGCAAGTTTATTGGTTTTCTATCGGTTACATTTTGGGGAGTGTGCGATGGAATTACACAATCTAATTCCGCCAAGCCCGTTCCATCATCGGACTACAAGACAAACGGCGATGCGCCATCGTTACATGGTGGACATCCCACCCATACGCACAAAACGTTTTGGGAATACTTTCATTATGCGTATGGCTAAGGAGTGGAATTTCCTGCCGGAGTCGGTGTTTCCTGATCGCTGTAACCAGGGAGTCTTTAAGTCAATAGTGAATAGGTTACTTCTAGGCAAGCGTGCTCCATCTTCGACCACATTATCACTTACCATCAGGTGAGATGGTGGTCACACGCAAGCGTATTATCATTACAAAAAAAAACCTTTGATTAATATGCTTGCGAGATCCAAGACAGCTTAATCGATTATTCGGGACTCGTCAATCTTCATAGACTCAGCGCTTTACTTGTAGCGGTCACTACTGATGATTCTAGCTCCCAGGTTAGGAATATTGTGTAGGGTTTTCCATATTTTAATAACATTTTGCCATCTCCAGCTAGTCCATCAGGAACGAGTCCAAATCGTCACACTAGCGTTTTTTGGGCCTGCCTTGGTTACGTTACCCGTCTTCAGGCATCTACTGTGGGACTATTTTGGCCCATATGTCATGATCCATTCAAGAAATCTGACTTGCCCAGTGCCCAGTCCCATTTCAGCCTCGCAGACTTATGTATCTCCACATTAGCGATGCCTGTCTTGGAGATGAAGTTGTCAATGCATGGATTGGAAAAGCATGGGTAGTCCTTTCCACAGCAGTGGGACATAAAAGGTAACAAGAATAATACTAACGTTTTGCGATTTAAAAACCAGATAGTTAAAACAACTTGTTCTTCGATATCGATATTTATTGAACTCTAATATTATTTTGGAGTTAAATATTCAGTTTAATGGCCTTACTAGAACTTGTGGGTAACTTTAGACGGCGCCTCTGACATTTGACATTGATATATTGTAAATATTATCATGCGCCGAAGCAGCATATTTTAATTAATTAATTAAGTCTGCGTACGAAACCTTAACGCATGTTTTGACGTTAACATGTAGAAAACTATCACAAACAATGTTAGACAGCTCATTGAACATATTCATAACTTTCATACATATTTTAAACTACAAATCGAAATATACTAGAGGTCAAAGTATAAACTATACAACGTGTAATTTAAAGGTAAAACATACCAAGTAGAAAATTCAATTAGAAATTTCAATACATTGATACCAGAGACTGAATTTTTCAAATTAAGAAGATTGAAAAGAATTATCGTGTTATAGGCAAGTGACGTGGAAAGTTATTGACCCTCGTAGTGCTGTGACACGTTTGTTATGATTGATATTCAAGAAACATATGAAACCGATAATTTCGTTTCAATTCTTTGAGTCATTTATTTTGTGCTGAAACTGGGCATAGAGACTCCATACCAGATGTTGTCTTCAGCCCTTTTGGATTGATATGGGGTTTCCGTTACACGTTGTATAGCAGGACTAATATAGGTAGGTATAGTAAAATTGATAAGTATGATATTGCTAAAATATTCTCAGAAACAAGAATATTATATTTATTAGTCACATCTCAGACTTTCCTAACTTAATGTTTTTAACTTAGCTAATACGACTTACGTTTTCTTTCAACGTCTTGAAAATGTCACCTTTATAAAGAACTTGACCTTGCATGATATAACGAAGTCGTACAAAGTTACCCACGATCATATTTGGGCTTAAAACACTGCTGTTCGAGCTTTGGTCTCGTGATCGGAGTTCGTAATGATAGTGTATCGTGCCCAACACAGGAATTCTATTCTACTAGCTTCCGCCCGCGACTTCGTCCGCGTGGAAAAAAAAATCCCCCGATTTTGAAACATTGTTCGTTAGTGCTCCGCTCCTATTGGTCTTAGCGTGATGATATATAGCCTATAGCCTTCCTCGATAAATGGGCTATCTAACACTGAAAGAATTTTTCAAATCAGAACCGTAGTTTCTGAGATTAGCGCGTTCAAGCAAACAAACAAACAAACAAACAAACTCTTCAGCTTTATAATATTAGTATAGATTTTATTTTTTCTATCTTACTTTTTAACACGCTTTTATTAGGTCGACCTGTATGTAACTAACTATGTAATGGAATCTAAGGTAACTAATTTAACCATCTTCCAAGGGTCGTAGCGTAATGAAAATTGGCAGCTGTATGTTAAGATCTGATGACAATACAATAAAATGGTACTGTCGAACTGATCTGATGATGGAGCCAGAAGATATAAACTGGAACTTTATGATGGAAAATCGAATCATAGCTGTTTTGAATTTCTTAGAAAATTCTTGTAATGAACTTTGACCACGATTAGGTTTCAAGGTCTGATGATGAAGCCGGAAGATAGGCACTGGCATTCCATGATGGAATATCATATCATAGTCGTGTTTGCACTTGTGGCCAAGGCCACGTAATGGACTTTGAACACTATCAGGTTTCAAGGTAACAAACCTAAAGAAAATCCGTTATCGGTTTTCTTAACATTTTTTTGTTTCTACGTGCATTTATAAAAGCGTGTTTTTCTGATGTTTTTTAAATTATTAATTTTTACAATTTAATATTATCAATGCAAAAGTTTGTGAGGATGGATCTTAACGAAAGTTGGTATGTAGATAATTGACATTCTGAAATAGCACATAGGCAATTGTTTATCCTGGAATTCTTGCGGCATTGGGATTTACGCGAGGAAACCCCCCTTGTGAATGAAAACGAGAAAAACATAATACTGTAATAGATACTTGTAACAAATGTCTGCTTCCCTTATTTGTTGAATCTAAAATAGAGTAGCTAAACATTTTTGCGGCGACAAACGTCAGTTGGTCAGAATGCAAGTGACAGCGTTATGCGGTCAGTTGCAGATGAGCCAAGTTTGTATACGCTTACGAGCTTGAATATCCCACAAATACGGACATAAATATATTTTAGAAGCTAAACTTTGAATGTTTGTTTATGATAGCGACTGATTTCAGGCGTAAAGTAGGAAAGGGTCGCGGACATTTTGTTTGTAGTTTAATTATTCGTTGATTGGTACTGGGTACATATGTACCTAGCTTGTATTTCTTTGGGAACACCCTGAACTGGTCTAGTGCGGAATTTCTATAGAATATGAGACCAGTTCCAATAAGCCGGCTCAGTTTTGAATAACGTCGATCAACCACAAATATTTTATTTCACATAGACCTACATAAGCACTTATAATACGTCAAAATCTAGTGCACAGTTCAAATTGATCGTTTTCTATGGAGAAGAACCGGCCTATCCTACCTCAGCGCTTCTCACTCTTTATCTCGCTCACACACTACTGGCCGCGGTCACGCGAGCAAGCGATACAGGGTGGCAGGGAAAATACTCCAAGACAGCGATCATTTCTTTTATTTCATTTTACGGTAAAAATAATGGTAATTTAAAAAAAGTAAATAACGTAAGACCTGCTTTATAGTTAGTTCAATTAATATGCAAAGTTTCATTATCTAATTTAAAGTTATTTTTGAATACCAGCGGTTTATTGTTCGGTTTGGAGGTAACTTTGCAATTTTTTTCTATCAAGAAAATTTTATGAAATCGTATTTTCGTCAAACATAGTACTTAACATTAATCCTGAACTTTACCATATATTTATTACAAAATTATTGCTGCAATATTTTCGACATAACGGAGGATCATGCTAAGCCATTTGAGGTAGTATAGGCCCTTAAATGAAATATTGATTTGTAAGTATAAATAGCACTTTTACACGTCGCTTTTTTGCCGTTTTAAGTTTAGTTATATGAAGTCGATGTTTTCTAACTACTATTCTGTGAAAAAACACCGAATCAAAGTCAGAGAAAATCTCATTGTACAACGTTTAACAGCATAAACGCAATTCCTGAAAGCAGTTGGTTCAGAATCGGATTCTGAATCGATTTCGTCATAAAAAATAGGTGTTAAATTTTGACGGAAAAATCATTCACTTAAAATGGAAACACAGTATCATGACAAATTATATTTAAGAGTCCCTAACAATTTTATTGCCAAAAAATAGAAATTACCTACTTTTCTAGAACAAATATCTCAATAACGGCATAAAATATCATTTTTCTTTTAAAACAGCGTTAAACATTGTATATTTATCTAGTATGTGGTCAAACTATGATTTAAATATCTAATCAAAATAAATTAAAAAAAAATAAAATACAAACACGTGTTTTTACGAAATCACGTAATACCAGGTTTTACAACTGTTCTTTTAGCTTAATGGGGGTGAATAACAATCTAAAAAAAAATCCTGACCATTGGGCATATAGTGCACTAGTAAGTTAACAAATTAATTTTTGAAAAATAATGGGGCGATGTACTTAAAAAAAATTTAGTAAACTCAGAAAAAACTCAATAAAATCCTTTGTAAAACCGTCACTTTTGAGTAAGAATCCGTTATTGAATAGAAAATTAAAAACTAATTCTGAATAATACAGGTATTTATCTACCAAATTATTATTTTAATTCTGAGCTCACATTTTATTGTAATAACATTTTCAAAGTATGCCTTATAAATCGATGCGCTTGCTCGATTTATTTTGAGTAGATTAATTTGACCACATATTAGATAAATATACAATGTTAAACGCTGTTTTAAAAGAAAAATGATATTTTATAACGTTATTGAGATATTTGTTCTACAAAAGTAGGTAATTTCTCTTTTTTGGCAGTAAAACTGTTAGGGACTCTTAAGGAAATGCGCTCGTGTGTGTGTCTCGGCTGCTAATATTGCAAGATATTGTATGACACATATACGTTTTGCGTTTAGTAAGGATAATTATTTTATAAAAAATGTCTAGGTTAGGTTTGGTTTCAATTTATTTAGTTACGGATGTTGTTTTAGACTTATAATTTAATATTCTAATTGGGGTGTCTGAGGTATTGCGCTTAATCTGTTACACCTTGTATATTAACCACAAAATACCTAGCACAGTCTGCCATTTCTCTTGTAAAGTTTTACCCTCTGTTTTAAACGGTAATAAAATAAACAGGTCCTTAAGGATTAACCGTGTGTAATCCGGACTTAGAAACTCTGTGATATTATAGCCAGCTAGAAAACAAGACCAGTTGTCTATATCTGTGAAGAGTAGCTGCGGTTACAGCTGCAGACGAACCCGGGGTCGTGGATTGAACGCTGTCCGCCTGGGTTGAACAGAACTACAACAAATTTAACAACCAGTCGGTAGTTGTGGTATGTTGAATTTCGGAGATACAACGAAATGGAATACATTAGTCGCTTTAGCTGTCGTAAAGTTTAGGTTTAATGATTATTTATTACTCAAAAAGAACTCGGTTCACTTACACTGAGCTTAAATGATTAATTATAAGTACTTATAGCTATTACAATATTTTTATATTTGTACAGAGATCGAACGGCATCAATAAATCTTATCAAACACATATTTCTTCAACACAGTCTTACACATAGCGATCGATTGACAGTCTTTAATGGTGTTTGGTCAATCATATAATTGTGCTTCTGGTTATATTGATATCTTTAATATATCACCCTGAAGATGCGTTTGGTATAAATAACTCAATTTCGGAAAAGATAGATAGATATATATACTCTTTATTGTACACCATAACAGAATTAAATAAGGACTTAAAAAACTACAAAAGGTGTTACAATAGGCGGTCTTATGGGCGGTAAAAGTGTGGACTGGATCCTTTTTGCATAACTACGTCCAATTTTCGCCGCGAAAAAAAGATAGCGCGTGATATAATCATCCAATTTAACAGCTGACAATGTTTTGTGTATCAATGTACGCGGAATCACGTATCCTCCGTCCACAGATACTTTAAGAATGTATTCGTGGCTGTCAAGCAAAATTAAAATGAATCGAGGCACAAAGGAAAGTACTTAAGCGTTTAGTTTTATTTTATTTAAACGTCAATAGCCTCATGGCTCAGGTGTGGGACTTGTGATCGGGAGGTCACGTGTTCGAACACTACCCATTACACTATTGCCGTGAACCAAGTGAACCCACACCACACAAGCATATTTAATTTAGTGAGAGGGGTTGACAAGATTGCTAGTTATGTGAATTCTACCTACATTACTAGTTCTCTTTATAAAAATTAAAGGTTCATAATATCAGTAGGCAGTGCTTTGTATTACAGCACAAATATCTTCTCTTTTTCTCTTTTATTGTGGAATGCTGAACTCGCCAAACTATGTAGTCAGTAGTCCAGCTCATCCCGCCATCATTTTTGGGGCTTCTGCGCTATTCTCTGCTATTTGGAGAGAGATGCACTATCCAGATCAATCCGTGCTGAATATAATCAAGCTATTTGGCTAGTATCTTCTATTTGTATCCTGTTTATATAATAGAGCAGTGGTACCCCAGTGGTTATCGGACCCAATTGCGAGCTAAAGATCGTGGATTCCAACCTAGTCTGGTATGTTTCTTTTTTTTTCTCAAATCAGTAGAAGAAAACATTATAAGGAAACCGGTATGTTCTGAAACCTAAGATTCGAAGACACGTGACATCTACCAGACCGCATTGGGCCAGCGTGGTGTATTAAAACCCTTCCATAGAGAAGAGACCCCAGCTAATGTTCCCACTGAACAATATAGGTTGGTTATGTTATATATATATAATAAAAGTATATAATAATAAATAACTGTATATTCTCCATCTATTTAAACTCTCAAGGTAATATTTCGTTGTAAACCAAACTTTAACAAGAGACACGTTTGTTCAGTTTAATAATGGCGGCGCCATTAGCAACTGTTTGTGATAAGACAAAACTTTATAGAACACGTTAATATTTGCCAGTAGTTACGGTTTATTAGATGCCTCTGGGAAATTATATTTACAATGTAACGTTTGATATTAGTTACGTGGTCGTGGTTAAGCGGGGTGCGCAATGAAATTTATATTAGTTTTGTATTGTCACGATATAGAGGTAGTGAAGTAGGTTTATGACTTATATCGGAGGTTTACTGCGAAAACCTGTTAAATAATAATAATAATTATATTCTTCCGTTATTTCAGTTTATTTGGGGTTGGACAGTCTGTCTTAGGTTGTCATTTGAGGCAATTGGGCTTTCTCGAGGTCTCTCCTTATCGAGGACCACCAGGTCTGCGGCGGGCGGCCTCTTTTTGTTCAGGGAGGTTTAGGGCAATATTCACAACGTGGTCCTCTTGCCATCTTTTGATGTGACCATACCAGCGTTGGCGATTCTCGGTAATGTGATCAACGAAAAACCTGTTAAATATTTTTTTTTAAATAGGAGCGGCACATGAAAGTACTTATTCTTTTGAGCTCTAAGTATACCTATAGTTAGATACTGGTAAAAAACAAAAATATAATCGTCCATGTTGTTTCTTATGTATTTAGTACTAGTAATTTAATAAATTTTGAAGACTCAATATCTCTACTAACTGCATTGAGTCCTGGATATTCCTATCGGTGATATTGTGTTTAGTGTTGCCTGAACTTAAAAAAAACATGCTTATAGCCTGTTTTTTAATCTCAGAGACAGAATTGATACACGCAAAGGTGAATGCCAAGTTTCGGCTCGAATTATGTAGCGTCCGACGGACTTTCTAAATTAATAATTCAATATATAAAATAGTAAGAATTATACAGTATAAATAAAATCTGTAGAAGTACACCGTTTAAAAGTAATTTTAAATAGTTATTCAATTTACAACACGTTTTCTATCTACAATTTCAATTAGAAATGTTGCCAATACCAAAATAAAATAATATCGATACGAAATCGCACTTGTAAAACGATTACATTAATGTAATTATGAACCTACGTAAGTGAATTTATTAGTTACTAAAGTCATAACTCGTAATTCTTATAATAATTAATAATGTTTAGTTATATTTTTTAATATCTTATAATAATTTAAAGTAGGTAATTCAATTCAATTATCGATACGGTTTAGAATAGTTATTTAGTGCTGGTAACACTTAATCTTGTAGTTGTCATTGTCACTGATAATTGTGAAAAGTTTTACTTCTCCCGCGTTTTATGACGAGCGACGAAGTGTCATGTGTTTTTTGAGTTTTGTGGTGTTTATTGCTTTGTTACCGGACTCCGATTTCTGTATTACTAACCTACCTATCTACCTACCTACCTACTAACCTTGGCTGTTGAAAACGAATTCAATAGTCATTATTCAATAATTTTATAGTTTATTTCATGTTATCGTTAAAATTAGAAGTATTAAGTGGTCAACTTTAAAGAACTATAACTTTTTTAGTATACGTCTTATAGAAAACTAACTATACAGTCATATTATATAATTATTTTCCTTTTTTATGATATATAGTTCATCTTTGTCGGTTCTGGCCGAGTCTTGAAGGAAACCTTGGCATTCTCCTTTCAAGTTTAGAAATAATGTTGCCCGTTGTTTTGTGTAGTATTGTAACTACAATACCGGTTTATTGAATCGTAATTTTTTACCCGACTGCACGACGCAAAGGAGGGTAATGTGTTCCACAGTCACCACCTAAACTAAATGTGGTTCATTACAGTCCTAGGTACCAATCAGTATTTATTATATACAACAAGCTTCCATTACAATTTAAAAACATAAATAGCGCCAACTTATTTAAAAACAAATTGAAGACATATTTACTGAGGAAGGGCTATTACAGCGTCAATGAATACCTAGATGATAAGCGATAACCGTAATATTATCGTTTTAAATTGAAATTAATTTTAATGATAAATTGTCTATTATTTTTTATTTTTGTTTAATTATGTTACTTTGATTATATTTTGTTATTTTGTTTATTATTTCTAGCATAATTATAAATTTTATCTTTTTAATTTAATTTTATATTTTTTTTATATTTGACATTCTAGTTTCATTATTGATCATTCACAGACAATAAGATGACATATTATTAAACTGTTTTACACGATTTTTATTTAATTTAATTGTATTATTCTTGATCTTTTTACACTAATCTGATTTTTGTTTTTCCTTTTTATTTGACTGATTATTTTATTGTAACTACGATTACCTACTTATTGGAAATTGAATGTGGGCTTTTATCGTTTTGAATTAGTTATTTTCTTTGACATGTATTTTATTGTTTGTTTTATTTGCATGGTATTGTTTTAAAAAGTTCTACACAATGTAGGTATATTGTTCCAAAATAAATGACTTATGACTTATGTATGTAAGTATGTATGTTTGTACCTATGTGGCGTTGTATAGGCCAAACGCGTGGGCCGATTAGAATAATTTTCACGTTAATTAATTCGTCTTAACCATGCGGGTGTCACTAGAGATATAACAGTTAATTATAAAAAATCGGAAAACTATATCAAGTGGGGAATCGTTGAATGGGTCTTTTTTATAAATAAAACTAGCCAATGTGGATAATTCTTATTACTAGCAATCTCTTTGACCCTTCGAGCCCTCCAACTAAGCTAAATATGCTTGTGTCTGGAGTGGGTTGGGGTGACCTCTCGATCACAAGAGCGATACCTTAGCCATTTTTAGGTATTTTTCACCTTTTTTCATTTAAAGCAATCGCTTAGGATATATAAGTTTTAAAACGAATTTAGAGTGCCATATTCAGGGTGCGGTGTTTTTTCTTTTAAACCCGTTGATTCGGGTATCAAAATAAATATTATATTATATTATTATTATTAATATTATTATTTGATAACTTTATTGGCCAGCTAAAGTTGGGGTGCCTTCACTTGGCTTAACACTCTGATGATGCTGCCACTTCTGTGCTGGGCAGTAACAATTAATACATTGGGTGTTTCTTCATTGGCCCGCCCGCCCGGCACCGATACCGACAGCGACATCAGTGGACACTTAATTCTATGAAATTGTAGGGAACAGTGTCTCATTGGCATGTGGCAAGGCCCGACACCGACATTAACTACAAGAACGACCTTAGCTGTCATGTTTATAAATTCTAATTTATTTACAAAAGGTCTACAACGTGTAACGGAAACCCCATATCAATCCAAAAGGGCTGAAGACAACATCTGGTATGGAGTCTCTATGCCCAGTTTCAGCACAAAATAAGTGACTCAAAGGATTGATACCAAATTATCGGTTTCATATGTTTCTTGAATATTATTATATATACTTTATTGTACACCTTACAATACACTTAAGGATACAAATAATTAATTAGTGTACAATGGGCGGTCTTATCGCACAGGGCAATCTCTTACAGACAACCTTTGGATGGACAGAAATGAAAGGAGACAGATTTAGGGCTGTCAGTGTACAACATCATACTAATCAAACATAATAATATAAAATACATACCATATATATGAATATAATATATACTAATACATATCAAAATCATAATAGAGAAAGGAGGGGAAAAATTAAATTATAGTGAGAGGTAATGCTCCTTCACCATTTTTTTGAAAGTAGGTAATGTTTGAGCACGCCTCACATCTATGGGCAATGCATTCCATAAACGGGCTGCTTGGATAGTGAAAGATTTATCAAAGAAAGAAGTGGAATGCATACGGATACTTAACTCTGAACTTTCCGATGATCCCAAGGACTTTGAATGTGTGTCACAGAGAAACCGAAAGCGGTCTTTAAGATAAAAAGGAGTGAAAGGATTAAATAGCACATTATAAAGCAGAGAAAGCAAATGAACATTCCGGCGAAACCTAATAGGAAGCCATTTGAGCTTAGTACGAAATTCAGAAACATGGTCATATTTGCGCAAGCCAAATATAAACCTAATACAGAGATAACAAACAAACGAACAAACAAACGTGTCACAGCACTACGAGGGTCAATAACTTTCCACGTCACTTGCCTATAACACGATAATTCTCTTCAATCTTCTTAATTTGAAAAATTCAGTCTCTGGTATCAATGTATTGAAATTTCTAATTAGTTCCACACATGAAGACATAGGTTGCCTATAACACGATAATTCTCATCAATCTTCTTAATTTGAAAAATTCAGTCTCTGGTATCAATGTATTGAAATTTCTAATTAGTTCCACACATGAAGACATAGGATTACCAAACCCTTGTCATATCTTTTGTTTTCATCCAAAGAAGCCGTGCACTTGGTATGTATATACCCTTTAAATTACACCTTGTATATTGTATTCAGCAGAGTAAGGTCTCTATTTGTGTATTTGATCCGAATAAACTTCTAAATACGCTTCAAGACCACAATTCCTAGCAAGAATTAAATAATCTGTGAAATCTTCAACATATTTACATTAAAAAGCTAAAAATAAAAAGGAAACAAAAAACTAAAAATCCCGACAGCTCAACTGAAAATAAAAGTAAAAAAAAGTAAATAGTTTTTTTTTGGAACATAGACAGTTGGCTTGAATACAATAAAACGATAATAGCTACAAAAGTTACAACTGTGTCGCAGCTATCAGCGCCCATACTAATAATTGTTCCAGACTAAAACTACAAGTAATGAATATAATTAAAATTAAAAGGAGTGTATGTTTCTATGTGTGTGTATCTGTCTAGATGAATATGAGGGAGTAGTGTGCACATAGTGAGTATGTTTGGTCATTGTGTGAAATGTAGGGGGCGTATGTGAGTGAGAGTTTGGGTGTGTGTCAGTGTTTGTGATATTTAAGTTTCCATAAGTTTTTCAGTTTCATCATATGAAAGAGATTTCAACTACTCAGTCAGCTTCCTCTTCATAAGGGTTCGGGGTAAATGGTAAACATTTAGGCCGCAAATACGGGACGGCGGGGCGTGCAGCGGAGCGTTCCAGCGTGTATTGTCGAGTGCAGCGCGTGTAGTTTTCGCTAGAGCGTGCGTGCGAGCGGGGCGTCCAAGTACGATGGAACTTTTAATGCCATTTAGTACATAATCAAAGCGATTTTTGATTACACAAAAATAGACATTTTTGTGTAATCAAAAAAATCCGATTCGGATTGTCGTAATGTTTCATATAATGTAGCAAATTCTCCTAAAGAATCTCTTTGTTCAATTGTCTTACTTTTAGTTTTCCTTTCATTAATTAATTCACATCTAAAAATGAGTTTTCTTTTAATAATACGTCCATATCTTCCCATTCCATATTTTATTTATGAACACACCACTTCTTTTACTGGCAAATCTTGACTCACTGAACAAAATATCACTTGTAAACGCTCGTTAAAACGCCAAAACACTGATCACGCCGCTTAACTACATGCTAAAAACGCTGCTGCGAATACACCAAGAGAGAAATCCATACGTTCAGTAGTCGAGCATGCACCCTCAAAACAACGCCCCGCTGCACGCGCTGCCGTTCCGAATTCGCGGCCTTAGTGTCTTATTTATTTTGTTGTAGAGCTTAGAACTGATAAACCTGAAATGTCTTCTCGCGACTACGTGGTAGAATTTTGCAAACTCTGTCAGCGAGGCGTTTTGCAGTACTATAATTTGGGTCGTAGTGTATCTGCCTGTTTTCTGAGTACAGTCAGTAGTACGAAGAGCTGTCTCACTGTGAGGACCTTGCAAAGTGAATAGAGGTCAGATGTCGGGAAGCAGATTGGTTTCTTTGATAGGACCTTTAGTACTGCGCTCTGTGTCCTTTCTATACATGGAAGTTTTGTGCGCTCCACCCCAGGTGGTCACGAAATACCCGAGGACTGATTGAGCCAGAGACGGTTATCAGACATTTGAAGTCAGCAACCCCCCTGAGTTTTTGAGTTGAGTTCACGCTTTACTGTACACTCGATGTGGTTTTTCCATTTTAGAAGATTGTCGATGATTACTCCAATGTGGTCAGTTCGTTCAATAAGTAAACAGTTACACGTCGAAAAATCAGTACATGTGCTAGCGTGAGCTGTGATTTTGAGGGAATGGAAAGACTCCAAAACTGCATCATCCGTAGATTTGAAAGGAAAGATACAAGCTTATTTCATTTAAAAAAGTGACAAGCAGGCGGGACCCATCCCATTTTTATAAATATATATGTTCGATTGGGTTCCGCCTGCCATATCTGGGCCATATAATCGACAACATTACTGATAAGTTTATTATAGTAATAGGTGGTGATTCTGCTGATTCAGAATATTCCTCAGATATGGAGTCATTATCTGAATCTGATAAACAAATACCTGTAATTAATTATGTTACTAAATATATATATGTTTTATATAATTAATTTTGGCTTTTTACCTTTTATAGAATAGAATATACTTTATTGTACACCAAAATTTAAACACACCTAATTAACATTATTTCTTAAATCTATGGTTCCAATGGCAGTCTTATCGCTAAAAGCGATATCTTCCAGACAACCTTTGGAAGGACTATCAAAACTTTAATTAAAGTGGGGAGGGCTAAAATATTGTACTCATAAAACAGAAAATAATATATATATATACATGCAAATATATAAATACAATATAATATATAAGTAATTATATATAAATATAATGTGTTCTTTAACATCATGCGGAGAGGAAACAAAGGAATAATTATAAATTTGAAAGAAAATGATCAGTAACCGAGCTCTTAAAAGATGCAAGTGACTGAGCATGTCTTACTGACACCGGCAATGCATTTCACAAACGAACAGCTTGCACCGTAAACGATAAGCCATAAAATTTAGAGGAATGTGCAGACATTGAAAGTCTCAAATTCTCCGATGATCTCAAATTTCTAACATGTGTGTCATGAAGGAACTTAAAACGTTCTTTGAGATAAAACGGAGTTGTTAGATTGAAGAGAATACTGTAGAGTAATGATAAAATATGAGCATTCCGGTGAAGGCGGATAGGCAGCCACTTGAGTTTAATGCGAAACTCAGAAACATGGCCGTATTTGCGCAAACCAAATATGAATCTGATACAAACATTTTGGAGTCGTTCAAGCTTATCTAGCTGCACTTCAGTAAGATCTGGATAACTTGCATCAGCATAGTCGAGAATAGGGAGAAGAAGGGATTGGGCAAGTGCAGTTTTAGTGGCAGTCGGCAGGAATTTTTTTGTATTAGTACTTACACATTATTTCAGGATAACATATTATAAAAAACAGATACTTTATTACCGATTAACGTTACGTTTCAATAGTGGCACATCACTATTTAAGTGTTGAAAAAAACTGGCAACCGTCGTAATACCAACTTTGTCTCTGAGATTAAAAAACAGACTGCAGTGTTTCACATTCTTGTGGATACCGTCAATCGTTTGCCCTTGTCAACACAATATTGATATTAATTGTTATTTCTTCATTGAGATAAATAAAATAAAGCTGTAGCGTATTACTTATATTATCGTTTTAATAGTTCTTCTGTACCATATTTCTAATTTTCTCTTTTTATACTCATTCTATTCCTGTGGCCACTGGTAATCTGGTAACACATTACAAAAGCTGTCATGTCATGTTTGCGTATAAAATAATTTTGGTTTTTTACTATAATACTTTTTACCATCCAAAATACTTTACCGAATAACCTCCTGCGTTTGATGGTCCATCATTCTACACGTGATATTGGCAAAATTGTGGTGGCTTCTCCAAAAAGGCCACTTAACAAGAGTTGAAGTTGAATTGTTATTTATTATACGTTTTCTTCACAATTATAATATGACTAGTATTTGCGTGTTGCGCGAGGTGCTTGCACCTCGCGCAACACGCAAATACTACTCTGAAATGCTTGTGAAAAACAAAAAAATGGGGGGGGTGATGGGGGAGATGGGGGGTTTAGTATTTGCGTGTTGCGCGAGGTGCAAGCACCTCGCGTGTTCACTTAAAAAAAAAAATGGGGGGGTGATAGGGGGGGGGGGTGCACAATTATTTGGACTAAAGCATTGCCCCTCTAAATGAATCTGAAAAAAAAAAAGTGTTCCAAGTCTCTTAATTTCCGAGATCCGCCTAAAGGGGGTGAGAAGGGGGGCAAGGGGGGCGACTTTGAAAAATGGTTTTTACTTCACCGAGCCTCCTCTATATGAATCCGTAAAAAAATAAAATACGGGTCTCGTAGTTTCCGAGATACGATAGAGAGGAGGGAGAAGGGGGGTGAAAAGGGGAGGTTTGGCACTTTTCCCGTAGGTTTGAGAGTTACTTGTTTACGAATCTGTCAAAATATACCCACCACCCCATCCACCATCTGGAAGAACAATTATGCCAGTGAGTCAGTCAGTGGTAATTTAGCTTTATATAGTATAACTAGTATTTTTGTGTTGCGCGAGGTGCAAGCACCTCGCGTGCTTGTGAAAAAAGAAATTGGTATTTGCGTGTTGCGCGAGGTGCAAGCACCTCGCGAGCTTGTGAAAAAAAAAAAAAAAAAGAGGGGGGGGTGATGGGGGGGGGGGCTGCACAAGTATTTCGACTAAAGCATTGCCCCTCTAAATGAATCTGAAAAAAAAATGTTCCAAGTCTCTTAGATTCAAGGATCCGCCTAAAGGGGGGGAGAAGGGGGGCGGGGGGGGGGGACTTTGAAAAATGGTTTTTACTTTACCGAGCCTCCTCTATACGAATCCGTAAAAAACAAAAAATACGGGTCTCGTAGTTTCCGAGATACGATAGGGAGGGGGGAGAAGGGGGGTGAAAAGGGGAGGTTTGGCACTTTTCCCGTAGGTTTGAGAGTTACTTGTTTACGAATCTGTCAAAATATACCCACCTCCCCATCCACCATCTGGGAGAACAATTATGTCAATGAGTGAGTCAGTCAGTCAGTGAGTGGTAATTTAGCTTTATATAATATAACTAGTATTTGCGTGTTGCGCGAGGTGCAAGCACCTCGCGTGCTTGTGAAGAAAACTAAAGCATTGCCCCTCTAAATGAATCTGAAAAAAAAAATGTTCCAAGTCTCTTAATTTCCGAGACCCGCCTAAAGGGGGTGAGAAGGGGGGCAAAGGGGGCGAATTTGAAAAATTGTTTTTACTTTACCGAGCCTCCTCTCTACGAATCCGTAAAAATAAATATACGGGTCTCGTAGTTTCCGAGATACGATAGGGAAGGGGGAGAAGGGGGGTGAAAAGGGGAGGTTTGGCACTTTTCCCGTAGGTTTGAGAGTTACTTGTTAGTATTTGCGTGTTGCGCGAGGTGCAAGCACCTCGCGTGCTTGTGAAAACAAAAAAAATGGGGGGTGGGGGGTGATGGGGGGAGATGGGGGGTTTAGTATTTGCGTGTTGCGCGAGGTGCAAGCACCTCGCGTGCTTCTGAAAAAAAAAATGGGGGGGGTGATGGGGGGGTTTAGTATTTGCGTGTTGCGCGAGGTGCAAGCACCTCGCGTGCTTGTGAGACAAAAAAAAAATGGGGGGGGGGTGATGGGGGGGTTTAGTATTTGCGTGATGCGCGAGGTGCAAGCACCTCGTGTGCTTGTGAAAAAAAAATAAAAAAATGGGGTGGTGATGGGGGGGTTTAGTATTTGCGTGTTGCGCGAGGTGCAAGAACCTCGCGTGCTTGTGAAAAAAAAAAATAGGGGGGGTGATGGGGGGGGTTTAGTATTTGCTTGTTGCGCGAGGTGCAAGCACCTCGCGTGCTTGTGAAAAAAACTAAAGCATTGCCCCTCTAAATCAAGCATTTGCGTGTTGCGCGAGGTGCAAGCACCTCGCGTGCTTGTGAAAAAAAAAAAAGGGGGGGGTGATGGGGGGAGATGGGGGGTTTGGTATTTGCGTGTTGCGCGAGGTGCAAACACCTCGCGTGCTTGTGAAAAAAAAAAAAAAAACGAGGGGGGGGTGATGGGGGGGGGTTGCACAAGTATTTCGACTAAAGCATTGCCCCTCTAAATGAATCTGAAAAAAAAAATGTTCCAAGTCTCTTAGATTCCGAGATCCGCCTAAAGGGGGGGAGAAGGGGAGCGGGGGGGGGGGTACTTTAAAAAATGGTTTTTACTTTAACGAGCCTCCTCTATACGAATCCGTAAAAAGAAAAAAATACGGGTCTCGTAGTTTCCGAGATACGATAGGGAGGGGGGAGAAGGGGGGTGAAAAGGGGAGGTTTGGCACTTTTCCCGTAGGTTTGAGAGTTACTTGTTTACGAATCTGTCAAAATATACCCACCTCCCCATCCACCATCTGGGAGAACAATTATGTCAATGAGTGAGTCAGTCAGTCAGTCAGTCAGTCAGTGGTAATTTAGCTTTATATAGTATAATTAATAAATTTTGTGCTAGGATCGTGAATTGAATTAAGGTTGTGACAGCACTGACAGTATAATAGAATCATCATTCCCACGGGGTCGAAATTTACGCAGGAAAATCGTCCCACGTCAACGAAGTCGCGGGCAGAAACTAGTAATATTATAAAGCGCGGAAGTGTGTTTGTTTCTTTGTACTTTTGTCTTTGACGTTAAAGGCGCCACAAATCGATAATTTTGAATCGAAATGATTTTTGGTGTGAGATGACTGGCTGCAGATTGATAATAGATAATTTTTATATCGCTGAACAAAAACCTTTTCACGCGAGGATGTAGCGCTAGTGAGTAATAATTTATGGACTTCATTTACTAATGTTTTAGTTAGCCTCAAAAACGTGAGCTCAAATCTTACTGCAAATAAAACTCGTAAAAAGCCACAGAGCTGTATCTTACGTGGTCTTAGTAATGCCAGACTGACAAAATAAATTAGTACAGAAGATTGACTCTGTACAGTGAGAATAACCTAGCACATGCACATTGATACATATATATGGCAATCTTAAAAAAATAACGGTTGCAAGTGCGCTTGATTTCGCAATATGTAAAGCGTGTCTTTGTGTGCGTGCATTTTCGCTCGTTGTATGAATTTAGCCTTCTGTATCCATCGGTTTTGTGCCGGCAACTCCACGAAAATTCTCTCTGCGCTACTAATTACTCGTAAAAATAAAACAAACACGATTAAAACCTTTTCTGAACGCAAAAAACGCGAAATTCAATTTGTTCTGTTTTTGTTTCGTCTGGAAATTAGATTGTTTGAAGCGTCGCCAGTTGTTTGTAAAGAGTTTTAGGAGTATTCCCCGAATTAGCTTTATTCTAGTAATCTATTTTGGTATTTGCGTGGATCCCTGGATCGACCTACTTTTAAGAAGATACTGGGCTCAATATTACTTTTTCAAGCACATTAATATAAGGTTGGGGAATAAGTCTTTTCGCATTATAGTATGTATGAACTTGTAATAAAATCTCTTTATACTACACCTGCTTGGAAAGTACCTTGATACTTTATCAAATTTACGGTAGAAAGTACGTCACTGCATATCGAACAAATGCGCGGGGAGAAAACGCATCTGAGCGGGAGAGAAAAGTGTATGAAAATCCATTTCTTACGTGGTTTTTCTTTTTTAATTTTGGGTAAGACTATGCGCCGGTAACCTAAATATCAAAAGCCAAAAAGTTTTTACAGTGAGCTTTTATCTCCAAGTACGCAAAATGACACTGGCCACTAGCTGAGGGTTGGATGGTGTCGGGCTGGCAGTGCGACCCTGCGGCGGCAGGATAAACAATTTGAAAAAAGAACATGTGAAAATTGCAGACGCCATTGGCGCCATTTTCAATTTGTGTGTTGTTTGAGGATTCAGTTTTCGTAGAAAGTAAAATAAAACTATCACAATGATAAGTAGTGATAGTGATGATGAAGATTTTTTAACTCCGCCGCAGTTGAAGGAAACAGCAAAAATACTGATTGATAACCTTTTACCACAGAAATCATTGAAATAAATATAGATACAATAAATAAACATACAATTAGTAAAGATTTAGTTTTTTATTTTCCTCGTAGGTGTAGTATAAAGCACTATGTATCACTCGAGAGAAAGTGCGATTCCCGTAATCGGTCACTTTCTCCTCTCGGTGAACAATGTACTATTGGCTATACTATTTGTATCTGACTGGTTTTGGTATCATTGAAAGTTTAAATTTTAAAGAACATAATTCCAAATTCAAATTAGGAAAATGTGTGATTTTCATTTGTTTTTCGTACTGTCAAGATGAGTGAATCTAATGAAGAAATTAGATACATTTTAAAATTTTACTACAAAAAAAGTAAAAAAGGCAACGCAAGCCGCGAAAAAAATTTGCAATGTTTATGGACCTAGTGCAGTGTCTGTGAGAGTAGCACAAATTTGGTTTAAGCGTTTTCAATTCAGAAATTTTGATGTCAAAGATGCACGTCGCTCTGGTCGCCTTATTACGGATAAAATGGATGCCATTTTTGAAAAAGTGGAGCAAGATCGGCATATCCGTAGTTACGACGTAGCTGAAGAACTGGGAATTGACCACAAAATAGTTTTGGCGCATTTGAAAAAAATTGGATACACAAAAAAGCTCGATATTTGGGTACCTCACGAGCTCACTGAAAGAAACCTAATGAACCGTGTACTCATTTGTGATTCTTTATTACGACGTAATGAAACCGAACCATTTTTTAAGAAGCTGATAACTGGTGATGAAAAGTCGATCATGTATGACAAGAACGTGCGAAAAAGGTCGTGGTCAAAGGCCGGTCAGGCTTCACAGACTGTGGCGAAACCCGGGTTAACTCGCAACAAGGTGATGCTATGTGTGTGGTGGGATTGGAAGGGCATTATTTATTATGAGCTGTTACCACCAGGCAGGACCATTGATTCTGAACTCTACTGCGAACAACTGATGAGATTAAAGCAAGAAGTTGAGAGAAAGCGGCCGGAATTAATCAACAGAAGGGGTGTGGTTTTTCATCATGATAGCTCTAGACCTCACACATTTTTAGCCACTCAGCAAAAATTAAGAGAGTTTGGCTGGGAAGTGTTAAAGCATCCGCCGTATAGTCCTGACCTTGCACCTTCAGTTTTCCACCTGTTTCGGTCTCTTCAGAATTCTTTAGGCAGTGTCAGGTTAACATCACGAGAGGACTGCCAAAACCACTTGTCGCGGTATTTTGATCAGAAGTCCCAAAATTTCTATAGCAATGGGATCATGTCCGTACCTACAAGATGGCAAAAAGTTATCGAACAAAATGGTACCTACATACTTTAGTTAAATGTAAATAAACTATATTAAAAAATGTTTTGAATTTTAATTTGATTAATTATGTTGAATGCTGGTTTTCCTGTAATTGGCGACTGTATAAGACTAAGGCTGTTTGTTACCTATACCCACGAAATGCTATATACAGAAGCTGTTGGATGACCTGAATAATAAATAAATAAATAAATTTTCTTAAAAAATGCGAAGAAACTTTTTCCCCAACCTATTATACAGAGGCGGGTTTCTGTATTTAGGTCAATTTTTTTTTGTCTGCCCTTTCATATGGAGTTTCAATTGAACAACTACATTTAAACTATTCATGCTTTATTATAGTAGTGTTTCCACTGCTAGGTCACAGGCTTCCTCTCTATGAGAGGGAATGGGGCGTAATCTACAGGTACAGTATGGATTGGTGGATGAAAAAAAAAAACATGTCATCGAATATTCAATCGTAGTACGGTAGTAGGTACGTAGCCGGTTCCTTCACGATTTTAGGACACTGATAATGATGTCAATTACACAAAGTGGTAACGCCATCTCATTTTGAAATTTGGTTAAATAGTTTGTTCCCACATTTTGACGTTTACTGTCAGAACGGACAACCATTCCCTCTCCCTACCCCAAAAAAGCATGTCTGCCACGAATCTATGGCAAGCAATGACACCGCAATGACAGAACGTGTTAAGTACGCCTCTCCACGCGGACGTATTGTCGATGTCTTACCGTACTCCGCCGTCCGTGTGTTATACCGCTAAAACTCCGCTTATTTATCTATATAAATCGTGATTGAACTAAGATGAACCGCCCGCGGGTGTGATTGAGTGGTTTGGTGCATTCTGATATCAACACGTCGTGTACTTCGAAGCTCGAAGCAGGCAGGCGCCAGCAGGCGCCATCTTGAAGACTTCAGGTAAGACGTGCTTTTCCCTCATAATCCCTGAAACTCGGTCGCCCGTTCATCATCCTGTTCTTTCTAGGCGAGACCAGCCATCCTCAAAATACAGTCCACTTAAAATCAAACATTTTCAATTCGCCTACATAATTTGGTACATCTCCGTACCATTTTTTTTGGTCCTCTACGAGCCGGATCCATTGCTTGATCCTATTCAAGTGGATTCATAGCTCGCCCCCGCAAGAGAAGGATTCATAATCCATATTCTCTATATACCGCGTAGGTACATTATAAAAGTACCTACCTAGGAAGTTATAGCACCTAGCTATACGCCTTAGTCCATATCCATACCCATTACGTGGTTAAATCTCGCCCCCCTGTAGGTAATATACTTAAAGTAGCTACCTACATTCCTAAATATCATTATACAAACTATCATAGTTGCCTTGTAAATTCCATATTTCAAGCATCTTTTAGTTCTACCGCCAATTATAATTATCATAGTTCTTGCCTAGCTAGGAATAACTACCGCATAAACATATTTACGAATCTTATTTTAGTTGCAAAAATAGTGGGTACTTGGTCATTCTTAGTTAATTTGTTCCTAACAACTTATTTACTTATACCCACACAACATGTCGAAACAAAATAAGCCGTGTATTTCGGAAGAAAAAGAGCTGACAATCTTGGAAGCTAAACGTAATGTTTTATTTGAGCGGATTCAAAATATTTACGAGCGCTCAAAAACCGCCGCTTCTTCCGAAATTAGTACCGAATCATTTCTTAGTTATTGTGCAGGCGCGTGCATAGGATTATGACAGGGCATGCGGCGGAGTAAAAACACACAAAAACTTCTTTTTTTATAGATTTTTAGCATAGCCACAGCCACGCATCGCCACCATGCTACGATGCGTGGCTGTGGCTATGCTAAAAATCTATAAAAGAAGAAGTTTTTGTGTGTTTTTACTCCGCCGCATGCCCTGTGATAATCCTATGCACGCCCCTGTTATTGTGTAACAGTAGATAATATTCGATCAGACTTTCATAATTTGTTGGACACATATAACGATAAATTACTTTCTTTTGATCCTGATTCAAAACCGAATTACCAAGCGTACACATCCTTCGAGGATCTTTATTGCATCATCAAGCGCATACAATTACAGTTAGAGGGTAACAAGGATCTTCTACCTACTAACTGGATTGCTTACGAATGATTCAAAGAATACAGAAAGTCTTTCTTAGCTGTTAAACAATAGAGTATAAACTTGCACGCATAAAACTGAAGGAACTTTTCGTTCCGAGCGAGACAGTGCGTGTGTGGACTGTGTCCCTTTCTTCTGTGTGCCAGTTTAAATATATTTATTTCAATGGTAATTTTTTCGACCTGTCTGTTGTAGTAATAACACCTAGTTTTAAACTTCTTTGGAATTCTATCTTTAAAATGAATTACCATTATTACTGTATGCATATTAATGAAAATTATAGTTATTTTACCATGCAAACACAAGATGTTTAAAACAAAAAAAAAATGGAATTTGTAACAATTAGTAGTGATATATTATATTATACATGGCAATTACTACGTTGCCGTCTGACGTTTACTTGACATCTGTATGTTTGTAAATTTGCATTATATTTAATTTTGTGAGTTTTCGTAATATTAAAGTGCAAGATACTGTAACCATGGTAAGAACGTGTTTTGTGGTTAATTGCAAGAGTGAAGGGTACCCCGGGTCTGGAATTTCCTTTTTTAAGTAAGTTTTGTGACTTTGTTTACAAATTGCATTTAGGGTGACTATGTTTTCAATGTGAAAGTGGATGTTCTTCTTTTTATTCTTCTTATTTATTATTTTTCTTTCTTCTCATTATTTATTATTTTTTGTTATTTTAAGCTTTCCTAAAAATGATGATCTTCGAGGCCGGTGGCTCAGTGTTCTACACAGAAAAAGGTCAGAAACGGTTCCAAAATTTGTAGCCGCCATTTCAAGCCCGAAGAAATATTGCATTTCGAAACAAGATCAAATGATGCAATTGCATCCATTTTCCCTAAAGTAAGTTATCAATCTTTACAAATGACATGAAGATCACCGTTCCGAAATAGAATATGAGCATAACAAGATGAATTTTCATTTTGAATCTATCTTACCCATTAATACCTACTAAAATTTTGTTCTCATCAATCTATTATTATTTTAGATTCCAGTTAAAGCGAAACAAATAAATGTTTTAAGTACTATAATATTGAAACCCACTAAAGAAAAGAATATACAACCTGTACTGGGCACATTCAAAGATCTGGTAAGTGAATGTTATGAAAGGAGTCAAATTAATAAGCATAAAAGTCGACATTTTAGTTGATTTATTTACTTTTGCTTAGCAAATTGATGGCAAAAATATTTTATATCATTTTGGCCAAAACTCAGCTACGCAAACTTGCTTACAAGTGTAGTTTATTATATTAATAATTACTTATAACTTAATTACTTAACTTTTATCCACTGCAGTTAGTTAATGTCGACAAATATTAATAATAATTCATAATTTAAAGATTATTTCCATACTTTTGACTAATAATAGTGTAATAAATTTTTTAGGGTTGTGTGTCAAGCCAATCTTGTAACAAACCTGCAGCTGCAACATATAAGGAACTAAAAAATATAGAACCAACCTAATAATAATAGCCTTATAATTGTCATTCGATCTGCCTCCTTTATGTTTAGAATTATGTATGTTAATAATATTGATTTCTAACCTTAAATAGCACATGTGGTGTTAGTCTGTAATTAATTGTTACACTTATAAATATAATATGACTGTTTCATACAAATGTATAGTGTAAACAATTGTAGGTTAACCTAAATAAATATATACACAAATAAATTATATCTCTTCTGTTATTCTTTCTATTTATAATCATCGTTTTTCATGAAGGGTTTTAGTAGTTTTAATTATATATATCGGCGCAAATACAATCATTTGTCTATTAAAATAATTGAAATGTTTAAAGATTAATAATTTGATTGTTTTACAAACTATTAATTGATTTTTAAGATTTAAAATTAACGTTTAACATGTTCCAACTTAAAGCATTGTAATTTAAGTAGTTTAATATTTAACTAGAAAATGTGGGTACATGTGTGACAATCCCTCTATATAAGGCCGCACTGTGAGCGCTAGATTCAAATTTCGCGGGTGTGCGTTTGCCGTTCACTTTTGAACAGGCGCTTTCAACGCACACCCGAACATCTACGCCACTACTAGGCTACCCAATGACGGTCCCGTGTTTATGGGACACGGCATGCACCCGCGGGAGTGGGGCAAAGCCCCGTGACCGCTCGCCGCGCCCCTGGCGGGGCGCAGCGACTGCCCAGACGGTAGATTCTAGGCATGGGCTAACTATATCCGGAAAGAGATTGGATATGTACTATATCATTCCAAGTAAAGATATATATCCGATTAACATATCCATATCCGCTTAATATATCCGGGAGTGAAGTAAACTCTAAGGAGTGAGATAATGTAATTCCGACTTTTAAACAGATCCACGGAGTGAGGTGAGATGTCTGGTTGGTATATCTCGAACTTAGTTCTAATGTAGCTCAAGACTGATAAATCCGCGAAATTGTTGTTGAAAAATAATGATAAAGTTTTTAACTATTAGGTTATTTACAAAATAGTCTAGTACAATTTTGCACTTTAAAAAAAATAAAGGTTATATTATAGAATGTTGATGTTCACATCACACAGCACACACAAATATCGAGTCCTAATACTACTAACTAATAAATTATCTTTAATTTACAATTAACACAGTAACACACAATACTGACTGAACAAAATCTCATACGATCGAGTGAACAAAACATAATTGCTCAAAAGCTTGCATATAATTGTATTTCGTAAAAAATACAAACAATAACAGAGAAACGCTTTGATTTCAAGCGGGAATAGTTTACTCAATATGGTCGCAATAGCTGCTCTATCGTTTTAAAGCAAAACCAAACTCCGATCTTAAAAGGGTGCGTCTATTAAGTTTATTCTCTTACAGCGCTTTAGCGCTTAAATTACATGGGTCGTACATCGCTGTGTTCGGATATACTCGTGTCGATTCGTAAATTTGCTTTGCGGGCCGGAGCCGTGCGCTCCGCTCCCCTATCTCACTCGCTCATAGAGTGACGAGTGGCCGGTGGGAGAGAGTCGGAGCGCTCGGAGCTACTTGGATATAGGATATGTTAATTTTTTTGACAGGGAAGGAGTGGATATATATCCGCGTATGGATATATCGCCAAAAAAATCACAACTGTTGTATGGGAGTCTCCCTTAAATATTCATTTTAATTAATTTTTAGTATTTGTGTTATAGCGGTAACAGAAATACATCATTTGTAAGGTTAATAATAAGTGTCTTAAAAAACCTGCAAATATTACATCAAATAAAATTGTCCGTACGTTTATCGCGAATTGATATCCACACTACTAGAAAGAGATAGCTAGGTCCTTCGAGGGTATACTCTTCGGAACGGATTTGAGCTTCGCGTCCGTATTCCAGTTTAGGTACAAGTTCCTTGGAGGGTAAATACTCCACGAGCGCCGCACCGGTTGTCCGAGCGCCGCCTAGACTACCTCCGATTGAACTTATGTCGTTTGATGGCGATATACGGAACTGGCCGTTATTTCATGCAAGTTTTAAATCAACGGTGCACGATAATGGCTCCCTGACAGACGCTGACAGGTTGTACTATTTAATAGGGAAGCTGTCGCCGAAAGCGCAGTCCGTATTCGCGGGTGTCACACCCAGTGCTGAGAATTATCAGGTCATATTCCAGTCACTCCTTGATATGTATCAGGATACTCGTATCCTCGCGTCTACTTACTTTGATCAGGCTTTAAACCTTAAATTGTCCGGTCCCGCGTCTGAATCGAATTTCCAGCTGTTTATAGATAACTTTGTTACCGCAGTTAATTCACTTAAAAATTTAAAATTGAAAGATCTTTCCGACTTCATATTGTTACAACTCGCTTTAAAGAAGTTCGACACTGAAACCATTCGTGCTTACGAGATGTCGGAACGTAATCATAAAATACCTACTCTAGATAGTTTTATTACCTTCATCAAAGATCAGTGCCGAATATATCGCACGCTTAATAATAAACCGGAGTAAGTCAAAACTTCACTGTTTTGGGAAATCGCCGTCAAAGTTTTGAGTCTCTACCTTGTTGAATACCATCTTGATGGTTTCACGTATTTAGGGTGTTATTTTTACTTTCTTGGTCTTAAATTGTAGAGAGATGTATAGCGAATATAACTGACAATAATATTTAATTATATTATTTATATCAAATGAATAAATTAAGTTTATTTTCAAAGGTTTCGACTTATGTCAGTTTAGTATAAAAAATAATGATAAATTTTCAAAATTTGTGCAAACTAATATTTAGTCATTCAGTTTAGTATTAATAAATAATATAATCTATATAAATGTATAATACTTATTACACTTTAAAAGTAAAACGGAAATAAAAATACAGAAATATTTTGCAATACACCTTTATATTTTTGTTAATGTATAACAGTTTATATTTTAAGTTTTATCGTAACTGCTTTCTTAACCTAATAACAACAGTAGTTATAATAATCAGTCGTAGTAGGAACTTATAATCATTTGTACTTAGTAATTAACGTCATTTTTTAACAATCACAAAATAGTAATTAAAGTTTCATAGTCATCACAAAATGTTTAAGAGATCTAGCTTCACGTAATTATGCTAAAGAACAATAAACATCGTAATACAAAATAATAAAAACTTCTTATGTACCTACTTGTACTTGGTACATCTACGAACATTAATTATAATCAATAATTTGAATCAACATAACTAAGTAGGTTTTACTTATTAGTCTTAATCAGTCTTGTAAGTTGTGACTACTCAAAATATATAATATAAAAATACTACGAAAAAGATGCGTATAAAAAAGTTAAAGAATTGAGTTGTAAAAACTGGCATAATAAGATGGAATCAGCCCCTTCGAGATTAACTCTTTCAAGTCCTTCTTTTTATTAGCGCTTATCTCCTGTTTTTGCGTATATGCTGCCTTCATGGTTATTTCTGTGACTGATTTCATCTTCCTTCGCTTATTTCGCACATTAACTTCTCTGTAGTTTTCGTCCTTGTAAGATGTCTTAAAGTAAAATAGAAACGGATTTTCTTTTGTGACCCTTAACACCTTTACATCATTCCAGTTGACATTTTGGCCGCTTTCATCTGTACCAAAATTAAAGCCCCATTCTTCTTGCAACAGTTTAAGGCCCAGAATACTGTCGAATGTTAGCTCATGGATGTTGATCGGGGGGTTACATTTTTTTGCGTTTTTAATGAGTGTTATATATTGAACTGGGGTATAGATCGGGCCGGACTTAAGATTTTTTTTAACTTCTTTTTCGATCAAACTGTGTATGTTGTCTGCTTCGTTCTGCGTATGCCCTCGGATCATGAATTTATGAGTGATGCTTTGGATGTTAAAAAAATAAACTGCATACATATACATCGTTATTATAAACTTATTTTTATTCTGACCCGCACAATTATCAGAATAAAAAATAATGTTCAATGGTTCCTGTGCGTCCTTACCAATTTCCTCCAAGTATTTCCAAACGCATGTACCTATTTCGATCGCACCACGCTTCGCATCCGATTCCGTCCAAAAATAGCTATGTACAGATTCAAAAGCGCCTTTTTTATCTGTTTGAGACAACTCGGTTACTGTCAAGTTGTAACTATTGAGTTTGGACTTATAGTAGAACGCCGACGTGTCACCACGTGGGCATTGTAAAACAGCTTGTAAGTCGTAAATTACGACTTTGTTATTTTCAGTAATATTTTTTCGGTCTAGCTTTTTTTCATCTCTACTCAGTATCTTTTCCTCATGATGTTGGTCATATTTTTCTTTAAGCCCTTGTTTTTGGTCCGTAGTTGAATTTTCGTAAGACAAACAAAGATCGCACAAATCTTTTTTAGGTCGAAAGAAAGATATATTGAACTGCTTTGTAAATATGTTATAATAAGTCATGTAACTCCCTGTCTCTTTCTTGTTTCGTGTTTGTATTTCTTTAAAATCATTTTAAAGGTCTTTGATTGTCTTTCCCCCATCTATATATTCTTTTGAGGTAGTAGCTCTTAAGTAATGTGATTCCATTCGCGGGATAGAGTTTATGTGTTCTTTAATATCTTTTATTAATTCGGGATTTATTTTTTTATGATTACCATGCTTTCCACGTAAGTCATCTTCTATAAAGTTATTGCTGTTTGTTTTTTGCTGTGTGGTGAATATCATTCGATCCGAAATATTCAAGGTAGCTTTGAAAAAAGTTTTACAGACTCTAATTTGTTGATTGTCAATAGTGAAATAATAGGCTTTGTTTGGTTTTCGGGGATTCTCTGCGTTCGTATATTGATATCTTGGCTTGATATCTACCATAGATGATTTAACATAAGCTCTTTGTAGGTTCAAGTCTCGTAATCCCCAATAAAATTTGAACAGCGCGTATCTAGAGTCATTACCAATTTGATTTGCGCATTTAAGTTTACATTTGTCTGTACACGGTGGTTGAAGACAGCGACTTGGATTTTTATTCCCTTTTTTTGATACAGACGTGTATGACTGACCGCTGTTACGTAAACGTTTGGCTCTGTTTTGTTTCCACTTTGAAGTATCCCTTACTCGTTTTCGGCCTCTTTTTACCTCCGTATTTGACCTATCAGAGTCACAGGAACTTGATGACGATCCAGATGGCGGAATAAAGAAGTTTCTGGGTTTATTTTTGTTTCTGTTGTCAGTCGTGTACACATCGTAAGTAGGATCATCGTCACTCAGATCTACATCGCTCTCATCAGAATATAACGGAGAAATCGCATAATTTGGTATGGAATTTAGATTTCCTCCTGAGCTAGTTGGGTCCTAAAAACAATAACACAAAATATAAATAATACTGTTTTAATGCTGAATTTACATTACTTTAATTTATATTTATTTACTAGATTATTTTAAAATACACGTATTTATTTTATTTAACATTATATGTAGTACCTAATTATTGATATATTATGTGTATATGTATATTTAAAAATAATAAAATATTATATATATGAATTGTATTAGTCCCTCCCCCTCTTATTATATTATTTATTGTATGTTATTGAATACATATTTACTGTAATTTCCAGGTGTTGTTGTTCCGGACTCACAATTCTCTCAATGTCATTTGCCTCTTCATTAGGAACATCTACACGTTTCTGGTTAGCTAGCTGTTGGTCGCACTCGTCAGAATCTTGAGAAGAACAATCAGAATATGAAACTAGCAAGTTCTTGGTAATGGCATTTGCAAGCGTGTGTGACAATTTTTCTTCATTCTGAAATTATAGGTAAACAAGTGAATTATAATAAGTTATTGTACTTATAATAATAAAACAGTTAATTGTAACAATAACACGTTGCTACTTACGTTGGTATTTTTTTTAATAAGTCGTGGAGGAGTATCTTCAATGATTTCATTACTGTCACGTTCGTCATCATTACACAGTATCGAAGACGGTTTTTCGAGTATACGTGAGTTATCATTAGAGCTTGGGAAAGATGAGCCTGAGGAAGATGAGTCCGAGGAAGATGAGTCCGAGGAAGACGAGTCTGAAGAAGAACTGGAAGAACTGCTTGAAGATGACCTGGACTTCCTGCATTGTGGCGCTGGTGACCTGGACTTTCTGAATGGTGGTGATCTTGATGTAATACGTGGTGACCTTGACTTTCTGCATGGTGAGCTGGAGACCTTGTCTTCGTGTATGCTGTACTGGACTTTATCGTCTGTTTCATTGAACAAACTCTAAAATAAATAATACACATTAAATAAAAAGGTAAAACCCTCAGTTAATTCAAAGAATATTACGTAAAAAGGTATCATGGATACAGTACCCCGAGTGTAAGTTTGCAGGAGAGTAAACGCAGCTATTTCGTTTGCGTTAAAATTTGACTAAGAGAATAATATAATGCTAAAAATATAAGGGTAAGAATACAAATCTTAACGCAAACGCGATAGTTACGTTTACTCACTTGCAAATTTACAGTCGGGATACTGCACTTGTAACTACGTAGACACGACGTTATTTACTTACTTTTATTTTGACTGTCTTACAATTATCCGTATCAGTACATCCAGCATTATTACTCATCATAAGAAGTTTTTGGCACCGCTGTTTCCTATTTGCAGACGTCATCTTCAGGATTAAAACTATAGAAATAGAAATTTAATACTTTTTATTAGGTACTTAAAATAGATTGAAAGGACATTTTATAATAAACTGCAGCAATTGCTAGAGCACTTTTAGGCTTTAGGATCATTTAAAACGTAAACCGAAATAAACACAAGTATTATTAAAATCTACCGATAGTTTTGGTAATAAAGTGATATAAAATGAATTGCTTCTCGACTGAAAGTAATAATTTTATACTAAAACGCACTAATACGCAATCTTTCTTAAATATACAATTATAAATTAATGATAAACTGCAACAAGTCTAAATAGTACATGCTGTATTATAACACCGTTTTCAACTAAAGTGAAGTAAAACGAAACATGCTAGTTTAAAAAAAAAATGAAGTAAAATAGTCTCACCTGCGTTTGAAAATAAACCGAATTATTTCACCTTACTGCACTGTCGTCACAAAACAACGACACCTATCTCACATCACGGTCGCCGCATCACTGAATGATTCTCTATCGCATGAAATGCATTGTCGCGAGCTTTTGTAGAAAAGAGACGGGTGATCTAATAATTGGCCATTTTGGTTTGTTTCGCGTGGCGGGATTGTACCTATAGATTCTTCAATCGGAGTTAGTTCGTTTTATTAACAAAAGTAGGCATCCTTAATTTTTGACATATTTCGGTTTATTATTAAGCGTGCGATATCATAATACGCAGCCTAGTTCATCCAGCTCGTCGAATGATAACAATAGTAGACAAAGTTCGAATAAATCGCGAAATAGTAACAATAGGTCGGTCCCTAATCCGCAGTCTTATGTAGCATGTTCGGAACCTAATAAAAATAATTCGTCTAAGTGTCTGTGCAGTAATATTGTGCACGACCACTATTTTAAATGTCCCGCTTTTAGTAATTTAAATCCGACTGCTCGTTTCAAATGTGTGAAAGACAACAAAGCTTGCGTTAATTGTTTAAGCATAAAACATAAAACAAGTGATTGTTCTAGTAAGACAAGGTGCCGCTCATGCAATCAGCGTCATCACACATTATTACATTTCGATAAAAAATCTACGCTAACGGATGAGTCACCGTCACAGCCACAAACCGCCAATACCACGGCGGCGGCCGCTTCCGCGTCTCAGCCCGAGGTGTCGCTGTGTACGACATCCATTGCGTGTGCGCGCGGTCAGCGCTCGCGCACTTGTCATGTTCAGCGCGATGCAGAGCCGCAATGTATGGCGTCCACAACGGTACTGTTAGCGACAGCGCAAGTTATTGTTTACGATGTCAATAACTCACCGCACATAATTCGTTGTTTACTAGATAGTGCTTCACAAAGTAATTTTATTACTTCTGATTGTTTTAAACGCCTCGGACTGTGGAATAACTTTAAAAATACTAACTTAGTAGTTAAGGGGATCGGTGGGTCGGAAAAATCTTGTAAGGGTTCCGTAGATGTTAGAATACATTCCCGTTTCAATAAGAATATTAATTTTAATATTTCCTCGCTTATCGTGGAACGTATTACGGACACACTGCCGAACGCTCAGGTGGACGTGTCCTTACTTAAGCATCTCGAGTATTTATCGCTCGCAGACTCTGACTTCTCGCAACCGGGAAATATCGACGCTTTGCTCGGCGCATCTATCTTTCCACATTTGTTCCTACCTAACGTGATACGTAGTGAACAACATAATTTGCCACCCGCTATTGAGACGGTATTTGGATATGTGATTATGGGTACCGTACCTACGTCACATATTTCTCAATATACTACGTCTTGTTGTGCTGTTCTTCAAGAAAATAATATTGATTCTCTTCTCAAGCGATTTTGGGAGCTTGAAGAGATCTCCGCCCCGCCCTCGATGAGCCTTAAGGATCTCGAGTGTGAAGAACACTTCCGCACTACCACTGTTCGCGACGACAGTGGTAGATATGTTGTGGCGTTACCCTTTTGTGGTGACCCGTATTCGCTAGGCGATTCGTACGCTGCGGCGCTTAGACGCTTTCATTGTTTGGAACGCAAACTGGATGCATCGATCAAGTTGCGCGGCGCCTATAATGACGTCATGCGCGACTACATAGATAAAGGTTTTTTGAGTCCGGTTGTTAACAACGAGGACAATTCTCTTCCCGCGTATTATATTCCGCATCACGGCATAGTTCGCGAAGATAAAACCTCCACGAAACTTCGCGTGGTTTTAGATGCTAGTTGCAGGACTACATCGGGTAAGTCGATCAATGACATTTTGCATGCCGGCCCTAATCTACAGGGTGACTTATTTAATATATTAATAAAATTTCGACTTTTCCAAGTTGCTCTGTCAGCTGATTGCCGCCAAATGTTTCTCAATATCGGCGTTCGTGAATCTGACCGTAGATTTCAACGGATTTTTTATCGTTTTAACAAAAATGAACCTTTATCTGTGTATCAGTTTAATCGTGTTTGTTTTGGACTCAAGTCCAGTCCATATCACGCGTTACGAGTTTTCCCCAGTTGATCGCTGATGAAGGCGACAACTTTCCCGCCGCAGCGGCTGCCGCTACTTCCACTTTATATATGGATGACATCGCTTGTAGTGTCACATACGCTCCGCAAGCAATTTCGCTTTGTGAAGAGCTTATTCAGCTTTTCAAGCGAGGCCAGTTTGATCTTGTCAAATGGACAAGCAACTATAAACAGGTTCTCGAGCACTTACCTAATTCTCATAAGGCTTCTCCAGACATTGAGTTTGAGAGGTCTGTACCGCATAAAGTTCTCGGTTTACGTTGGTATAAATCCAGTGATAGTTTTCTGTTTGATGTCGCACCACCTGATGATAAGTGCACCAAACGCACTATGCTGTCCACAGTGGCACGACTATGGGACATCATGGGTTTTGTGGCTCCCACAATTTTGTACGCCAAGCTCTTGATCAAAGAACTTTGGTTATCAAAGTGTGAGTGGGATGACGCACCTCCCGACCATATTGTCGCCGCTTGGAAACAATTTTGCATTGAGCTTTCCGCGCTCAATCAAATAACTATACCGCGGCATCTTGGGTTGGTCGATGGATGTACTATCAACTTAATAGGGTTTGCTGACGCCAGCGAACGCGCTTACGGCGGAGTCGTATATTTGCAAGTCCGCATTGGTTCTAACTACTCGGTGCAGTTAGTTTGTGCCAAGTCCAAGGTCTCGCCTGTCAAAACCATTTCGGTTGCGAGACTGGAGTTGTGCGCGGCCCTTCTGCTGTCTCAGTTGCTCCGCAAGGTTCAAGACACAGTTTCGCCCCACTACCCCATCAATAAAATATACGCATTTTCTGACTCCAAGGTAGTGCTCGCCTGGATTTATTCCTCTCCTCACCGCTGGCAGACTTTTGTCGCCAATCGCGTTACTAAATTAATAGAACTTGTTCCTGCTACTTGTTTTAATCACATCGCGGGCGTTGAGAATCCTGCTGATTGCCTTTCTCGTGGTGTTACTCCACTTAAACTTCTGCAACATCCTTTGTGGTACCGTGGACCTTCTTGGATTTCTCATGATCCGTCAGAGTGGCCCATACAACATTGTGACCACAGTGCAGAAGCCGAGGATGCACCCGAACGGAAATCTGTTTCTCACCCCGTGATTGTTGAGGTAGCACAATCTCCGATCTATGCACTCGCGCTGCGCATGTCGTCGTGGTCTAAGTTACTACGCGCCATCGTTTATGTCTGTAGGTTTCTTAGGCAACTACCTAATGGGGCTTCTGTTTCGAGCTCTGATCTCGAATTCGCAGAGTATAAATTATTGCGAGTTGTACAGGCTGTTCACTTTAGTAACGACATTCAAAATTTAAAAAATAATGTATCTTGTTCGCGCAGCGCACCGCGGGCGGTTCATCTTAGTTCAATCACGATTTATATAGATAAATAAGCGGAGTTTTAGCGGTATAACACACGGACGGCGGAGTACGGTAAGACATCGACAATACGTCCGCGTGGAGAGGCGTACTTAACACGTTCTGTCATTGCGGTGTCATTGCTTGCCATAGATTCGTGGCAGACATGCTTTTTTGGGGTAGGGAGAGGGAATGGTCGTCCGTTCTGACAGTAAACGTCAAAATGTGGGAACAAACTATTTAACCAAATTTCAAAATGAGATGGCGTTACCACAAAGTAATGTGCATACCTGGGTTCGAACCCCCATCCAACTCGTAAGTCGTGCCTGTTACCACTGAGCAACAACTGTTCTTTATTATAAACTGTTTTATTAAAATACTTTACGAAATTTGATAGGAAAGGACCACATGGACACTGCTAAGTTACGTAATAGAATAGCTCGTGTTTAATGGCTCGCTTAAATATCGTAATAAAGTGCATAAGCGCAATAACGCGGGAGTAATGTGTAGCTACATTGTTGGCTCGACAATATAACTCATTTGTGCGTGGGGAATAGGTAATAACTGTAAGTTTTAATCGCTTCTTGTAATAGTATATTATACCAAGGATTGGCCACTCCGTCTTATTCCTAGTGTCATATACGAGTATAAAACCCGTAATCCACGTGAATGATAAATGATATTTGCCAATTGGTAAACACTTTTACACGTCAATTTTTAGGGTTCCGTAGCCGAATGGCAAAAAACGGAACCCTTATAGTTTCGTCATGTCTGTGCGTCTGTCTGTCTGTCTGTCTGTCTGTCCGTCCGTCCGTCCGTATGTCACAGCCATTTTATTCCGAAACTCTTAGGACTATAAATGTGAAACTTGGTAGGAAGATGTATTCTGTGTGAACCGCTTTCCGATTTTAAGAAAAAAATTAAAAAAATATTAAAATAAAGGTGGGCTCCCCATACATGGAACCAAAATAGAAATTTTTTTTTTTTTCATGAAACCTATGCGTTTGTGGTATTTATAGAAAGGTCTTTAAAAATTACATTAAGGTTTTTAAAGTTAATCGTTTAAAAGATATACGATTCCAAAGTGGTAAAATGTGTGTCGCCCCCCATCTAACTTCTATAATAATGGAGTTAAAATCTCAAAAAAATTATGTCTGTAGATCTTAATGTAAACTAATACTGGCGCAAATAAAGACTTTGTACTGCTAATGTGAAAATATAAACATCTGCTGAAGGTGGTCCGTGGAAGGCCGAAAACGTGTCGACTAGATGTTTGGGTAAATATTGCATCAAAAAATGCTAACCTACTGCTGCGTATCATATATATTTTTTGTCGGAATTATTGACATCATATTATTATCTGCTACTTATTGTTATTTTACAATTTTACTTTTAGGTATTGTTTATCAGATACAGTAACATCACCCATATAACTACGCTTTTCTGAAACACTCCGTACAATAACAGCATACTGCGGTTTAATAAACAAGCAAACCCTTTGTCTAGAGAATGTTCCGTGTTCTCTAACTAGACGAAGGGTACTACTGTCCAAGTTGGGAATGCCAAACTACCACATAGGTACATATCCCCTATGTGATCTTTAGAAAGAGGTGACAATGGAGGGCCGTATTTACCTCTTTGGACATTTTCCTTGAAATACTAGGAGTGGAAGACCGCTTTAGAGATTCTTAATTCAAATTCTCTAGTTCTGTTTTTGGTTGAATCATTCGTGAATTGGTTTTATGAGAGCTGAAATAAAAAAAACAAAAATATTTTTATTTTTTTATTGAGTAAATAAGAATAGTTGGGATTTGACAGCTAAGAAGTGGAATCCCCTGACGGAGTGTGTGTTTCCTGATAGCAAGACTTTAACTTAAGAAAGATTATGTTACTTCTAAGTAAACGTGCTTCATCTTTGACCACATCATTGCTTACCATTAGGTAAAATGGTGGTAAAAACCAAATTATCTGTAAAGTAGTTCCAGAAATAATCAAATTCTGAATGAGCTCAAAGGTCAAGAGTATGATAGTTTTATTGGCTTCTAATTATTAACGGTGTCGAGGTTTGAATACAAACTAAAAAACGAATGCTTTATTTTGACGATGTTTGCCGTCGTTGAATTAAGGTTTAAAGTTACATAGGGATAGAAAACATAGTAATATTTTGTCGACGATAGTGATGTCGACACGCCAAAACGTTTTATATTAACTATCCACCATAGGAAAGTAGAACGTAATAACCAAAAATGTAATTCATATTTGCCTAAACCACATTCATAGGTACGGTGGTAGACACTCGGTTCCGTGCACAATAATTGTTGGACATGGTTTTAATTAAAGTCTCGTTTTGACCAGAACTAGGGGCTGGCCACGAACACCATACAACCAACAATTACAGCTTGTATGCCTTGAACGTGCTGCCCGGTCATGGGAAATTGAATGTTTTAAACAGTTGGTAGTATTTTAATGTAAATTCTAGTTTTATTTAGGTAATGATTATAAGAGTGAGTGGTTAATATATTATATAAGCCTAGCTACGCCCGCAAATTTTTAAGCTATTGCATAGCTTTTATCGCGGGCTTTGAGCGCGGAGACTGAATCAAGAAATTCCGTAACGAAAATAAACCTAACACCCCCCACTCCGACCGGCACAGCGCGAGCGGTGCGGCATTGAAAGCCGTGCATCGTCTACGTCTAACGTCGTTTCAGTTCGGCAGACTTCGGCACGGTGTTTGTGTGCGTGCGACTAGACGTATGCGTGTAGACTAGCTGCTAATAAACCTATAGTTTCAATGATAAAAAATCCTGAATAACCTACATGTATTGTAAGATAATAAAAATATTTTAAACAATATTAACTTCTCATTTATTCAATAAAAGAAAAAAATGTTTTATTATCGGTCACCATGCACAAAAAGTGTAACTTGAATTAATAATATCAAAGAAAAAACTTGAATTAATATCAAAGAGAAAAAATACTACATAAATAAAATAAATAAATGGTTATAATTGACTAGGTTGATAAAAAATGCTATGCAATTGCTTTACCGCGGCAGTCTCCGAGTGCCACACTCATTTTTTTTAATGTGGGAGGTCTTTTCTCCCGTAAATCTCAATCCTGTGGGGATTCACGGATAAAAGTAGTAATCTATATTATGTTGCCCTATTACCTCCTCTTTCTGCCAGTGAAAGTTCAATTAAAAACAAAACAGCTGTTTTGAAATCACAGACGGACACTTTATTTTTTTACTAACAATAAGTATATTGATTTAAATGGGGTTATAGAATTTTTTTGAGCTCGTTTCGCTTGCTCTGGGGCACAACATTCTCATCTGACTCTTTCAGCATGAGTTTTCAACATATACCTAGTGTAAAAGGTTAAAGATGCGCCGGAGAGAGATTCGCTGCCGAACTCAGTATTTTCTGGTAACTATAAACTGGAAATCGGAAATAGGAAACAAATCTTATGTAACTTTTATATGTTTAAAATATAGGGTGTTTTGGGAGTGTTTGAGCTTATTTAAAGGTGAAGTGCTCTATTTGATATTGAGTAAAGAAACAGTTGCAAGAAATGAGTAAAAAAGGTTCCAAGTAAAACACTGCTTTTCTGGGGTTGTGAGATTGTCGAACCAAATACCGCGTCCCCGGAACGTAAGGTCTGATGATGGATAACTGATGGAACAAGATGTGTGTTTGTCATTATCTTTCGCTCCATGTAATTCCACATTTGCATCAGACTGCTTGAAAACTTTTTTTCTAACAAATTAATAAGGTTAGTGTTGTCTTTGTGTATTACTTAAATAGATAGATAGATATACACTATGTTGTAAAGCATAACAGAGATAAATATGAACTTAACTACTAAGAAGGGTGACGATGGTGGCGGTCTTATCACTAAAACCGATTTTTACAGACCTTTGGATGGATTTTACGCAGAAGGAGAAAATAAATACTTAGATAGAATACACTTTGTTTTTCACCAAAATTGAAACACACCTATTTAAAAATATTGCTTAATTCTATGGTTATTATGGCGGCGTCAATAGCCTAATGGATAAGGTGTCGGACTTGTGATCGAGAGGTCCCGAGCTCGAATCCCACCCATTACACTATTGCCGTGAACCCACTCCAGACACAAGCATATTTAGCTTAGTTGGAGGTGTTACCAAGATTGTTAGTAATGTGAAGTGTACCCACATTGCTAGTTACCTTTAAAAAAAATCCTTCCTTACTTATTTACTCATTAAAACTTTATGCAACACAAAATGTACAAAGGCGCACTTAATGCCTTACGCATTCTCTACCAGTCAACCAGGGATGGTGAAGAGCAACACATTAGGTCCATAGAAAAAAAAACTAAGTAAATAATAATTATATTCAAAGTAAAAGTTTTATTACAACTTACCCCTATAGCATACCAACTTACTTTAACTTACTACTAACTAAGAAACATTTTTTCCCTCAAACTAATACACACGTTAAAGTATCACTTTCCTTTCATAAATCTAACCATTATGAGCACAAAGTCGCTCTTATATAAAATGCCTCCACTGAATTTCTGAAGGCATCTCCATCATAATCCTTAGCTTACGGCGTCATCTCATTAGATGCCATGCTCGAGCCGGCACCAAATTAAATATGGCGTCTATTTATTTAGCTCACGTGTATACATGTAATAGGTTTTAGGCTCAGCACACATGACATTCAAGCTGTATTTTCTATCTTAATATTTCCTTATCATTATATAGTATTAAACAAAGTCACTCCTGCTGTTTGTACGCTTAGATCTTTTAAACTTTGTAACGGATTTTAATGCAATTTTCAGCAACAGATAGAGCGATTCAAGAGTAAGGTTTATATGTTTTAAATTGCACAGCTGGGGTGTGTAGATTATGATAAAACAAAGTCTTGCAGCTTCTGTCTGTCTGTATGTTCGCGATAAACTCAAAAGCTTCAGAACCGATTTTCATGCAGTTTTCTATAATATTATGATATAGATATAGTGATTCAAAAGCAAGGTTCTAATGTATAATTTATTAAGGTTTTGTATGGATTAGCATAATAAGACCGTGTGAAGCGTGTCGCTAGTTATTATATTAAGAAAAGTTGTTTGTTTTTTTTAATAATATCGTTGGAAAGTTTATGAAATGAACTTTATTTTAAATATAAAATAGTTAATTTAATTATAGAATTCTGACGAGTATTTAAAATAATTAAATGGCTAAAAAGTGGGGATAAGATGACAAAGAGGGATTAATTAAGGGATCCTACATACATTTGTAGCATACGGTTACATTTTTTTAATCAGCCTGTACGTGTTTAAAACTAAGGGCCACTTGCAGCAAAATTTCTAAAATCTCGATTTTATTAACGCTAGATTTAACTCAAAATCTTAAATCTTAAATTAAATAAATCACTTCCAGTATAGACTTTTCGAGAGAAAAACGGGGTTTTCTAAATACTGCACGATTCAATAAATCCATTTTCACGTAATATCAGAAAGAACAACTGATTTGAACTGATTAAAATAACGTCGTCTGTCATTTAAATCGAGATTTTAAGCTAAATCAGTAGTGAGCAAGACGTTAAATCAGATTTAGACCTAAATCGAGTTTTTGTTACAGTAAATCTCGATTTAAAGTGTTGCTGCAAGTGGCCCTTAGAATATGATTCAAAAGATTTAATATATAGAGCTTTAATTCTGGAAAATGCATGGGTGTTATGGCCCGGAAATAATGTCGAAAAAGTCTAAAAGTGTAAAAGTCTTGGTTATCAGAAGACGGATTAAAACCTCTTTTACTGTATATCTGACATATAGCTTCTCAGGGAGTCCTAGGCCAAATTGCACTAATAATAACAGCCAACATCCATTGAACAAATCATCGACTAAATCAAGAGTGAATAGGTTACTTCTAGGCGAACGTGCTTCATTTTCAACCGACGACAAAAAAAAAAGGAGAAGGTATCAATTCGACGATATATACCTATATATATATTTTTTATGTATTTTCACCGATTACTCGAAGACGGCTGAATCGATTTGCAAAATTCTTTTATTGTTTGAAATGGTATATTTTGAAATTGGTCCCATTGCCACCAAGTCAGGATCTGATGATGGGATCCTGGAGAAATCGAGGGAACTCTTCAAATATTATAGGCACACCTATAGTGATTTGAGTATTTTTTATAGTAACTTGTGTAGTTGCATTCGAAAAGCACCATTTGTGAAGTGGACCTGATGATGAAGACCACAGATGGCCACTGGAACTTCTCAATATTGTGTAAGTAGGAATAATAAGTATTTCATGGGTTCCGCTTCGATTACTTGAATATGGTTATTAAGCACAATATGCTCGTCACAATGCATATGGTGAAGTGAAGCTGATGGTGAAGTACCAGGAGAACTCCTCAACAATTAACGGCCCAGCATTGGGAAAAGCAATATTTTGTAAAAGGTTATAAGTAGTTGAGATTTAAGCTTTTGTAACTAGGTAAATTATAAATCGTCCAACTAAAAAGAGTGAAATAAAAACTTTTTACCAAAAAATTTAACCGACTTACAAAAACACTGCAAAGTGAATAATAACTTTAATTTCGGAAGTCGGTGCCAAAAACGAAAATACAAAACTAAAGACACCGACTACCGAAATTAAAGTTATTTTTCACTTTGCAGTGTTTTTTGTAAGTCGGTTTAATTTTTTGGTAAAGAGTTTTTCGATCATGTCATCGCTTGTCTATCAGTTGAGATGGAGGTCAAACGCGAGAAAATAAAAATGATATGTCACGATTAAAAATATAAAATATAATTATTGTTGTTGCTTGTAGAATGTATCGTGTATCTAAACCCTAAGGTCGTTAGTGTCGGAACTAACAAGTGGCAACGTGTCAAGCCTTGAAATAGGTCAAGATGCCGCGTCCCCACTAATTTAGTAACAGTATAACAACGCCTTAAGGCTTTGTAGCACATCGTAGCGCCTCTACGGCGTAGCTACGAGCTATGAACTACGAAACTAGGACAGCCCCGTGTTTTACTTAATTTATGAAAACACTTGAGATAATATTGTCTTTAGCGTAGCATTTTGATTAAGTGGGAACGTGTTAGCTTTTATGGCGGCCTAGTATTTTGTAAGGCGATGATAGTATGTAATAGTACTTTTGGCCTAAGTATAATAAAATAATTCTTTATAGCAGCAACGTTTCATGGATCTTTATAATTCTGGCTATGATGTTGGCGGAAACAGAAATTATGTCATTGCTTTCGTGAGTTGTTGTGAAATAGAGACTATTAGTTATTTATTTAATATTCAAAATCTATGCTGTCAGGTATAGTGCCCAAGAGACTGGCAGCATTGCCACGTTGTAAACCTTAAGTAAAAGCCAGCCTTTGGGTCACAAGAAGCGTCAACCAGCCGTTTCAACATTGCTTTGAAAACGCTGTGAACACAAATACACATTTTAATCACTTCTAACGATGTATTTCGTGCGTGTTAGGTGCTTAATAACAGGTGCTAGACTTTTTTTTTTTTAACGTGGTAAAATCATCAAATGAGTCCTCCCACCCCGGGCAGGGCCGGAGGGACTGTCAGACTTGAACTGACTAAAATCCACGGTATTCCTTCAGTAGCCCTTTACGTTCGCTTCGCTTCGCTCTAAGTATAAGCCTTTGACACTTGTCTATGATTCAACTGTAACTGATCATTATGCTTCTCTATTGTGCCTTAACAAAATTACTATTAAGTCGAATTCCATAAAATATGTCAATAAAATAAACTACGACGCTCTCGACACAGTCATGGCAAGTTTAGACTTCGCTCCCATTCAGTCTATGATAGATCCAAACGATGCTGCAGACGCCTTTATAAGTCTTACTAAAAAGGCAATAGAGGAATGCTCAACAACAATAAAGGTTTCAGCAAAAAAAAAAACTCTGAAACCATGGATAACACCGGGTTTGCTTAGATGTATACGTAACCGTGACTCTCTGCATAAAAAAGTAAAGCAATCGCCCGACAACATCATAATCAGTACCACCTATAAACGATACAGAAATTTTTGTACAGCATTATTAAAGAAAGTAAAAAGAAAATTTGATTCTCAAGAATTGAATAAGGCTATGTATAACCCTAAGAAACTTTGGGAAACCATTAATAACATCACAAACACTACCAAAATCAAACACTCCTACTCACAGTTGTTATCAGCTTCATCATCTCCGATACAGTCTTGCAACGACGTAAATAATTTTTTTGCGAGCATAGGAAGAAATCTTGCAGATAACATAAATAACTCACAATTCCTTTCCCGCATTTCACTTCGCCACACGTCTAACTTCGAAAAATCGTTAGTGTTGGAAAAAACAGATCCTGACGAAATTATATCGACTATAAATATGCTACGAACTAATGCGGCTACCGGCTGGGATGGTATTTCAACCTTGTTCTTGAAGCGTTATTCCGCAATCCTCGCACCTATACTATGCCACATTTTCAATCTTTTCTTTGACTTAGGCATCTTCCCTACTTCATTTAAAAAGGCAGCTATACATCCCATTTTCAAGGGCGGCGATGGGTGCCTCGTTAATAACTACCGCTCCATAGCGGTACTTAGTACTTTATCAAAAATACTCGAACGCTTAATGAATAAAAGACTCATTCACTATCTTGAGCATTTTAATATTTTATCACCTCAACAATTTGGTTTCCGTAAAAACAAATCCACAAACGACGCAATACACAAGTTGATTGATCACATAGTGAAAAATATAGACAGTAATAAAAAGGTATTGACCATTTTCTTAGACCTTACGAAAGCTTTCGACACGGTGCCCATTCCGACTCTTTTACTCAAGCTAGAACGTATAGGTGTAAGGGGCCTACCACTAAATCTATTCAAAAGCTACCTGACAAGCCGTTCGCAATTCGTAACGATGGACAATTACAATAGCGATACAGTCACTATTGAATATGGTGTGCCGCAGGGTAGCATTTTGGGGCCCACATTGTTCCTAGTATTCATAAACGACCTCTGCAACTTACATATACCAAATGCCCAAATAATTTCGTATGCTGATGACACTGCAATAACTTTTACTGCTGACTCATGGTTAGAACTACAGTCAATAGCACAAAAAGGATTTAACTCAACACTAAGATGGCTTTACTCACACACTTTGACCCTGAATACCTCTAAAACTAACTTTATTACTTTTTCAATTAAATCAAATTCCCAACCTAATCCCTCTATCTCTCTAAAAGCTCACTTGTGTTCTTTAATGTCTCAGCAGGACTGCCAGTGCCCATCACTTACTCGAGTTGAACAAATAAAATATCTTGGAATTTTCATTGACCAACACTTGAATTTCAAATCACACCTTAACACCTTATCCGGCCGCGTACGCAAACTTATATATATATTCAAAACACTGCGACATGTAGCTCACGCTTCAGTTATCCGTAACGTATATTTCGCTCTTTGCCAATCACTAGTAACTTATTGTATTTCCTGCTGGGGAGGAGCTGCTAAGACAGTGATGAAGCCCTTAGAGATCGCTCACAGAGCCATACTTAAAGTTGCAACCTTCCGCCATATCTTGTCTCCAACCACCGAACTTTATAAATCCTGGAATGTTTTAAATGTACGACAACAGTACATTTTACAAATTGTATTACTCCAACATTCCAGGACACCATACAGACATATTTCTAAGCGTCGGAAAGACAGAATCTGTATTATTCCACCTCCACGTACCTCATACGTAAAAAGATTCTCTTTTTATCTTGCTCCATCTCTGTATAACAAAATTAATGCAATATGCCCAATATATAAACTCTCACTCCACAATTGTAAAAAATCTGTACGGACATTCCTTTTGGACCTCAATTATGATGACACTGAATTATTTCTCACAAAGTAATCACGCACGCACGCCCACACAACACTCACACTCACACACACACACACACACTCACACTCGCAAAAACACCCAGACGCACTTACACACTTATTGATATGCTATGAATAATAATATTAAACAATTAAAATATAAAAATATGTATATGAATAAATAGTAATAAAATTATTGTATTAAACTATTGCATTATATTAGTACATATAAATCGACTAATCAGGGGATCGGCACTGTCTCTCCTTAACACAGGCCGACTTTCGGCCTAGCTAGGAGAACAGTATCTCACCTGTTTTGTATTGCATTGTATAATATAATAGAATCTAAAATTACAGAATTCCAACAGTTGTGAACATTGCAATCCCATTATGAAATAAATACTATTACTATTACTATTACGTTCCGGGGTCACGGTAATGAGATAAGTCCCCACGACCCCGGCAGGCTTCGGCCTTCTACAGGGGAGGCCTCGTCATCTTGCTGACGCTCTTTGAGGCGCGCGTGGAACACAACGCACCGGTCGACCCGGGCATGGTCCATGGTCGGACAGCGAGTTGCCCTTTACTTGCTGTCCGGATGCCCGCGCCTACGGTGGCCGGAGATCGTCGGCCGACGTCCGACGCCACGGGCGTCTACCACTGCGAACAGGTGCTAGACTTGCTAAATAATAAAACAGGTAATGATACGGTATATTTATTAAAGGTTAAGAGCAACAAAGTACGGTTACAAAGGGACCTAAGGTTTGTGAAAGAGGATTGTGTAAAAATTAATTTAAGATTATCATATATTCCTGTTATTTTACGTAAGAAATAGCAGCGTTTTATGGTATATTTGTTTGAGAAGTAGAATGACAAGAATTTTTAATTATAAATTGTGGTCGCAGACATTACGACAATAGTACCTAGGACTCATCCTCGGCAGCTGGTAGAACTAACAAGCACGCCTGCGACTACCATCTCAAAATAGAAGTTTCTTGCAGCCTTCAGCCGAGCAGGAGTCTCCGTCCGATTATTGCGGTCAGCGGCGACCACAGAAATCAAAAAGTTATTTATTTTATCTATGGCGGCGACGTTGTGTTCCAGGCATGCCTTAAAGAATAGTCAACAGCATTGACGGAGCACGACAGGGCCATTGCCATTGGGATTGCTGGGGCTGCGGGAATGTTCTAACGAAAAACTTTGTGTGTGTATCGAAATACCAGGACTGCACGAGAAACTGAAGGAACAGGGGCCTTACGTGTTAAAACGTGAGTCGTTCGAGCGAGAAAGAGGGATGAAGCTATGCACGCTATCTAGCTGCATCCTTTTTCTCGCTCGAACGACTCACATTTTAACACATCACGGTATGGCCCCTGGGTGGTTTTTAAGTCAGTGCTTCTACTGAAACTCCCTTCTGCTCGAACCAGAGCAGGGGAGAAATTTTTCTACAGAAAAATAAGTGTCTCGCATTTAGCCCTCGTCTGGGGTAAGCATTATGGGCATTTTTGCAATTTGGGTTATAAAACATTAAATTTGAATTTAACAATTTTGTGTTGCTTATGACGTACTCACTAAACATTGCCATAAAACGTGTCAATACCGCGAGTGTCTTGGGTTTACCAGCCGACAGCGTCAAGGACGAGCTCTTTGATACTATATTTTAGTTTGTAGCTTAGTAAATTTTTGGTACCAAAATAATAATTTACTTCTGAGTTACTTCAGTAGGTACTCGTAGTCGCCAGTCATCGATAGCCTTTACAAAAGGCGACGAACACTAAGTAAAGGAGAAATTTCGCCTCAAAATTTAGTCCTAAACTCCGCGTTTGCGGGGTATTTAGTTTCAAAGGTTGCGTGGGAGCCCCATTACTGGGGAGACAGTTTTCTGAAAGAACCCTTCATTCAGGGACTATAAGAGAGCGGCGCAAGGTAAATACCTGAGTTGTTTACATTTCTGAAGATGGTTTGAGGAAGCTTGGATGTGTCCTATTTGCATCTTATTTTAGTGGAAATATTCACAGTCAGGTACTACTTACTCATTTGACATTTGCGGGCAAAGTTTGGTAAAAGTTTAACTAGTGATTCAAAATGTTATAATTTTGTTAAAAATACATAGTTTAATCAATTTCAATCAATTTATTTGTTACTTCAGGCTCAATTCTCAAATGATATTAATTAACAAAATAGGTTAAAAATAACACTTTTACACGTTATACTTTTTTGGTAAATTTTTGATAACTGACTACCCTGAGAAGCAACATCGAATCAAACTCATATTATAAATGTGTTTGTATGTTTTTCTTTCAATCACGCTAAAATGGCTTAACGGTTTACACAACCGGCATACATTTATATTTTACAATCTGAAATACCACGTAGGCTACTTTTTATTTCGGGAAAATGTGTGAAATTTCCACACGATTGAAATTGTGGATGCATGTCGTATGGAAACTAATTAAAATGAGATTGGGACTTGGGAATGGTACCGTATTCCACCGAGTGTGTACTATGTATTTTTAGTTTATTCAGTACTTAGCCAGTATCATGTTTAGTCGCTATTAAACTATCCTGTCTTGAGTAATTTATCCGAGAAAACTAGTGTAAAGTAGGTTACACTCCACAGCATATGTTGTTGTAAAATGAAACCATAATTCCACGTCTTTTATAGGTGGAGGTCCTGATGTAATGCTAGGTTTATAAATACTTCATAACGAGAAGATATAAATCTTCTGTGAACAGACATATTCTGGATTCGCTCGTTTCATCGTAGACGTCATCTATCGCTTACCATTAAGCGAAATTGAGGTCAACAGCGGGCTCATTAAAAAATGAAAAAATACCTTTTTATTATTAACTTGCACTAACAGAAAATACACACCCCCAAAAAAGTTAAATGTTAAATCTATACTAATATTATAAAGCGGAAAAGTTTGTTAGTTTGTTTGTTTGTTTGTTTGTTTGCTTGAACGCGCTAATCTTCGAAAGTACTGGGTGGATTTGGATGAAATTTGGTATGGAAGTAGCTTGAAGCTTGAGGAAGGTTATAGGCTACTTTTTACCCGACTGCAAAAAAGGAGAGTTATGTTTTTACCGTGATAGAATCCACGGGAGCGAAGCCCCGCGAGAGTACTAGTACTTAATAAAAATAAAACAATGAAAAAATATTACATTATGTTGGTAAGCTTAGGCAGCAGTATTGCCTAGTAGTTCCGTGTTACCCAGTTACTGTAATGTCCTCCACATTACAGTAACTGGGTAACAGATAGGCAGTCGAACTATTAATTGTTTGCTTAGATTGAACTTGAACATCGACGACAAGTTGCAAGTCTATCGGTTACATTTCGGGGAGTGTGCGATAGAATTACACAATCTAATTAGATTGTGTAATTGACGGACTTGGCGGAATTCCGCCAAGTCCGTTCCATCACAAGACAAACGGCGATGCGCCATCGTTACATAGTGGACAAACCACCCATACGCACAAAACGTTTTGGGAATACCTTCATTGTGCGTACGGCTAAGGAGTGAAATTCCCTGCCGGAGTCGTTTCTCGATACTGTAACCTAGGGGTATTTAAGTCAAGAGTGAATAGGTTACTTTTAGGTAAGCGTGCTCCATCATCGACCAAATCATCACTTAGCATCAGGTGAGATGGTGGTCAAACGCGAACCTATTATCAATAAAAAAATCGTGCAGTGTTGGCTCAGCCCATGGACCAGGCATATAACTTTGGGGTAATTTATTTCATCACTACTGCTTTAAAATTAGTATGTCGTAAGACAATTCAAAATCTAAATCTAAATATCTTATTTTACATAGGCCTACATGAGCCCTCATAAAACGTTAGAAGCTAGTGCACGGTTCGAAATAAGTCGTCCTTATGGAGAAGAACCGGTAAGAAATTCCACAGATACCTACTCTTTTAAAAAAAAATTTTTGATTTTCACAATCTTTGCATAATAGATACAATTTTTATTTATTTTTGTGGTATGAGAGGACAGTATAGACTAATTGACATAATACAATGTAATATAACTAATCAGAAATGAATCTCAGGGTCATATTGTTCTCGCATTCAGATTAAAAATTAGCTTTAAAAAACTGCAAATAAACTAAAGTAAATTTTATTTTTTATTTTCTTTATTTGGCTAACCAACAACTGTTTACACTTATACATTTAAATAAATAAATAAAATGTTCTACAACTATCTTAGGTTAGTGTAACAATTTCTTAAAGGTTAGCACCGCATGCCCCATTAATGTAGTAAGTAGTTGCGCCACAGACACTGTCTGTAACAAATTACAAAAAAAACTAAATTAAATCTAAATAACATTACTAATATGATAATCTTAAAACTAACATAAAAATTAAATTGAGTTAAACAAAACGGAGAGTTATAATAATAAATTGGATTGATAAAATACTGTAAAATATAAAAAAGGATTAAAATTAAGTATTACTAGCTGTTATTTTGTGGAACTTGCTATATGAGTCAAAATTAATGTCAACAAGGTCACTGTAACTGTTCAACAATTTGCAAAGCCGTGGGATAATGGAGTTTGCACCAAAGACTGTTCGGCGCGGAGGAGAACGAAATGGAGTAATAGGAGTACGAGGGAGTCTAGCAGGAGCTCGGAACTGAAACTTACTCAATAGTTGGGGACAATCAATTTTGAATCTGAGTAGTTTATAAAGGAAAATAGAATCACTGATTCTTCGACGTTTTTCCAATGATACCATTTTAAAATGTGATAATCGAGCTTCGTAAGATGGTTTGCTTTTGGCAACACCGCTGGCATAAGCTAGATGCCAAAGAAATCTCTTTTGTATACGTTCCAGTCTAAGGTTATGTGTGGCAAAATGAGGTCTCCAGATTGTGTTGCAGTATTCCAAAATACTACGCACAATACAGTTGTACAACATGATCTTGGTACTACTGCGCTTAAAACCAATGACATTCCTTACAACGAATCCCAGCATTTTAGAAGCCTTTTTAATGACGTTTTCAACATGTGGCACGAATGTCAGTGTGTTGTCGAAAACAACTCCTAAGTCTCTTATTTGATCCACCCCTTGAACAATGTTTGGGCCCACATGATATGCACTAGCTATTGCTTTCTTTTTTCGAGTGTATTTCACATGGTAACACTTTTTAACATTTAAGCTCATTTCATTTTCGTTACACCATTGAACCAATGAATCTACATCCCTCTGAAGCAATGTAGTATCGTTTTCTGACTCGATTATCCTAGAGAATTTAAGGTCATCTGCATACATGTAACATTCAGAAAATTTCAGACAGTGTGGGATATCGTTAACGAAAATATTAAATAGAACCGGCCCTACATGTGCATCCTGAGGGACCCCAGAGAAGGCCTCGTAAGTATCAGATTGAAAACCGTTGACCACAACAAAGAAGAAACGTTTTGCAAGATAAGATTTTATCCAATAATAAAGTGTACCGGTGATTCCGTATGCAGATAACTTCGACAGGAGTAAATGGTGGGGTACGCGGTCAAACGCTTTGCTAAAGTCCGTGTAAATTACGTCTATCTGCTTACCGCAGTCGATAGCATCCGATAGCATTTCTGTAAAAGTCGCTAGGTTAGTGCAAGTAGACCTACGAGCCACGAAATCATGCTGAGAGCTGTTCAAATAAAGATTAAAGTTTTTTTTTTTTTTAAAGTTGACTAGCAATGTGGGTAGAATTCACATTACTAGCAATCTTGTTAACCCCTCCAACTAAGCTAAATATGCTTATGTCTGGAGTGGGTTCACGGCAATAGTGTAATGGGTGGGATTCGAACTCGGGACCTGTCGATCACAAGTCTGACACCTTATCCATTAGGCTATTGACGCTTGAAAGTAAAAGTAAAGTGAAAGTAAAGTGTGACTGAATATACGGACAAACTAAGGGCTCAAAAATCTTGGCAAAAGTCGACAAGATAGAGATAGGTCTATAATTTTACTTGTATATAATTTTTTTTTCTAAGTAAATGACATACTTAGAAAAAAAATTATATACAAGTAAAATAAAATAAAAATAACAACAATAAGTAACAACAACACAAAAAGTGGGGTTGTTAATAGATCTTTATACAAAAACGCGGTCACAATAAGCCAGGCCAATAAAATTAAAGCCTGTGACATCCACTAGCTCGCATGGTGGATTATGGCCCGTTCTGATACAAATCTGTATCCCAGCAGTAATAATAATCTTTTATATTAATAATAATCTTTATTGTGCTAAAGCAGTACATAATTCTTAGTTTAATACACCCTAGACCCCAGACTAGGATTCCCTGTGTCGTGGGGCCTAGTCTCTTTCCATCGAGGCGACTCATAGTATGTATAATATATTATTGACTAACGAAAAACTTTTAATAAGAAGAAGAATATAAGAAGTAACATTATTAGCTAATAAATTTTATAAGGTTAAAAATTATTGGAACAAAAGTACAAGGTTCTGGGCCATAATTAGTTACAAGCCTTCTGAAGTCCCAATTTGCTGCCAAATCTCATCAATTAGTTTACTGACTCTGCAAGCAAATGTCGGCTAGCAAGTCTTATAAATTCTCTATTAAGCCGCCTATTCACTGCCGTTTAACGTTCTAACCAATCTCTCAACAGCCAAGAAGCTGAATGCAAACATTTTCCTTACCCGATCACATAGAATTGATATGAAAGAAGGCATTTAAAGAGCTTTCATTCGCTCGTTTCAAAGCTTCCGCTCTGCCATGATGGGGAAATAAAGAGAGTGCATATTCACGGTTTAACTTATAGAAGCTCGCCTCGGAAAGACTGTCGGCTTTTTAATTCCTTTGACTTTATATAATGAGTGAGTGCTTACTGTTTTAGAGGACACGCGAGAAACGTCTGAAGTTTTCGTGGCTTATAAGATTAAATCGTATTTAAATTACTAGCTCCAGCTTCATGTTTATGTGTAGTTTCTATGTGTTTACTAATTATGTATTTGTTTCATAATTTAGAATGTATTCAAGACAATAGATGAACATTTACTATTTCTCCACCTTGCCACCCAAACCAATAAGCCAAAAAAAAAAATCAAAAGTACTAGGCTAGGACGACGCTCCATATTCGATATGTCATACGAAAAAAAATAGCTTCAAAAATTACTTTTATATAAGTAACATGTTAAAATATTTGTTTTGAACGCCTCACATAAAGAATGTTTGCTGTGTCCCGAAAGAACTATATACAACGTGTAACATAATAAATACAATTCGTGAAAGAAGTTGGTTTTAAATCGGCTTCTGAATCGATTTCCGTCATAAAAAATAGGTGTTAAATTTTTATGGAAAAATATTTCATTTAACTTAAAATGAAAACAGTATCATGACAAATTAATACAATCCTTAATTCAAGGAAATTGTGTGCGTGTCGCGTCGGCCGCTAACATTGCATGAGTGTATGCGTCTGCATAAGGATATTGTGTGACATACATACGTTTTGCGTTTAGTAAGGTAACTATTTTATAAAAAATGTTTAGGTTTGGTCTCAATTTATTTAGTTATGGATGTTGTTTTAGACTTATAATTTAGTATTCTAATTGGGGTATCTGAGGTATTGCGCTTAATCTGTTACACGTTGTATTTATATGTAGGCCATACAAACTTTTGTTCCGGTGCGGGAATCCAACTAGCAACACGCAGCAAAGTAGCAAACAACTCAACCACTGCGCCAACCATGTCATCAGTATGATTCATACCGAACTCGTGTGATTAATAATGATTAAAAACGCTTTGGTCTTTAATAAAAGGAAACGACACAGATAACTTGAATTTATCAGTACCTACATTACAATTATCTGAATACGATTTCCCATAAAATCTAACTTATTAATTTAGCTATCTTAATTTCCTTCCAAACTGAAGCCCTTTCGATTGGTTTTCGATTACTAATAATCGGAATAGTTTGTAACAATCTGAAACCTCGGTCAATCGATCCTTTACGAAGTTGGTTCATCGAATTATGCCGTTATTATCGATAGGGTTCAATCGAACCAATTAGAGACAATTTGTGTAACTAACTTAATATTTATGAACTATTATAGTTGGCCTAAATAACTAACTTTGGTCATCACGTTAATTGAAATAGAAAGTAGGCATATGTATTTTCGGGAGAAAATTATTGAATGTCTCCTCCCGCTGTGAGTGGAGCGGGAGGGGAGTGTCAGACTAAGCCCACTCTCTATCGTCAGTTGCCCTTGCATTCCGAGGCCGTGCTAATGTTTTTAAAAAGGTCTTGTCAATAGTTTAGGAATAACACGTACATTTGTGGTAGTAGTAAATAAATCTATGCTATTTACGACTTATCGCTCTGATTAATGTAATAATGTGTTTTTTTAAACCTAAAAAGTCCATTCTCTACCTTGGTATTGTTCGTCAAATCGTTAAGCTCCTTGTTCAAAGTTGAGCTATACGTTATTTGACAAATGCTTGCACTGTATAGACAGGCCCACTTAAATCTGTGAGCATCTTTCTTCAAAAAATCGCCTCAGACTGAACCCTATTGTATGTACCCGATTGTATGGACTTTAAAAGAGATGGATCCCTGAGTTTGTTACGGTGTTTCTTCTCAGGAACCAATTTGCAAAATAAAGATCTTTTATCATTATCATTGAAAAAACCCATGTATAAAAGTTACTAAAAAAAATCTCGAAAACCGATTAGGTACTCAAACGCAAGCGCGGCCCATCCCGTTTTTATAATAATAATTTGTTCTGGATCTAATATTATAATGTAAAATCCACGCTTCTGCTACCAATTTGTTCAGTCCCAAGCCAGCCAACGGTAACTGGTATGCTGAATCCCTTCTTGGATAAGACGGGTCTTTTGCGTGTTGGAGGACGGTTGAGGCTCTCTAGCCTTCCTTATGGGGCCCGTCACCCCCTTTTGTTGCTCAAGGAGGGCCACTTGGTTCAATTGTTGGTGACTGATCGTCACATTAAGAACTCGCATGCCGGTTGTAATGCGCTGTTGGCCATTCTGCAGCGAGAATTTTGGATTTTGCCGGCTGATCGCGTCAATGAGGCGAGGCCCTTTGCTGGCGTCGGAACGGACTTTGCTGCTCCCTATTCGGTGAAGACGTCCACCCTTCGTAATAGTAGGATTGTTAAGGCTTATTTGTGTGTTTTTGTCTGCCTGTCAACTAAGGCAGTACATTTGGAGCTGGTAACCTCCCTCTCGACAGAGGCCTTTGTGGTGGTTTGGTGACTTCGGAAAGATTTGTGTCTCGCCGTGGGTTACCTTCTTTGATTAGGTCTGATTGCGGTACGAATTACAAGGGTACAAGTAACTATTTGAAGGAGAGAGATCTCCTTCTCAAAGTGTGCAGCCTGCACTGAGCGGGCCCAAAGGAGGAGTGAATCCTGTCGCTCTTGAGGAGAGAGAACTGGTGACAGGCGCTTGTCCCCTGGATTCCTAGAATTATGGCCAAAACGCCTGATCCACGAGGTAACGTTCAACAATTTGTCGAGGGAGCTGTATCGATTCAACAAAAAATCAGGATCAAACGGAGGATCCTTCGTCCCAACAGCGAACAGCTTAAGTCCGGGCAAAGGATCCGACATCAAGACTGGCGTTCGAGGCCAATCGTCCTCGGGGCGAGTCAGCCAGTCCGGTCCCCACCAGAGGGGGTGAGCAATCAAGTGGGGGGCCATGCACCCGCGTGAGGCTACGTCGCCCGGGTTCAGGTCACCAGGCACGTGCCTCCAAATCAAAGGCGTTTCAGAAACTTGAATCTGCGACACTCGGTTCGCAACAAAGACCTCCAAAGAGTGGACGGACGTCTTCAACCAACACAAAACAATTTGACTGTCCGTCCAGGCGTAAGAAGCCCGAATGTCAACAGTTTCACCCAAAGTGCGCGCAACGTGGCTTAAGAGACGCACAAGAAGCACCGCAGGGAGTGCGGATACAAATTGGAGACAGTCTTCCAACAGGGTTTCCCGAAGTGGCTCGTCCCAACCAAGTTCAGTTATAACAAGGGCAGGAGCACCAATTTTAGGGTAAGGACAACTCACAGGGGTGAATTCAAACCAGGTCCTTCCCTCAACAGTGGTGACAGCCGTTTCGCCAATTCCCCAAATCTTGCCTGAAAAGTCATTCACCTTCAGGCCAACCTGTCCCGCTAACCAAGACGACAAAAGGCAACCCTGGGCTCCCGTGTCCAAAATGGCATGGACCACAATCGAGTCACCCAAGGGTCCCCAGACCTTGACCGAGGCCGTTGGCAACAAAACCGTCTTGATCGGAATTTCTTAGCGATGCCTGGGCGGCGACCGATCGCCGCATCCAGGCTGCCCTCGTTCACGACGAGGCCAACATTCAAGTATTCGTCCGCGCGGTGTCCCGAGCCGCTCGCCATCACTGGAGAGGCATTTCCCACCAGATGCCTAAATGGCGGAGGGCGCGACTCCAACCGGGGACGTTCCGCCAACGAAAGGCAGCGGTGCCGATCCGGCCCCTGCTGCCTAGCAGCCAACGCACGTTCTCCCTGACGAGGGGAGACCAAATGGCACTCGCGGGGCTCCCGTTCAACTTGCGCGGGGGGTGGAGTGCGGCATACAGAATTGCGGGTCTCAGCCCGGTGCTCGTCTCCGGAATACCCCCCCCCCCCGCGCGAACCCTCCTCAGAAGATGGTCTGCTGGAGCGGTTCGCGCTGGCGCACAAAATCTCTTGGTGGGACCCCTTGCAAATTCTACACGGGCGGGGGCTGGGGCAGTCCCGATGGAAGTGGGCCCCCAAACACGAGAAGCACAAACGGCGTGCGTTGACAACGCGGCGTCGGGCACTTACGTGCAAATTCAAAAAGGCCGGGCAACGCCCCATGACATGCCCCGTTGCCTTACAAAAGTCACAATGATGAGGACTCCGGGCGCCAGCAAAACGGGGGGCGGGGCGAACATCAACAGGCCCCCTAGCCCTAGTCCGTCCCTGGTCTCTAGGCCGAGAAGGTAGTGGGGGTGACCCCGTGGCACCACGAGTGTTATCCAAGAACCGACACTCGTCTTCCAAAAATTTGAGGAGGTCGTCAAAGGGGGGAAGATGGGTGGCACCATCCCCACCATACCTCTGCTCAAAACGCGACCTCAACTCCGCGGGAAGCAACTGCAGCACTATGTGCACCAACAAGTAGGACCAATGCTCTACCGGCAACTCCAAGCGTCTCAAGGCGTTGGTCGCTGAGACCAATGGGTTCAGCAAGTCAGTGCGCAACGTCGACTTGCTGGCAATGGCCGGTAGTCCCAAAATCTGGCCGATGTGCACATCAGCCAGGCATCGTGCACCGTCGGGAAAGAAGCTCCAAAGCGGTCGGGTAGGAGGAGTCCGTCACCGGCAAGTGCTGCACCAAGGCTCTGGCTTCGCCCTCCAAAACGGACAACAAGTAGGCCAACTTCTGCGCAGGTCCGAGGTCCGAGCGTGCATCGACAAGACTCTCAAAGAGATTTAAGAAGCCCAGCCAGTGGTCCAAGCGACCGTCAAAATGTGGCAGCTCCAGGGTGGGCAGCCTACCCAATAGTCCAGGGCCTGCAACAACGGGGGTCTGCGGCTTGGCCGCATCAGGCACCCGGCTCTTCAAAATTTCCCGGGCTCGTTGACTTATGACATCCCCCAGGTGGACAATCTGGTCATAGTCACCCAAAACTTTATCGCGGGCTGCCTGGTCCATCACCCTCAAATCCACGTCCATGATGAACTCGTAGAAGCGTGTGAGCGCAGCATCAGCTGACTTGATCCTCTCATTCAAGCGCCCGTACCGAGCAAGGGTGAGCTCTTCCAAGTCCAAACGCTCAACCGTTGCTGCTGCCGATGCGAACCATCTCAACTGTGAGGCCAATCCGGCAGCAGACTCCCTGACTGCCTTTATTGAGGCCATTACAACAATCAAATATCAATACCAATAGGCTAAATTAACTAAACAAACAACAATTACTTGTTAGCCAACCGAACAATTTCACCAAAATAAAAACTTAAATTCAATTATTTCAAGTCCAAATCCTACCCTGTAAGTAATCCAAGTATGAATCTAGCTTGCTAAAGATGGCTAGTTACAGAAAAAATAACAATTTAATGTATATACTGTGCTGGACCAACACCAACTAAACACAACAATTGAATATACAATACTGTGCCGGACAATCTCTAACAACTCAATCCAATAAATACTATAAGCAATAAATCAATATACACAATTCAAGTCTTTTTATGTTAACAAATGTGTGATTATTATTTAGATAAACTTTTAAATTCAGATCAGCCTCATTCAATTATTAATTACAACAAATATACCAAATTATGTACCAAATACAACCTAATAATTCCTAATTTCACAAATAAATCTTACTTGTCAATACAACAGGGACTACAGAACAAACTACAAGAACCATTTCAATTTGATAGCCCGGATGACATGGTAATATATTCAAACTTATTAAGTTATTTTCAACAATGTTCAAAACTTCCAATTTACTTAGTAAAAAAAAAAAAGTTATTTTCAATAAGGTTCAAAACTTCCAATTTACTTAGTAAAAAAAAAAAATACAATTTACTTAGTAAAAAATATCTGCCCGCATATTTTTGGTTGGCAACATTATATTCTATAGTCTTTGACTTTTTTTCACTTTGACAAGGAACGGATATGTCAAAGTAAAAAAAAGTCAAAGACTATAGAATATAATGTTGCCAACCAAAAATATGCGGGCAGATATTCTCTTCGGACGAAACATGTTCAACTAGTGACACTAGCAAGGTCAAGACAAATTGGCTGACGTAAGAATGATTAAAATCGGCTTTCGCGTTTGACCTCTACAGAGTCACATAGGTACAAACATACATACACATTATCCTCTTTTACGTCGCGCAGTTGGATAAAAAATAAAATCATCGACGTTTTAAAAGCATACAAAAACCGTTTTACTTACTACAAAGATTAATTAATCCACACAACTTATCAGCCTAATGATAAAAGCACAGAATGCTTTCCCGAAGTTAGCTCAACGATATCGATATTTCCCATGAGATGATCGGTATTATCTGATCCCGATTGTACTTTAGTTTAATTGATCTTGTTTCAATATCCAATAGGACTCCTTGAATGTCTTCAAAACTAAAATACTGGAGTCTCAAAGAAAGCAACCCGACAATGTTATGTAAAATAAGATAGATAATGTAAAATAAGAAGTGTCTTGCTTTTTAATGTGTAAGAATTATAATTGAATTAATATGTATTGACAATGCTTATTTAAGTCTTTAATAATTAATCTTAGAAACATAGATTCAAATTAAATTGATTAGAGTGACATAATTGACACTATTAAAAACCAAACATAGTATACTATGTTTGGTTTTTAATAATGTCAATTATGTTGTTGTGTGTATAACACTACGGCTGTTTGTAACTTATACCCACGAAATGCTGTATACAGAAGCTGTTGGATGACTTTAATAAATAAATACATAAATCTTTCCAATCTCATTTTATACCTATTCGTAATCTAAACACGCACCTCGGCAATTCAACTTTTAAGTTTGATTGTACTGATTTTCATTTAGGTTAGGATGAGTTTTTCTTATCTGTAAAATTCAATTTAACATTTTGAACTATTAATTATTTCAACTTAAAAAGGGATAGTTACCATGTAAATTTATAGTTAGGTATTAGGTTAGTGTTAGAAATTTTATTAACTTTCAAATTATACAATTTTTACAAAACCTCGAGCACAAAAAGATGATTTGCATGAATCTGTCAGTCAACATGTCACAATCGGATAGGTCAAGAATAAGGTAAGGTTTATATTTCTATTTGTACACAGTATGGATTTTTAAGGGGCCAAATCTTGAGATCAATATATTTAAAAATAATAATATTAATGAACCCAATAATAATATTATTACTGAGGATGACGCTAAGAAGTCTATTCTTGCGATTACTTCTTCAGCAGTCGGTAATGATAAGTTGTGTTCAAGAATGATAACTCTTATCCTTTCCTCTTTACTTCCTGTTCTCACTCACATCTTTAACCACTCATTTTCCTCTTGCTCCTTTCCGTATGTTTGGAAACAGGCTCACATAATACCTTTACCTAAAACTAACAATCCTACTTTATTAACCCACTTTAGACCTATTTCTATCCTCCCTTTTCTCTCTAAAGTTTTTGAGCACATAGTTCATAGACAATTATCATTTTTCTTGGCGTCAAACTCGATAATATCCCCTTTTCAATCCGGTTTTCGCTCGGGTCACAGTACTGTAACCGCGCTTTTAAAAGTGACTGATGACATCCGCTGGGCAATGGAGAATAAGTCCCTTACTGTTCTGGTATTGCTGGACTTCAGTAGCGCATTCAACTCAGTGGATTTCGACATTTTACTTGGTATCCTCAAATCTATCAATTTCTCTCCTTCCACTTTAGCCTGGTTCGGATCTTATCTTCGGGGACGCTCTCAGTGTGTTCGTCTGGAGGAGTCCTTCTCTGATTGGTGTAGCCTCACTGAGGGTGTTCCTCAGGGTAGCGTTCTCTCTCCTCTTCTTTTTTCAATTTTCATAAACTTTGTTACCAGAGTAATCTCCTCTAGTTTTCATCTCTACGCAGATGACTTGCAGCTTTACCGTCATTTTACTGTAGTTGACGCGGGTTCTGCAATTGCTGCAATGAATCATGACCTGGCTTGCATCAGTGTTTGGGCTAAGTCATTTGGTTTGCAAATTAACCCGACTAAATCCCAGGCCATGATCATTGGCAGCAGATTCGTTCGCAGTGCGGCTGTTGTTGCATCTCTGATGCCTTTATATCTCGACGGTGTTCGCATTGACTATACCGAAACCGCTAAAGATCTGGGTGTGGTTATTGACTCCAATCTCTCGTGGCGTGCTCAGGTCAATGAGGTCAGCCGAAAGGTAAATTTCTCCTTTCATTCGCTGAAATGCCTTCAAAGTCTTCTGCCCTTGAAGACTAAAGTTTCTTTGGCACAAACACTTATTCAGCCGATTATAGATTATGCCGATGCCTGCTATTTGGATGCTACCGAGGAGCTATTAAACAAGCTTGAGCGCTTGCAAAATCTGTGCATTCGCTTTGTTTTCGGTCTTCGAAAGTATGACCATGTTTCTCACCTTCGCAAGGAACTCAAGTGGCTCCCAATCCGCCTTCGCAGGAACACTAGGATTTTGTGTCTCCTCTTCAACATCTTACACAACCCGTCTTACCCTTCCTACCTGCGTGAGCGTTTTTCTTACGCTCGTTCTAGCGACGTACCGTGTAGATCACACCTTAGATCCCTCCTTAAATCTCATCCTCATAAAACTAGCTACTACTCTTATTCCTTCTCTGTCCATGCTGTAAGATTGTGGAACTCACTTCCGCCTAGCATTCGTGATTTAAAAACTATATCTTTATTCAAATGTCGATTAAAAGAGCATTACCTTTCCTCTTAACTGTGTTAATTATTTATGTATATATTTATATGTTTATATATTCTAACATTATGTATTTATTTAAGTATATGTTATTTTTATTGCATTATAAGTATGTGTAGGTATATTTAATATTTTAGTTTTAGACTTCACATATTAATTTTCATTTCTCTTCTTGTTCTCACACACTATTGTCTACATTTCTTTTTCACTTCTCCTTTCGCAGGTCTGCTGGAAGAAATTTCTAAAGAAATAAGCAGTACCTTTGTACTCAAATATTATAATTATGTTGTCCTATTGTATTTTACTGTGTGTACATAAATAATAAAATAAATAAATAAATAAATTATTAATAACCCCTACGCCATTGTGACTCATTAACAAACAACACGAACTGAATCAACATACATCAGAGGGCACTAGCAATGAATTGATTCGAATCCCCATTACATCAACTGCAAGTTGGACTGGCCACGTTGAATTTATTTCTACAGACCGGCGCGTGTTTTGTTTCTACACACAGACAGAAATATTGTATGTATTCAGTTTTATATTAGTCTCGTGTGTTTGTTCCTTTAGTCTTTAGGTATGCACCGAAGTGGAAGTAAAACCCGACACAGGTTTTGCTTGCTTGCTTGTATTATTTACGCTGATCTAGGGAAAGAGACACAGAGATGTGTTTGTTTACGTAGCTAGAACTGTCTTAGTATATATTGTTGTTTCTATACTTACTAACATAATATTGTCTTTTGTTAATGCAAAAGATGAACAGTTGTCTATTTTATAATAATAATAATAATAATAAGCCCCCTAAATCCCTACCTTACGTCCGTGCTGAACACCAAGCCACGTGGGGGGCGGACACGCGTACTGTATAACTGTACAAAAACTTACGCGGCAAACAAGGCAAAGGTAACCCTTTATGGAGATAGACAATATGAGAAAGTATAATTTGCGCTCGCTTCCCGGGGTGCGCCGGGGCGCATCTGGAGCCGATGCTGGATGCCACAGTATGCGGTCCATCGGCGGTGAGACGTTGAGCAGGCGGACTCTCACCGAAAATTCTGTTACAGCCGATCGCTGTGAACTGAACAGGCGGGTTCATAACGTAGAAGCTACAGCCGCATCCACGAGCGATGATACTAGTTCGTTATTTTCATCTATACCTTCGACTCACCCATCTTACATGACAAGACGAACAGCTAGATTGTCATCCACTAGCACGCTTGATAGTGTTGTGCAAGATGTCTACGTCGACACGGAGCTTGCACCCACTACAGGCGCGAAAAACACGCGTAGACGATGGACAATTGAAATGAATAAATTCATACTGCGCACTTATCTACAATTAACTACATTAGACACTGACACAAGAGCTTATCTTGACCCTTTACACTTGAAATTTATTGAAAAATTCCCAAATATGCAGGTTAGTCGGCAACGAGTAGGAGACCAACTTAATCAATCACAATATTCCCATACGTTTAATAGTAACACACAACAATCACAGACATCGATACAACCTACACAAAACCATCTTATAGCCCATGTACCGCCAATAGCCCACAAAAGAACACGCACGCGAATGAGATGGACTAATGAACATAACGAAGCTATAATGCGGTCATATTATCGAGTCACAGATCTGGGTAGAAATGAAACCGCATATCGTAAACCGTTATACAATGATTTTATCAACAGTTTCCCCACACTTGCTCACCTAAGTGAACAACGAGTAGCTGACCAAAAAAGAGCAATAATAAACAACAAATACATTGATACTGACAGATTAAATTCATTAAAATTACAAATAGCTCAAGAATTAGGACAATATAATTTAAATTCAAGATTACGCACTAGCGAAATGACCACAGATAGTTCAAATAATATGAATAACATTGGCACACAATTTATAGACATATCTGATTTAAATACTACATATGAACCCCCTCCTACCACACAAGTACATGCCATTGAAACGAATAGCTCTGAACTTCAGTCTACCTCACAAACGTGTCTAGAAAGAGTTCCAATAATAGATGACAACTTTCAACAGGCCTTTCAATTTTATTCAGAAACTAGTGCTATAGATAGGAATTATATCCCTAAACAGAAACCATCCAAAAACCTTTCAGGTATAGTTGACTACCTAAACAAAATTATTCTCCCCGAGAACGTCAATAAAGACACAGACTTTCGTACATTTCAGACAGTTATATACAGTGCAGCGTGGACTGCTGCTAAAGTTAATGGTGCTAAAATAACCCTCCAAGCAAGAGGAATTAGTCGAGGCCAAAAAAAAAGAATATATACCAAATTGGCAAAGGCGGCTGGAACGAAAATTATATGATTTACGGTCAAAAATAGGAAGAATGACACAGTATATCAATGGTAACAGAAGTAGAAAAGTAATAAAATATGTAAATAATACAATAAAACAATATAAAATTCATACAATACATGAAGAGCCAAATACACAAGTAACACACACATTAGATACACTGAAACAGAAACTTTCTGTTGTAACAGATCGACTACAGAGATATAAAGCATGCACCCAAAGGAAACAACAAAATACTCAATTCACCCACAATGAAAAACTATTTTATCGCAATATTAGACAAACATCAACAAATACCCAGGAAAACCACCCAAATCATGTCACCGTGGAACCAAACATATTTCAAAGTTTCTGGGCAGGTATATGGGAAAAACCAAAAGAACACAATGCCCGGGCTGACTGGATACAAACAGAACTAACACACAATGACACGAACGTTCAAGCAATGCCATTCGAACACATATCACCACAGATATTTCACAAAGTACTTTCTCAACTACATAATTGGAAAACACCTGGATCAGATCATATTCATAGCTATTGGTACAAAAAATTCACAGCAATCCATGGTTATCTATATAATTATATAAACACTTTCATTCAGGACCCCGCAACAATACCATCCTATATAACATCAGGCACCACTTTCATGATACCGAAAGACCGCAGTGACCTCTCTAACCCAGCAAAATACAGACCTATTACCTGCCTTCAAACTTTATACAAAATTATTACATCCTGTATATCTGAACTGATGTACCAACACATTGACGCTAATAACATCTTAGCTGAACAGCAAAAAGGATGTCGAAAATTCAGCCAAGGTTGCAAGGAACAATTACTCATAGATTCTGTAATCTTAAAAGACACCCAAAAATCTAAATCCGATTTATTTACTATGTATATCGATTACAAAAAAGCATATGATTCTGTACCCCACTCATGGCTAGTAAAAGTATTAGAAATTTATAAAATACACCCAACATTGGTTAACTTCCTAAAAGTCACGATGGGCACCTGGAGCACCGTACTTAGACTTACTACACCAACCGAAACAATAGATACCAGTCCAATAAAAATACAGAGAGGAATCTTCCAAGGAGATGCACTGAGCCCACTATGGTTTTGCCTTGCCCTAAATCCCCTCTCCAATATTTTAAATGCAACTGCTGTAGGAATTAATTTAAAAGCACCGAATATAACTGTTGATAACGAACAATGTAACGCACAAAAAACCATCTTAAATCACCTTTTGTACATGGATGATATTAAGTTATACGCAGAAACAGAAATTCAACTCGATGAACTAGCTAATAAGACAGAGCGTTTCTCAAATGATATTAAAATGAAATTCGGCATAGACAAGTGCAAAATAAATTCGGTTAGAGCAGGGCAGAACTATAAACACCAATACACCTTAGAGACAGGAGAACACATAGAGTCGTTAGATGAACAGGACACTTATAAATATCTAGGATACACACAATCACGTCAAATACACTTCAAAGAAACTAAACAAAAACTTAGACAGACATTTCAACACAGATTAAATACGATACTGAAAACACAACTGAATGCGCGAAACACAATAAAAGCAATCAACACCTTTGCTATACCTGTATTCACTTACTCTTTCGGCATAATCAACTGGACCAAAACAGACCTTAAGGCCCTACAACGTAAAATTAATACAACAATGACTAAATTTCGCAAACACCACCCAAGATCATGCCTGCAAAGGCTAACACTACCGAGAACAGAAGGAGGCAGGGGCCTTATTGACATTATAAACTTACATAACAGACAAATCACAAGTCTAAGATAATATTTCTTTACCAAGTCTACAACTTCCATATTACACAAACTAATAGCACAAAAAGACCAACACTTTACACCTCTTAATTTAAAAGACAAAAATGATAAAAATAATGAAAAGGTAACTGATGACAAAACCAAGATTTTAGAGTGGAATCAGAAGTCTTTGCACGGAAGACTACCGCCATGATTTATGCCATATTAATGTCGACAAAGAGGCGTCGAACGCATGGCTCTATCGAGGTGAACTCTTCCCAGAAACCGAAGGTTTCATGCTTGCAATACAGGACCAAACCATTGAAACCAAAAATTATAGAAAATATATTATTAAAAATTTAACTACTGACACCTGTAGAAAATGCAATAGTTCTCCAGAAACAATTCAACACATTACAGGCGCATGTAAGTCAATAGCCCAGACGGACTATAAACACAGGCACGACCAAGTAGCCAACATAATTCACCAAAAACTAGCTCACCAATTTAAACTAATAGAATCCGTAGTACCATATTACAAATATAATCCCGAAACAGTGATGGAAAATGCGGCCGTGAAACTGTATTTTGATCGTGCCATACTCACTGACCGAACCGTTCATTTTAACAGGCCAGACATCACCATAATAAATAAAATTAGTAAAACAGGATATCTCATAGACATAGCTGTACCAAATACACGTAACTTACAGACTACCATAGCTGAAAAACTTTCCAAATATATTGAGCTAAAAGACGAAATAACCCGTCTTTGGAATTTACAAAAAGTCATAATAGTCCCTATAGTATTATCAACAACTGGCGTAATACCCAAACAACTTCATCAATCCCTTCATTCTCTAAATTTACCCCCAAGCATTTACCAACTGCTGCAGAAAGCAGTGATATTAAACACATGCAGGATAGTCAGAAAGTTCCTGCAATGTGAACCTGATAACCTGCATCAAAACATCCACACTAACACACCGCCAGTGATCATTCACCCTACTGTACCCACTCTTGACCCCATTGATGAACACTTGGCTTAGGCCCGTGCCATCAATTCGTCCCGGATTTGCCGAGAAAAAATAAATATAAAACATAATAATAATAATAATAATATATACTTTATTTCGGATACAGAAAATCCATAATGTGTTAGTAACAGAAATACTTAAACAACTATATTAGTAAAAAAAATTAATCAAACAAAATAAATTAACTTTAAAATATCGTCCCCTCTTAATTCAAATATTTTCCCTCAGCATTTTATGCAAGCGGCTACTACCTTACTGGGTATTATATTTTTTGTCATATTGTTTGATATAATACTTAATTAAATAGACCTATTATAAAACTTTTGAAGTTTGATAAATAAAATATTTAAAAAATATACAGGGTTAATTGTAAAACACCAAAAACCTCTCGGGACTATGTTACTAACATCATAATCAACAATTTTTGTTCTATGACTTTAAAAAAATTGTCATATTTTAGTTCACCAGAGTTCATACAAAAATAAAAATATTTAAATTGAACGCCCTAAATGTTACGGAGTCTATGCAAAACAAAAGAAAGTGATAGTATTAGTCGTTTTCATTGCTTCGCATAGACTTTGTAACATTTAGGGCGTTCAAAATAAATATTTTTATTTTTGTATGAAAATCTGGTGAACTAAAATATGACGAATTTTTAAAAGTCATAGAACAAAAGTTGTTGATTATGATGTTAGTAACATAGTCCCGAGAGGTTTTTGGTGTTTTACAATTAACCCTGTATAAGAAATGATTGATGCAGATGCTTAAATACATCCAAATAATATTAAGGGCTAGTTTATATCCTTTATTCAAAATCTAATCTAGCTTTGTACCAAATTTCATTAAAATGGGATGAGTGATTACGACGTGAAAGTGTAACACGACAGACAGAGTTATTTTCGCATTTGTAATATTGGTAGGGATAATAATTTATCAATCTACGTCTACTATTAACTAGTATCCCTAAAACTAATTATGAATTTATTATAAAAGTTTGCTCTACAAACAGTTGAGATTCTTTGATCAAAGAGAATTTAATAATCACAGGATAAGAACTATTTATGTCATCGTTGAGATGGATGCTAACTTAGCTTTGCGTCATGAAACCAGTTCTATATTTAACAACTTTATAACTATGCTAATACTAATATTATAAATACGAGTCCTTCATTCAGGTAAAAACGCAGCAATGAGATTTATGATGTTAAGATAATTGAAGAGTTAGAAAATACCATAGGTTATATCGATGAAAAAAGAACTATTCATGCGTGTAAAGGCTCTTCCTGAAACTTATATTTATCATACAGGCAGACTAAAATAAAGACTATAATGGAGTTTTGGGTTTAAATGGGATTTGGTAGGATATGACAGCATCATGTAAGTTGACTACTAGCCAATAATCTCCACTAGCCGAGTGAGTGGACACTGGACAAGACTGTCCAGTGTCCACTCACTCGGCTAGTGGAGATTATTGGCAACCAAGGCTAGGCTAGGCTAGGAAGATGTGGCGAGTTGGAAGGATTGAAAAAATAATAGGTAGATAATCTATAGGTTTACGGACGCATAGCCACCTCATTTTTGGAACTAAGCCGACCCGTATCTTTCATATAACTGAACTATACAACGTGTAACGGAAACCCCATATCTATCCAAAAGGACTGAAGACAACATCTGGTATGGAGTCTCTATGCAAAGTTTCAGCTCAAAATAAGTGACTCACAGAATTGACCCCAATTATTCATATGTTTCTTGAATACTAGTAATAACAAACGTGCCACAGCACTATGAGGGTCATCACTTTCCACGTCACTTGCCAATAAAACGATAATTCTCTTCGTTCTTTTTAATTTGAAAAATTCGGCCTCTGGTATCAATGTATTTAAATTTCTAATATGCTCCACACATGTACACATAGGATTAGAAAACCCTTGCCATATTGTTTGTTATCATCCAAAGAAGCCGTGCACTCGGTATGTATATACCCTTTAAATTACACGTTGTATAACTAATGTCACAAAAACCTTGTTTTTCTTTTAGGGACTCTAAAGTAGTAGCGGAAATGTTTTAACGATTTTGGGAAGGTTCTAACATAACACCGTGGCCTCGGAACGCAAGTACAACTTAAGGAACAGGGTGGGACAAGGACTCATTGTACTGCACATTTAATGTTATGATTCAAATCTGGTAAGTGTTTTTTTCTAATGAGTCTTAACACACACTACTTTTTATTACATATCTTCATAATTAGGTTGCATGATTGTTAAATTAGTTGTAAGAATTTAATTAATATGATATTTATTTTATTTTTTTATTTATATTTTATTTATTGTTTAAAGAAATATCGAAAAGGCTCGTTGACGCTTCCCGCGACCCAAGGGCTGGCTATTTCTTTGGTCAACGGCTAAGCATTGCCATACAACGAGGCAATGCCGCCAGTATCTTGGGTACGTTGCCAGCCGACAGCGTTGAGGATCAATTTTTTTATGCTTTATACTAGTTTGTATTTTAGTATATAAATAAATAAAGATAACTTATTATTTATTATGTAACTCTATATACATAAATAATAAAGTCCAACCACATGGCATGAGAAACCCAGTTATACATCAGCTTCATAATTTCAGTCTAAAGATGTTCATTGCTGGAAATAGACCATCCCCTTTTACGATCAAAAAGCAGGAACAGGCGCTGTCAGCAATTTTTCTGATACAAACCTTCTTGGCGCAGTGTTTAGATATAAATTCCTTTGTTTTTTTTTTTAATTCATGTTGCGTGTTTTGTTGCATGTTCCTTATGATTAAATTCTTTTATTTTTTAATTGTTAATAGGCTTGCATTTGACCACTATCTCGCCTGGTGTTAAGCGATCACATCGGTCGAAGATGAAGCACGCTAATGTAGAAGTAACCTATTTACCCTTGACTTAAAGACTCCTAGGTTATATAGCTATCAGGAAACAGACTTTTTTAAATGCCGTGTTCCGCGCGCGCCTCAAAGAGCAGTCAGCAGCATTGACGGGGCCTATCAGGGCTACTGCCTTACGGGGTCGCGGGAATGTTGTTACGAGAAACCGCGACCCCGGAACTAAAGGGCAGCTGAAGGAACAGGGTGCGTTTTTAGTCAGTAGAAGTCTGACACTCCCTTCCGCTCTACCCACAGCGGGAGAAGTCATTAGATGATTTTCCCACACAAAAAAAAAAACGAGATTCCCACGACCTGATCATCGGTCTATCTTGTGGCAACGCTGCGTCTTCCAGGCGACTTTTGCGCGGTCCCCTTCAGCCTCATAGACCATCTATGCTGCCACCAGCTTCGTATTATATTAAGTCCCTATGTGCCCTGTAAACTCTAACATTAAATTCACGTCCTACACAATATAGCGTCTGCTTGCTCCGTCGACGAAACATAAGCAGACAGCTTTAATGAAACAGCGCCTCACAACTAATTTCGTCTTATACAAGTTTAATTAAAATAATGCCTTTTCTGAGCTTGAATTCGCTCACTATATTACGAACGTATCACGTACGATGTGGTGTAATGACTTTAAAGTTATTTGGTGTAATTTATTATATTGTTATGTTAGAAACTGATGATATAGATAGATAGAATATACTTTATTGTACATCAATTATTTAACATGTTACAATGGCAGTCTTATTCCTGATAACGATATGTTCCAGGCAACCTTTGGATGTACTTTACGAGCTGATCAGGTGAAACAGCTAAGATTCCTAAAAACTATAACCCAGGGGTTAATAAGTCTCTTCTTCGAGCTCCAGCCGCTACGGGAGCCCGTGTGGGGCGTCGGGGATCACGAACCGATCTCCAGCCACCATACGCTCAGACTTATGGACGGCGAGCAGGGGTAGCTCACCGTCTGGTAAGGAGCAAGTCCGGATCGAAGGAGCGTAGTGTTCCACGCGCGCCTCAGAGATCAGTTAGAGCAATGATGGGGCCTGATAGTGCCATTGCCTGCCGGGGTTGTGGGAACGTTCTTCCGAGATAACGCGGCCCCGGAATGCGAGGAACCCTGTAACAATCTGGTGGGTTTTTAGTCTGATACTTCCTTCAGTGAGAGGAATCAGTTGATAATTTACCGTCCGAAAAAAGTGTCCACTAATAGTGAATATAGGTTACTTCTAGCAAGCGTGCTCCATCGTCAACCACATCACTTGGTAGTGGCCAAACGCGCAAGTAACAATAGTAAAGAAGGAGGAAGTGGGCTTGCAGTCCAGGTGGTGGTGATTTTTTGTACAAACACTACCCCACACTAAGAACTTTTCCTGTATCATGAGTGATTTTTACAAACACCCAGATGTGGAACAACTAATTGTAGGCCATAAAAAACAATTGTTCTGGTGCGGGAATCGACATCGCGCAGCGATAGTTTAACCACTGCGCCTACCGTGTGAGGTGGGGCAGAGGGCGTCTAGAGTGTTCCGCCATCGCGTTCTGTCTTGGGCTACGCGCTTCACCTCGGGCCACGTTAATCCGATTTTCTTCATAATCATAACTCCGCCGCTACTGGATGCTTCCAAGTCAGCTTTAGACGGCCACGCTTCCGCTTCCCCTGTGGGGTCCACTCTAGACCTTGTCTAGGGATGTGGCTGGTGTTTCTTCGAAGAGTGTGGCCTATCCAAGGCCACTTGCGACGAGTGATCTGCTGTCCGGTCGGTAACTCCTGGCAGACTTCCATTAGGTATTCGTTGGTTACCTTTTCAGGCCAGAAGATACCGAGAATCTGTCGGAAATAGCGATTGACGAATACCTGGATCCGACGCGTGATGTCCTTGGTAATCCTCCATGTTTCGCACCCATATAGCAGGACAGTTTTCACGTTGGAGTGAAAGATTTTAAATTTCACTCTCCTTGTCAGTTTCTTGGACCGCCATATAGGACAAAGTTGTGCGATAGGTGCCCAAGCTTTGGCTATTCTGGATGTAATATCTTCGTCAGTCCCTCCTGTACTCGACATGAATTATATATATATGTATGAATTAGTAAATTTAGATGTTATTTTTGTTATAACATAACCCGTAGGTATTGCTGTTAATCTACAAGTAGACGTAGGCGTGTGCCTAACCTACACAACGTTAACCTACGTTAGTGAATCCCAAAACCAGTTTTAAGTACCAAGCGGATATTAGACGCACATCAAAAGGTTACCCAATTACTGGTGATCACCTCATTACGCTGTCAACAATATCCATATCACACTTGGAAATATGCTGTCTCCCACGTACAAACACGCCACTCGATAAGGTCAACCTTACCACTACTTCCTCCTATAAGCATCATTCTTCAGACATAAACATCAAAGTTCGCTATAATGAGTTCACATTCTTGTGTCATAAAAGATAAACAAGCAAGCGACACCAATTTAGGGGCAAACGTCAAAAGATGTTTATATGTAAGGTATAATATGTTTATTTTGTCGCCACCCTGGGAGGTAAATGTAATTATCGGTCGGAGTCTTTAATAGTACTTGATTAACGAGCTCCGGTATTAATTGGGGTGTCTTCAGATGTACTTCGCTGGCTGTTTTCTTGTAACGAAGGTTTAATTAGGTAGAGTGTTTGGTTTCGCTTTCAGGTGCTAATGTTGTTCCAGATCGGTCTGTAGCTGTGGCTTGGCTTGTTTACTTATGAACTGAGAGTATTTCTTTTAGATTATTATTACTGTATTAGGGATGGTTTTGGTTTGGACCTCGTGGTTAAATAATAACAGCTGTAGGGGTTGATCTTCTGGATTTTTTTTTTGGTGGTTGGCAACACCGGTGACAGGTCGTGAAAAAAAACGATCTCGTAGTAAAATTTGCATTAAATATTTTAAATTGTGTATTAATTAGTGTAAGATCGGCTATTAACGCTAGATTCAAGGCATAAAGAGACTCAATCAGTGTTTGTGCCGTGTTTTTGTTGTAATAACTTCAAAAATCTATAAAACAATAAGTTTTGTACCGGCTGTCAGTTTGGTTGGACTCGGACTGGAAATCACCAAACCCGGGGAGTATATTTTTTCATAATTTTACTTATACTTATTACTTTTACACACTTCTCAACACCTGCAAATACTGCTCAGATCTTTGAGCAACGTCCAGTAAACATTGGCACCGTTTATGTCTCCTTTTGCTTGACAAACTGTGGAAGCAAAATCGATGACGAAAACATTCGCCCCAGACAAAACTCATACTGCATATTTACTACACATATACCTACTTACATAATTATATTCAATTCTTATTAATCAACTATTAGCTTTGTTTAAACCAGTAACTTTTATTAAATAAGCAAGAAATCCATAGTGTTAACTATTATACATGCTTGGTGAATAACTTTTTTCTTGTAATCTGAGCAAATGACTTTCTGTTAATATAAATACAAGTAGTAATGTGTTAGATATTAAACATAAAATTTGAAGTTAATAGTACTATCATTCTCTATTTTTCTGCTACCTACATTCTTATTTATTATCCTTTCAACAATTTAATTTCATTTCTCTCTTGTAATTTCTTTTAATTCTAATAGTTATTTTCTTACTACTTTCTCAGGTTCTAAACTTCCCTAGTATATCCCCCAAATACTCAGTTGATTTCTGTCACATTCCAGGAGCGGTTCAGTCAACTTTTTGAATATGATGACCCGCGGAGCTACTGTTCGTGACATGAATGTGAAACTGAATGCCGGACTGAAGGAGCTCGAGGTCTCAAAGAAGACCTGCAATGACCTGCTGCGAGAAAGAGAGGAAAGCGAGGTGGAAGTAACGAAGTTAGTGGACAAAAACACTGAGCTCAAGAAACAGCTCGTGGAACTGCACACCCAGCACATGGACATATTGGACCAGCATCACCACCTCCGCAATCTAGTGTCTGAGTTTCAAGAATGCAGCGACACACACGATCAGGCACTGAAACGGATATCAGGACTTGAAGCAGAATTATACAAGGCTCAGAATACAATTTCTACAATTGAATCCTTGAGATCCAGTGAACAAGTTGCCAACACAAACAGTCTATTCGACGAGCTGGTGGGTAGTGGATCTGGACTGGAGTGTAAGAAGCCCACCTATACCATAGACTTGACTGGGGACGATACGTTAACTAAATGTCCTATTTTAAGTAGCCACAATAAAATAAAGAAATATATCAAAATTAATAGAAACATTCAAAAGTACAAGAAACTTTTAAAATCAAAAAGTGTTTATAAATATAATATAGAACTTAGAAAGCAGCGTGTTATCCTAAATAGCCAATTAAGAGAATGTAATTGCAAGTTAGATAGTCAGAAAAAGATGTATGATGTTGATATACAAAATCTAGAGCAGGAATTACTGAGTAGGGAAAATACACTTAGGGATATTTTTTATAAGTATGAGTCGAGCCAGAAAATGTTAAGTGAGCGCATGCAGGAGGCCTGTGACTTGGTGGACTTGGTAAAGTTTAATGCGGAGAGGTATGAGTCATTGACAAATGACCTCCCCTGCAGTTGTGTTCCAAATCCCTCGGCCATCATTTCATCGAATATTACTCCCGCATCCTCACTCAGTGTGCCACATACCTTGGAAACCATAAGTCCAGCCCAAAGTAACATTTTAGTGTTTTCAGATAGTTTAGGGACAGGTTTTGGTTCACTATTAAATACTCATTGTAATCATGCTATACTAAGTCATTGTTACCATAACCTGCATTTCACTGAGCTTGTTCAAAAAATTAAACAATCAAAATTGAATGAGCACACCACAGTCATTGTTTTATTTGGCAACAGTCTTAATCTAACTAAAAAGGACTTAGTTAATGGTATTGACACCCTCCTTAAATTAAAATTAGGCAAATTAATTTTATGTGCTTTACCATATTCTAATAATTTGACATTTTATCAAAATCAATATATTTTTAGCCTCAATAACTTAATGCATATGTTAGTATGCCGTCATAGTGACAATTTATTGTATTTTGATACTAACAATTTTGTTAGAGATTTTGTTTTAACTCGGGAACATATTTATCTTCCCAAAAAAAGTCGACATCTATTGGCTACTTTGTTAGCTTTCAATATACACTCAGTTATTGGTAATTTGACTGATCCTAGGTTAAGTGACTATTCAGTTTTATCTAGGGTGTCTAATAATACTGAAATTGATTCTTTAAACTCTTAGATGTGACAAAAGAGAGGCATAATAATACCATTTTACTTTATCATCAAAATATAAATCGCTTCTCTGGCAAAATACCTGATGTGGAACTGTTAATAGATAAATATCATATGGATATCCTATGTTTTTGTGAAACCTGGTTAAAATCAGATAGAATGCTATTTAATATTAATAATTTTTCGGTTGCCAGTGCATATAACAGGTCCTCAGTAGGGGGTGGTACTTTGATATTATGTAGGAATTACCTTAGATATAAGGAACGTAAAGATATCACCGCTTTCTCTATTGATCGCTTGTGTGAGGTAGCATGTGCAGAGGTTGAGGGCCAAATTTTCTTGTGTGTTTATAGACCACCAGCATCAAACTTTTCATCATTCTTAATAATAATGGAAGAAATACTAACTAACCTTCTAAGAGATAATAAATTAGTTTTCGTTTGTGGTGACTTTAATATTGATTTGTTAGTTAATTCGCCTGAAAAATGCAAGCTTATTTCATTGTTTAGTTCTTTCAATTTAAAATGTATATTCAATGAAGCAACGAGAATAACAGCAACATCTGCTTCATGCATTGATAATATTTTTACCAATTGTACTACTGTCGAAGAATCTTCCCTGGTTAGTGGCGTTAGGTCTGACCATACAGGTCAACTTGTATCTTTTGAGTTGATTAAAAAGTTACTTTTAAATAAAACTATTGATTTTAGGCCTCTTACTAAAAACAAATTAAAAGCTTTTAATGATAACGTTCTCAGTAATCTTTCAACAGCCAATTTTGACTCCCAAAACCCCAACGTAAATTATAGTACATTATTTTCTACACTTTGCCTTGAATTTAACAAGGCTTGTCCAGTTAAGAGAGTTCAAATTAATAATAAATCTAAATTTAATGAATGGGCCACTGCTGGAATTAGAATAAGCAGAGATAACTTATACAAATTATATCATGAAAAATCGTTGACTTCTAATGAATCCTTCCATAATTATGTAAGAAATTATTCAAAAAATTTAAAAGAGTCTGCGCCCATGCTAAATCAAAATCTATTAGTAATAAAATTTGCACTTCTGCTAACAAAATAAAAACTGTGTGGAAGGTGATAAACAAAGAAACTGGAAACACAAATCAACAAGATCGGAATGAATTGATTTTGAACATTGATAATAATATCATCACAGATAAGTCAAAAGTGGCTGAGACGCTGGAAAATTACTTCACCAACATTCCAATAGAGGTTACAAAACCGTTGCAATCTTCTCCAATATTAGCAGAATCTTTTCTGAAAGAAAACTTTATGAAGGATATACCAACATTTGCATTTAAGCGTATTTCTATTGATGTAATTAAAAAAACATTCGCAAGTCTTAACATTAAAAATACTGAAGACTTATGGGGTATATCTGTTAGGGTTCTTAGAGATATCATTGACTCAATTGCTCCCGTCCTAACAGGCATTTTTAACCAATGTATAGACAGCGGTACTTTCCCAGACTTAATGAAACATAGTAAAGTAGTACCAATTTTCAAGTCAGGTTGTAAGAGTGATCCCTCTAATTATAGACCGATATCTGTGCTTCCAGCATTGAGTAAAATCTACGAAAAAATCATGCTGGACCAGATGCTGTCACATTTTAATTCAAATGGGATTCTACATGGTCAGCAGTTTGGTTTCACGAAAGGTAGGTCAACAACTGATGCAGGAGTAGCACTCATCCGTCACATTTTGCAATCTTGGGAGAAATCCCATGATGCAATTGGCATATTCTGTGACCTCTCCAAAGCTTTTGACTGCGTTGACCACGAAACACTGATATGTAAATTACACCATTACGGAATTCGTGGACTAGCTGCTGATCTGGTTTTTTCCTATTTATCAGACAGGCAACAAAAAGTTAATGTAAACGGAGCGATATCTTCAGGATCTTTAGTGAAGATGGGCGTGCCACAAGGTTCGATTCTAGGTCCTTTCCTTTTCCTTGTATACATTAATGACCTACCTCTCATGATGTCTAACTTATGTAATATAATTCTTTTCGCCGATGATACTTCACTCATTTTTAAAATAGCTAGAAGAGATACAGATGTTTTACAAATCAATGAAAGTCTGGCTGTTCTCTCGAAATGGTTCTCAGCTAATAATCTCGCACTTAATGCGAATAAGACAAAATGTCTCAAGTTTTCACTACCTAATGTCCCACAAGCTGGACTCAATTTGATACTTGACGGCAAACAAATTGATCTTATTACTGAAACTGTATTTTTGGGTGTAACTGTTGACTCAAAGTTGCAATGGGGCCCTCACATTAGGACTCTTTCAGGTAAATTAAGCTCAGCTGCATATGCAGTAAGAAAAATTAGGCACTTGACTGATATAGCGACAGCTCGGTTAGTTTATTTTGCTTATTTCCACAGTATTATGTCTTATTGTATACTACTGTGGGGATCCGCAGCTGACGTAGATTCAATCTTCATACTACAAAAGAGGGCAATCCGGGCAATTTATAAAATGGGTCCCCGCGAATCCCTTAGAAATGTATTTAAAGAAGTAAATATACTGACTCTGCCTTCTCTTTATATATTAGAAAGCATATTGTATGTACGCAAAAATATAGGACTTTTTAAGATTAGAAGCGATTTCCATACTATAAACACGCACAACATACATGAAATTGTTATACCCAAATGGAGATTAGCCAAGACAAACAAGTCATTCCTTGTAAACAGCATACGCTTTTATAACAAGTTGCCAAAGTATGTGACAGATCTTAGCGAGGGAAAATTTAAAACCCATATTAAACGTGTCCTTTTGAAAAAAGCATATTATAAGATTAAGGACTACGTTGAAGATAAGACTGCTTGGCAATGATTCCTTCTGCACATGTGGCTTCCCTGGCTTATTGTGACTGCGTTATTGTATAAAGGTCTATTAACAACCCCACTTTTTTTTGTGTTGTTGTTATTTTTTGTTTTTTTTTGTTGTTATTTTTATTTTATTTTACTTGTACATAATTTTTATTTTTATGTCATTTGCTTAATTCATTTGCAGTTCTGTAAAGTTAATTTTTAATGTAAATGTGTGAACACTATAGACTCTGAGATTCATTTCTGATTAGTTATATTACATTTTATTATGTCAATTAGTCTATACTGTCCTCTCATACCAAAAATAAATAAAAAATTGTATCTATTATGCAAAGATTGTGAAAATCAAGATATTTTTAAAAGTAACCGTGGAGTTTCTTGCCGGTTCTTCTCCATAGGAAACGACCAATTTCGAACCGTGCTAACTTCTGACGTTTTATGAGTGCCCATTTAGGCCTATGTAAAATAAAACAATTTTGATTTTGATTGATTTTGATTTTGATTAAGCAACTTTTGCCGAGGTAGTTCCGTGAATGAACCTACAAAAAATATGTAATAATAAACTGTATTTGTCTTACATTATTAGAGCAAAATGTGACGAAGGAGGCTGGACCTCACAACACAGGGTATGCTAGTGCAGGGTTCAGTGCATAATTTTGATTTATGTAACCTTTTTTGACGTAAGATAAATAAATAATAATAATTATTATATTTATTACATTATATATACATATTATTTACATTTTTAAATATTCCTATATAAACAAAAAAAATTTAAAAATATAAAAAATTATATTATTAATACTAATATAATTTCATTTATTCAATCTATATACATATTAATTACATTTTTAAATATTAATAAAAAAAATGTAAACGTTTAAAAATATAAAAAATAGTAGCCCACCGGTATCGGGAACAGGGTCCAAGCTACCAGTGGTCAGAGCTCTTGAGAGAGGAACCTCCTCACAATACGCGCCGTTTCCAGAAGTACTGCTCTCTGGATCAAGCCCTTGATCCAGCTGCCCAACGAGAGCCTCCTTAGATGTTGGTCGAGGCTCTTGGCTATTATACCATTGGCTGTGACGACTATCGGCACAATGATTGCTGTCTCCACATCCCACATGTTGACAACCTCGCGTGCCCGGTCAAGATACTTATTTTTTTTATCTATCTCAGCTTTCACGAGGTTCTCGTCATGGGGGACTGCTATATCAACAATCATTGTGCGACGCTCTAATCGGTCTATCACCACTATATCAGGCTTATTGGCAACAACAGTCCTGTCAGTAATGATAGACCGATCACAGTATAGTGTAATATTGCCATTATCGAGAACTGGGTCGGGCACATACCTATAGTATGGTACTTCTGATTCCACAAGATTGTATTTAAGCGCAAGTTGCTGGTGAATAATCCTGGCTACGAGGTTGTGTCTATGCAAATATTCTCCGTTAGCCAGACGAGAACAACCGGAGATATTGTGACGAATGAATTCTCCCGGTTTGTGACATGCCCGACATATGTCTACGGTACCATCCTTCACAATACTAATATAATTATTATTATTCCATTTATTTAATATATGTACACATAAATTACATTTTAAAATATTCTCTAAAAAACCGACTTCCATATCAAAACACTACAAAGCCAAAAATAATTTTAATTTCGGTAGTCGGTGTTATTGGTTTTGTATTTTCTTTTTTTTTCACACCGCCTTCCTAAATTAAAATTATTTTTGGCTTTGTAGTGTTTTGATATGGAAGTCGGTTTTATTTTTTGCAAAAAAGTTTTTATTTTCGTGTTTTTTAGTGGGTCAGTGAATTTTTCAAAACGGTTCGTAAATGACGGAGTTATGCGCGAACAAAAAACGCAATGCAGAGTAAACGAAAAGATCATCAACTTAAATATTTTTTTTAGACTTTTGTTGATTTTTCAGAAACGGCTTGTCCGATTTCGATAAAATTTTCATGGGACCATTTGGGAAGTATACCCTTTCTAACAAGATAAGAATTTTTCAAATCAGTTGGCAAGCGACGGAGTTATGCGTGGACAAACATAAAAAAAAAAAAAATACAAACATCCGAATTGGGAACCTCCTCCTTTTTTAGAAGTCGGTTAAAAATAAAATATATTTAAAAATATAAAAAATAGTAGCCCACCGGTATCGGGAACAGGGTCCAAGCTACCGGCGGTCAGGGCTCCATAGAGAGAAACCTCCTGACGATACGCGCCGTGTCGAGGAGTACCGCTTTCTGAAGCAAGCCCTTGATCCAACCGCCTAACGAGAGCCTCCTTTGTTGTTGTATTATTAGATAAATAAATAAATGATGGGGTACCATTTTAACATCTTGAAATTTCTCCGTGCCTTGGAAAGCACGGTAAGCTAAGATTTCGGCTGTCATTTGTACATCTTTGACAGTCGTCACGGGTAGTCAGAAGCCAGAAAATCTGGCACTGGTCTTTCCAAGACGTATCGGGTTACCCAGTTACTGGGTTGTGGAGGTCAGATAGGCAGTCGCTCCATGTTAAACCTCACACACATCACATCACATTTCTTCCTTCCGTTCTCAGCTTAAATGGTTGCCTATCCGTCAAAGATCCCTCAGATCCCTCTGTATGCTCTTCACTATTATGAACGATCCTTGTGCTCCTGTTTACTTAAAACAAAATTTTAAATTGTTCAGCAGTTCTCATGGTCTTAACCTTCGCGCATCCAAAAACTTACTTCTTCACATTCCTTCTCTAATTCTTACGCTATTTCTACTATTAAACTCTGGAATTTGCTACGCCAAGAAGGCTGAGTCAAAATTTTCTTTTATGCGTAAAATTAAAAGTCTCTACTTAACCTCTCAAGGACCGCCATTATTTACGTCAACCATCCGTCAAGCACCGCGGGCGGGCTCTTATCGTAAGCGTAATCTGACCCCGGTCACAAGCGATTTTAAGACTTATCTTTACTACAAACACAGTTTTAAATCGGTCGGGGTTTGGTGGCACAAATTTGTGCCAGCAGGGCTCAACTAATACTTGTTTACTGGCACGTTTTTGTGCCTCTGGGGCTCTAGAGGTTAAGGAGCTGTTATTCTTAGTTCGGTCTTCGTCATAATGATTATAAAATCTCTTAATCAGAAAGAATATTATAAAGCACCGTATTTATTAGTTTGTCATTCTAGCATATATGTGTATTTCTTATTACTATCATATACAACGTGTAACGGAAAAACCCCATATCTATCCAAAAGGACTGAAGACAACATCTGGTATGGAGTCTCTATGCAAAGTTTCAGCTCAAAATAAATGACTCACAGAATTGACCCCAAATTATCGGTTTCATATGTTTCTTGAATACCAGTAATAACAAACGTGTCACAGCACTATGAGGGTCATCACATTCCACGTCACTTGCCAATAAAACGATAATTCTCTTCGTTCTTCTTAATTTGAAAAATTCGGCCTCTGGTATCAATGTATTGAAATTTCAAATATGCTCCACACATGTAGACATAGGATTAGAAAACCCTTGCCATATCGTTTGTTATCATCCAAAGAAGCCGTGCACTCGGTATATATATACCCTTTAAATTACACGTTGTATTAGTATTATATTTATTAGTATTAAATATATTATTTCATCCATTTTCTCGTACACCTATGCTAGGTGTTTTTGTATGTAATGTGTTTTTTTTAACCCAAAGGTTGACTGGTAGAGAATGCCTTGCTACATTAAGTCCGCCCATGTAACACAATTGTACATAAAGTTTAAATAAATAAATAAGTACTCAGCTGCATCGGGTTAGGCTGCGTTTCCACCAGAGATGTGCGAGGATGCGTAGCGAGGGATGTGTTTGTAAAGAACCAATAGAATCGCTTCATTTACCTCGCCTCGGTCAGCACAGCTCTGGTGGAAACGGCTCAGCGGAGCTAGATTTTTGCGCATACAAAACAAGCGAGGGATGTGTGCGAGGGATGTGTGCGAGGGATGTGTGCGAGGGATGTGTGCGAGAGATGTGTTGCGAGGTTTGCGCATCCTCGCACCACACATTAATGCGCATTTTCACAGCTCCGCTACACATCCTCGTAGGCACATTTTCATCGTACAGCTTTGGTGGAAACGCCCACACATTTTCACAGCACAGCTAGACATCCTCGCACGACACATTTCCATCGCACATCTCTGGTGGAAACGCACCGTAAGAGCGGAAGTTGACCCCAACATGGTTGAGAAAATATTGAGCAGATGGTGATGATAATTAGGGATGGTTTGAAATTATACACGAAGAGACTACTAAGCAACTAAACATAAATTGTGACGTTTCTGTTGAAGATGAAATATTTATCATATAAAGTAAATACCAAGTTTCCAAATTCGTTAAATTATGAAAATCTTCTTGAACGCATGGAAACACAAAACCTAAATCCAAAGTTTTACCTTAAAGTATTCCCATATACACTGTAATACGGAACCTCATTCCGCTCCCTACCCAAATTATTATCATAACAAAAACATGTTACAAACTGACTTCCACTCGCGAACTGTACGCTCAAATTCTCACAAATTACGAAACTACACTTTTCGCACCCCGCGACAAAATGCAAACACGAAACACTGTTTAGGACAAACTTTCAGATCTGGTTTTCACCTAAACGCAAACAGAGGGAAAATATTTTGCCAGTATAAGTTGGCCTGTTCGTTTTTTTCCTGTTGGAAATTCTCGCTTCCTTGTCTGGGGCGGTTGAGGGTCTAAATGAAATGGTCGTGGAGGTTCAAACTTTATAATTGGCTATACCCTCCGATAGGTGGCCCTTCCTACGGGGGCCGTAATTAACTGCTCGATTGTACTCGCCACTCTGGCGACAATAACTGAGACTGACTTGAGGTCGAGGAACGGAAGTGTTGGATAGTCATTGCAATAGGTTATGAGGTACGTAAATATTAAAGCATTTCGCTGCTATACTATACAATAATTCATCTCATAATTACTCGTAATAAAGTTCCACTTAATAAATGCAACTACGAAATCGCGACAAGAAGGGTCCGCACATGTTATATGCTAATAGCAAACCCTTGACATGTAAGTCTGATTCTCTTTTTGCCATCAAAACGGAAACCGCGTCCAAACAACGCACGTCTTGCTGCAAATCCAGTAATTCAAACGCTGTAACTCCCTAACGTTACATTTCGCGTTACGTTGCTATAGCGTGACCTAAACAGATTAAGGTTGGTTTCCTCCTTGTTTTCCGAGTAGTCTACACTAATTTAAAACCTGGATCTCAAAGCCGAGACAGTTTGACGTGAACGTAGCGTGTTTGTCCTAACCCGCAGTATTAAAGATTTGCAGTTTTAATGGAAATGTCATAAGTAAATGTAGCTTGAGGCTTTGTTGTGCATTGAAAATGAAGTATGTCTTATTTGAATAGATTTCGAAATACAAAGAGCTTGTTTTGAGGATTTTTTTTTTAATGTTTATGTATTGGAAAGAGTTTTAATATAATTTTAATTGTAATAATGGTTCTCGTATTGCATGTGCGAGTATAAGGCTATCAGTTTATTGGGTTTACGCCCCTCTATTGTGACACCTTTGTCGTCTCATACTGTGGTCTACTTACACTTCGTACATTTTCATGCCTCTTAGTAATCAAATCATTCTCTCACACTAACCCTCAAATGGAACACCAAAACACAAACTGAAACTAACACGCCTCAACTTCCCACTTACAAAAACTGCAAGCAAATCCAGTGTCTGATATAGATCCGTTGTAAACCCTAGACTGGCGTCGCCGGCCCGCGTGACCGACCTTAAATTTTCTTACACGAAAGCCTTTGCAGTTGACAGTTGGGCGGGAGGGAAGGGTTAGCGGGGAAGGGGTGTTTGCAAATATCGTGCCCCCAAATTAAAGTTTCGGCCTCCACTGTTTTAACTTGTTAACAAGAATGCCTTGTTTTATAAGTCGGCTTGTGTGCTCAGGGCTAACGTTGAACTGTTGGGTAGGTCACTATTGGCCAGAGGTAGGCATTCCACCCACATGCATTAAACGTTTTAGGAACATTTTTACTGCGCGTAAGTATAGCTAGAATTATTTGGCAGAATCTGTGCTATCCCGGTTGTACCTACCCTGGTTAGGCAATTAACACATTACCGCTTACCATTCATAGATAAATTTATACAACGTGTAACGGAAACCCCATATCTATCCAAAAGGACTGAAGACAACATCTGGTATGGAGTCTCTATGCAAAATTTCAGCTCAAAATAAGTAACTCACAGAATTGACTCCAAATTATTGATTTCATATGTTTCTTGAATACCAATAATAACAAACGTGTCACAGCACTACGAGGGTCAATAACTTTCCACGTCACTTGCCAATAAAACGATAATTCTCTTCGTTCTTCTTAATTTGAAAAATTCGGTGTTTGGTATCAATGTATTGAAATTTCTAATAAGTTCCACGCATGTAGACATAGGATTACAAAACCCTTGCTATATCGTTTGTAATCATCCAAAGAAGCCGTGCACTCGGTATGTATATACCCTTTAAATTACACGTTGTATAGTATAAATAATTAGTTATATCGTTCCAACTGCTAGCATACAGGATTTCAGTTTATGAAAGAGAATGGGCCGTGAGCCACAACGTAGTCTCCGCGTGGGTTGGTGGATGTCATATGTCTTCGGATTTTTCGGTTTTTTTAGGAGATGCCAGTTTCTCACATAATTACCTTCAACGATTTGAGAGCAGTGATAATGATGAAAATGACACAAAGGATATGCCTGCCTGGCTTCAAACCCACGACCTACAACAGGCAAGTCCAGCCCGTAACAACTGCGTTACCTCTGCTCTAATAATTTTTTATAGTAGTCATCATGTGAAATGAATCGTATTGCCTAGCAACATTTTTTTTTTAATTTATTTTCAGAATGTTACGGCTCTGAAATTATAATTACTCATAAAATATACTCACAGGCTCTGGACAAGCTACATTCTGGCAGCAGTAGCGAAGGCCATTGTCAAACATTATAGAAATGTAACGTGAGCAATCCCTTTGGGTATGTAGTTTGTTTTTTCGATGTTCGCTAATAGAATGAGAGTTTCTAGCGAAATCCACTCATCGAGGTGGCGCTACTGCGACAAGACTTTCTTTGAAATATCTACACCAACATGACACTGACGGAAATTTGACTGATGTCAGAAAACCGATTTGACAGGTGCCCGGACCCAACGCGCCAGTGAGGAGGAGGAGTGAGGAGCCACCTGGTTTATAACAGTTTAGAACTCCCTCATTGCACTTCGTTTCAAGCCCTAGACATCATTGAGCAAAGACCGACCACTCATCAAATCGTACCTCGTCTCTCACCAAATATAACTTGAAAGAGAATAGGTCCTTCCCGTGCGCTAAACTTAAGTTAAAACTTGCTACTAAGACCACTTCTACATTAGGGACTGAAAACTTAGTACTTTCCTTTTACTACGCAAGTTTTCAAAGCGAATACGGAGTGGGTACGTACACGTATGAAATATTGTTTTTCTTTTATGAAAAGCTTTTCAATTATACATAGTACTTATTTTGCAAGTGAGATACAATAGTACATTGTTCATCGAGGGTAGAAAGTGACCAATTACCAACGAGGGTGTAGTTTGAGGCTCGAAGCGGAGCTGAGGGCCTTAATACACACGAGGAAAATAAAACATTTTTTTAAATTGAAGTTTGTCAGTTGTTGGTCAGTGGTCCTGACTGCTATGCGCAAGGTCGTAGGTTCGATTCCCACCTAGGACAAATGTTTGTGTGATGAGCACGGTCATTTGTTCTTTGTCTGGGTGTAATTTATCTATAATATGTATGTATTTAGAAATATATATGTATGTTTATCAGTTGTCTAGTATCCATATCACAAGCTCTGCTTAGTTTGGGACTAGATGGCGTTGTGTGAAAAAGTTGTGGAATATTATTATTATTAGTTTATATTAAAATTGTTACAGTTATTAAAACTCAATGTAATACTTTTACCAGGGAGATTAATATTGGTTTGAGACAATGCAGAAGAGATTACTTGCTGTGCCTGTGCTATTGGCACTGCGCTAGTGGAAGGCTGGGGTGACAAAAGGGCAACTGGTCCCCGAAGTGCCACTGGCAATGCCGCGCTTGTTGATGGTTGAGGAGATGATGATGATGATGATCTTAACAGCGCGTTAGTAATGGATTTTCATACACTTTTCCCTCCCTCGCCAGTGTCTCCAGCACGTTAGTAATGAATTCTCATACACTTTTGTTACCCACACATTTGTACTACAGTAATGACGTCCTTTCTGTCAAAGTTTTTAAAAATTAATAAGGCACTTTCCGAGCAGGTATAGTATAAATAAATCTATTCTTCTTCTTAGCGTGTCGATGGCAAGATAATTTTATATAAGATTGGCCCAAAACTCAGCTACGCGAACTCCTCTCGCAGATGCAGACATAACATCGTCAAGAGTACAGGTGACAATAAATCTTTTATAAAACATTCTTTTTTGACCAATTATAATATACATACATATGTTGGGCCGGTGAGAGTTCGTACTCGTGCAGCTTAGTATGGAAAACCGTTGCATAACAATACTCCTGTAGGTTTGGAATAGTAATGCAGAGGTATCTATAGTGCACCCACAATTTAGTTCATTATATTGAAGTCTTACTTAGCAGCGGTGAGCATATCGCAATCAACCAGAAACCGATCTAATTCTTAAAAAGTCTTGATAAGATTAGATAACATAAAATTTATTTGTACGTAAGAAAAGACACGTAATACATAAGAGAAAAAAAAATAGTAGGTTGTACAGCAAATCTAAAAATTGGTGTCAGATTTCTGGCACTTAAACTAGGTACGCAGACTTGTATCTTAGAAGTCGGAGATATTTCGGCATTGGCAATAAATAATACGACCGTGACATTTGGGTTACAGATAGATAAACAATAAGGAAATATAGGCAAACTTGTTCGTCACTTTATTGTACCTTCCCTTCTAATCAGTACACTAGCGGATTTGATGGTTAGACATTTTCCATTAGGCTGATAACTCTCTGCCATTTGCACCGTCATACAAGATTATTTTTATTCCTTGCTAGTCAGCCAGAGAAATGTGTAGTCAGTTTGATCAATTAGTTACTTCTCACTACATCTAAGAAGTGTTTTCTTACAAAACGGTCTCAGTGCTGTTGATAAACAGAAACGGAGAAGTATCGGCCAAACCACAACCAACCAGATGATTCAAGACGACTGAAACAAGCAACTTATAAAAACGTCCATTGTTTATTTGTTTTATGTATGTATCTTTTACAAACTTATCTGATAGGTAAGTGTTTGACTCATTATAATTATTGGGAGGAGAAATTTGAAAATGGCAACACTTTTGTCTCGTCTAGTAGGCAGTGTTTCGCACAAGTTTCTTATTAATGTTCCTTCGTAATACCAGTAGGTTTCATGTTGGATGTTTTGTACCACACTGAGAGGTTTATTCATACTTTCATTTATTAATGCTGTTTGTCTGTCTGTTACGCTATCATGGAACATGAAAATTGTTGAAAACGCGGTGTAAAAATAGGCTACTTTAAAAAAAAATATAGCCCAAGTCGCGGGCTACAACTAGTTAGAAATAAAAGAAAATCCTGCTCAAAAGCATTGCGCTAGCTTAATTTTTTTTCGTCAAATTTATTTCTTTTACCAAAACTTCCAGCTTGAGAACATCATACGAGCAGCTGTAGGTTGTTTTGTTATTTTCCTTGGAATATAACTGAAGCTTGGAATATTACAACATAGTGCAGTTAATTAAGGCTCACAGTAAAGCCGGCGGGCCCAAGGCGAAATGGGAAATAGGTAATTATGAAGTTGCGTAGTGGCTTGCAGCTTGCCACTCCTTGTATTGTGCATGTTAGGGGCTGAAGCGAGGGCTTGTCACTCCATGGCATGTTATTAATCCTTCATGCAATTTCATGAAGGAGGAGTTCAGGCGTTTTTAAGGCCGGCTAATAGACACCGCGCGACACACGACTCCGATAGTTTTTTCTACATAATTTATATATCGGTGCAAATACAATAATTTGTCTATTAAAATAATTGAAATGATTAAAGTTTAATAATTTGATTGTTTTACAAACTATTAATTGATTTTTAAGATGTAAAATTAACGTTTAACATGTTTCAACTTAAAGCATTGTAATTTAAGTAGTTTAATATTTAACTGTGTGACAATCCCTCTATATAAGGCCGCACTGTGAGCGCTAGATTCATTCAGATTTATTCTTGTTCGAGCCGCTGGACAGTGCGGACCTCTCTGTAAAGTCGTTACGCTGTCAGTTGAATAAACGAGTCTCCGGTAATACTAACAAATGCTTTTATTTGAAAATCAAACATGAGTGATCACCAAAACAACATTCATGACGTCTGCTGATGTGACGTCACACTTTTAAAAAACACATACGAGGCTGTCTCTCCGTCATATATATTAATTTTGGTTAAGTAACATGTATTAGTTATTGTTATAATATGCAATTTATTTGTATGGGAATAGTTGTCTGAAATTGATTGAATATAATTATGATTTTTAAAATACACTATCATTGGACTATCTAAATTTATTATTCACAGGGTATTCCAGAAGTTTGCGGGTTTACCCTTAAGGGTAACGTTCAGTATTCGATATGTAATGTAAGGCAAAATTACGAACAAAATAACTGCTGCGTCGTGAAGTATGGCTGTTGTTGAAAGCGGTGGTTGGTTCATATGGGTTCATATATCTATTTGGTAAGCTTATTGGAACATGCAATGAATGACATTCAAACTTCGTGTACGCTTGTTACTTAGACAGTACCATAAAATCTCTAGTACTGCGGTGTTACATGAAATTAAAATATGGGTCTAGTTCATTTCAGTATGTATTTTTAACGATTTCGTTATGAGTAAGCTAAAAGTATTATAACACTTTTGGATTTACTTGTAATTAAATTTTCAGGGGATTTATTCCATGATACTGGCTGTTTCTAATATTTTAATATCGAGTTAATAGCTTCTAGAAATAATGTTTCGAACCGTTCATATTTTTGTTTGCAGTTCTTTTGAACGAAATTGTAAATGAATAATTTAAAAAATGAATGCTCGAGTCTAAGGGCCTGTGCACACCACGTTTTTTAAACGCGCCGTCGACGCGGCTTAGAAACGCGCGTCGACGGCACGCTTTTATCCTGCAGAGCAGTTTGTTGTCGTTTGTATTTTTGTTCTGACAATGTATAATGTCCACATAATCTTCTCTCGCTTGTAAATGGGTGTACCTAAAAACGTCGGTAATTTTTCTTCTTCCTTTTTCTAAAAATTAATAACAAAGCGCATGCAATCAATGCTGTCTCGACCAACGCCATTTTGCTACTGTTGACGAGGTTCTGCTTAAAAACGCAAAATGCTAGCGCGTTTGTATCGATACACACGCGCGTTTGCATCGCGTCTGTATCGCTACACACGCGCGTTTTCATCGCGTCTGTATCGATTCAAACGCGTATTTGAATTTATAAAGGTGTGCAAAGGTCTACAGGCTGCGTCTGACTTGCATGCGTATCGCGTCTGTATCGCTACAAACGCGCGTAAACGGCGCGTTTAGAAAACGTGGTGTGCATAGGCCCTTAGTGTTTACTAGAAAACTTGTGAAGTTTTTAAATATTTGATGTGAATAAAATCGATTTTTATGTATCTGGTAATATTGATATTTCGATTTCAAGGAATGCTTAAGTTTGGGAGGACTTTATTTGTTAAAGATTTTACTTAGACTTGACTTTCTTAGCGCATTTTTCTGATCAGCATCATATTTTAGGAATCGTGTTGTTCATTTTGAAACACGATCATCAATCAAACTAAAAGCAATAGTGTACCTACTTATTTTAATATACTGAAAAAATAATTAATCAATTTGTCCGTCAGTAAGATAATCAAAAAACTCTCTAAGATTTTTTGACTTTTCAAATAAATAAAAATTCGTACAGTAAAAACTTCAAAGTTCAAAAGTAAGGGGCCGCTGACGTTACTTGTTGCTAACAAGTATTCAGCGTACCATGAAATCCCAACTCACTATATCGTCTTCATTTTTAGGGTTCCGTAGCCGAATGGCAAAAAACGGAACCCTTATAGTTTCGTCATGTCTGTCTGTCTGTCCGTCCGTCCGTATGTCACAGCCATTTTATTCCGAAACTATTAACACTATACATGTGAAACTTGGTAGGTAGATGTATTCTGTGAACCGCTTTCCGATTTCAAGAAAAAAGTAAAAAAAATATTTCTTATAAAGGGGGTTCCCCATACATGGAACTGAAACTGAAAATATTTTTTTTTCATAAAAACTATGCGTGTGTGGTATTTATAGACAGGTATTTAAAAATGATATTGAGGTTTCTTATATCACTTATTCATAAAATTAATCGTTTAAAAGATATACGTTTCCAAAGTGGTAAAAGTTGTGTCCCCCCCGTCTAACTTCTATAATAATAGATTGAAAAATCTAAAAAAAATATATGCTGTAGATCTTAATGTATACTTTTAACGAAAATTGGTTTGAACGAGATCGGGTCAGCAGTTTTTGAGATATAGTATATTTTATAAAACCGCAAATATAACTTTGTATTTCATACAAACACTATGAAAAACAAAGTTATTTGACGTAGTTACTACGGAACCCTTCATAGGCGAGTCTGACTCGCACTTGGCCAATTTTTTAATTACGTGACAAAAGGTCAAACATTTGTCTAATATTTTTTGTAATATAAGTGACGGACTTAATAAATTACTTCAGAAAAAGACCTAAATTGAAAATTCAAAATGAATATTAAAACATCTTTACAGTCTCTTGGATTTTTTGCCAACCGACAGCTTCGAGGATATTTTTTTTACTATTTTTGATTTGTAGTTTGCGTCGTTGGTCTAGTGATCGCAAGCGCGACTGTTGAACATGGGGTCTTGGGTTCGATTCCCGGTTCCGGCAATAGGTGAATAAGTGGATGAAAACATAATCCTCCTCTTTTGCAGTAGCTATGTTCTTACAAAATTTCATCCAAATCATCTTCGTACTTTTGCAGATTAGCGCGTTTAAACAATGAAAACAACAAACAAACAAAAACTTTTTCGCTTTATAATAATATAAGTTTATATAAAAATACCGTTATTTGCAACCACCTACCAAGTTACCAAGTATTCAGTACAGCCATGCTAGACTTAGCAGTGCGTGTTTAGCTGACAGTACAACCATGAACGAAGTTAATTGCAGCAGCCACTGTATAAAGCGATCGCTCCGGGCCTATTGCGGAAATAACTAATTATAAACTTACGTACAAATGCGTAACTGTTTAGAAATATAGCTTTATAGTACGCTGGGTTTTGCCCTGGATTCGATTCATTAATAATTCGTCTTACAATTCAGCTAACAAGCCGTAATAGGCGCTTTGATTTAAGCTTGGAGACGGCAATTTTGTCGAAGGTCTATTTATGTTATGTTTATAAGTTGTGTTGCATTTTTTTATAAACTTCCAAAACAAAAACATACAGCCAACTTCCAAATAGAAACGACCATAAATGTTTAAAAGAATTTAATTTTGGAAGTCGGTGTCAAAAGTCAAAAATCAAACCAAAGCACAGATTTTGTTGGTTGTATTTTTATGGAAAAAAAAGTTTAAGTATTTTTTTACTTATTGCAAGCTAGTAGGTACGGTCTAACTTACGAATTAAATCATAGTAATTTAAATTTTATAAAGCACATAATTATAATCGACATAATGCATGTCCCACTAGGATTTTAAGCGTCCATTATTAAATGATGACTTAAGCAACACACAACCCTTCCAAGGCAAATAATGTACCTTGCCCAAGCTATGCAGATAGACTACTAACAATAAAGTCACATATTAATCCAATCTTTCTGCGGAAAAAAATCAATACTTATATGCTTCAAAGCAGTCGGCCACAAATAGGAATGTCTTCGAGCGTCGATGCGGTATAAATGCCAATCTAATTAGCTGAATTTAAATTTACTGTTTATTTGTGACATAAATAGTAATCACATATATATGTCCCAACAGAGTTAAAAACAGACACCGCTAGAGAGTCGCTCCAAGCACATCTATGTATTGGATCCGAAGAATGAACTATCAATTACCTCAATATCGAATCAGAAATTCAGAAGTTAGCAAACCGATGCGCATCTCTTCTTCTGCTTAGTGTTTTACCAAATATGTCGGGGTCATCTGCTCAAAGCATATACAGCTGAGTAGATACTAGTGATTAACATGGAGCGAATGCCTGAGGTATTCCTCGAAGCGCTACCATTTTGAAGCGCATCTAATGAAGCGCTCCTTTTTTATTCCTCGGATCGCACCTTGTAGTAGCGCTCCCGATAGCAATTCAAAATATTAAAATTTTATTCCTTGAAGCGCACCCACGTTTAAAAATAGGGAAGATCATGAAGTAATCATAATAAATTATATTTTTAAAAACTCATTTGTGCATCATCATCATCGAAGTTGCTTAACCAAAAGTACGAAATTGACAGAAAAATATGTTTTCAACACACTTGCTCGTAAAGTGAGCCTTATTATATCGTTCTTAGGGCCATAAACCGAACTATAACATACACGTGCATAATAATATTACACACTAGTGCATAATAGAATGATCCCTACAAAGTTAAGTTAGTACCTAACTGCAAATTATATGCGAGTAAACAGAGCATTTTCAATTTAACCGGGTAATACAGTTTTTTTTTTTTTTTTTGTAACAACAAAGAGGTTTTATGCCACCGAAAATCTATTTACCTTTTTGAAATAAATAAATGTGTCCCTAATTAAGACGAAAAAACATTTATTATTATCAAATTATTTATAATTCACAATAATTTCTTATAAAATATTTGCATTTTATCACAAAAATTATCATTTTGAAGTAGGCTGTATGGCTGTAATCAATCAACTTACATTTGGCGCGTGCAAAAAAAAATAATTGCGCGCCATTTCCCAATTTTCCCCTAATTTTCATATTTTGTTTGTATCGCATTTGTTGCTGTGTGGTAAATAATTATAAAAATGTCAGGTTTTAGTACAGAAGATGAACAATTGATTGATTTAACCCCGCCAGAAATACTAAATGCAGCACAAAATGCAAACGAAAGCCTAATACCTGCAAAATCTAGAGAAAAGTATTTAGCTGCTTACCATAGTTTCCTGCAATGGAAGAGCAACAAAAAAACCCAGTCATTTTCTGAAAATGTGTTTTTGGCGTATTTCTCTGAACTCGCCAATACATACAAACCTAGCTCCCTGTGGTGCATCTATTCCATGTTAAGAAGCATGGTTAAGCTCAAACATGGTGTTGATATCAAAACGTACTGTAACCTGATGGCATTTTTGAAGAGACGCTCGGATGGATATATTGGTCGGAAATCTAAAGTTTTGTCACCAGCCGACGTTGAAAAGTTTTTGAATGAGGCTCCGGATAGTCAGTATCTAGCAACAAAGGTACGTTTCATATTTTTAATCGAAACGAATCTACAATATACAAGTGTGTAACTTTAGCATAATTTCTTAGAACTAATTAATTGATTTCTTTGCAGGTTGCCTTAATATTCGGTGTAACTGGTGCTTGTAGACGACAAGAGCTGTACAATATTACAACAAAAGATGTAGAAATCCACGGAGATATGCTTCTTGTCAAAATTACCCAGACTAAAACCAAGATTCCACGATCTTTTACAATCCAAGGAACGTTTCGTGAAATAGTGAAAAAATACCAAGATCTCCGTTCAACAAAAACAAAGAATGACCGCTTTTTCCAAAACTTTCAGAAAGGAAAATGTACTGCACAAACAATCGGTATTAACAAATTTGGTAATATGCCAAGAGAAATAGCGAAGTATTTAGGTTTGCCTGAGGCCGATTTTTACACTGGACACAGTTTTAGAAGAACGTCGGCTACAATGTTGGCTGATTCGGGGGCTGATATACTAACTTTGAAGCGACATGGTGGATGGCGTTCTGACGCAATCGCTGAATCGTACATAGAAGACTCAATTCATAACAAAGCAAAAATCAATGACAAAATAACGCAAGCCATTAATTTGGAGCCAAAGGCAAAAAAGTTTTGCCCCGAACCACAACCATGTACATCTACTAGCGTGAGTTATTTGGTGCCCTCTCCTTCCAGTAATTTGTATGATTTACCTTTGTCGCCGACATTTACACAAGAAGTAAATGAAGGTACTAAAGAAGTGGCAAGTACCAATGTAACACAAACTGTGAAATTGCCATCAAAAACAATCCAATATCGTTTTGAAAATTGTACATTCACCAATTGTTTTAATAATTAAACGATTTATGCAATACATATTTGTTTTTTCCTCGCAAGTGTGTTGAAAAACGTCGTATGATACACGTGTGTATTGATGATTACCGTCCTCGGCTCTCTTAAGACCCTCACCTCGGCTCGGGTCTCAATGGCGCCTCAGCGGTAATCACCAACATTACACACTTGTACCATAATGTACTATTTTGCTTTCAGCACTATAATGTGTATTCAAAGACCAATGTTCCCTATTATAAACGTGGGTAAATTAAATTTTAATATTTTGAATTGCTATCGGGAGCGCTACTAAAAGGTGCGCTGCGAGGAATAAAAAAGGAGCGCTTCATTAGGTGCGCTTCAAAATGGCAGCGCTTCGAGGAATACCTCGAATACCTATCTGACCTCCATAACCCAGTAACTGGATAACACGATACATCTTGGCAAGACTGGTTTCAGATTTTCTGGGTCCTGCCTCCCCGTAACGACCGTCGAAGATTTTCAAATGACGGCCGAGATCAACGCCTTAGTCTGCTTTCCGAGGTACGGAGGATTCTCGATATGTTAAGATTAAAGATGGGCGTTTAAACGCAAAGCATATAATATAACATGTTATTTAAAATAAGTGAAAAAGGAGATTAGTTTATAAAAGCATTGAACATTATTTGCTTATTCTGCTTTTTGTTAAAATTAAAACGTAACCGCAAATATTGCATTCCGTTGTTCAATTTTAAAAACGACAATTTAATTAATACGGGTTTTCGTTAACTACTTAAATTACTTATTACCTTTAGTAGCGTTTTCTCCGTCTGGTTAAAAGCGTCATGTTTTGTGTATTTCCGAAACAATTTGTTTTTGAAGTTGTGACTTATATATATATATATACGTAAACATAAATAGTGTAAAACATTTTTTCATGTGGTGAATTGTTTCGTACCAATAATTCTGAGACTTTTGGACTTGTATATAATATAGTTTTTAGGTGTAGTTAATTGCGTTAATAATAGTGTAAATAGTTTATAGTGTAAGTAATTGTGATAATTTTGGCGTCTTTTTTCTATAAAAACAAATTGGGGAACTAATAAAAACGATCTGCAAAGTACGAAGGAAAGTTCATTGATGTCGTTTAAAAACCAATAGGTACTTAAACTTAACCAACTAAAAAAAAGCAAACAACATAATTTCGTTATTTTTAATTTAAGCAAGTGAAAAAGCAGATAAGCAATAATGCAGTTAACGTAAGTGACTTTTGATAAAAAATAAACGAATAAGTTTGTTAACAGTTTTAAGTCGTTTATCACATGTCTGGTTAAGATGGTCACCCATTCACGGATTGGCCTCGGCAAGTATTACTTAACCTTGAAGACCGACCCATGTTGTTATTTTTTAGTTGCGAGTTCCTCGTAGCTAACAATTTTAGTCATCAAACAAAAGCGCATCTTCTAACAATTAATTGACTAACTAATCCAATCCTTCTGCGGAATAAAATCAATGTGTACTTCAAAGCAGGCGGCCACAAGCGACGCGTCTTTGAGAGTCGACGCGGTGTAAATGTCACTCTATATGGTAATGCGTGTGGAAGGCTTTTCTTGAGACACCGATGCGCTGCGGGAATATTTTTATAGTGATGTGTAAGTTAATGAAAGCTGGATGACAAACTATTTATAATGTTTGTTTTTTTTTTTGTTATAAAGAGACTAGCAATGTGGGTAGAATTCACATTACTGGCAATCTTGTTAACCCCTCCAACTGAACTAAATATGCTTGTGTCTGGAGTGGGTTCACGGCAATATTGTAATGGGTCGGGTTTGAACTCGCGGTCTCTCGATCACAAGCCATACTCATAACTAAGCTCATACTTATGTTGTCTTTGTATTGTGAGACGTTATTTGCGGTTTCAGAGCAATGTGCAATACTGTGCAAAACTGTAATACATAATCTTGAAACCATAATGCTAAACTTAAGACAAAGAAGTTTGTTTCAACCGTTCAACGTGTTGTTGATTAATGTAAAAGAGAACTATTGTGCGAAAAAATCAGTGATCTCTATATCTGCGACTAGACCAAATAAAATGCTTAGAAACAATAACATACAAAGAAATCCAATCGAAACGAAACAAATAATGATCACGTAACAGACGACAAAGGAATTGTCGAACACAAAAAGGATAACTAAACATTGTTTCAATTAAACGTTCTACTAGAAACATAAGTACGAGAATTCATTTCGCTAGTAGATTCTTTTCGGCGTACCCGGCAAAGCGTAAAATTGGGAAACAAACATGCTCATGTCTCCTTTGTTCCCAAAGGGATTATGTCTTAAAACCGTTCCTTTTACTTCCCCTTTAAGATTCTTTCGCGTCTTTGATTCTGTTGGAACTTGTGGATGGTGTAAGCCGTCATCAATATTTGAAACTATCTCTCGGGAATTGAGATTGTTTATCGAATGTGTTTCTTTGGTTTCAAAGTGTCCGTTGGCGGATAAGTATATGGTACGTTATTTTTCTTAAAGAAAGGACATAAGTCTTTAATTATGTTATCAGCTTTATTTCGATGACACATACTCATAATTTTATTATACCACTAGCGTCTGCCTGCAGGTTCGCTCGCGAGTAAAGTTCTGCATCAGGTTTTCCAGTTTTCTAATTCAGTTATAGCCTATACATTGCCCAGACAGCTATATAAAAAGTTTCATTCAAAACCGTCCAGTATTTCTGGAGATTACCGTGTACAAACAGACAAACAGGTAAACAGACAGATACTTAATTTTAAATTCTTGCCATATTACCGTTGTGGTTGTTAAACCACCTCAATATTTTTTTTTGTGAATATATCCAGTACACAGACACACTTTTTACTGTTTTATTATGTCTGTATGATTAAACCACTGAAAATGTGAAAGAACTTCGGTCTACCAGCAAAGATTATACAGTAACCACATTGGGAGCAACTAAAACCTAACAGGTGGTTTCCGCAAAGCTCCCACAATTCACTTAAATGCATATGCATGTTATAATCTACGCTTCTCTTATTAAAAAACCAAGATTTAATAAAAACAGAAAAGAAGCCATAACAATACTCATTCTCCTTTAATAATGACAACACAAAGTCTTGGAAGATGTTCAAGTTGGTCCCGGCTGTAACAGAATGACCGCTGCACTGCACCCGGACTTACCGCAACAATAAAATTATATATTAAACAACGGAAAATAAACCTTAGATACTTTGTAATAGAAGTGTTGTAGAATGAAGATGGTTGTTGGTAATGTGTAATCCAAATGAAACGTTGACACTGAGCCCCAAGCGCCCGACGGGAAGAAAATTGTGAGATCAAATTAGGTCCCGGTTTAGAGTCCTGACAATAATAAGAATCGTTCGAAAATGAAACGTACGATTGGTTTTTACTGTGTGTACGAGAAATAAGGAACATAATTAAGGTTTTCTCTCACGCTTTCACGCAATTATGTAGGTATGTATGTACCTTATTATTTATGGAATCATGAATGGAGCAATTACTCTCTGAGACTCTCTAAAGCGAATGTTTCTGTTATGTCTGGATTTTTGATCTCGGGTTAGAATCTCGGGTTGTGCAAATATTGCTATTGGGTTTATCTATAAGAAATTTCTCAGTAGTAGCCCGGGGCTTGGCAGTTTATGGTGTGATACCTCTGTACCTTGGAATGAACGTGAAGTTTGGCAGTCGTAACGAGTAGTCAGAACCCTGAAAACCTGGCACTGGTCTGGCGAAGGGGTAAAGTGCTACCCAGCTACTAAGATGTAAAGGTCAGATATGCAGTCACTAAAAAAAATAAAACGAGACTTTTTACTGTAGTTGTACAGTAAAAAAAGCGGTTCAGAAAACTTATTTTTACGTTAAAATAATTGATTACTGACAGTGCACTGAAATGGGCACAGTAAAGAGCTAAAGATTTATTTAAATTGGATGAACATTAAAGTTTACTGAAACAAACAGTTCCTTTTAAGTATTGCCGTTTTCAGAGCTTTACTGATATCGTAGCAGTTATTTTTACTGCTTCTGAACAGTTATTGTAGCATACAGTAAAGAGCTAAACAGTTATTTTAATTGTTTGAACATTAACGTTAACTAAAACAAGTAGTTTTTTTAAGTATTTCCGTGTTGATTTACTGTCTTACAAACAGTAAGAATAGCCGACCAGAAAACAGTTGCAGATGCATAGTAAAATCTACTGTTATAACTCAACTGTTTTTTTTTTCAGTTAGTTTTACTTCTTTGGACAATAGGCTCTATTTTTACTGACCAAAGCGGTGAATATAACTGAAAAATCAATTGGGTTTACCGATTTTTTTCAGTGGTCGCTTCATGTACAGACGCCAGCACATCAAGCTACAACAATCTGTCAAATTTCTTTAATAGATTTTCAACTTTATTATTAAAGAAATTAGGTTCAAGGTTGATTGGGAAAATATTGACAGTTTCGGGTAGCTTTATGTGCTGGCGTCTGTTAGACTGCTGCATCCGGTTAGACTGGAAGCGGCCCAACATAGCTGGAAAAAGGCTAAGCAAATGATGATTATGCGGATGGGAATAGCTGTTATTATAAAACTACTTAACTTACTTTACTTACAAAAATTTATGACATTAACTATTCAATCATGAATATTTTAATACAAAAACTTACCTTTGCACCGCACCACAATTGTAATGGCACCTTGATCATGGTGGTGGCGGAAGTAACTGATGATTTAGCACTGGAATCCTTTTAGTTTAAGCCCAGTTGCAAGTTGTTTTGTATCTTGCTACTAATATATTATATACAATAATTTAAGGTACAATAATTGTATGGTTTAAGTCTTGAACAAATAAATATTGTTATATTTTTATATAATTCTTGCGAAAATAAATCAAAAACATTCTGAGAGCAAAAATTAATGAGATTATAAAAACAGAATAGAAAGCTGGTAAAAAATGAAAACTACTTAAAATGTGAAGTCTAACTGATAGATCGTGTTCCGAGGGAAGTATGAACAAAATCCATTAGTCGATTCCCGTAGGAGGCCACCGGCAACGTGGCGTTCCGTTTCGGAAATTACATTAAAAAGCAATACTTCCTCGATAACTAAAGATACGAATCAAAAGATGCAAAGGAAATTTACTTAGTGACTGAATTTCCAGCTTTGCAAGAACTGCGATATCAATTTCGAACGAGCAACGAAGTTAGGCAACTTTTATTAGTATTTCACTTTAATATACAACGTGTAATTTAAAGGGTACATACGAAGTGCAAGGCTTCTTTTGATGATAACGCACGATATGGCAAGGGTTTTGTAATCCTATGTCTTCATGACTGTGTGGAACTTATTAGATATTTCAATACCTTAAGTAGTTTTATAATAACAACTATTTTCCTCCGCGTAATCATAATACCAGAGACCAAATTTTTCAAATTAAGAAGAACGAATTAAATTGTGTTATTGGCAAGTTACGTGGAAAGAAACATATGAAACCGATAATTTGGTATCAATTCTTTGAGTCACTTAATTTGAGCTGAAACTATGCATATAGACTCTATACCAGATGTCGTCTTCAGCCTTTTTGGATAGATAAGTGATTTCCGTTACACGTTGTGTATGAGGGGTAAGGCATAAATAAAGCATTTGCCATTTTCTTTCTCTTATTTAAAAATTAACCACTAGTTTTTAAATTGCACAAACACACACATATAGAACAATCAATATCTGTAGGCATTAAAAACATTGGTTTTGATATGGGAATCGAACCTGTGGAACGTATTACAGTAGCCAACTACTGCACCTACCGTGTTATTGCATTTTTCATTAACATAGTAAAATAATAAAACATTTCCAGAGAAAATAAATAATGGCAGTCAATATCAATAAATATTGAAAGATGGATGACAGACAAAGATAATGAAAACAATACAAAATTGAAGGTCATTTTCCAGTCTAAAAGACATAAGTATTCCTAAGAAACTCAATTGGATTACAATACAAAGAATTCTGCAAAGTATCAATTTGAAATGAACAATAGATTCGAATGATAGATGAAAACGGTATTCAAAGAGATTAATATCAACAGTCGTACAATTTATTGCCTCTGTATTTTTTGCTATTGTTTTATATTCAATCGGAATTTTTGAATTCATAGCTAGTAATAAGTACGTAACGCATACATAACTTATAATGCAATCAATAGCCGACAAATGTTTCATTTAAAGTTTTCTATAGTTATGTGAATGTAGTATTTTTCTATAGTTATGTGAAGAATTTTGCCATTCCATTTGGAATGTTTTCTTTTTTTCGCCTAGGACCGTGACTTCACCAAGGCCAATATTAGTATAATCTATTGTTTTTACAGTTCTTTAAAATAATTTAGATTAGTCAGGATTGGTATTTTGATATAAAGCCAAATATGTAATCATCCGTATATACTTTACTTATAATATTGCAACCGTATTCATTACGTTTTGCGATGCTAACCAGAGGATTATTTAAAACATGTGAAGTATCTGGAATTACATTCGAAATAAAATCAAAACTTGAATCAACAACACGTCGAAATAAACAAAGCTAACAAAGGGTGCGGATAAACTTATTGTTACCAGGATTGTCCTTAGTTATATGATCAAAAGTGACGCAATATGACACATTATAACTCGTTGCAATATTTGAAACTTATATATGTAGTGGCTTTTAAACAAGCGTGTGAATGAGGAAGATGGGATAAATAGTGAGAAAATAAGACTGATTGCTCCCATCGGTGTCTTAACTGGGTTTCTAAGATACATGAGCAAGTAATGCCAAAGCTCATAGGAAATCATTAAAATTACCATTTTAGTCAAAGTACATGCGCTTAAAACGCAGAGTTCGTCAACGAACATGGCCCCCCAACCACTATGATGTACTAATTAAAAAAAAATCATAACGGTATTTTTGGGTGGAGTGGAAGGGAATAACCATATATATTATAATAATAATATTCCACAACTTTCACACAACGCCATCTAGTCTCAAAATAAGCAGAGCTTGTGGAATGAGTACTAGACAACTGATAAACATACATATATATTTCTAAATACATACATATTATAGATAAATTACACCCAGACAAAGAACAAATGATCATACTCATCACACAAACACTTGTCCTGGGTGGGAATCGAACCCACGACCTTGCGCATAGCAGTCAGGGCCACTGACCACTATACCACCAGGCCTGTCTAAATGGAATGTCAGACTTCTACTGACTAAAACCCGCCCTTTTTGTTACTTCGGTTTCCCGTGCATTACGTGGCTGCGGTACCGGGTTACAACATATTTTTTTTTAATTTTATTCGTGATAAACTGGCGTTTTACCACTATCTGATTGTAAGCGATGATGTGGTGGAAGATGAAGCACGCTTTCGCGTTACCTATTTATTCACTCTTGACTTAAAGACCCCCAGGTTATAGCTATACATTTCCGCAAACCTTGTAGTACAATGGAAACGTGATGTAATTGGCAGCATTCTTAGATGTTTCAACGAAACAAATGAACGCTTCTCGTAATGGACTGAGTGTGGCAAAAAGCCATAGCAAGTGAGGAATTCCCTAAATAGATTTTTTTTTTTTCTATATATCAAAACACAAACAGAATTTCAGCTCAACATGCACCAGGTAAAGTAAGAACTTCTACAAACCGGATAACTTTATAAAAACAAAGCTGGAATACAAAATTAAGCGACTTTTTATTTCGCCTCCGTCTCCGCAAAGCCGCTGTTTGTAGGGCTACAATCTCAGCGTTTAAGTAGGCACGGGCGTGTGCGCCCGCGCGGAAAATTAAGAAACAAAACAGAAATCCTCTTTGTGAGACAAGAATTGGAACAAAAGAAGCATTAATAGCTAAGCAATTGATATTAAAAATATGTAAAGAAAAATTAAGATATTTTTCTTTTCTCTTTTGTTCACTGTGTTTCTTTTTATTTTATTTTCAGACTAGCATCTGGTTTATAATTGGAAAGTGCGAGAAGGTACTACAGCTTCTCTTCTTTTGGTAAATTTATTTTAGGACACAAAGTCAACTTACAGTAGTTATTAAAGCATTTATCCAATTACCTTGTCTTACAAACAGAAACACATTACTATTAAATACAGACCGAACAACGGCAAGTTAAATATTCGTCGGGGTGTTAAAGACTCATCCTAGAGATAATCGGTCCAGCCTTAAACAGACGGTAAGCAATTTAGACCGGATTAAACCCTGATTCCCTTGCAATACTCGCCCCTAAGAGAATAATGCAGTCGGATTTATTTGTACTGCGAAGTTAGACTATCTAATCGAATAATACCTATTGAGCGATGTAGAGAGACAAATGTTAACTCCGCGTAGACTTATTTGAAGTGGGAAATTAAATTGCATTGTTGTAGGTACGTCTGGCGATACTAGTGTAGTTGATGTTTAATTTTCGTTGGAAGTTGTAACGCAAACGCTCTCACAGATTACGGGAGGATGGGTTTAAAACAAATATTGTGTTACCTTATTCAGATTTCGTGAAGCCGTGCCTGCCGAAGCGTTTATGAGTTTAGTACGGATAATTTTATAAACTCGACTGTTAAAAGCTGATACGAGTAAGTTTCAGAATATAATTTTGGCTGAAGTCGAATTTTGGAATCGGTTCATAATCGTATAAAAACAGTGTGATTAGTGTAGAGTGAGTTTTTCTTGAAGTATTTTTTCCACTTTGAACATGGTTTTTTAAATTCTATTTGGGGGTGTTAAGGTGTCGGACTTGTGGTCGAGAGGTTACAGGTTCGAACCCAGCCCATTACACTATTGACGTGAACCCACTCCAGACACAGGCATATTTAGCTTAGTTGGAGGGGTTAACAAGATTGCCAGTAATGTGAAATCTACCCACATTGGTCGTAATGTATATTTAAAAAAAAATAAAGAAATAATGGATGTTGACATTTAGAAAAGTATATTTCCCTAAAAACTTGATTCTTATTTGTCGGATATAATATTCTCTAGGATTGAAAGTATAAGGCGCAGCAATTAAAAGGATTTTTTTTTTGTTTTCGATAAACGTTAAGGTATATTAAGGGTTTTAAACTTTAGAACTCTTCTTCTTTTCAACATAATATCAAATCAAACTAATCATTCAAACGTAAACATTTTTTTTAAAATCTATATCTATACTTTAATAAATCTGTAGAGAGGTCAATTCTGTACATGAAATATATTTACAAAATAACTATCAGGGGGTGATTAGGGATCGATACTGATGCCAAAAATGCAATCAGTAAAATTTTTGTCTGTCTGTCTGTCTGTCTGTCTGTCTGTATAACCGTTATAGAAACAAAAACTACTCGACGGATTTTAACGAAACTTGGTACAATTATTTTTCATACTCCTGAGCTGGTTATAGTATACTTTTCATCACGCTACAATCAATAGGAGCAGAGCAGTGAAGGGAAATGTTGGGAAAACGGGAGAAGTTACTCCATTTTTTAAGCTTCCGTCGCGAGTGCAACCTTAATGGTTAAAGCTACACAGAAATCATTTATGACGGAAATGTTCTCCTTAAAATTATATAAAAAATATCCCAGGACAGCATATATCTATCTTTTATGGTTGACTCACAATAACACGTGTAACTCCCGATAGCTTAGCAGTTCGAAGCTTTCTGATTATTATTCTGCTCCGAAATTTAAAAACACCACAACTTTGCAATGGAACTCGGCTAAAAGTAACCCAGTTGCAACAAAATATAATCGAGGCTCAAATTTTAACAGGTTGCGGTGCAGGAGAAACCGTCTTTATTCCCAGAATTCCCATAATACCAAATAATTTTCCATTCCAATTTAAAAGAACGCAATTCCCAGTATCGGTGTGTTATGCAATGACAATTAATAAGGCTCAAGGGCAGACTTTTCGTGTTGCTGGAGTAGATCTCGGTGTCAGTTGTTTCTCGCATGGTCAGTTGTTGACGACATGACGTCGCTCTTTCCCGGGTTAGCAGTTCTAGAAATCTTTATGTTCACGTGCCGGACGGGTCAACTTTCAACATAGTTTACCCGGAAGCTTTGCGCTGAAGTATTTTCGTTCTATAGGTACTTAAGCCTCATCTGAACGTGATCTAAACAATATTACCAATACATTAACTTAATAACACACAAGGAGTTACACGCTGATGGAGTCGCGGGTGCCCGCGACTCCGTCAGCGTGTAACTCCTACTACTACTACTAACTCCTAGCTATTAACAATAATATTGTGCGGTTCGGTATTGCGATATTTTTCAACAGTATTATAGATTGACATATTATATTTCCCTACTAAATTACGAAAGTTAATCTGTCTGTTACATCAAAATTCACTGAACCGTGAGGAAGGACATAGGCTACTTTTTTTACGAAAAACGACGGAGACGTGGACGATTTCGTGGGCAACAGCTATCTATACTAATAATATAAGGCTGAAGAGTTTGTTTGTTTGTTTGTTTGAACGCGATAATCTCAGGAACTACTGGTTCGAATTGAAAAATTATTTTTTAATTAAATAGTCAATTTATATCATTACACTAAGGCCAATAGGAGCGGAGCGCCAATGAAGAATGCTTCAAAATCGGGGTTAAATTTAACGTTAGCCTAAAGTAACTATTCCACGCGGACGAAGTCGCGGGCTAGTATAGAATAAACCTTTAGCAAATGATTATGTCAGTTAATACGTAAAGACATTTGTGTAAAGGATCGTCTGCAAAAAATTAAAAACTTTGTCACATTTATCTATCATAATTAAATTTTGCTAATAGCTGATAAAATATATCGATGAAATAGAATTAAATATATTCTTTAAACTGCTTTACATTTAATGGAGAATCTAAATTTATGTTTTAAACATGAACAAACTCCATGAAACGGAACGCAAATCCTCAGTGATTAATTCTCTTACTTCCCAAGATAGAAAAAATAACAGACCAAGATACTATGTAACCGCGACCAAGATGGTGATAGTTTGCCTATGAGTGCTTTTAATGTTGCCACAATAACCGCATTTCCTGTTTTAGGGATAATAGATATGAAGGGACCTACCCTTCATATCTATTATCTCTACTACCTAGATTATGTTATGTACCTACATTGTTTTGAAGGTAATCACACCAAAAAACAAAGAATTCTTAAATGATTATGAAACAAAGTATTTTTTTTTATATATTTTACTTACTTTTTCTTTCGGATCTGATAGCTGTTGTGTGGTGTGTGTTGCAATCAAACTTGAAGTTTCATTGTGATAGCTTTGATCAAAACGATTTAATGATCTTGGGGAGAATTATCGTAAGAAACACCGTATTCTTTATAGATCTGTTTCCTATGTATTGGCGAAGTCATTGATTTACTAGAAGAACTGAAAGAATATGCTATAATACTTTTTTTTAAATTTCATTAACTGCGATATAATAGAACTTTAAAATTTCCATACAATATTTTTTTAAACCAGTATTAATCAATTGATCAATTAATGTGTTAAAATATACCCTATTACAATAACTATAAATAAAGTAATATAATTAACCAAAATACTATGTTACACGAGTTGCTGCATATTTTAAAGTATACCCTTTTCTTGCAGTTGCTTCAATCCATTAATTTCGTAGTCAAGATAATCTGGAAATCTAATCACACACATTTTAATTTTTATGCCGACGGACAGTCTTTATTAATATATCTCGCATTACCACTTTGCACAAAATGAGACGAGACATCATGTTTTTTTTTTTTTTTTCAACATTTTTTCACTGTCGTGTTATTTTTAGCTATTAGTTTCTGCCCCTATGTGCTGAGCAGTAGAACTTTTAATAAGGCTTTTGCGGGAGGATACGCCCGTTGTCGTCATTGTGAGGACCACCCGGACGACACGGTGTAGCATACGGCGCTGGCGACCTCTCGCTCCTGGCCTTATTTAGACCATGACCGAGAAGAGTCTGAATGCGTGAGGGAGACACAACTTTCTTCCACGTGATCCAGCCGCTGAAGAGACGCCCTGGGCGTCGGGGATTGCGAGCCGATTTCCAGCCACCGTAGGCGTAGGCTTGCGGACGGCGAGCAGGATTATCTCATCGTCCGGTAAGGACCAAGCCCGGGTCGGCGGCGCAATGTGTTCCACGCGCGCCTCAAAGAGCCGTCAGCAGCATTGACGGGACCCGATAGGGCCATTGCTTGCTAGGGTTGCAGGTTCCGTCCTCACGAGGGCAACTGTAAGAACAGGGTGGACTTTTTAGTCAGTAAAAGACACTCTTTAGACATTTGATGATTTTCTTACGAAAAAGAGTTCTCTTATATATATGCGATCAGCCTACATTGACCAGGAGCACAGAAATCCACGGCAATGGTGCAAGCGTTTAAAATCCATGTTACTAAAGGTCTGACACACAATTAGCAGAGTTGCCAGTTTTTAAATGTCACGTCATTATCCACGGCACGAATGACATGTCCCAGCCGTATCCAAACGGACCTGTTAAAATGTTACATGAATTTAAATTTTCGAATAAAGAATGGAATATAAAAAATTTTGAACGCCATTTAAACACTCTATGCATTTTGAGTTTTTTATATTGTCAAGGTATTTCGAACGTTTAAGATGAGTCATGAATTTTTTCTTTAACCGACTTCAAAAAAGGAGGTTCTCAATTCGTCTTGAACTTTTTTTTTTTAATGTATGTTACCTCATAACTCGGAGACGGCTATACCGATTTGAAAAATTCTTTTTGCATTTGAATGGGTATAGTTTCTAGTTGGTCGCATTGTTACGAAATCAGGATCTGATGATGGAATCCTGGAGAAATCGAGGGAACTCTTCAAAAATTATAAGCACACCTATAGCGTTTTGTGTATTTTTTATAGTAACTTGAGCAGTTGCTTCCGTAAAGTACCATTTGGGGAAGTTGAACTGATGATGAAGACCACAGATGGCCACTGAAACTCCTCGATAATAAGTATTTCGTGGATTGCGTTTCGATTACCTGAGTACGGATGTTAAACACTTTATGCTCGTTACAATACATATGGTGATGTAGAGCTGATGGTCAAGTACCAGGAGAACTCCTCAAAAATTAACGGCTATGCATCGGGAAAAGCAACATTTTGTAAAAGGTGATAAGTTGTTGATATTATGGCTTTTGTAACTAGATAAATTACAAACGGAACCACGAAAACGCGTGAAAAAAATTTTTTGGCTTTGTAGTGTTTTGATATGGAAGTCGGTTCTGTTTTTTGCAAAAAAAATTTTTTTTTTCAAATTTAAATTCAAAGTCAAACCTACATTTGAACGACGAACAGATGTTTATGTGTGCTACCAAATTTAAAGTTTCTAACAAAACGTATACGGAATCATTATAACAATCTATAGTTTTAATGTTATTTCCAAGAATAAATTAAGAGTATGAACTTTGGCTTGCTTCAGCTCCCTTAGGACTGTCGCCTTCCATAGTCCATGAACCAGAAAACTGGGTTGTACGATTTTCTAATCTGGATTCTAGCTAATCATTATCATCATCATCATCAGCTTAGCCTTATCCTAACTATGTTGGGATCAGCTGCCAGTCTAACTGGATGCAGCTGAATATAAGTGTTTTGTAGTTGTTTATTGTTTATATTTTAATATGATTATATGAATTTATTATATGATTTGTGTAACAGTGTTATTCTAAGAATATTATTTGAAATGGCATGTTGTAACTTATTTTATTTTGATTAGTTTGTGCTGTATTGTAATAATGCCTACCCATCAATTTTTTTATTTTTGTGTATTGTGATAGTGAAAAATTTAAACATAATGTTAAAATTTGTTTATAAAATAAATGAAATGAAATGTAGTATTAGGTAACATGATAACCGGTAAGACCAGTGTCAGATTAAATGGGTTCTGACTACCTATAACCTTTACCTAACCGCGAACCCTTCTGGATCCTAGCTAATATTACACATAAAAGTTCATATGCTCTGACAACAGCTTTGACCACCTCTGCCATGCTCTGACATGGTTTAGCGCGTCTTAAAGTGTAGCGTGGGCCTTAATAGGTATACGATCAGACAGGAACACCATACAATAAGTTTGGACTTCTAGATGATACTCAACTGCTTTTTAGAATAAAATCGTCTCCAGTAAGTTTGTCAAAATCGAATCAGGAGGTCCTGGCGACCTGAACTACGGGTTTTAAACAAAAAAATCCCACAAAATATTTTTAAATGTGTCTGTAGGTACATTTCGACAATAACATTATGTATTAACTTGAGTTGCAGTAGCACCATGAGTTGGTATAAATAATTATTTATTTTAAAATTAGATTCGGTTAATAAAAATATCCGGATCATCCGGAGAATCCGGTAGTAACCGGATTGAAAATAGGTAGCTCTTTTACAAAGTATTTTTTGCCATGTCATGAAAGAAAAGCTCAAACTAACTTTATTAAAACACGCTATAAATACATGAGTCATATTACAAAAAAATGAAAGGAAAATCCTTTATAGATTAATAAGACCTGTGTGGTCACAAAGCAAACTGCTTCAAAAGGAAAATAGACTAGCACTGGACTGAAATATTGTATGAAAATTCTATAATAATGTTATTCCGTTTTTGTTTTATAGTAATATTAGCCAATTCCCTTTGTAGGAAGCCGAACAAACAAATTACAGCAACAGAGGAAAACAACTGAATTCTCTAACTATTTATATTGGTTTATAGCTATCGCCATTCATAGTCCTTCGTTGTGTAGCGAGTAGGCTCGTCTGTGTGTTCGTGAATCGCTGTTGCAAGCTCTCCACGTTAGTGTTGAGCATGTAGTTTCTAGTCGCGAATCAACCTCGTAATTTAGGTTAAGAACTAAAATAGGATTAAGGAATTTTGTTACTAACCAATTGAGTTTTGTTACTTGCAATAAATGAATTGAATTGATAAGTTGACATCTGAAAAAGTTTACTACACGATTGAAGAGACAGATTCAGTTTGTTTCTATTTCAGTTTTAAATTCATTAATGCAAAAAATATGTTTTTTTCCTTTTTAACCGACTTCTGAAAAAGGAGGAGGTTCTCAATTCGGATGTTTGTTTGTTTTTTTTTTTTTATGTTTGTTCGGGCATAGCTCCGTCGCTCGCCAACCGATTTGAAAAATTCTTTTTTGGTTGGAAAGGGTATACTTCCCAAATAGTCCCATGAAAATTTTATCGACATCGAACAAGCCGTTTCTGAAAAATCAACAAAAGTCTAAAAAAAATATTTACATTGATGATCTTTTCGGTTACTCTATATTGTGTTTTTTGTTCGCGCGTTTTTAGTTTTTTGTAGTTGACATTTTGGCTTTTATAACTAGATTAATTACAAATTGACCCACTAAAAAGCGCGAAAATAAAAACTTTTTTGCAAAAAAATAAAACCGACTTCCATATCAAAACACTACAAAGCCAAAAATAATTTTAATTTCGGAAGGCGGTGTGAAAAAAAAGAAAATACAAAACCAATAACACCGACTACCGAAATTAAAATTATTTTTGGCTTTGTAGTGTTTTGATATGGAAGTCGGTTTTATTTTTTTGCAAAAAAGTTTTTTATAGCATTAACTATCATCTGTGTAACTAACTTGTTTTGATTTGTTTTTGTTTGCTTGCTATGCCAAAGCGATATAACATACATATGTGGTTATTTGAAGTATTGTTATGAAATTGTTATCTGCCAGTAAACGTAGAAAAATACTATACTATCTATACCTATTATATATTAAGTCTATACCTATTTATGTTTTCACTACAAGCGAATTTGTAATTTTTTTGAGAAATAATTATTTAATCTCTATCCGTAAAATGTAATTAACATAGATATACCTTTTCAACAATAGCATTTGGTGCTTACTTTTCCAATCTCCCTTTGAAATGCGCTTCCTTAAAATCAAGAGGCGAACGAGTCCGGTTCTGCTTTGAGTAGAAGACACCTAGATACATTCGCAAGAAATTAGAATTATAATAACAGGGACGATTTGTTGCATGACTTTTTCTAAATAATATTAAGGTTATACGTATTAATTAAAGTATTTTTCGCTGTATGTCTTTCACTTAATTTGCACGTACAGGTTAAAGAAAAAAGAGTTGTTTCAACATCACATTTACTTAAGGTACCGTGTATTAATATGTACAAATTTTTGATAAAATAAAATGATGATTACCTGCCTTACTTTGTCACATAATATTTAGACTTTGTAGTAAATTAGTTATTAACAAAATACGTAGCTCTGCTAACACTACAATTTTTAACCTACTTTCACTCACAAATAAAACAGTTGAACCAAATCTAAATATGAAAATCTTCTTGCTAGCATCCTCTTTTCCTCAAAGATCTTTTTCAAGTGCAGTATTCCTGTATATAAATCTCAGTACCCACATTTTTGCAGCGTACGGGTTGTTACCGGATAAATTTAACGAGCCTGACCCGTGTCACGGGGTTGTGTCACCAACCAAGACCGTCCCACCTAATTTCAGTAGAATATATTGCGGTGAAATTCCGAGCAATCTTTTCGTGTGTTGTGTTTCTCTGTCATATTAGTATTTGTCCTGTACGTGTTTGGATGTGTTCATATTTTGAAATGTTCTTTTGCCGCTTTTCTTTTTTTTTTGACAACTTTAAAATTCATTGATATTGACCGTTTTATCAGTTAGAAAACAACGTATGAATGATTGAAAGAATGTTTTAAAGTATGGTAGTACACTTTTTAAAAGTAACTAATTTTTAATAAGTTTTTGCTTCTATTTATGTTACTGTAGACCATGAAGAAAGAAGAAGGAACGAGCATAGCATAGCGTGTCGTAGGTTGAAGGTTCGACCCCTGGCAGGCACTTAATATAATCAATATCATTATCACTGCTCTCCTATAGGTTAAGAAAATCATATTCAGGAAACTGGCACGTCCTAGGGCCAAAAAACATCCACCAACCTACACTGGGCCCGCGTGGTCCATTAAGTCCCATTCCCTCACAGAGACAAGAGGCCTGTATCCCATTAAAGGCTGGTTGTGTTACGTTATTTAACTGTAAGAGATAACTTATAATTTACAGTTTTGCGGGCAATATTATCCGCATAAACACATTTATTGATTTCACATGTTTCAATGTAATCGAACATAGGATGTTTTTGTTCTGCAATTTTTTTAATAAATAATATTTAAGTTACTCACACGACCTAATTATATAGACTTAAGTTCATGTCCTGTTAAATTGCGCGAGCTCTGGTACCTAAAACACAAGTTAAATCTTACTTTGGGTACCAGTGTTCAACTAGTTTATTTATTTATTTTCAAACTTAAATCTACCGTTACAGGTTGCACCCAATGCGATAGCTAAGTTAAAATAATATATTTTATAAATACAATTAAGTTCTCTCTAAATTCCCTTACTATATTTACAAATCATGGTAACGTTACTCAAAATATATGGCTTTTGTGAACTCGCTCATCGAACAGGAAAATGAATCTATACGTGAAGCTACAGTGTTGAGTTGTCTCATAACTATGTCATGTAATTTAGTTGAATTCAATAAATATTCTATTCTATTATATTATTTAAAGAGCCAAATGATTTTTAAATGATCGAATCATGTTCGATGAAGTCAATGTCAAATGCACATTATAATCACAAATTCTTAAAAACGCCAACTGACTATAAAAGAATTCAATCAATAAGAACCACCGAGACATAACAATTAATACAGCAAACGAAGAAGCAAGTCACAATATGACCCATTCAGTACACGTACGAATGCCCGGAGACAACTATGCATTTAATGAAAATAATCCTATAGTACTAATGACATCCCTTTACGTGACGGATTCCTTTTTCTTCAATATTAAAGGTGCATTCAGTTGTAATGTTTCTGTTATTCTTATACGAGAACGTTATACGGGGTTATGCCATTCATTTGCTCACTACTAATTTTTTAAGTGGTAGAAAATTCATTTAAGTATTTTTATTAGAAAAGATTAAGGCCCCGATATGGGTTTCCCGAAGTAAATGATAGATAAAGATGGACATATTAAGATGGGTATTAATTATTTAATTGTCATATCTATTAAGTTTTCAGTTGTTGTTATAAATAATTAGGTACATATTGCACAGCTAGATTTGAAGTCAACTCGAAATTTGGGATTTCTAAATGAAATTAAATATTTATTTTGTAAATTGGTTATAAATAACAGTTTTATAGGTATTTTTTTGTGTTTTAAGTCAAGCCCCGTTTTTCCTAACTAATTACTAGCACTGTCTAGTTATACTTACATTCGCACATACACACCTAAACAATATAACAGACAGATTCAAAGGTAGATTATTTAATTAAAAAAATTAAAGGTAAACATACATTGCGAGACGTCTTGCATCTCAATTATAACATAATATTATTTTTTAATTCATAAAAAATGCCACCTCGAATGGAAAGATAATTGAGAAAAAGAATAAATTTTCGAGTTTATTTTCAGCTAGCTTTTGCCCGCGACTTCGTTCGCGTGGGAGGTTTTTCCCGCGTAAATTCCGATCCCGTAGGAATTCCGGTATAAAAAGTAGCCTATGTGTTATTCCAGGAAGTCAACTATCCACTCACCAAATTTCATTCAGATCCGTTCAGTAGTTTTTGCGTGAAAGAGTAACAAACATCCATCCATCCTCACAAACTTTCGCACTTATAATATTAGTAGTTTTTGCGTGAAAGAGTAACAAACATCCATCCATCCTCACAAACTTTCGCATTTATAATATTAGTAGGAAGGATTAGTAGGATTTAGATTTAGCAGTGCAATATGTATTCATCACTAAATGCTAATGAATAAGTTTTTTTACTGTTTACAAGAGGAGTTCGTGGCCAAAAACGTACCAGCCGCACGGGTCTATCTGCTAGGTTAAGCAACGCTTACCAAGGTTGGTCTTAGGATGGGTGAACATCTTAACATATAGAGACTGTTACGTGCCTTTGAAAGCACGCTAAGCCGTTGGTCCCGGCAGTCATTTGAATATCTTTGGCAGTCGTTACGGGCAGTCAGAAGTCAGAAAAGCTGATACTGGTCTTGCCAAGAGGTATTTGTGGAGTTCTGGTAGGCGTTCACTTAATGTAGGAATACTATTACTCAGCCGCATCCAGTTAGACTGGAAGCTAACCCCAATATAGTTGGAAAAAGGCTAAGCAAAAGATAAATTACCTAATATGAAAGAAAGACGTAAAAAACTATCTTAATTCGTATTGTCCGTGTTTCGCTACCCTTTAATCAGAAATTTATATTTATATGGCGAGTCGCGCTGTGGACCTTGATTAATTAGGCTGGAAACAGTGCTCGACCGACGGTCAGCGCTGACCGTACATTTTGACCGTCAGCGCTGACCGTCGGTTGTGAAAATCGTCAGCGTAGCTGAGTGCGCATTCATAGGCTTGCATAGATATAGCTACGCCGACTGACGGTCAGCGCCGACCGTCGGTCAAGCACTGTTTCCAGCCTTAATGTCATTAATATTTGTGTCAATGTCAATGTTGTCATGTTAACGTTGCGGTATTTTATGGAATTAACGTCTTTAATTGTACTCTTAGGGTTTATTTCATTTATCTTTAATTGTTCGAAATCGTACAGGTATACTAATCGTACAATTAAGGCCCATAATTATACAGTTTAAACCAGTGTTTGCATCAGATTAAGTCATTTCTGATAGAACTTGATGACTTATAACAAGATGAGAAGACCAAAGTACGCGCTCTTAAAGTCTAGAAACATTGTGAATTCCTTGTGAAAAGCTTAACTAGGCAGTTAAAGATTTGGGTTGTTGGAATGTACTAACGAGACACCTCGGCTCTCGAACGCCAGAGCTGCAGAGAAGTCATTCGATGATTTTCCGCCTCCAAAAAAAGGTTGTAAATGATTTAACATGGAATTTCATAGTTATTTCTAGACTTTAACGAAAAACGTTAAGCAATTACTATTGCCGTTTTGAGATGTCACTCAAAAGAAAAAGTCCTTTGTTTTTTCGTTGACATGTCGTTTATACTAACAAACAAAGTATCTTTTGTAATCCAATCCACCATTTCGTCAACATTTGATTCCGAGAAATTCGTCATCAGTCAGGAGACAGTTAATTCACAGACACATAAAAGAAAAACAAAACAAAAGGTAACCACGAAAGTATTTTGAGCAAAACTTATTCCCGTTGACACATTTAACATAATGTGGAAACAGAAAAACCCATTTTACGCTCGGCGACGCGCGAGTAGATTTTTGAATTGCTGCAAAATTGTCTAGAGTGTTATCATATCGCGAGAGTTCCTCCATTAGCGTAAAAAGCCTTCTCCATGCTGATAGCGTGGAGAAGGCTTTTTATTTATCTCTTAGACTTATCTATAGACACCAGGTTTGATGAAAAATATTTGTTTATAGTTTCAGTACGTAGTACAGTGGTTTACAGAATACATCTACGTACCAAGTTTCGACTTTAGTGTTAATAATTTCAGAATAAAGTGGCTGTGCCATACGGACGGAGACAGATATGACGAATGTAAAAGGGTTTCGGTTTAAACCATTAGGCTACGAAATCCTAAAAGGAAGTATTCGATTAATTTGAATTTTTTTTTTGTTGTTTAGTTCTTCTATTTTCGTTAAAATCCTTCTCCATGCTGTCGTTCGCTTGATTAGACATCGCCTTCTCCGCTTTGGTGGAACGCAAAGTATGTTTTAAAATGAATGCAATCACGAGTATTAGGTGCTTTCGTTTTTGATATTCGTTTTGAGAGTTTTGCTCAGGAACTGAAATTCAATGGAATAGAATGTTTTGGAGGAAGAGGTTTCTTATTTATTTTTTATATCTTAATGTAATCTGTATGCGCAAACAAATAGTGTTATGTTTTACGCTTTAAGTATCTAAAGCATTGTATTTCTAATAAGACAAACGTGATAATATTTGGTTACCAAATCTTAAACACTATAGGTATTTTAATAGTCCACAGCCAGCGTTTTTCCCACATTTCACTTAGATTACATTTATTAAACACTAGGCAAATTTACATAAGTCAACCCGGTCCATACGACGGGGGTACGAGTATGCTAAGTAAGTAATAATATGATAAGTAAATTACTAAATGTAACATAGTTTTTAAGTCTTCTCTTACCCACACTTTGGTTTACAAGGTAGAATTAAAAACAAAATAAATAAATTATACATGCTTAGTTTGGTCATTGTTGTACCAATTCGAATGAATAGCTACAATTTGGCTTGAAGTAAGTAGTAGTAGAAATAGTAGCTCAGTGAAGTGGGTCTCTTTTGATGCAGAGCAACACAATTTGATGAGTATTATTTTATAAATTCTGAAATAGATATATATATATATATATATATATATAGTCCTCCTCGTCGTGACCGACGACGGCGACTCTTGCTGGTTCCGTTCGTGCGCCCGAATGTGACTCGCAAATTCAAACTTGGATTTAAAAGTCCGGTCACATCGCGCGCAGTGAAGCTGGCCAGTAGAATCGTAAGTGTAGTGGTAGGTAGACTTAGGGCGAGTTTTGCGTGTGTGGCGCTTTAGGTCGAGTTCTTCTAAACGCCGTTCTTCAAATTTTTCGGCCGACAAGGATACTCAGCGACGCCATTCCGGTCTCAGCAAAGCAAGCTATTCCCACCGAGCTACAGGTATTCCACTAGCTTTAAGGTGACGTTTCAGGACATCCTTGTACCGCAGATACTGTCCCCCTTGTTTCCGTTTTCCATATAGCAGTTCTGAATACAAAACGGATTTAGGTAGTCTGTTATCATTCAAGCGATAAACATGTCCACACCATCTCAGTTGCGACCTTAAAAGCAAAGCTTCAATGCCTGAAATGTTACAACGACGAACAATTTCCGTGTTAGACACTCGATTTAATTGAACCTGACTTAACTAACTGAAATAGATACACTTCCGATAGACATTTAAACACAAGCCTTCATAAACTACAGCGTGACTAGTGAATGGTTTCAAGTTTAAGATCCAACAAATTCGCGCAAGTCCTACCATCATTAAGTAATTAATCTAACATACCGTGATTACGTCACACTTATCTTATTTATAAGGTCTTCTAATTAAACCGGCTGTTCCAACTAAAAAGTTGCAATTATGCAAGCCTGCCTCCGAACAGATAACTGGCAATTTAGCTGAGATTAAGTCGTAATGTTTACTGGACTACCGCCGTGGTTACAGTGACCATGCTGACGTACGATCAAGGATACGAGTCTTGGTTTTATTTTGAACAATAATGGGATTAAAATATAAATACAATTATAAATGTTCTAACGAGATACCGTAGCACTGGATCACAAGGGCAACTGAAGGAACAAGGGTGATTTTTTTGTCAGTCGAAGGCTGACACTCTGTTTTGATATCTGATTTTAATGGAATATGCTTTTTAGCACGTACACATCCATTTTCAGTGATAGATTTTAGCCATTCTAAAAAAAGACACAGCTATATTATGTGAGTCAGACTCTTGCAACAAGGATACCGGACCAATATCTTTTTTTTTAATAGTCAATTCCTGTAGTGAATTAAATCTGTGAGCAAAACAACTATTATCTATAGTTAGTTGGTAGTTTTCAAACAATCAATCAATTTATTTATTTCGGTCAAATTGGCCCGCACAAATAAAATAAATTCTATGTTTTAGGCGCAGTACTTAAGGAGATAAGGGGAATACTCCACGTTTGTTTTGTACGGTTTTTAAATAACTAAAATAAATGGAGACCGTCATGCGGAAATAAATTAATTGGTGTCTGAAATGAGCTTTACTCAATTTTTATTTACAAATTTATACATATTATATAATTATAACAAATAATTCACCTAGATTACTATATTACTATCGTTATGGGTTTTATTTTTCTGATAAAAGTTGAATAAACGTTAAAGGAAGTATATATAACTTAAGATATTTATTTGCGAGGGAGGGAATTGTCTCAAATTTTATGCACACAAAAAATACTCTCTCAATAATAAAACTGTCGTTCTCAAAACCAAAATTTAGAACATTTGCCATACTCACGGAAAATATCGCTACCCCCAAAATCTGTGCCTCAATAAACTTTGAAACTTTTTATCCTGCTTCCCCGCAGCAGCTGGTCACACTGATGTACAATCTAACTTCCAATTTACTGTATAATCCACCGGACGAGTTTATCATTTACGACCACCGGTGTGCACTATTTGTGCCAGACTATTTATTATTCTTCGGATAACTTTGTACGGTATATATTGAATACACTTCCTTGAGTTTGATGTGGTTGCATGCTTGCGGGTTTAAAGTTCAGTTTGAAGTTTTCTTAATCACAATTGTTATGTATGCTTTTTAGTTACTGAAAGATTATTCGTGTCATTGATATTTTAATAGTTGACCTAAAATTGTGTTAGCTATCTTCTTGTGTTGCGTTCTTTATTACTGATGGTCTGTGCGTCTTGAAAACTCTTAATAGCCTTGGTGGTAATTCTTCTCCATCCATTCCTATGTTCGGCTTTCTTCAACGCTGACGTGACTGAAAGATCCATGAATGTCGTGATCTGGTCAGTCCATTGGATGGGAGAGCGGCCCCGAGATAGCTTACCGTTAACTTTCCCGGTGAGCTTTTCAAGGTTGTCTGGTTCCCTGCGTACAATATAGCTAAAGTAGCTAAGGACTTTTTAGTAGCAGATGGTAGAGAGTCTGCTTTTGATTCCAAGCTGTTTTAGGATCGATATGATCTTTTGGCTATCCACGGAATGCGCAGCATACGTCTCCAGCGCCACATCTCAAACGAATCTATTTTCTTGTGTTAGCTATAGATATTCCAAAAAAAAACATTCATAATAACAACATAGGAGCAATTTGGGGTCAGATTTATTGTGAGATATATGGCCATTCAATTGTGAAATCCATTGCATGTTACAAAGGCAAGCAATTTTCTACTGAGCCTCTGAAAATGATCGTCTATAAAACCAAACGCAGTCCCCGTGGTACCCTAAAAAATCGAATTCGGAGCCACGTTGTGCGCAGTGCATACGCTAAATATAACCAAAGAGCCAAACACACTGAAACAAATCGCAGCGATTTCAACAAACTGTTAAATTTCAAATAAAATTTCATATTTGAAAAGTTTCAGTAGCATTTCACTGAAGTGTATGTCGTAATCTTTTTATGACTAATTTCAATTGAGTATTCGAAAATTTTATTAAGTACCTTTTCAATAGGTTTGCAATAAAGCCATTGTGTTATGTCTTAAAGTTTTATTGCTATCATGATTTGTCTAGAATTCTAGACACTTTAAAATTTATAGTATAATTCTATAGAAATTTAGCAAGCGTTGATCTCAATTTAATGTGCGCTTGTTAAAATATTATTTAGAAAATCGTAAGCGTTCAGCGTCTGTTTCGGAGCATGTGTAAGTACTCTTACTATAGACTACAACGTCCATATAAGGCGACAAACGGACGACACGGCGGGTTCTCGCGACAAAGTGAGAAAAATATGGTTGTTCAATATTTATAGGATTTTTATTTCCGTCGTTTAGCCTCAGATACACGTCGACAGACGAAGGGGACAATGTGTAAGGAGTTAGATGCCACTGGATGTGGTAAGGGTGCGTGTCTGGAATGTTTTGGCGTGTGTATTGGAGCTTAACCTGAGAATCGCATGACAAAAGTAGCGTTAGTACGCGGTTATTGAACTTTAGGCAGAACTAATGTTGTGAGTATGTCTTTTAATTACGATCGAAACTGAGTTATCAGGGTAGTTTTGTTACGCATGTTTGAACCATAGTTTTTAATGTAGCTCCAACCTTTAGTGTTTACAGGCTTATATTTTGAAGACCAAATTTAAGCGTTAATAGCTACGGTATTTTGGCCGGGTTCGAACCCTCTATTGCCGTGAACTCACTCCAGATGCAAGCATATTAAACTTAGTTAGTGGGGTTAACAAGATTGCTAGTAATGTTAATTCTACTCCCATTGCTAATTCTCTATAAAAAAATGGAGTTACATTCTCCAACTCAAGCACAAGATGCCAAGACCATCACAGATTAAATGCGATAAGTCTTAAGGCATTTTTTTCCGAGACCACATTCTCTTCCAGTACTGCTCGTTCGCTCGTCTCATGTGGGTTGTTTTTCTTGGCTGTTGCATTCATTTGGGCGGTCTTAGGGGGATACATAATGCATACAGCTACGGGGGGTCATCAGTATTCCGCGACGGTAGGTGCCCTGACGATGCCCAACCTCGTCGACTTGTGTTACCGATGTTTGATTTAAGTTTAAATTACTTTAACCTTTATTGAGTTTTGTATCGGGTTTTGAGTCTGTTTTTGTGTGTTGATATACAGAAATCGGGTCATTTTTCTAATGGATGGGATGGAGAGTTTGTTTGTTAGTAGACATTTCGGTTGACCATGTTACTAACCGCAGAGGCGTGAGACGTAATCACGTTTGACAGGCAGCCTTTGTAGGTGCATTACAAATATACATAGTTTGTGCGGAACCAATCTTATTTACCCAGTAGTCCTTGTCAAGTCATCATTGATTGGGTTGGGATGATATTTAATCACCCCAACCTCATTTTGGGATTATTAAGTTTTTTATCTTCTTTGTGTCGTAAGGAAGACATTAGTTGATATTTATTTTAAAATCATAAAGGTAGGTTTATTTGCCAGATAAAAATTATTACATAAATGAAAGTAAAACATTCACTAATTATAATAGAAATAACTTAGGTAAACCAAGATCCATAACTATAAAACAAGCTTATATGTTAATACCACGCTCGACTAAATGTCATAAAATAATCTGAGTAGATACTATAAAGACATAAAGAAAAAAATAAAAACCTTTTGTTTTCCATACCGCGGTACTAACGAGGTTTTAATTAATTAATGCAGATTATGTCCAATTCTGAAGGCACCACCGTATGTCAACGTGATAAGTTAATTCTTGCTGACGAATGGCAGCCATTTTGTTTGTAGAAATGGGACGTGAAGGTGGGTCCTAACAGTAGATATGGACGGTGCGTGTCACGATGGGAACATTATACAGGTAATAAATTAACGGCTAGTAGTGTTATGTAGAGCGTTTTTTTGACTTTTGCGATGGATAGAGTTTAGTTTTGTGTGAGCAGACTGTGAGATTAAATAGACATTAAATAACATTTTTGCGTGTATTGTTTTCGTTAATGTAAGCTAGATGAGGTCAGTGTTTCCTAACCGAAACAAACTCGGAGTTCAAAACCTTTTTTAACCGACTTCCAAAAAGGAGGAGGTTCTCTATTCGTCGCGTATCTATATATATATTTTTTGAAGTCAACAACCTGTAACGATCAAATCATATGAAAACCGTTTAGGGTAATGTCTGAGGTGATCTTTTGAGGAAAGAAACAGACGGAATTGAATGGACTTGTTTAGACAGTGTAAGCATTTGTCAGGTATCAGGTATCCCAACTCAGAACTTTAAGGAGCTCAACGATTAGGCAAAAAACACACAAATTAGAATGTTTAGGAAGAAAATATCCTGAATATAACAATATACATAGTTCACAGATTCACTTTCAACTACACAGATTTGAGAGAACCTGCCAGTCAGTGCCAGCCTTTGTCAGTAAGTCTGCTGGTTGAAATGATAGAAGGCTTCATCTTCAACCACATCATCGCTTACCATCAGGTGAGAAGGCAAACGCAAGCCTATCAACAATTAAAAACAAAACTACTATGGAGCTCAAAGACTTGATAACCCAGAGAAGATCATTGAAGTGGAATCGTAAATGTGTGGCGCTAACATGACAGGTACTAGTATAGCACAACCATGAGCGTAATTGATTTATTTAACTAACTAAAGAGGTTGCTTGTTCAAATGAAAATTAATCTCTTGTTGACCTTCAAGTTTAAGCAATGTTTGCTAAGGTACGATTCCGTGAATGGATGACCTTCATTACGTATCAAGTTTCCTCAATATATACGGGAAGCTGCTGGTTCCTGCTGTGTTTATACGTGTAGCCTACCTACCCTTCACTTTTGAGAAGCTGCCGAACATAAACAAACGTCTGAGACACGCGCACCTAGAACCGTAGGCACATAAAATCTACAAAGGAATATTATTATAAATACTATAAATTAAATATTATGTAAACAGACATACGAGACGCGTGCCCTGAGAGCGCGCTCACACAATGACCACTGTTAAACTTTTGTAAACACTGCTATTATATATACACAATTATATTTTAATAAATAACATTCATTTCACATTCACTTCATGCCTTGTTATTGCTCTCCCTAACTAATTCTGCAAAGTGCTATCTAAAGTAAATATCTGCTACCTTGTATATAATCTCTAAAAATAGTGCTCCAACCATAGCACTAAATACGTATTTCTGTGCAGTCATTACAGGTGATAGAAAGAAGATAGAAAAATCTGATACAAGTTTTGCCAAGGGGTATACTGTGTGTCCCAGCTAATGGATTGTGGGGGCAGATAGGCACCTGCTAAGTCTTTTCTTAATTATGTTGATGACTTTTAAACAGTAAGTAACATACATCTATTCGCTGCTCAATGTTCAGAAAACAATTCAAAACTTTCTTCAGACAGACAAAATCAATACATCCCACTTAAAAACAGCTTCATAAACTATCAAACGAAATGTTCCGTTTGAGAAACAATATCCGACAAATATCTCAAGGAGTACCGTCAGCTGGTTATTTTCAGTTAAACTTCTAAAACTCGTATACTAGGTTCCATTCTTAGTAGATCCGTAAAAAGAGCTTGCAAATCCTTGTAGCGAGCTAGTGTTGGCGAAATAGTCGGGAGTGTGTGATAGCTTAGCCGAAACTTCCCCTTCTAGAGTGACGGATTTTGGGAGCATGCGATAACTGTAGAGGATACATTTTTGTGCGATTTTTTAACGCTGTAACACATTTTTGGGAATTTTGGCTATAATGCTTTAAAAATAAATACTTTATGAAAAATCTAGTGAAAAATAAACACTTTATTACTCTACGTTGCGTTGGAACGTATGCCGCGTACAGCTAGTATAATAAAATATAAATTCTATAAATATAAGACCGCCACTGTGACCATAAAATAAGCAATTTTGTTAAATAGGCGTGTTTAAATTTTGGTGTGTAATAAAGTATATGCTATCTATATATATATTAAATTTGTTTTTATAATTATTTAATTCCATTAACGATGTACAATGCATAAATTATGTTATTTTATATAGGTACTTGAGAAATATCTATCATAGATAACTCTTATTGGTTACTCATGTAATCTTAGCTAGTAAAGAGTACCTAAGCAGCTGTAATTATCTCAAAAATAAATAAAGATTGCCTATTCATATTGTAAACTTTATTCTAGAGGAACTTTGGCTCGTAAAACACGGGATTTTGTCCTGATTTAGGAGACAGCAATTCTTTTTTTTGTTTCTACTACACTATTGTTTTGTAACGAAGTATTTTAGCATAAGTTTTATTTGTGGAAGAAAATGAACATTATTTATTATTTATGTAAGTTAATCTAATTGTACAAAAAGTATTTGTATTGCCCTTATATTAATTAAAATTACTGATTATTATGTAGAAATAAAGTTTTATGCTTAGTAATCTTAAATTGGGTACCCGATATATTTTAGAAATATCGTAGTGCGTTCTTTAATTCTGGTTGATAGATACTTGTGAAAAGAGAGAAGTGGCAAGTATCATAAATAGAAAGCCGAACTGCAATACCCAGTTTATAATGGGGACAAATATTTCGTATTGGACGGGAGACCTGGTGAAGGGCGCGGGAAGTCGCTCGATACAAGACACACAGAACCGGTCGATGTGGTGACACTCGGCCTATGTCCAGTTGTGGACGTCTGTCGGTTGAAATTATGATGAAAGAGAGAAAAAAATATGTAGCATAAAATATAGCAGAATAATAATTTCGTTTGTCTAACGAAATGTGCAAAACACCAGTTTTCAACCGAACCTAGTTTTGTCGTGATAACAGATGTAAATGAATAACAAAAGCATCACTCCAGAAAAAAAAAATACAAAATACATATATTTGTGTAGGAAATATAATAAGCACTCATACTATGTTTTAATTTGAAAATTAAGTAATGGTCTGTGATGACAACGAACCTTAATAAAATACGCTTAAGCTTCAGTCATGGATATATTTCAATAAACGTGTAAATAAGGTAGAATAACAAACGGTAAAAATGTCGTATAGCAACATAAACCTAATAAAAGCTCCGAGAATACACCCCCTTTCCCCAAAGGAGTCCACTTCCATACCGTTCACTATTTACTGCCTTCGTCTCGCAAATCAATATTGCATGTCGCAGATGCATCGATCCTTGAAAATGTTTATGCCAAACAAAATTGTCGTCGAGTATTTTGTGGGCTATTTATAAAAGTTCCAATAGGAACTTAGTAAGGGAAGTGTAGAATGTAGACTTCTAAGTTTAGCTATAGCATTCCCATAGTAACTTACTGCGAAGAGCGGAAATATGATTTGAATTTATTCATTGATCGAGAAATGTGAAGGAAAAACTGACTGACTGACATAGTGATCTATCAACGCACAGCCCAAACCACTGAACGGATCGGGCTGAAATTTGGCATGCAGGTAGATGTTATGACGTAGGCATCCGCTAAGAAAGGATTTTGCGAAATTCCCACGGGATCGGGATTTACACGGGAAAAACTTCCCACGCGGGCGAAGCCGCTGGCACAAGCTAGTTGACAATAATTAGCTTCATGTCTTATCAGCCAATATGCTATTGTTTCCACTGCAGGGACACGGGCGTTTTCACTATGAAGGAGAGTGGACCGTAATGAACCACGCGGGTCCAGTGCAGATTGGTGTATAGCAGCATTTAGAATTAAATTACTGCGATGGTATAGTATTTCCTAGATAGGTTCCATTCTGCCACATGTTAGGAAACATCCTTATACCGTATTTTCAGATCCCCTGCGTCTTATGAGTAAATGATATTTATTTTGCAAATTGTTTACATAATAACCCTTCAAATGTTATATTTTTTCGTCTGGTATTTCCTAACTGACTACTCTGAGAAGAAGTATCGAAACAAACTCAGTCTCTTTCGAAGTCCACACAATCAGTACTGGTCAAATCATAATGATCACCATGTAGGTTAATGACTAAAGTGATATTTTGAGGTAAGATGCATATAGATTTATGTGGACCTGTCTCGGCGGTGCAAGTATTTGTCATTCTTAATTAGCTCCTAAGGCAGAAACCGCATAAAAACACAAATATCAAGGTAAAGTCTCATTTACACAACGTGTCCATATAAAACAATGCTACAACACGTAAATGAGAGTGTAAACGTTGGTTATTTTGATGAGAAACCGACGGAGGCATGTCGGAGGCGTGCCGCGAGCGCGGAGGCGGCATAAATAAGTTGTACACACTTTGAATATTGATCTGTGTGTGCGGTCGATGACGTGTACAAACCTATGTATGCTGGAACATTGTGAAGAAATACTTTTCTCCTATATAAAACAGTGTTAGAAAGAGCAGAAGGCAGTGAAAGATGGGCGTGGTGTTTTAACATGATTGTTCTGTGTTGTGTTGTGAATCTAGTGATAATTCTGCCAAAAAGTGTTTGTTTTAGCTTTAATGCATTAAAATCACCACATTGTTTTCGCACAATAATGCATAACATATGGGTTGCTTTTTCTTAAATAAGTGAGTCAGTCATAAAAATGAAGCGATTGTCTTTTCTTTTAAATAGTTGGTAATTAAAATTAAAAAGCTGAAATTCGTCATGTGTATAGAGTTGTGTCCAAAATTTCTCCGTAAAATTCTATGTATGCCAGCTACAAATAACAAACTACTTACATCATAACTTGCCTAAACAAATATTATGGCACGAACAAGCCCAGTCTGCCAGAACAATTATCGAGGCTCCAAGCAAATGGAAACTAAACACCAAGAGTTGTGTTATCGTGCGTCAAGTGTCTAGACTTGTAAAACTTTGAAGAGTAAATTAGATTTGGTCTGAGTGTAACAGAAACTGATGCTGGCCTCAGCACTTATCGAGATGCGCTTAGTGTCCATTCTCATTGCACGGATGCTATTCTTGATCTTCTTTTTCCCTCGATCTGTAGCGACATTTTATTACAGCAACGCTTCGCGTGGACGACTCTAGCTGGTATTATTGTGCGTTTAAAGATAATGATAATAATTACATTTTTAAATCTATCTAAGAAATGTATAATATCATATAAATATAAAAAATAGTAGCCCAAGGATATCGGGAACAAAGTCCAAGCTTCTAGTGGTCAGAGCTCCAGATAGAGGAACCTCCAACAACAATACGCTTCGTGTTCAGGAGTACCGCTTTCTGAAGCAAGCCCTTGATCGATCTGCCTAACAAGAGCCTCCTAAAGTGTTGATCGTGACTCGTGGCTATTAAGCCATTGGCTGAAACGACTGTTGGACTATCTATATATATACAGGTATAGAAATAATAATTTATTTTTCATAGTAAAATATTACATTTTAATAGCAGTTTTGAGATGTTACACAGTAATACCACAGATACATATCTAGTATACGCTGGCTTTAGCAGCCTTGATAAGTTAACAAGACAACTTGTACAAAAGTACAAAGCTCAACCCTTCTGTGAATGCCTTGTATGATATTTATCATAACAGACATACATAAATTATTTAATATAAATAAGAAAATAAAAATTATACTATTTCGGAAAGGAACTATGAATGTGTTAGTATAATTATATGTGTGAAGATGTATAATTGATACATAGTGAATCACACAATTATTTAATTACACTATTTATGTAACTTTATTTTGTGTTTTATCGTATATTTTTATTTTACTCCATTGTAAGTTTTTTCTGCGTTCTCGCTTGACTTTATTTAAAACCCAAAAAATGGAGGTATTCCTCGAAGCGCTACTATTTTGAAGCGCACCTAATGAAGCGCTCCTTTTTTATTCCTCGGAGCGCACCTTGTAGTAGCGCTCCCGATAGCAATTGAAAATATTAAAATTTTATTCCTTGAAGCGCACCCACGTTTAAAACTAGGGAAGATCATAATGTAAGGCGACATCTAGCTTGCTTAGTCAATGATTCTATATAAGACTTTGTTGCTGATTATTTATATTATATCTGTGCGTTTTATTTATTAATAACATCCTCTTTGAATACACATTACTCTTTGAATACACATTATAGTGCCGAAAGCAAAAACATATTTTTCTGTCAATTTCATACTTTTGGTTAAGCAACTTCGATGATGATGATGAGTTTAAAAAAATATAATTATTACGTTTACTTCATGGTCTTCCCTATTTTTAAACGTGGGTGCGCTTCAAGGAATAAAATTTTAATATTTTTAATTGCTATCGGGAGCGCTACTAAAAGGTGCGCTCCGAGGAATAAAAAGGAGCGCTTCATTAGGTGCGCTTCAAAATGGTAGCGCTTTGAGGAATACCTCAAAAAATCACGTCATTTTATCAAGATTTGCTGTGTACGCAAGTACACAGCAAATCTTGATAAAATGAAGCAGTATGAACATAGTTATATGTACTATAGTTACGGTGGTACTCGCCTTTCGATGTGTTAAGTCTCATATAAATTATGTTCTAAAACATTTTACTGACTAATGTCTGATTTAGCAGTAGTGGCGTAAGAGTATCTCCGGATCTCATTTAATGACGGGTGCTCTTAGAAACTAGGAAAGTCTTTAAATGGAACCTTTGCTCATTAACGGAGGCAGCATAATTGCTGCTCTCTTTTGGCTTCGTATTACTGCTAAGTTTAGTATTTAGTATATTTTTGCGCTTGTGTAAAAATATTTGGCGTTCATCATGACAAAATCCATAAATACTAAATACAACAAATTGGCTGGCAACTTGGCTGGACATCATCGAGTTCTCTCCTTTGAAATTATCTAAAATATATCGTGCCTCAAAAACAGTGGATACGGTCAACATTGAAACGAAACGGATTCCGATATGAGATCGATAAGGTCCGCAATATGGTATTCATATAAATGTGTACATTACATATATTCATACGGGCCGCATTAAGTTCGTACACTCGAGTGCAGCTTATTTAGGATTATACCGTCCAGTCTGGAGTATTATTTTGGATTCAGGTATAGGGTGATCAGACTTCTAATCTGGTATTGGTTCAGCAACAAAATTTTAGATAACATTAAAACTTAATGATGTCTGGGTTAGGATCGTATACTTGTAAAATTAGTCTACCGATTTTCTTAAAGAAATACTAGGTAAAGAGATACTCTAACAACGGGGTTGCGGATATGTTTTAACGAGATACCGTAGCCCCGTAACTTAAGGGCAGTTGAAAGAACAGGGTGGGTTTTTAGCCAGTAGAAGTCTGACACTCTTCCTTCCGCTTCCAAAGCTTCATTAGATGATTGTCCGATAGAAAAAAAGGTATTGGTACTCCAACTATAATGTTATCAACAAAATAATATAGTGATGGTTTTAGGTAATAAACTGCTTACTATTGACGGTAGGTACCTTTATAATTGTACCTTGGCAAGGCTCTTCTTCAAACTTATCTAAATTTTAGATAAGTTTCTGAATTTTAGAGCAGACGGGCGAGGTTTCGTAGAATACAAGATTTTAATTTTGCCTGTCTGTTCTAACCTTATTGCTTCAATACAAATCCACATTTCTAAGTAAACTCAAAGATGAGAACCACCACAGAGTTACAGCTAATTACATGATGTATTTTACGTTGCTTGAAAATCGAAATACATTTAAATTAATTGAGATTCGTTTCATTATTTTGATTAATTTCGTCTGTATGTTGAGTTCATCAGAAATTCGTAGTACAGGTTGAGTGAAAATTACTAATAGGTATAGAAAACATGATATAGGTTTAGAAAACAAGTGTAATGTCTTAAGACTACACTTGTTTTCTAAAAAGTGTGAAGAAAGAAAATTGTTTGGGACTCACAAATGATACAACTAGGTAAACTGATTATATGCTATTAATAATCATGATCATAATCATCATTTATTGCATTCATGTACACATATCAAAAGTGTCTAGGGATCAAGCATTTTTATGCGGATTTCTTGAGATTGAGTTGTGGCTTTGTAATTAATTTATGATTTTATAAATTTATATGGATCCTTTTTGGTGCATTTCATAATTTGAAACAGAAACTGTTAATCAAATTCGAGTAAAAGATGAAAATCAGCTGTCAATATTTTCCCTATAAAAACATACAACGCATTGAAGACATTATTAGTGCTACTGTTTCCCTACTACTGATTAAAACCAACGTTATTATGGAGCGGCGACGTCATTTAAGTAGGGAAGAAATGCTCAGAGCCGTGGGAATGATAGAAGCTGGTTCCCTGCAACGTACTGTGGCTTTAGCTCTGAATACAAGTCAGAGTGTTATCAGTCGACTTTGGACACGTTACCGAAGCACTGGTACCGTGGCTGAGCGCCATGGAGGACGGTATCGCTGCACCACACGGAGACAAGACCGATACATTCAAATCTTAACTCGAAGAGCTCCAACAATAACCGCCATGATGTTAGCCGTGAGGCTTCATCACTCTTCAGGGAACTTAATTAGCGACCAAACAGTCAGAAACCGCTTGCATGAAGTGAACCTTCATTCCCGAAGACCGCTACGGGTACCACCTATAGCAATGCACAATCGTAGGATTCGATATCAATGGGCTCTTGAACACAGAAATTGGGCAGAAGAACAATGGCGTTTCGTGTGCTTTTCTGATGAGTCTCGTTTTGGTATGAGACCGGATACAAGACGTATACGACACTGGAGAACCCCTGGACGCCAACAGCGATTAAAATCCTGCCAGGAAGTCCATCCTTATAGTGGTGGAACCATCATGGTATGGGCGGGTATTTGGATCGGCGGAAGAACTGAGTTGATTTGGATCAGAGGCAACCTCAACGCTCAAATTTATGCTGAGACGATTGTATCTGACGTCATCGTTCCTCTACAAGTGCAAATCGGTCCCTTATTTCAGTTAATGCATGCGAATGCACGACCGCACACCGCAAGAGTTGTAAGACAGACTCTCGCCGCAGCTAACATCAATGTCCTGCTCTGGCCTGCTCAGTCGCCAGACTTGAACCCGATTGAGCATGCATGGGATATGCTACAGAGAAGAGCTCTGCCGAATATGGAGGGTATCCAGTCGCAAGAAGACCTTTTTTTGTTGTTGCAACGAACATGGGCGGCCATTCCACAGCGTGATTTGGATGAACTCATTTTGAGTATGCCAAACCGATGTTCTTGTGTTGTTAGTGTTCGCGGTAGAAACACGGATTATTAATTGTTTAAGTTACCCAATAAAATTTTAAAGAAAACTGTTATTTCAGTCTTTTTTTCGAACTTTAATGTTAGTGGTTCAAATGTCAAAAATCCCTTTATTAGGAAAATGGCAAATTTCTTTATTAATGCAAAGGTGACTTGGTTTATCGTTACTGTGACAAACGAAAACACTTTATTTGATGAATCCTTAAAGAAAATTTTAATTAATATCAATCAGGAGAAAAGTTATTGCAAAAATATATGTTGATCCCTAGACACTTTTGATGTGTGTAGTTTACAAGTTGTTACAAATCGGTTATATAGGTTTCATACATGAACCCTGCTAGGGCACAACAATATAAATAATTTAAAGTGGTACAGTGTCAATAATAAACAAACAACTCAAAAAAGAATACTAAATTTAATATGAAGTAAATGTCACAATTACAGTGTTAATACTAAAACAAACCACTTGAACAAAAATATTAAATAAATGTCACATATTACAGAGTCTTGAACATCGACGACGAGTTGCTAGTCTATCGGTTTTCTATCGGTTACATTTCGGGGAGTGTGCGATGGAATTATACAATCTAATTCCGTCAAGCCCGTTCCATCATCGGACTACAAGACAAACGGCGATGCGCCATCTTTACATGGTGGACATCCCACCTATACGCACTTAACGTTTTGGGAATACTTTCATTGTGCGTATGGCTAAGGATTGGAATTCCCTGCCGGAGTCTGTGTTTCCCGATAGCTATAACCTAGGGGTCTTTAAGTCAAGAGTGAATAGGTTACTTTTAGGTAAGCGTGCTCCATCTTCGATCGCATTATCACTTACCATCAGGCGAGATGGTGGTCAAAAGCGAGCCTATTATCAATAAAAAAAGTCAAATATTTATTGGAACAAAAAATAGTTTACAAAAGTTTGTGTACGTTAACAATCACATTAGTATGAAATACTGTGTCGCGACCATTAGCGCCCACCTCCAAGAGGGGAGACTACAGTGTTCCATGAATTAATATAATTGAATTGAATTATTATAATTAATATAAAAGGAAAAGAAACAAAAAACATTTTTTTAGGTTTTAAACAAGAATACTAAATTTAACATGAAATAAATGTCACAGTCACAATTGGTCAAATTTCCATTAATAAATTTAAATAGAATAAATTAGAGCTTATAATTATAAAGAAACAGGAGCTTGTGGCTAAACACAAAAGACACAAAACTTTTATTCTATTAAAGACTTTTTAGAGACTAAACATGCTCCAATAATAATGTAATAATACAAATATGATGTGATGTAACGCATACCTATAAGTTTGCATGCTATGTATCCTTAACAAAACATGTACGCACTTATTTTGATGTAAGAACTTTAATACCATGTTTGATGCAAATAAAATGAATTTGAATTTGAATTTTGAATTTAAATTTGTATAATACCAGACGCACCTTGACGAAGTTGTTTCGGCAACCATCGAGATTCCTCCGTGATTCAGAAAGCACATTAAGCCGTTGGTCCCCCCGCTCCCTGCTGTCATTTGTACATATTTGACAACATCTACATCAACATTTTCGACTTCTTCTTCTTCATCTCGGGTAAGGTCTAACAACCCCATACACCTTTTTTTTTTTTTTTTTAACGTGGTAAAATTATCAAATAAGTAAGTAAGTATGAAGTAAGTAGGGCAGGGTGGGAGAGACTGTCAGACTTTTACTGACTAAAATCCACGGTGTTCCTTCAATAAACCTTTACATACCGGGGCCACGGTAACGGGATGAGTCCCACGACCCCGGCGGGCTTCGGCCCTCTGCAGAGGGGGCCTCGTCATGTTGCTGACGCTCTTTGAGGCGCGCGTGGAACACGACGCGCCGTCGACCCGGGCATGGTCCATGGTCGGACAGCGAGTTGCCCTTTACTCGCTGTCCGCATGCCCGCGCCTACGGTGGCCGGAGATCGTCGGCCGACGTCCGACGCCGTGGGCGTCTACCACTGCGGCTGGGCTGGAGGGAGGACGCCATCCTCTCCCTCACGCGGCCCGCCTCCTCCTTCGGAAGCATGACTGCTTCGCAGAAGGAGGCGACCGCTTCCCACTCCCTCTCGCCCCGCAGCATGGCCTCAACCAATGCCGGGCGTGAGAGGTCTCCGCCTATCGCCGCCGTGAGGACACGTCGGTGCTCTGCCCAGGCGGGGCAGTCTTGCACCGTGTGCTCTACGGTGTCCTCAGGGCGACCCTCGCAGTGGTGACACCCAGGCGTTTCCTCCTTTCCCATCAGACACAGGTACCTCCCGAAACTTCCGTGTCCAGTGAGGACCTGCGTCATGCGGTAGGTCAGGACGCCGTGACGCCGATCTAGCCACTCCTCAAAGAGGGGTCTTACCGCCGCAATTGCGGTGTGCCCGATCCTTGGTAAGCCTTAGGGTAGACTTGTAAGGTGTTATATAATTTAGTGTCAGATTTCTTTAGACCGCCTCAAGGGCCTCTGACGTAGTCTATTTTGACGACCGTCATTTAGCGACCGGGACCACCGGCTTATACGTGCCTTCCGAAGCACGGAACTATCTTTTTATCAGAAAATCAGGTGATTCAGGCCTGCAATGTCCTAGCCAAACTGGAAACAACTTTACAAAGTATGCTTCCCGCGGGAATTGAACCCACGACCCAAGAAAGGGTCACAAGGCAAACGCCTAAACCACTCGACCACGGAGGCAGTCATTTTTGACTGTCAATGATGGTACAGAAGTCAGAATAACTAACTCTGGTATTGACAGGGATTGTCCTGTTACCCAGCTACTGGTTTGTGGAGGTCAGATAAGTAGTTGCTCCATGTAAAATACAAATACTTAGCTGCATCCAGTTAGACTGACCCCAATATAGTAGGGATGCCTGCGGGCTGCGAGCAATGGGTAGCTCGCCGCCCGACTGTAACTAGGCCCGTATAGGTGGCGCGCGCGTCGTGTTCCAAGCGTGCCTCAAAGTGTCAGCAAAAATTGTCGGGACCCACTAGGGGACCGTTGCCTGCCGGGGTTGCAGAATTGTACCACGGCCTCGGAATATGAAGGGCATACGATGGAAGACGGATACCCATCCGTGTTTTAGTCAGTAACAGTCTGACATACCCTTCCGCTTCGCCCAGATCGGGAGGTAGGGATTTCCCATCCTTAAAAGAAACACGATGACGTCAAGTTATTAAACGTCTTCTTCAAAAACATTTAGTTCCCAGTGTCGCTACCCGTAATTCGCCTTGGTGCTTATGTTATCTAACTTTGTTGGTACCGAATCTCTATTTAGAATTTTGTTCAGTTTTGTTTTATAGCCAATAATGTAGGTACTTATTTTGTGGTAATGTCATAAAAATGAATATGTAAGTGATGTGCAACCCTATAAATAAAAAATTCTTTCTAGAATTTAAAGGGTCATCACGATCTTTAAAAACCATTGCACACAGCAAAGTGAAATTTTAAATACAAACAAAAGCATTTTTTTGTTGCACCCTTGCTCAGTGCATCAGAAAATTGTGTTCTTAAATTGACTTAATGTCCTTTGTAATGGGAAAAACTCGATATCTTTTTTGTGTACCCAAAAATAAGTCGGAGAATTTTATTTTGCCTGTCGACCAAACGGATATTGCTATGTTAACTCACGTTTATCTTTCTTATCTTTGTTTTTCAACTTTCACCTTATCGTGAAACTTTAAGCTGTTATAACTTCAGTTTGGTTATAAAGAGAATTAAGCGCTGTCATAACATTTAAATGTTACAAACCGAACCACTTAAGTCGTAAGGAGTTTGAATATACACCTGTGGATAGTCTCAGTAGTTTCTAAACCGTTTTCCAAGTACTTAGGCACTAATATGATACCACATTTTTACTCGTATTATTTATTATGAAAAATGTGGTGAAAGAGACGAGACTGAACCACAAAATAGGGTACCTATCTTAGTACAGTGCAATATTCTGAAAAATGTAAATCTTACTTTAATTTAAATTTCATTCCTTAACTATACGCAACGAAACATAAAAGTTATAAATAAAATAGATTTATTTCGCTAAAATAATATAAACTATAGGAAAAGTATGCGTCGTATACACGCAAAATGGTCATCGCACAGAACAATGCTATGAGATTTTCAGCAACGGCCAGCGCCGACGTAATGACGTCAACTGATTCTGGTGTAATGAAAGTTTCCCAAAAGGTTTTATGCGTATGGGTGAAATATCCACCTTGTACTAGTGGCGTATTCACCGTTCATCTTGTAGTTCTCTGATAGATTAAGTAAGATAGTACGAAACTTCTCGAATTGAGATAGAAAAACAACATAATATATTTTATTGAAATGACTATTGTAATAATGCAGTTGTTACATTACTAATTCATTTGGTTCCTAACTAGGTTCGTTGCTTTATTTTGTTTAGTCCTGTAAAACCCTCAGGTACCTACTAATTTATATTACTCCGCATATTTATGTGGATATAAAGAGAAATGAAAGAACAAATATTTATTGTCACCGAAGTGACATGTATACAAATCATCCATAATTATTACATAATATATTGGTAAGGGCAAAGGCCTTTGGTAATACTTTCATTGTGCTTACGGCTAAGGAGTGGAATTCCCTGCTGGGGTGTGTGTTTCCTGATAGAAAACAGTGAATAAGTCGCTTACCATCAGGTGTGATGGCGGGCAAACGAGAGCCTATAATTAGTAGAAAAAAAAAAAACAAAAATTTTAAGATTCACATTTAGCGAAAATAAAATGACATACATATTGTATATCATACGTTTTTTCCATAGATATATAATAGTGTTGTTTTCGTCTACCATCAGCAATAAGTACGGTTATCAAATAATACCATTTAAAACAGTACTTTCCTACAATATCTCAACTGCAAGGAAAATCAATCAATACATTGTACTAGGCACCCAGAATACAACAGAGCATTTCAAAGGCGAAGACGATAGAAATGGTCCTTGAGACTAATTCTCGAGCCTTTCAAGAATGGCACTGCTGTCCCTACAAGTTGAAATTTCAATTTGTCATAGAACGTATTACGTTGGACGGACGCAACAAAAGCCGGTTTTGTCTTGCTTGTGCACGGCCGATCATCGTTCGAGGGGCATACAAACGAGGGAAATATATTTGGTGTCAAAATAAATGCTTCATGTTGCGATATTTATTGATCCTAAACAATTTAAATTCCAAATTTTTTGAACAAATAAAAGAATGTCTCTGTTCTTCTTTAGAGAAGGCATATTATCCTTTTTTTTGGGTGGGATAATCATCGAATGACTTCTCCCTGTCTGGGTGGAGCGGAAAGGAGTGTAAGACTTCTACTGACTAAACACTTACCCTGTTTCTTCAGCTGCCCTTGGGTTCCGGGACCGCGATATCTCGTTAGAACATTCCTGTAACCCCGGAAGGCGTAGTATCCTGAGACGAGTTTTACATGTCGATAGATAGATTGATTTATAATTATACTCCCACACAGATCTCAATAAGGGGTTTCGGATAAGAAAGTGTTACGATGGCGACTTGTATATACTCAAAGAGAATCACCTACTTTAATATTAGGTACGTTACGACGGTTCTCGATAACTTTCATTTTTGGTGCCCTTCCTCACACTCTTGAACCAACGTCTATCAGGGGCATACAATAGTAAAATGTCACCAAAAAGATATTTTCAACATACAGTCCAATTTCTCACTCCGTAAGGGAAATTAGACAAAATACTCTACATTAATTTGTACAAATACTGCGAGGCAACCTTAATTCTACATTTCACAGACTTCTATCTAACCGCTGTCGCTGGCTTTATACGTTCTTAACAGTTGCTTTCATTGTTGGGGCTTCATCTGCAGCCTGAGATGCGGGCGCGATACAAATTGTACCCTTTTCTGCTCCTAATAGGATCTGGATTTTATATTGTGTTAGACTGTAATTGTAACTCAGTTGTCTCGACTGCAACGCTTTGGGAATAGAATTGTGTAACTGTTGGTGCAATTTTAGTTTTGGATTTTTTTCATCGTGGCACGGAAGGCTGGGGAAGTTAACCCTGCCAGGTACGTGGGTAACAAATTTGCGAAAGCAGTATTTTTCGTAATTTAGTCATTGATTTTCCTTTCCTTGGTTGCAGATGGTATTGATAAACATTTCACGGAAATAATTCAACTTAACTTAACTATGAATTAATATTGAAGTCATGTCAAAACAATAACAGAACCTTTTATCTTGTGTATGCATAATAATTACCGACACAATAATCGCGCAAATTCTCCTCGCAGCCCAATGAACGCGGAAACGATCAACTTATTATTTTTCGATTCAGCACAACAGTGCGTGTAATCGTCTGTTTATTTGCCACTTTGACCTCTAATTACTGGCAATAAGGTCGCTAATTGCGCGGGAATTCGATTCACAATATCACAGGTTACAATACAACCATAAGCTTCAATAAAGCTTTTGTTTGTTAGGCTGTGCACCCTTTCTCATATTGTTCCACACGAGTGGTTTCATGTGTTTGCTCAATCTAATTGCTACTCAGTCATTGTGGGTATCCATCTGTATGAAATCATATTGCGAATGGTAAACCCGTGCGCATTTGTTAGCTCGGTGGCAGCGGCTGATACGGTGCTATTAAATTTTGTAATAGGAAAAGCGCGCGTAACGTGAATGCTGACTTGGTTTTACTTTTAGTGAACGAATACGCGGCTGTAGACAGGGAGCTCGCTAACTTACAAAGCTATTGAACACTTTGAACCAACATTGTTGATAAATAGTGGGGACACGGGATTAACAAACAAAGTGTTTTACTTTTGAATGTTTCCACGCATAGTCGTTAGAGTAAGTAATACTTTCAATAAAAGAGCTCAACTTACAAAGAATAATGTGTAAAGATCACATTGAAAGACTATCCAGGAAAAGCGCTGTAAAATGTATTAAGGGAGTAAAAGTATAAAATAAAGCATGGATAAACCCTATTCAGAGGAGCTCAGATTTCTAAATGAACAAGTATGTTGAATGAGGAATTTAATTAAAAATCAGATTCCATTGAGTATAATTTTTGCCTTGAAGTTATGTTCGGGTTCTTTATTATAGTCTTCACTGGATTATACTTCGCTTCTTGCACTCGGATTATTATTTTTTGATAACTTAGGTACTAATATTTTCTCATGAGCTACTAAAAGGTTTTCGCATTCAGATTTTATGATATGATTAGTCATGACGGAACTCCCTGCACAGAGTTTTATAGTGTCGTTATATTTTGAAGTTATTTGTTCTTAATTTTACTCCACTTTAGAAATCATCCCTGTATCGTGAGTGGATTTACAGAAATATGTCTGTAAATTGACTACATATTATACATACAATAAACTGACATATTAAACAGTCGGACCTGGAACAATTATCTTTCGGTCATTCAAATATTGGTTTCGTATAGGAATTGAATCCGCGAGACGCAGTGCCTATCGTAACGTTTTTTAAATGTTTGTAATGCAAAAATCAGACACTATGCACTTACATTTTCAACCGACGACCAAAAGAGGAGGTTATCAATTCGACGCGTATATTTTTTTTTTTTTTTTTTTATTTTATTTATGATCATCGAGTACTCGAAGACGGCTGAACCGATTTGGAAAATTCTTTTTTTGTTCGAATGGGTATACTTCGAAATTGGTACCATTATCACCAAAGTCAGGATCTGATGATGGGATCTTGGAGAAATCGAGGGAACTCTTCAAATATTATAGGCACACCTATGGCGTTTTGGGTATTTCTTATAGTAACTTGTGCAGTTGCTCTCAAAAAGTACCATTTGGGGAAGTGGAACTGATGATGAAGACCACAGATGGCCGCCGAAACTACTCAATAATAAGTATTGTGTGGATTGCGATTCGATTACTTGAATATGGATGTTAAGCACTTTATGTTCGTCACAATGCATATGGTGATGTAGAGCTGATGGTGAAGTACCAGGAGAACTCCTCAACAATTAACGGCCCAGCATTGGGAAAAGCAATATTTTGTAAAAGGTTATAAGTAGTTGACATTTAGGCTCTTTTAACTAGGTAAATTAAAAATCGACCAACTAAAAAGAGTGAAATAAAAACTTTTTAACAAAAAATTAAACCGACTCCCAAAACACACTGCAAAGTGAAAAATAACTTTAATTTCGGAAGTCGGTGCCAAAAACGAAAAAACAAAACTAAAGACACCGACTACCGAAATTAAAGTTATTTTTCACTTTGCAGTGTGTTTTGGGAATCGGTTTTATCTGATTAGAAGGAAATGTAGGTAGGCTTAATTTGATAATAATTGATACAGACTAGATATTATAATATAATTTTTGATAAAATATGTACATGTTTACCTACATGTCCTTCTAATCAGATAAAATGTAAATGCAATCAATTTGAACCTAACAGACAATACCAATTAACATGTTTACTTATAAGATATTGATATCAATATTTTGAGTCGTCTTACTTATTTATTAATGAAGTGAAACATTGCAGACTAAAAAATATTAAACAAATTCTTACACGCGACTTTACACGCGTCGATATTTCACAGATTGTCCCGGAATAAGAAGTCTTTGCGCTATTTAAGAATTTATAATATATCTGATCTATGTTTCATTCAAATCCGTTCAATCAGGCGAGATCGAGGTCAAGAGCGGGCTCATCTGTAATAAAAAAAAAATAAAAAAGTCATTGTGGCGTGATTGAGTAACAAACAAAACACATAAACATTATACTAATTACATTTTAACTTTGGTATTTCATTGGAACCACGAAAAAGATAGTAGGACGCCTTGAATATCTTTCTTGACAACTAGCTATTAGTGGCACTCCTTCTCAATCGTACACTTTTAACAGAGTGGTCGTGGTTGTTCCGATGACTTGTGAGGTTGGGGGTACGAGTAAATGGTCCATCATCAGTGAGCATTTCGGCTTGAACAGCATTTCTAGCAACGTATCTTTGAAGAAGTGTTGTGCATGTTGTTGTTGTTTTTTTTTTAAAGAGAACTAGCAAAGGGTATAGAATTAATTTTGAATTTATTAATTTTAGAAGCAATTTTGTTAACCTCTCCAACTAAGCTAAATATGCTTGTGTCTGGAGTAAGTTCACAGCAATAGTATAATGGGTGGAGTTCGAATTCGTGACCTCTCGCTCACAAGTCTGACACCTTAGCGAACTTAAGGGTGGAAGGATCAGGGTGGTATTTTAGTCAGTAGAAGTCTGACACTCCCATCCGCTCCACCCAGAGCGGGAGAAGTCATTTGATGATTTTCCCACCCAGAAAAATAATAAAAAAATACATGTGTGTAATTCACACGTGGTAAAAGTGAAACCTTCAAAAATTAAATTAATGTGTCTGTCTTTTTTACTGTCAATTTTTCGACTCCCCACGAGACCCCCCTCCCCCTCCCCGTCCCCTCTCACCTAATACCTCACCCCCCGCGACCTAATTTCGTTCCCGTGGTCACAAGATAGCCGAGTTTGAGCTCATTTTAAAGGGCATCAAAAGTTCTACCACTTGGCCCCAACAGGATTCCAAAATTCGGCAATTTATGTGTCTGTCTTTTTTTACTGTCACTTTTTCGTTTCATAAATTTTCAAATCACAACGATGCTAAAGAAGTTTTCACTTTAAAAACTATCCATTAGGTTATTGTCGCTTAATATATTGAATGACTATTCAGGGTAGGTATATATAATAATCTTCTCTTCTTCATCGTGTTGATAGTAAATCGAAATATAATAATACTAAATAGCTTTATTGGAAAACGGTAACCATTAGCCAAAATCTTTGCCTCGCAAGGCGTATCTTTTATATTCACTGTCACAATACCCATTTGTTCGTTTCATGTTATCGTTATCTGGTAAGAACGGTTTAATTTAATATGTGCTGTTACCGACTGGGTTAGGGAATACTGAGCTAAGTCTGGACGATGATGCGCTTAACTTAACTTTGTTGAGGAGACTTTAGAGTCGAGGAGTCTGAGCCAGCGATCGGGACATTGTAGTTGTTTTAATGGGACCTAGGAGGTTATTGCGTACTTGTCACGAAAAGTCTATTTGGTAATCATTTTTTCGCTTTAGCGAAAAATCTCCAACCGTCATCTTACTTCTTTACTTTACTAATATTATAAATGCTAAAGTTTGTGGGGATGGGTGATTATAGATGTATGGCGATGTTTGCCAGTTACTCTTTCACGCAAAAACAACTGAACGGATCTGAAAAGAATAACACAGGCTTAACACATATTTTTAACCCGGAACTCCTGCGGGGTCGAGATTTACGCGGGATAACCCTCCAGCGCGAACGAAGTCGCGAGCAGAAGTCCGCATGTCATGATCCTCATACCGCACAAAATAAACTATCCTTCGAGCGCTTATTATGAGAACTAGACTTTCCTCCACCTGCCTGCGAGTTGAAACTGCACGAAGCGCTTCATGACTCAAGGACAGGCACAGGTTAAAGTATTGTTAAACTGAAAATGATACAGGAAAGTCACACTCAGCAATGAGGATCACGACGTGAGGAGAGAGAGAGAGAAGTTACGTGGAAACCATCTGTTTTTATTCCTAAGATTAATTTCCAAACCCTTCAGTATCCAGCTGAACTTGGTCTGAAAAAAAAAAGTTTTTTTAAATCGATTTGAAAAAAATCGCCGGTCAAGCATGAGTCAAACTTGCTTGCAAATGGTTCCTAACAAAACATAAAAATATTTTTAAAACAAACATCTGTTGTTAAAAAACACATGTTAGTTTATAAATTAAGTGGTCAGAAATGATATTCATTTATTTCCTAGAGGTCCTTCTACTTAACACGTTTGCTGACAGTGAGCACTTACCCTGACACCACATTACGACAGTAGAATTTTCCATACTATGACAAATCAACGTAGTACTCGTGCACAAGCAAGCAATATGAAACTACCCACAAAATACTCGTATTACGGCAGTAAGAAATATGAAATTGCTCATAATATGACAGTGGATACTGCTCTTCATAATACTTATATGAAAAATTATCGTGAGACGACGTACTCTTAAAAATAAGTGGCCCGTCCCTCGACGTACTGTCATAACGCACTATTTTAATTTCCCGCCTAACGATGTACTGTTAGCGAACGTGATATGAAATCAAAATATACGGTTTTTAATTAATATGCGTATCCAAAGTCATATGGAAAATTGATACAAATTGGCAGTGACAAATGGGCAGACAGTTACACCAGTGATCCTATAAGGCTTCCGATTTTTCATACGGACATTTTATACGGTCAAAACAATACAAAAATGATGGATTCATGCTAAACCTTTTAATAAAACCGTATCACAAACACGTATGCCCCACATTTTCCGACGATTAAACAATGCATATTTATCGGGTATTAACAGCCATATTCCAGCACACACCATTACTGTACCCTAGCCGGGAGAAGCCATACCCGTCTATGTGCAAACATGGAACCCCTCATATTTGATCACTTTAATTGGTTCGCCTCTTCCCGTGCTCTGTTAATGAATAAGGAATGATATGGTGAGACAGGAATAGTGTGAAAATGGAGTGATATGTGTGATGTTGTTCGATTTATATCTTTTAATTTAAGAAAATATCGAAATATGTGTGATCTTAATTTCGTAGAGAATAAGCTCAATAACGTCATAGGTGCATTTATTATTTTGGACGAAGAATGTTTTTAATGTGATTTTTTTATTGTTTATAGGCTTGTGTTAAGCCACCATCCCACCTGATGGCAAGCGATGATGTGGTTGAAGATGCTTACCTAGAAGTAACTTATTCACTCTTGACTTAAATAACCTTAGTGTTATTTTGATTTTAAGTTCCGGATTTGGTTTTAATTGCTGTTTGTAGAACATTGAAATAGGTTATAGGATATCACAGACCAGATTACGTAACACTAGTGTTGCCAATGGATACTCCGTTGCACAGGTTCAGCGCTGAAGAGCTAAGATAAGAGGTAACTCCTTGTAAAATAGGAAGTAAGTAAGAAAATAAAGGGTTCAGGTAAGAGGTTACTGTATGTAAAATATTACTTGAATACTCCATTAACTAGCTACTCTATTCACAGATACACAGAAGCAATGCGTGTTTAATGCACAAGTAATTATGTCGAGTTGTTAGCAATGTCAACGTAATTCAATTAATTTGAGTATGTTGAGACGAGCTCGAAATTATTATTATTATGTTTGCCATAAAGACTTTTGTACGAAGAGGGAGGAGAGACTTTGTAGTATCCTCATTGGTAGATTCGCCTCCATGTTTTCGTTTGGAAAAGTCAAAAAATGTTTGAAATTTTGTGTTTTCCGTGAAATTTTCAAAAGATATTACCCGAGTGATGAAGTGTAGAGTAACTCGCGTGGAAAACTGAGTACTTTGCTAATACCATTTGAGTATGGTAGTCTAATATCGACTACGATTAAATACAGTCGACTACGGGACTCCAAAACTTAACTGATAAAGCCCAAGCAGCCTAACTCCGTGTATCTCTTAACACCCAATTATCGGCAGTAGTTTTGTTATTATATTAATAATCCCAGGATTATAAGGACCGCTGGCACAGCTTAGAGGCAATGGGCCGATAGCGGGCAGGCTTGGCCGAGCTAATCGTTAGTCTAGCGCTTAATCTCAGATTTACGTACTAGTACAGTCGTGTATGAAGTAAATTTACTAGTGTGCTAGTTCCATGTAACAGTGTTAATTGAACTAAGATTTATGTTTAGTGGAACTGTCAATCGACGGGGTAATCTAGAACATTGTTGTCAGACGTTATTGCATATTTGTTCAATTGTAAGAAGACATGGTTATAATTTACGTATATATAACGTACAAGCAAAAGAAGGCCAAGGTCTATTTTTATTAAAATTTAAATATAGAGTTCTAATTATAGATATTCAATTATTCATCCACCACATATATCTTCCGTGGATAACTATTAAGTTAAGAGTTGAAATTGATAATGTTATTCCCAAAAATAAATAAATAAAATTACCACCATTAAGCAAAGTTCCAAACTAAAAAAATAGCCCCATTTCACGCATAAGGAGTGACAATAACTTTATATCAAACTAGTACTCACGCGGGGCTTCGCTCCCGTGGATTATATCACGGTAAAAACATAACTCTCCTTTTTTGCAGTCGGGTAAAAAGTAGCCTATAACCTTCCTCAAGCTTCAAGCTACTTCCATACCAAATTTCATCCAAATCCACCCAGTACTTTCGAAGATTAGCGCGTTCAAGCAAACAAACAAACAAACAAACAAACTTTTCCGCTTTATAATATTAAGTATAGATAATATATACAATTCAAAGAAAACTACAATCATTCTGTATATAAACACGTAAAAATTTAATATTAAATAAAACGTAACCAAGTTTAAAATAAAATGTGCCACTTCTCATGTGTCTAATATTGAAAAACTAAACATTTTCACGTCGTTATTGATTTCACCCACACCTTTGCGGCTGTCAGTTCTAACCGACTGACATTCTGAAAGGGGTAACGTGGCAAAAAGGTTTGAGAAAATGTTAAAAATGTATTGAATGTACCCTGTCTAAATGCACATAATCAATCCACTCTGACATTTATACAGGGTGGCCCGTTTACAGTGGTCCAAAGATTTTTGTCAGCTAGAGAGCATCATAAGTGATTATTTAAAACATCCAAAGATTTTTGTCAGCTTGAGAGCATCATAAGTGATTATTTAAAACATACTTTAGTTAAGCGAAAACTTATGGTTTCGAAATTATGTATTTTTTTAATAATCTAGTCTCGTTATTTACACTAAATGAGCCTATAGCGCAATAGGTAGATTATTGCACTATGCTTATAGCAAATTTCATTCGATTCGGTCTAGTACTTTTCATAATAGAGTGGTTTTGTGTCAAAAATATTGAAGTTTCGGATAATTAAAAAAGAACATAATTTTTAGAAATTAAAACATTTACATTTATTTTTATTAACATTTAGAATTTTTAAAACTTATGGTTTAGACCATAAGTTTTCGCTTAACTAAAGTATGTTTTAAATGATCACTTATGATGCTCTCAAGCTGAAAAAAAATTTTGGACCACTGTAAATAGGCCACCCTGTATTACTGATCACCAGGCAACATCCGCGGAGTCTTTTCGCAACTATTTCGGGATGCTTATCTGACCTCCACAACTCGTCACTGAGTAACATAATAACCCTTGGGAAGACTGATGCCGGAATCAACGGTTTCGGAGGCATGGATGAATCTTGATATGTTAAGATGATACCCATCTACGGACAGACATCTGTAAGCGATATTTAACCTCTACAGCCCCAGCGGCACAAAAACGTGCCAGTAAACAATTATTAGTTGAGCCCCGCTGGCACACAAATTTTGTGCCAGCGGGGCTCAACTAATAGTTGACGTAAATAATGGCCGTCCTTGAGAGGTTAACCTTGCAGATCGACCCGTGTGGCTATTATTTAACCAAGAGCTCCTCAGGAAAGTCCATCAAATAATTGTCAATGAGTTAAAATAACTCCAGAACTTATATTTCCTGGTCCATTGACGGGTCTAAATAGGGCTATTGCCTCCTAGGTTAGCGAGAATGTTCCATTGAGATACCGCAGCCCCGGACCTCAAGGGCAACTGAAAGAAACAAAGTGTACCTAACCATTTTCGCCCAATTTCCATTCTTCCTTTCCTGTTCAAAGTACTTGAGGCCTGCGTCCACAGTTTTCTGGATTTATTCACCGGAAAAATCTTGTTAGTCCATTCCAGTCTGGATTCAGGCTAGGACACTTTACGGCTTCCGTTCTCCTTAAAGTGACTGGGGACATTAGAGAGGCGATGGAGAACACAAAGGTTACTGTTTTGGTGCTTATTGATTTCTCCAATGCTTTTAATGCCGTCAGTCAAGATATTCTCCTATCTATCCTGTCACATCTCATGGTATATTCTGAGTGTTTGGAATGGTTCTCTTCTTATCTTCGGGGACGTCAGCAGTCGGTTCGTGTTGATGAGAATTCTTCAAGTTGGCGTGACCTGGATGCTGGTGTGTGTGTGTATTTTCCATCTTCATAAACTTTATAACTATCTGTCTTCGGTGTTCGTATCATCTTTACGCTGATGATCTGCAGTTGTATGCATCTACGCGGGTGGAAGGTTTATCAGACGCTATAGGAGATGTAAACCGAGATCTAGATGCTATCAAAAACTAGTCTGATAGATTTGGGGTGTCTATAAACCCCTCAAAGTGTCAGGCCATTGTTATTGGAAGCTCACGTATGATCGGTAGAGTGGCAGCTAGTTCGCTCCCTCCATTCATTTTCAATGGCACCGTCATACGCATTAGCTCTAGCGTTAAAGATCTCGGTTTGCATCTTGATTCTGTGCTTGGCTGGCAAAGTCAGGTTTGCAGTGTCAGTCAAAGAGTCAACGGGACTTTGCGATGCCTGTACCGTCTGAGGAACTTTTTACCTGCAAAAGTCAAGACAATGCTTGTGCAGCCTTTAATTTTCCCTATAATCGACTATGGTGACGTGTGCTACTTAGACTTGAATGCTGTCTTGCTGGATAAGCTCGATAGGCTTCTTAATAACTGTATCCGGTTCATATTCAATTTAAAAAAATATGGCCACGTATCGAGGTACAGAACCCAGCTCAAATGGATGCCCATTCGCCAGAGAAGAGGTTTGCGCGCCTTGACTACGCTTTTCTCTTTGCTAAACTCTCCTACCCCTCCCTCTTACCTTATTTCTCATTTTCCATTTCTATGTTCTTTACACGCTAAAAGTCTGCGCTCTTCCAATAATCTTCTCCTACTCTGTCCTTCTCATAGTTCTGATTTTATTCATTCTTCCTTTTATATACAATTTATTCTTCTGTGGAATGCACTACCTCTTGATATCAAGACGGCCACCAGTCAATATGCGTTTAAGAGAAAGTTGCGGGATTACTTTCGAAACAAATAGTGGAAGAAGAGTTTTCATAACCCCCTTTCTATGACTTTTTATTAATATATATTATATATATTTGATATGTATTATGATAAATATGTATGTAAGTTAATAATAGTTATTTATGTATATATATATATATATAATTGTAATAAGACTTTTACTTTGAATATATTATGTACTTAGGTTTTCTTTTTATGCACCTGCCATGTTATCTCTTCACGATCCATAGTTGACTGGTAGAGAATGTCTATGGCAAAAATAAATAAAGTTTTAATAAATAAATAAATAAACAAGGTGGGTTTTTAGTAGTGTTGCCAGGTGTCCCGATTTTCGCGGGACGTCCCGATTATTAGGGGTCTGGGGATGCGTCCCGATTTGCCGCTGATCGGGACGACAAATGTGCATTATTAGAATTTTTAATTTTTTTAATATTAGTGTTCATCAGCAGGATGAACCCTAATTATATTACAATCTAGCCTTATATATAGACTTATAAGTAATTTAATTTTAACTTTAACTAATAAATTGTCTTTACTAAGAATGTGTCCAGTGGCACTTTTCTTATTGTCTCTATTAAGGGGAATACACTTCGTTATTGTGTTTATTTGGTAGCACTTTTGCACTTTACACTATCACTAGACACTAATTCGAACGGCTTTTATCTTTTTAGTCTTCTAACTATATTTGTGTGATCGAGAAGCTGGATTGCCTCGATGTTCACATGCTGATGAAGTCTCTTTTCATGAGCTTCCGCAAATTTTTTAATAACTCTTTCGACGACCTCAACTTTTAGGTCCCGATGGAGATCGTCGTTTCGAATGTACCAAGGTGCATTCACAATTTCCCTTAGCACTTTGTTCTGGAATCACTGTATGATAAGTTTATTGGTCTGTTTGGTGTAGCCCCACAGCTGAATACCGTTAGTACAAATTGGCATCACGACTTGTTTGTATATTAACAATTTGTTATGTACCGACAACATGGAGTGTCTTCCAAGCAGCCAATACATTCTTTTAAATCGCAGTTCTAGTTCATCCTTTTTCTTTTTGACGTGTACTTTCCAGCGTAGCTTTGTGTCAAGGGTCGTACCAAGATACTTGGCTGTATTCTCGTATGGGACTTGTTTATTATTAATGTAAACTGGAAAATACTGTTGCTTTTTGTTAGTGAAGTCTATGTGAGAAGATTTAGATTCATTAAGTTTAATCCTCCATTTTTTTTCCAATTATAAACTTGATTTACAGCTATTTGTACCTTTTCTACTGCTTCTTCGTGGCTGTTTCCTACACCCATTATGGCTGTATCATCAGCAAAGGTCCCAATCGTCTTTTGCTCTAATTCAGGAATATCACAAGTGTATAGTAGGTACAGGACCGACCTTAACACACTTCCTTGCGGTACGCCAGCTTTAATTTCCTTCAGTTCCGAGTAGGTATCTTCTTGCCTTATTCTGAAGACTGTTCAGAATGTAGGATTCTAATATATCTGAAAACTGCTTCGGTAACAGACTCTTAAATTTATGTATAAGGCCTTCATGCCATACTTTGTCAAATGCTTGCGCCACGTCTAGAAACACAGTAGAGCACACTTTTTTGTCTTCAAGGGCGTTTTCTAAGTATTATTGTTATTGTTAGAAATAAGCATTATTGTTAGAAAAAATAAATCAAATTACGCATCACATTATCATGTTGGTTGTAACAATGCGCTCAAAATAACACGCATCAGATCACTAGTGCTATATTTTGTTAATTTACTCGCTCCAGAGGCCTTAGCCAAGTAACAAAATTTTCTATTCTACAGCATCAGAGACAAAATCGTGTGCTTTTACACTTTGGCTTTGCTCAGTCAATCGATTTTTGTTTACTCTATCAAAGACACGCCTGTGGGCGCATACAATTTGGCTTTACTCAATCATTGATCTTCGTTCGTCCATTCATTCGGTATCCGTCAGATCATAATAATTATGGTTCATCGTACGGGTTTTGCAATTTTAATAGCAGATAAAATATAAAAATATAAATTGTTTGCAGATAAGCATTGAATTTTAAGGTTTTACAGGATGCAGTATCATGTCTTGAACACGAAAAATTGCTGTGTGCATCAGCAATTGTTTACCTAAAACCAAACCAAAACCTTCAAAAGGTCACAAAATAATGGTAATATTAAGTAAGCAATTTAGCTGAAGTCTGAGGATCGAAGATGAGTTTGAGGTATTCACATGCAGCAACTTATTTAAAAAATTGTCTGATGATAAAGTAACGAAAATAAAAAACGACTGTTGTGCATGGTACAAAACTGTCTCATTACACAAAAGACCAAATATGAACTCAATGATAGCAAATTAGATTTATTTAAAAAAATTAATGAGTTCTTCAACATGGATCAATTTTATGTAGAAGTGTGTACAGTCAAAGACTTGGTGAAAGTAGCAGTGCAGAACAAAGATCTGACGCCGCTACAAAAATGGCTAATCATTTGTAAGGAGAATCAAGGCTTCTCAAAGGTGATAAGTACTTCACATTTTGGCTTTTGTAACTGGATACGTTACAAACCGACCCACTTAAAATCGTGAAAAAAACTTTTTAGCAAAAAATAAAACCGACTTCCACATCAAAACATTACAAAGCCAAGAATAACTTTAATTTCAGAAGACGGTGTCAAAAAAAGAAAATACAATACCAATAAACACCGACTACCGAAATTACAGTTATTTTTGGATTTGTAGTGTTTTAATATGGAATTCTGTTTTATTTTTTTGCTAAAAAGTTTTTATGACGTCAATTCTGTGGATGTCAAACGCGGCAACGGAAAGAGTATTTTCACAAACCTTAATTTTATCTGTGAGGCGAAACCATTTAACACCGGAGCATGTCAAAGCCGAGATTCAAATATAAACTGACTTCAGCATGGCTTGCGGTGAATTTCACAACTACGTAATAAAAAACAAGGGTCTTCTAATTATATGTACACTACGTTCATACTTAACTTTGTTGATTTTCACTACCTACCCTCCTCAAATGGAATGGTATCCTGGAGACCGGATCCTGGAGATACCCGCGCAGATACCGACTTAAGTGATGGTAATACTAAGAGTGCAACTGTTACCCAAGGTGATACCTGCCTGGACACCGCTCCATTTAGTTCTGTTTTCCTTAAACTTGGTTGGACACGCTTCCACGTGTTTAGAGTAGTCTATCAAGCAAGTCTGACTATAACATTTTTTTAAAATAAAGATTCATCGTTTTATATACGACGAAAACGAATAAATTAACATTACTTTAAAAAAAAACCTTTTTTTTTGTTTGTCCCGATCTACAAACCTAAAACCCGATTTTCTTTAACTTCTGTCCCGATTGAAAACAAATCGGACCTGGCAACACTAGTTTTTAGTCAGTAGAAGTCAAACAACGTGACACTCCACAAAAAGATATTTTTCTTGATAGTAATAAAACCACCTTGTTTTTATAACACAAATCGCGTATATTTATGAAATAATACCTAGATTTCTTTAGAATTATATTCTTATCTTCGTTTCAGCGAAGACCTTTTCATTTAAAAATAGACTAAAAATGAAATCTTATCTTACACGTGGCATAGTTTGTGAAGGTATGTAGGATTTCCACGTGGCAACAGAAACACAATCTTTCTCCTTACGTTACAATAATAATGTTAATACCTATTTACTTTTGTATAGAATCTCAATCCTCTTTTTACTCGACTGTGGCGAAGCAAGGAGGAGGATGTTTTTACCGCGTATGTATGTATGTCTGTTCCTTTGTTCCCTCGTAAGAATTAAACCAGTGAACGGATTTTGATAAATGATACGTCGTTGGATTTGTCTTGATGGCGCAAGTATTACTCGATACATTAAAATAAAAACATATCACCACAACGACAACCAGACGCCATATTGTCAAAAATAAAAAATCTAAAATCGACAAACTATATCAAGTGGGGTATCATAAAATAAATATTATAAATGATTTTGAGGTTTCTTTCACAATTTTTCATTTGAAGAAACCGTTCAGAAATTAAAATGTCTTAAAACGGAATTCAATCGTACAAAAGGACTGAAAAAATTGTTAAATAATATTTAAAATAAAAAGCTGAAAATAAAAGGAAAGTTATTTAAAAAATCTAAAAAACTTTGCTCACCGTTAAAATGTTAAGACTTTTCCTTTACCATTGTACATTAAAAAAAGTTATTTGAAAAATCCGATCGCTCAACTGAAACGCAAGATATACTTAAGCACATTTTCATTTCAAAAAGTGACAAGCAGGCGGGACCCATCCCATTTTTTTAATTTAAATTCTATTATGTTCAACAGGGTCCCGCCTGCTTGTCACTTTTTTTAATAAAAGTCTTAACATTTTGACGGTGAGCAAACAAAGTCTACTTTTCCCCAGCTCATTGTTGTTCCTCGGGAGAGGACACCTACCCACTAATAGTATTTTAATTCATACATGTTTGATACAGCACGAGAAGTTCGTGGCTGTACAGAGTTCATACGACCGAGGGGCTTTCCTTTAAACTGCGTACACTAGGTACTATTTTCAAGCTCTGTACCAAAAATCAATTAAATAGGAGAAGTAGTTTAGTCGCAAATGATTTTGATGAGAGCGATAAATCTGTCCAAGACAAGAGATAACACACTATATATAACTTTGTTACCTAGATATTTAAGGTCAATCACATTTATTTACAAAGGGTGGTTGCGTTTTACTCTGACTTGTAAGCTATTTAGTTTGTTTGAAAAAAAGAAATATTTTTTGGCGCTTTTTATTTTTTAAGTGTATCGAATTAACACGTATAGTATACGTAGTGTAATTTAATGCCCCTCTGTCGTATCAACTCTGTATAATAATATCCGCACGTGTCGATCTTCGAGGTTAAGCAACGCTTGCCGAGGTCAATCTGTGGATGGGTGACCTTTACTATATCGAGACTCCCACGTGCTTCACAAAGCACGTAAAGCTATTGGTGCCGACTGTCATTTGTATATCTTTGACAGTCGTTATGGGTAGTCAAAAGCCAAAAGAACTGAGACTGGTCTTGCTCAGGGGTATTGTGTTATCCAGCTTACTGGGTTGTGAAGGTCAGATGCAATCACTGCATGTAAAATACTTATATTCAGCTGCATCCGATCAGGCTGGAAGCTGACTCCAACATAATTGGGAATAGGCTGAGAAGATAATGAAATAAGTTAATTTCATGTTTGTGGCATGTAAAATCAAATTCTAGTAAGTAATTAAATTTTATTGAATACATTGAAATAAAGAGGTATTTCTCGAAGCGCTACCATTTTGAAGCGCACCTAATGAAGCGCTCCTTTTTTATTCCTCGGAGCGCTCCTTTTATTAGCGCTCCCGATACCATGTTCATCATCGGAAAAGGAGCGTTCCGAGGAATAAAAAGGAGCGCTTCATTAGTTGCGCTTCAAAATGGTAGCGCTTCGAGGAGTACCTCGAAATAAATGCTATACATTAACGATACCGTAAGTGGTAGAATAAAGGCAATTCAATATTTTAATATATTACACAGTGACTAAAACGGTTAAAACGTCAACGCTGGAGACAATGAATACAATAGGAGAGAAACAAATACATTCATATATGTACCTCAGACGGTATCTACAATTTTCAGTCTCCTCAAACTCCGAAGTTAGCCATATCAGGCAACCAAAATCCTCTAACCCTAAAATTATCACGTTATTACCCTTCCATATGTTACGACACTCAAGCATCTCGAGAATAAGTTCTCAAGTCTGCTTCAATCCCAGATTAAACTGGCTCAAGTGAGTCGGCCTTAACTTGGGCTGGCCGTGTGCCTAATAGTCGGGCGGCCATTATGGCTTCCCTGCTAGGATCACGCGAGGTTCGAGATAGTTCGTACATTCTATCCCAAAGCTTAAACTTGTCCGCCACTAAATTCTTCGAGGGAAGGTGCGGGATTATTTCCAGTGACATTTTTAGGGTTAATTGCTAAAGGTGTTATTGGGGTGTCTTTTAGTTCGTTTGTTATAGCCAGTAGTGGAAGTCTATATGGGGGTTATTGGAAGAGTTTGGTATTAAAATCTATTTTTTTTTTAAAGAGAATTTGTAGTGTGGGTAGAATTCACATTATTAGCAATATTGTTAAATCCTCCAACTAAGTTAAATATGCTTGTGGCTGGAGTGGGTTCACGGCAATAGTATAATGGGTGGAGTTGAACCCGCGACCTCTCGATCACAAGTACGACACCTTAGTCATTAGGCTATTGGCGCTTTATTTCTTCCAAAATAGTTCAGAGATCTTTTAACCTACCTTTTAAGTCCAATTAAAGCTCCATGGCACTCTTAATTACAGACAAATAGGACACAGCAACACACGAAAAATAAACAGTCCCAAAGAAATTAATAGAGCAATTTAAATAATTTTATTAGGGCTGTCCAAATACAAAGCGGGTTCGGTGCAGCGACAACTGCAGGGCGATGCATGGGCCCTCTTTGTATGCTAATAGCCAATGTTTTAGCACAATAGGGTTGTCTCGTAAATACTGCACGCTCACTAAACTTTATGTCCCTGATTGTCTTTTTAAATGTCTTTAATAATTGTTTCCTTTTTGTTTATTTATGTATTTTTTCTTTTTGAACTGTGTTGAATTATGATTACCGGCTCGCCGGTCAGACAGTTAATTGAGTATGGTTGGTACCAAATTAAATAAAGACTTTATACACATTTTTTAATATCCTAACCCACCTGTATCCTGGGTGCGTTGACAAACATACAATGTAACATACACACACACAGTCAGATCAGAAAGAAACTATCTGTAGGCCATACAAATATTTGTTTGTCTAGCCAATCTTCAAGAAATGAAATTGACTCGATCGATGGTGGATACGAAGTGCGCGGGCTCGGTCACGTAAGCGGTGTCTTCGGGCCTCTTGTTCTGTGTCAGCAGTTTCCACTCGTAGCAACTGGGTCGATGATGCGCATGCGGCGTGCCTCGTGACTCTGTGTCAGCGCTTTACTTAATAGTGATGCGCGTAACACCTCCCCCCTCAGATCGACGACTATTTCAGATTTTGAGATGAAATATCGTCGAGAGTTTAGATTGATCTTGGGATGCCGGCTGGTTCTGGCGGGTTTCAGATGTTTCAGGCTCGGCGTACGTGACTTCATGTAGAGTTGTCATCTGCTTCTTTCTACGGATGTGGGTTTGGTATAGTAGTATCGCTCCCAGTACAAGTAAGGCAAGTAGTGTACAATAAAATGGGATTGTTGTATGATAAATAGTTGTGTAATAGAGTCTATTCTATCTTGAATGTCGTGCAGCTTCTCTAAGTTAATGGCACTGATTTGAAAGGGTGGCATGGTTGATTCTTCGATGTCATCTGGCACGTTGCTTATCTTCAATGGTTGTCCTCTAATGTGGTCGTTAATGTTCACGATGGTGAATTCTTCTGTTCGTAGTTTGCAGCTATGTGGAATAGTGGCTAGGAAGCTTCCTGTTAGAGTTATGGATTCTTCTTGTTCACAGATTAGCTGTACTTGTGTTGGTTTCGGGAATACGAGAGCATAGCGGCGGTCATCTAACTTCTCCAATGCAGGCTTCGTCAGGCTAATAGTAATAGTGTTGCATGGTTTGCGCGGTTTTTGACTTCCAATAATATCGCAGATGCAGTCAGGATGGGTTCTCATTTGGTGGTTGAATTTTTCTTCGCAAAGATACTCTGAAGCTACCTTCGGGCATTCTGCCTCTATGTACTCGTGAATGTTTCCAGTGATTGCTAGGAATGGATAGGACGGGATAATGGCTTGCTTATTTTTATTTGGTACAATGACTAACTTATACAATAGGAATTTTAGTGGAGAAACTATGGGGAATTTAAATGCAAAAACTATTTGATTTCCACTATAGTAAGCTAATGGCTTAATTATTTCATAATATTCTCTGATTTCTAATTCTAATAGTTGGTCCTTATTATAAAGCGCGCTTAGTTTGCGTATCATGTTGCTTAATATTTCTGTACCTATCATGGAATGATGAGTATGCAATTGACCGGAAAGTACTATCGAGTTCTCTAACCTACTTAATTCGCTTAATAAACTATCTACATTATTGCAAATTATTTGTAGTATTTGCGAAAACTTTGCAAATTTTATGAGGTTGTATTGTTTATACTTATCGGCGTCAAGTAAAATATGCAAGCTATGATTTAATTGTACCTGATTTTCTACTAATTTTGTAATTATTTTTGTATGTTCGTTCATCAAACTTTTGCTTAGACTTATATGTTGATTTTGCTCAATAGTTATTTGCTGCTGATTATCATTGAGGGCTTTAAGGGCGTTATCATATTTAACGGCATCTGTATGGTCCAGGTTTCCTGTAATGCTCTTAATTACGGATCCAAGACCGTCTACTAAACCTCTCTTGATTCGATTGGGCTTCAGACTTTGTAGTTGGGATAAGGCTTTATTCAATTTCGCGTTTAAACTATCTATCTGGAGCTCGTATAAAGTGCAAGTGTAGTTATCTAGTCTATTTGTGGCTTTAATAAGTTGAATTCGTATTTCGTTAATGTTGTTATCTATGTCTGTTAGTTCTATATTCTGCAGGAATGTATGATAATGAGTAATGAGTTTCATGGGCCCTAGTTTGAAGGGTAATAGTCCAGGTCCATTCTCAAGTCGTTCTAGATTGATCTCCTGCGCCCATGTTAGGCTAAGTGACAGCATCAGGGGTATCCTGCAACAATTTCGCAGTTTTAGGAACGCGCTTTAGTCTAGATTTAGCTATAGGTCCCTTTTTCTTGGAAGTGTAAATGTGGATAGGTAAATTAGCTAGGACGGTATCCTGGTTGTATCTGGGTGCGAGTTTTGATCTACTAGCAGTGGGATTACTGATGAATATTTGCTGGTCTGGTTCATAATCGACCTCGTCCTCACGGATTTTATTACGATTTTCTATGAGCGCCGTTCGATTAGCGAGAGACGTCTCGTTGATTAGTTCGTATACTTTTTGCATGCGTTCTCTATGTGTTTCGGTATATTGTTGCAGTAAGTGTCCGGTCAGATCTATATCAATTGGGTCTCGTGGGTCTGTGTGGCCTAATATGAGATCGTACGGTTTACATGGTGTGAAGGAATGGATTGAACTATTGTATGCTAAGATTGCATATGGCATCAGATGTACAACTGGCTCATCTTTGTGTTTTAGTTTCAAAATACGAAGATGTTCCAGTATAGTGGAGTGAAAGCGTTCAATATTACCGTTAGCGTTAGGTGAGTATGCAAGTGTTTGGTGGTGAATTATTTTATGTACCTTGCAGAATTCGGAGAACATCTGGTTGGTGAATTCGGTCCCTTGATCTGTAATAATGGTTAGTGGTAAGCCATGATGTGTTCTGAAAGTTAGTAAAGCTTGTATGATACTAACTGCAGTCCCATCTCGAAGGAGGTAAGCTTGACCGTACTTTGAGAAGGCGTCTATGAATGTAACGTATTTTTCGTTTTGTGCTGAAAAGCTATCCATGTGTACTATTTCGAACGGTCTGGTGGCCGGGGGTGCTATATTAAACTTCTGCTTTATAGGGCTCCTATCGTACTTTGCTTGCCCACATATTGTGTAGTCATTTATGAATTTGGTTATGTTTTCTCGCATCTTAGGCCAATAATATTTAACAGATAAAGCCAGGAAGCACTCGTTAATGCCACGGTGGTTAGTTTTGCCTTCGTGGTAGTGACGAATAATTTCCTGCTGTCTCAGATATTCTTTTACGTTTTCAAGTTCCTTTTTTGCCAAAACCAATTTCATAGATGAGCTTTTAAAATGTTTTTGTAGCAGAGGGATTATGTTGTACATTGCAAGGGGTGGATTAATTAACAGTGCAGTTTTGATCTTAGGATTGACGTATTCTTTAATAGCGTTAATCAGACCTTCTTCTAGATTGGATTCAGATAGCTGGACGGATGTTCGAGTGTGAGTGTCAAATGGCTTGGATGCAGTAGCCCGTCTTTTAAAATCGCCTACAACGGTTAAGCACAACTGCCGGTGAAATTTGTTAAGTGGTTCGTCGGTGATAGATATTTCAAGTATAGGATTTTCCTCAGAGGTATGTGCTGTCAGAGTGTTGGAAGTAGTGTAGCGTAAATAAAATTAAGTGCACAGTAAAACACAAACCGCTACTTAACACGTTTAATTTTGATTAAAAGGAAAAAGATAGAAAACAAGTACTTAATTAAAAAATATAAAAAAGTTAAATATTAGTTATTATTGGGAACCTTTCAGCGATGGCGTGGGTTAACTTAGCGGAAAGAAAAAAAATGTTATCGAAAGTATTATGCAAATATTTTTAACTTACCTAACAAAAAAATCGATTGCAATCGGTTATAGCTAGGCGAATACGCATTATTAGTAATTTTAATTACAAAAACACTAAGAGCATCCAACGCGTCTTGATAGGCCTTAGGTTAGAAAGAGTTTTTGACGTGAGAATTTTTAGATTAGAAATATACAAATTAGGTGCACTATTTAAAATAGAACTCCTGCTGCGAAAACTCGGTAATTCCTGGACGGCTGAACACGACTGTGGGAAGTAACGTAGAAATCACGGAGCCACTGCGCTGCGGGGTCCGCATCTACCTCGTACTCTCTTCAGGCCTTTGAGATGGACGTCTCAGGCACAGGATGTGCTCGGATATCGGGCGAGAGCGCCCCGACCTCCGTCGTCGATAACCGACGTCGCTTGCCCGTAGGGTGGAGCCAAAAATTGGCTTGTAACGGGATCTAAACAAAAAAGAAACTTCAGACCACCGATGCAAGCTGAATCTTTGATTAATTATGAAACTAGTGCGAAATGGATCGAAAAGAAAAAAAACGACAATACATACCAAATTAACCAGAAAATCACCCACAGACTATACTTTTGCTAGGACACTTTATATTTTTTATTGGGTTTACACCAACAGAAAAAAAACTTTCACTTCATAATTTCGATATTAATCACAAAAAATAAGGTCGACCATCACTTATCGGGTCCCAAAAATGTAATGACGCCGTCAAAAGGCAAACAACCGACGATTTTTTCACGATTCCTGGTTCAAATGTGAATAACAGCTATGAAGAAAAAATTTTTTATTGAAAAGTTTGGATTAGGATTGGAGGAGGTTTTAACCGTAGCGGTTTTACGCTACAGTAGGTAGGGATGGTGGCCTATCAGTTGCATTCGCAATAATCGAACTAATCTCCTCATTATGGATCTCGACGCGAGAAAGGGCATCGGCATTGGTGTTGTATTTGCCTTTTTTATAGATAATGGTAAAATCATATTCGCTTAATTTTAATCGCCACCTATTTAGCCGTGAATTTGGTTCTTTGAGGCTCATGACCCACTGTAATGGTTTGTGATCCGTTACTATTTTGAACTTGCGTCCAAATAGGTAGGGTCGAAAGTATTTGGTTGCCCATACAATGACGAGTAATTCCTTTTCTATTGTGCTGTAATTTACTTCACTTTCATTAAGTGTTCGTGAAGCGTAAGCTACGGGTTTGTCCGAGCCAATGGACCCTTGCGAGAGAATCGCACCTATTGAAAAATTGGAAGCATCTGTGGTTAGGATAAATTCTTTGTCAAAATCGGGGTATTTAAGGATAGGGTCGTTGGTCAGTAGAGTCTTACACTTCTCGAAACAGTTAATATAATCCGAATCTAAAGTTACCTTTTTCCCTTTCTTTAAACATTGTGTCAGTGGTTTGGTAATCCGTGAAAAATCTGGAATGAATTTTCGGTAGTAACCGAGGAGTCCGAGAAACTGTTTGATTTCTTTAGGTGTTTTAGGTATGGGGTAATTTTGAATGGCTATGATCTTGTCTGGGTTAGGCTTTATCCCTTCGGTACTAATGACATGACCTAAGTACGCCGTTTCGAGTTTTAAGAATGATTTATTTAACTGGATTTTGAAGTTAGACTCCCTTAGCCTTTGGAGCACCTTCTCCAAGTTGTTCATGTGTTCCTGGAGTGAGGTACTGAATATAATGATATCGTCAAGGTAGACGAGACATATGACATTTTGGAGTCCCTTGAGGACATTGTCCATCACTCGTTGGAATGTGGAAGGGGAACTCTTAAGTCCCATGGGCATTCTCAAAAATTCGAAGTGCCCATGTTCAACATTAAAAGCGGTTTTAGGAATGTCACAGGGATTCATTTCTACCTGGTGGAAGCCTGATGCTATGTCGAGGGTACTGAAATATTGACACTTGCCTAGTTTGTCCAGGACGTCTGTAATATTCGGGATAGGGTATTTGTCATCAATCGTTTTTTCATTCAGCTTCCGAAAGTCAATGACTATACGCCATTTCTGTTTTCCTGAAGCGTCACCTTTCTTTGGGACGACCCAAATTGGTGAGCTCCATGCAGATTCAGACGGCCTAATGATTCCCTGATCTAACATCTTCGCTATTTGATCACTAACTTCCTGACGGTGTATAAACGGATATCTGTAACTTTTAGTATAAATTGGAATTTCGTCTGTAGTTTTAATACTGTGCTTAACTTTGTTGGTGAAGGTCAATGCCTCGCCTTCAATATAAAACACGTCGGCGTACTTTGAACAAAGTGCCAATAAGTTTGCCCTTTCCTCCTCATTCAGGTGATCGGTGCGTATCCGAGATGTAACATCTTTAGCGCGAGGTGACAATTGTTCAGCGCATTCAAAGTTTAATATAGTTGCCTGAGTGGCATGGTCCAGTGAAAATATTATATCGTTACGAGTTGGGTTAGTGACTTCAACCATACCGCGGCTATTAGAAACGGTGGTTAAGCATTCGGATATAACGCAATTGCAAACTATCTGTTCTTCTACAAAAACATCACTATCTGGGGCATTAATAGGTAAACGTACTAATTTAGAACTTCCCGCTGGTATGATTTCTTCATAGAGATTTAAATTACGCGAATTATAAATTTGGATGGGATTCATTGCAAACTTAGTTATAAATGTAAGATCTTTCAAATCTAATTTAGCCTCCTATTTTGTAAGTAAATCCATTCCTATCAGACCATCAAAACGATCGTGGAATCTGTATACGAATAGTTTAATTGGTTCTGTGTCACCAAATTCGGGAAAGCACGGTAAATTAATAGAGTAGTCGCTCCTGGTTGTGGCATGAACGTTGGTAACCTCGAATGGATCATAGTTAAGAGGTGTATGTGGGAAATAATTTTGAACTGCTTCTGGACTAATGAATGATTGATTTGCACCGGTATCTATTAGAAAGTTAAGTGGAGGGTCATTGATGCGAATAAACGGTAGTTGCCTTTGAGTTTGCAGGTTTAATTCTATCTTGAGCTGTTTGACTTCGGAGCTTTCTGAAAATCCTGACTGGTTGAGGGCTGCTGTTGGTCAGCAGTACCCGGCTTGTCTTTATTGTTAGTCTCGTCGGTCTGTTGCGGTGTGACGTGGTCATATGTACATTCATTGAAATACAATTAATCTTGGTTATAGGGGTCAAAGTAGAAGTAGTCAGAAAGGTCGGGGTAATAATACGCCTCCCCATAATCTGAGCACTCGTTCACATTAATATCACGGGTTTTAAGATAGTTGGAAGGTGGTGGATTTCCTTACAGTGCCCAATTCCAGCTATTGGTAGCAGGCAGGGGCCTTGGTACAAAGTGGCTCACGCCGCTCATCGGCTTGGGACCATTATTTGTTGGATAGGGGTTTCTTGGGGGCGCTCTAAATCCGGGGCCACCCTGGTTATTATTAGGCGGTGGTGAACTGAATACTTGTTGCGTACGGGTCGGGCCACGCGGTTGCATGTTATATGGATTAAACGGCATTCCAAATTGGTGCTGAGATGGCCAAGGCCGCGACATGAATTGCGGTCCTTGCGGTCTCAATGGACCGGGCATGTTAAAAAGATTAGGCTTAAAAGGAACAATCATGTTATTTGGATGGACGGGCATTTTATGATTAGATTCGTTCTGTTGGTTAGATGGCATGCGAGCTGAAGGTTTTTTATCCGACAAGTTATCATTTCGGGTTTGCAGATATATAGTGTTCGTCTCCTCATGTACGTACTCTAGAGCCTTCTCAATAGTTTCCGGTCTCATACACCTAATACGTGCGCCTAAAGGATCTTTTAAACCACGGAGGTAGGCCTGCAAAGTTAGTTTGCGATATAAATCTAAGTTTAGCCGCAATGGTTGAATCTAAGGTATCGTGCAATGAAACATATGTCATGACGGTGCTGAAAAGGCTCTGACAATGCTCGTAAAATTCCTGCGGTGTGCTGGCACCCTGTGTAAGTAAAGCCAAATCGTTGTAGAGAGCGGTCTCATCTCGCTGGTCTGCAAAGTTATTAATAAGAGCACTACGTATGCCTGCCCAATCATTAGGTATACCGTTAGCATTAATCAGACGGGCGGTGGGTCCCGTAATTTTGTTCAATATGCCATTTAAAAGCGCTAATTTATATAACCGTTGTCCCTCTTGGATGAATTCAAGTGCTAACTGGTCACACAATTTGATAAACCGGGTAAGTACGTTCGGGTTCCCATCAAAATCGGGAACTAATCGGAGAGCTTTAAATATACCGTCTAAGTCTGCCATCTCGGGTTCAATTTCAGGATTAAGATTACGTCTAGAATCTACACTTATATTCCTACTACTAACTAACCTAGGTGTACTTGATCTACGTGGATAAAAAATGTTGGATAAGGTATATAAAATAAAATTTACACATAAAAGGAAGCAAGCAACCACTAAGAAAATTCAGCGGACTTACATGAACATTCTGGTCTCCGTTGAGCTGTATCGATATCTGGATCTCCGGCGTAGTCTCGTTGTTCAGGATCTCCCGGTGCGACGTTGAAAGTCTATCGTAGCGAACGCGGTGCGATATACCGGTAATCGCAAGAACGACCCGGGAATCCTACCGACTGCGCCAATTACGTAGGCTACTGCCGGAGGACTCAAAAAAAACCGAATTTATTACAAACTAATTTATTTCAATAAAAATTACAATTAATAAGAAATGAAATTGACTCGATCGATGGTGGATACGAAGTGCGCGGGCTCGGTCACGTAAGCGGTGTCTTCGGGCCTCTTGTTCTGTGTCAGCAGTTTCCACTCGTAGCAACTGGGTCGATGATGCGCATGCGGCGTGCCTCGTGACTCTGTGTCAGCGCTTTACTTAATAGTGATGCGCGTAACATGCGTTACCTTTTAATTTCCATTGTTTGTGTATTGGTATTACTTTAAAAATGATCTGTACATTTTATTCTACATATTACCTTCATTTGGGAGTTTATTTCATTAATTACAAACTAAATGTTACTAATTCTTATTTATCAAAACTGAAACTATTGTCCTTAATTCTATACTAATATTATAAAGGTGAACCTAATGTTTATGAATTCGTTTTTATGTAGGAAGTAATCTTCTAAAATACTTATTAGACTTTAAAAAATCTTTCACCTGTGGAATGCTACGTTATCATTGAGTGACAAAAGCTACATTTTTCGTCAAAAAAACTGAAATACCACGTCTTCTTCGATACAATACCTACCCACTCCTGAATACCAGTACGAGTAACTGATGCCGAAGCAAGATTATATAGCACGAGTAAGTAATTCCTAAGGAATATAGATCACGTAGAGCTGTGCTTTATGTATTCCGTACGCGAAATGCTGGGGTATTTATGGCTTCTAGCCATCTTAGGTACAGTCTTAGGATGAAATTTGCTATAAACATGAAGAGCCATGACTAAGGATTTGAATTTACTGTCATTTCTGTAAGGTAAGGAATTAAAGTATAGAGAAAGAGAGAGAGTTCGAACTAGAGGTCGCTCATTGGTCGAAATAGGTATGTCCATAATTTAAATGATTTCAAATTATGCTTCCACAGCTAAACCGCATCACCGATATTTATAAAATTTGGTTTGGAGACAGAGACACATAGGCTACAAGTTTTATTTAAAACTTCAACCCATAATGGACTGATTTTGGGATGAAATTTTGTACAAAAAATCGTGGAAACAAAGTCACAGGCAACAGCTAGTATAAAATTTCTAGATAGAAGAAAAAAATATCAAATAAATGCAATTAACGTCATCTGTCGAAAATAGCTCACGTTACTCTAATGAAAATCAATTCGTCTAACATAAACCAGTTAACTGATTAATTTTGTACGTCTCGGTGAATAATGTAGCCACACTAGATATCATTAAGGCTAGACACGTAGCTAATCAAATTAATCATGCGGTTTGATAGCGTTATATGTGATTTAAGGGGTCATATCGAACGTTACGTGAGTCGAGTTCTCGATCACAATTAGTACGCCTTTGAAAACATCCATCACATACTCGAGAAATGTTGTATAAAACTAAAATGTACCAATTTCAAAGATTTCACTACAATGAGTTGAAAGGAAAACGACAGGCACAGACGTAAACTGTATATCTCAAATGGAAAACGAACTTAAAATGTGAACTTCCCTTCAAATCTTCGCCAATTTGACGCAAGATTGATTCAATTGAGTTCCACCATTTCCATTTTGTATGCAACCGGATAATACTTGAAGAGTTTCTCTACAATATTCCCACCATCATAACGTGATCTCTTACGCCTTTTGCAGTACAAACAAACACAACATTCGAAAACTGGTATAGTAGTAATTGATAGAGTTCTTGTTCAGTTGGGTGCTTTCATGTCTCTTGACATTTGAGAAGCCGAGAATCGCCCAAAGCGGACCCCTTTTTAGGGCGTGAAATTGAATCTTGTTGCGGGTGGAGGGTGCACAGAAAACTTAAATATTTAAGGGGGAATTACCATCTAGAGAGGCAGCCCGACGATTCAGAGGTAAGGTATTAATTTTACGAGCCCCATTGTAACTGTAGACGGGGATGTATGAACTCGTTAAGTTCTAACAGTCGTTTGTAGACAGGATTCAGCTTTATGGTCGAGGAGGGTGTTTAAGAGTTGACTTTCACTGTGCAGTTTGAATTAATTAAAATTAGCAAAAGTCGTGGGTGTTACACATTTCCCCTGTGTGTGACACAGCTGATGAGATTGCGTGGTCGCTCGTAAAAAGTTTAAATCAGATTGTGTGAGAGCGCCAGTAAAAGTTTTTGTTAAGCCTTATATCAACTTACAGCTGGAAATGCGTTGAGTGACGAGCATGCCATAAAGTGATTTGTTAAGTTGAAAAAAAGTTTTTATTGTTATTTGCGATGTGGAAATAATGATGTTTTAGTAGTTTTAAATTATTTTACACTACCTGTCTAGTGCAAAATAATTTAATAAAACTAGCCTGAAATTTCATTGTTTTGCGTGAGAGTTAGTATCGTGTCAATAACAATATAAATCACTTCTGATAACATAATTATTTAGAGATCACAGACAGACAAGACAATTTTCAATAGACGCTTTACTATTAATAAATACCATAAAGAAAAAAATCGACATAATTCAGCTGCATCCACAACCTTTACAGTCAACTTTTCTAACTTCAATCATTGCGTCAGGTTCCCTGCCATCGTAATCCGCTCTTATTTGCAAAGCATCATCAATATCAAGTTTAGAAACTTGGAATTTGACAGCAACTCGTTAATTTGATATGGCATCGATACCTTTGTCTCTGTCCTGGAACATTGCGGCCACAACTATAAGGGGAAACACGTTCCTGGGGCCCTGTTTTACCCCAGGGGAAGTCAATTTCATTAATACTGTGGTTAGTACCCTTCTAGGGGGCGTACATTTTTAAACATATTAACTGTAATTGAATACCTGCGCTCTGTGCAATGAATTAAGATTAAGGTGTCTTGGTTCCGGTTTTTGTATTGTTCCTAAGGGTTTTTATAGGGGTCGTATTTTTTAATTTGTTTTAAAACAAGCATTACTTTTATGGTATTTACAAACGAGTAGTCAGGTATGCGGAACCAAATTGTATTCTTTTTTATCACAATATTGATTTTTCAGGGGAAAAATAATTAAATCACTCGATGCTGTTAGAACAATACTGACTAAAAATCCACACTATTCCTTCTTTTCCTGTCAATCCGGGGTCGCGGTATCTTGTTAGATATCTCCGTATCTCAGTTGCATATTAGCTGTTTCGAAACTCAAAAATTATACTACGGTTACTCGCTACTAACGGGAAAACAAAAGTTTTCCTTAGCTAGATCTTAGTATGCCAGCCAAAAGCAGAGCTAGAAAAAGTAGAGCTGATGAAGCGTGATTAATTATGAAACATCCACAGTCTACACATACACAATGTACTTCCACCTTTCTAACGCTATTGATTTCGTCACTAACTGTGTAAGTAACAATGATTACCGACATAGTTATTCCTAATAGTCAATTTGTCAGCATAAATATCAAGCAATGTAGGTATAAATATGCCTCATCACAGGTGCGTATTTTTCAAAACATTCAAATTATACTTAAAAAGCAATTAAGTCAAAAATAAGCCAACATTTTTTCAAAATTATAACTAGAATAAATTAGGGAGGCATTGTACCTTCGGATCCCCAATAAAGCTGCATGTACATATTTCTTCTTAGGAAAGTTAATAAGTTTCTTCTGTTTATTATTCTAGGCGGGCCACTTGCTGCCACAAAAACATATTTTTCGCATAAAGAAAGTATGGAGGCTTAAAGAGTTCGAGTTTTTTGTGTTGTAATCTTAAGAGATTACCTTGAAATACTTTCCAAGGGGAGAGGGCGAAACAAAAATTGTTTTACAGTTGTTTTTATGAGCCTAAGTTTATTATAAAACAAAGATTTTAAGGTTTTCTTTCGTGTTTCATACAATTACTTACCTTGCTTCATCAAATCAAATTATTCGATACTCGGACATAAGTCTTGCTTATCAGTGTTATCGCTTGCTTAGATTAGTTAAAATGTCACATTAAAACAGACCATATCACGATATGCGTGGGTAATGGCATTGCTCCAAATATTTCAGTTTTTTCAAACACGCGGAACACGAAAGTCGTTATGGCTGTGAAGCATTTAGTTATTGTCAGCGCGTGCTTAGCTTTGGCACAAGGTAGCACAGAAGGGGTCGAAGTCATCAATGGAAAAATTAAGGTAACGATAGGCACGACATCAGGATGCAGTGATGCAGTGAGGTTCTTTGGCACTCACCTAGTGGAAGCATATCGTTTGTACGGCGAATTTCTCGACATTGAATTCGTGCCCTGGGGTAGAACAACTTGGATCGATGGTGTTTTCACGTGCCAGTTCCGTGAGCCAGACTGCTGGGCAAACCGACTGCATAGATGCGTTCTGAACATGTTGAAAGACAATCAAGATGCTCAGGTCCACTACATGGCTTGTGAATTCACCAGCCCCTTCCCATCTTTCTCGCAAGGATCTTATCTTTGCGCACAAGCTGTTGGTCTCAATCTGGTTGATGTCGATTTCTGTGTTTCACATCCTGGCGATGACTTGGACAGGAATGCGCAAGCAGCAGCCGCCGCGCCTATGCGACCAGTAGCAGAGGGTGGAATAAACTTCGTTCCCTACATCATGTTTAATAACGTTATCAGTCGTACCGTTCATGACGAAGCCAGAGTCAGGTTCACAAGCATGATTTGCTTCGCGTTAGCTGCAGACCCCAGCACTGGTATAACAAACTGTCAAATTTAATAACAAGTGTTCAAGTGTTAGTATACAATGGCAAAGTCAAAGTCCCCAATCGACAAATTGTGAAGTTTTATCTTAGTTGGCCTCTGCTGGCACCAGTTTTGTACTAAATGTCCAACTTTCGCCCGCGTTTTAATCGACAAACTTGCGCAATTGGACAATCGCCGAGTGAGATACGGCTAATAGCTGGGGAATTTTTGACGATAAGCTAACTGTTATGGTTGTGTTCAGTTTCTCAATAGGTGTCGTTTATGTTTTTGATATCTTTATTATAAATGATAATTGTTACACTGTTGTGTTTTGTACCTACATTGATTAAATATGATATAATTGATTAGGCGTTTTATTTTATTTTTTATCGAATCGATACAAATTGCTATGGATAGAAAATGTAAAAAACAAAAAAACATTTTATTGGCTGATGTGTAAAGTGAGTAAAAGGAAGAATATTAAAAAAATATATACATGTTTACTTATATTTATATTATACATGCGTAGTTCTGTCCATCCAAAGGTTGTGTGGTGTGTAAGAGATCGCCCTGTGCGATAAGACTGCCGTACTTACACTAGTTTAAATTTTTGTATCCATTGAAATATTGTAAGGTGTACAATAAGGTATATAATAAATAAATAAATAATGCGTATCATATAAAAATGTTATGAGACCTACATTCTTATATACTTTGCATTATTTAGTTATGATTTTGTCTGAGTTGGAACGATACATTGCTATTTATAGGTACAATAAATATCATCATTAACAAATACGATAGATACTGTTAAATTGTATGCATTACTTGTTCAAACAATTAAAAGCTTTGCAAAATAATGTACTATTTAGCATACATTTGCCTACCACCGTATTGTTAAACAAACAAGTCAAAAATCATGATTAGTTACGCCTAATAAACATTTATTTACCAAATAATGAGATAATTATCAAAGCCCGCATTTGTATTCAAATTATTTTCGCTAGCATAAATAATAGAAATGAAAATGGGGTAGTGTACCAATAAATTGGTAATTTAGTGTTAATTTTAGCTGTATAATGTGTAATTCGCCATTTTGTTCTGTGTTACTGTTGTAAATGGTTTGCAAATGATCGGGCTAACTGCTTGTCAGTGCATTGTATGCGGACATTGTGGTGGATACCATGTTTTACGTGAAGTCTAGTAGAATTTAATTCTTCATGAAACATTTGAAAACCGTTTCGTTGTTGTAGTGACTTCAAGCGCAACCGTTGATCAAGAGCCATTCTTTTTAGGGTTCCGTAGCCGAATATCAAAAAACGCAACCTTTATAGATACGACATGTCTGTCTGGTTGTCCGTCCGTATGTAACAGCCATTTTATTCCGATACTATAAAGATTACAGAGTTGAAACTTGTTAGAAAAATGGTGTGAAAAGCTTTACGAATTTAAATAATATAAAAATAAAACATAAAGGAAGCCCACCCTTATTTTTTAATTTTTATATTTATGGAATACCCCATACATGAAAGTAATATTAAAAAAAAAATACCTAACCTATACGCATGGAGTGTCTATAGATATGTATTTTTAAAATTAAATTCATGTTCCTAAAACTATTGTAACCCCAAAGTCAATAATAATAATAATAATAATAATAATTTTATTTCCACAAAGAAAGAAAAGATAATACATGACTTGTTACATATCAAGTGTATGAGTTCTTTTTACATTTAATTTTATGAATAATGTCCCCTATACTAGGAAAGTCCTGTATTATAGGAGACATCCATTCGTCCGTAATTACAATTTACAAGAATTCGGTGAACCAAACGTGTAACCTTAACAATAACTTATGTACGTGTGAGCACGTGTGCAAGTTAAGTATATGTATTTATTTATTTATTTACACACCAACGAGTTATTCACTAGTTAATTAGCAAGAAAATAAAAAGGCACGAAATAATAGTTTGTAGTGAATTTTTCACTTAAAGGTGTGCACAGCACTTGTATAAACAGTAAATTAAATTAAATTAAAAATTAAGATAACTGTAAAATGTTGAGCTAAGTTGCATTGAAACGAATTAGAGATAACATTGAAATTTCAGTTAGTCAGAATACTATAGATAACATTAAATTATTACAAGATCATTAGGTTTGATTAATATCAATTATAATATTAACAGAAAAAGTAAAATGTAAAAGTAAAAAGCAATTAAATAAATAATAAATTAAAACAAATAAATAAAGATAATTATTTCCTAGTACATTAAATACAATTTTTATAAATCGGGTTCATTTTAATTAAACTTAAATTACAATATAATTTCATTTGATTGTGATCAATAATCACATTAAAATAGAGAACTCTAATTAAAACAAAACAAATAACAACATTTACCAACAAACGAAAATAGTGTAGTGTGTGTGTGAGTTTGATAGGAAGAGTGTGATGGTGTTTGTGTATGTAAGTAATGATATGTGTGTGATGATGTCTGGGCTTGTGTATGTTTTGTATGATGATTATATTAAAGATTTATATGGAAGAGGGTTTTACCAGTGCTTCTGTCTCGTCATAATTTAGGGTAAGTAGAAACGTTTTAACATTTTTTTTACATTTGTATGTATTTTGGGAGTGGATATCCAGCTTTTGGTGCATTTTGTTGTAGATGCGTACACTTAGGTAAGTGAAGTGTCGCTTAGCAAATGTAGTGTTTGTGTGTGTTGTGGGGCATGGCGGTTTGGATCTTCTTCTGGCTGTTGGGCTGTTATTTGTGGTATACGGAACGGTGACATGTTTTCTCATAACTGTGCGGAGGATGTAGAGTTGTCGAACTGTTAACGTTTCAAACTCTGCATATAATTGCCGTGTTGGGAATCTAAAAGGCTTTTTTAAAATAACTTTTATAACCGCTCTTTGCGCTCGCTCTATCTGAATAATGTCGGTCTTGGCAGCCCCTCCCCATGCAGTGATGCAGTAGTTTAATATCGATTCGCATAGTGCCGAGTAAACGATCTTAAGGATGTTGCTATCGGCGGAAACTCTAAGTTTTTTAAATAGGTAAATTAATTTCCGAACTCGCGCCGACATTGCTTGTAAGTGTGGTTTCCAGGATAAACAAGAGTCCAGTTGAATACCGAGATATCGTATTATTGTTGCTCTGGTAACAGTGGGGCATGAACAGAGGGGAGAGTGGTTGGTACATTTGTGGGCTTTTATTGATAAAGAACCGTCTGGGGGAAGGGTGGAGGGTCTTAAGCCGAAGGTAATGAAGTTGGTTTTTTTTATGTTTAGGGCAAGATTGTTTTTACCCAACCATAGCATCACTTCACTGAGTCCCCTTTCGGCAATCTCTTTTGCTGAGGTCCAATCACGGTCATACGATAGAATTACCGTGTCATCTGCATAGGCTATTATTTTTGTGGAGGGGAGGGATAGCTGACAGAGTTCGTTGACGTAGATTTGAAAAAGAAGGGGACTGAGAAGACTTCCCTGTGGCAAGCCGACAACCACGTTACATGCATCGCTAATATGTTCTCCAATCTTAACGCACTGCAATCTATCGGTGAGGAAATTACTGAAAAGAGACAGAGCAATGCCTCGAACTCCGATGGTTTCAAGTTTCGATAGAAGTATAGGGACAGAGACAGTGTCGAACGCCTTTGAAAGGTCTAGAAAAATTCCTAAGCATTTGAATCTATTGTCAACCCTATCAACTACAAAGTCGAGTAGGGATGTCACTGCATCTTCAGTTGACAATCCGCGTCTGAAGCCGAATTGGTTTTGAGAAATAATGTTATGTTTGTTGAGGAAATTATTCAGGCGTTTGTACATTATTCTTTCTAGGACCTTGGAGATCGCAGGGAGGACTGATATTGGGCGGTAGTTAGTGACCTTGTCTCTGTCCCCAGACTTGTAGATTGGATGTACAATGGCCTTTTTCAAGGCATTTGGGAATGTACCTGTAGATAAATGATATGATGATAGATACTTCCAAAGTGGTAAAATGTGTGTTCCTCTAATTTTAAATTTAAGAGAGTTAAAATTCAAAAATAAAATGCTGTAGATTTTAATGAAGACTCAACAAAAATTGGTTTGAATGAGGTACAGTCAGAAGTTTTTCAGATATAGCACATTTAAAAACCGGAAAAATCTTTGTCATTAATGAAAAAATAAACACTATGAAAAATAAAGGTAATTTTCGCTAATATATTCTTCATGGGCAAGTCCGCCCCGAACGTGGTCACTTTTTAAGGTAAACGAAAAATAATAATAAAAAAATGGAATTTACGCCAGGTATAAACCATTCCGAAAATAAGATGACAAGATACAAGAAAAATACTTGGGAGACACACATTTGTCCAGCACGGGAATGTAACCCACGATCTGCAGTGCAGCAGTCAATCGTTCACCCACTGTGACAACAATGTCGTTTCACATATTTGTTCTTTTCTAAGTGATTTCATTATGATTCCACTGTAACGTGTATCATGAGGCGCAGAACAAACATAGGTGTAAAACCTTGAAACTTTGGTTTGAAGAAATTTATTTCTCAAAAAACATACATAGTTAAGTTAATATATACTTTCAGCCTTTAAAGTAAGAGTATACAACGTGTAATTTAAAGGGTAACTATATACATACCAAGTGCACGGCTTCTTCGGATGATAACAAACGATAAGGCAAGGGTTTTGTAATCCTATGTCAACACGTGTGGAACTTATTAGAAATTTCAATACATTGATACCAGAGACATGCCAGAGACCGAAATTTTCAAATTAAGAAGAACGAAGAGAATTATCGTTTTATTGGCAAGTGACGTGGAAAGTGATGACCCTCATAGTGATGTGACACGTTTGTTATTATTGGTATTCAAGAAACATACGAAATCAACAATTTGGAGTCAATTCTTTGAGTCACTTATTTTGAGCTGAAACTTTGCATAGAGACTCCATACCAGATGTTAACTTCAGTCCTTTTGGATAGATATGGTGTTTCCGTTACACGTTGTATAGGCATCTTCTGGGCTCGCTCTTCCCATCGTGGACCTCATCTATCAATTACCATCAGGTGGGATCGAGGTCAAGAGTGGACTCATTCGTAACAAAAAAGATAAAGAAAGAGAAACTTAATATAACACTGTCTTAAAATATTAACATTATGGTTCGATGTATCGAGTACATACTGCAAGTTATTACGGTTAGTTGGCCAAATACAACTTGAATCCATTCTTAAAGATATTTATTGGTGTGGAACTTCTTATCTTTTCGGTAACTTATCATAGATAGGAAGATAGATTTATTTATTTGTTAGAGTATAGTTATTTATTGTAGTTACCCATGATATGTCCATAATCACGAACTATAATAATCACTGATCAATCACGAAATCTCAGAAACTACAAGTAGTAGGGCTCTCAAATTCTGCATGGGGGTTCGTTTTAGTACGTAGATGCTCGCTAAGACGGGATTTTGCGAAATTCCCACCAGATCGAGATTTACACGGGAAAAACTTCCCACGCGAACGAACTCGCGAGAAACTGCTAGTATTCTGATATTTCCAGCGTACACAAATCAAAGAATAGATATTCAAAATTATTTTACGTAAGTTTAAACACTACACATTTCTGTTACACTATTTATACTTATACTCATCCGTGTGTAACTGCCAACTGAAAGCCAGCGCTGGGTGCCTTTCACCCAGAAAATGCTGAGTTGGTATCCCTTTCGGCGTGGACATGCTCAGCGCAATCTTTGTTATTATTTTTGTAACTCTGTACTGTATTGTTGTGTGTCTATAGAATAAAAACTATAAAAGTATAATCTAAAAAATTATCTGCTTAACCTTTTCACAACCATGTTGTGGTCGGCTTCCAGTCTAACCCGATGCAGCATCTGACCTCCTTAACCCAATAGCTGGGTAACACGATCCTCTTTGGCTAGACCAGTATCAGATTTATTGGCTTAACATGTGTCAAAGATGTCCAACTGACAGCCGAGACCAACGTCTTAAAGTGCTTTTTTTGGGTTCCGTAGCCGAATGGCAAAAAACAGAACCCTTATAGTTTCGATATGTCTGTCCATCTGTCTGTCTGTCCGTCCGTCTGTATGTCACAGCCATTTTATTCCGAAACTATTAAAACTATACATGTGAAACTTAGTAGGTAGATGTATTCTGTGAAGCGCTTTCCGATTTTTAGAAAAAAAAATATTTAAAATAAAGGGGGGTCCCCATACATGGAACTGAAACTGAAAATATTTTTTTTTTCATGAAACTTATGCGTGTGTGGTATTTACAGACAGGTCTTTAAAAATTATATCAGGGTTTCTAAAACCACTTTTTCATAAAGTCAATCGTTTAAAAGATATAAGATAATATAAGCTTATAACACTATGAAAAACACTGAAAAACAACGTTATTTTGCGTAGTTGTAAAAAATGTAAATAAGCTAGTTTTAAGAAATTTGTAAGGATTTTTTTCGTCAAATAAATATACATATTATATTATATTATTATAGTTACTTCGGAACCCTTCATGGGCGAGTCTGACTCGCACTTGGCCAATTTTTTTATTACGGTTGAGCCCACTCTTGACCTCGATCTCGCCTGATGGTTAGCGATAGATGAGGTCTGCGATGGGACGAGCGAGCCAAGAAGATGCCTGTTTACTCTTGCTTTAAAGACTGAACGGTCATAAGTGTCAGGGAATACAGAAGCCGGCAGAGAATGCCACAACTTGGTTGTGCGCACAATAATTGTGGAGGAGAAGCGCTTGGTACGACAAGACGGTATATCAACCAAGTGTGGATGGTACCCAGCCGTGCGTCTGGTAGACTGGTAGTGAAAGGTCAGAGCACTTTCTGCCCGACCCAGGAATCAAATCAGAGACCTCGGGCTCAGTAGTCGCGCTTGTGACCACTCGACCGACGAGGCAGTATCTAAAATGGTATAATATTATGTAAAAATTAAACCATACAATGTCAAGGAAAACCACAGAACAGATAATCTATTCCGTGAGGAAAACGTTAACTACTATCTACAACGTGTAACGGAAAACCCATATCTATACAAAAGGACTGAAGACAACATCTGGTATGGAGTCTCTATGCAAAGTTTCAGCTCAAAATAAGTGACTCACAGAATTGACCCCAAATTATTGGTTTCATATGTTTCTTGAATACCAGTAATAACAAACGTGTCACAGCACTATGAGGGTCATCACTTTCCATATCCCTTGCCAATAAAACGATAATTCTCTTCGTTTTTCTTAATTTGAAAAATCGGCCTCTGGTATCAATGTATTGAAATTTCTAATATGCTCCACACTCATGTAGACATAGGATTAGAAAACCTTTGCCATATCGTTTGTTATCATCCAAAGAAGCCGTGCACTCGGTATGTATATCGTTGTATAAAGCTGCGCTCCCTCAAACTGAATAGTTCTTCTTCCGTACAGTGTTCTAATTGATGGTAGCTATACTTACCATCCCTATGGCTAGCGTAGTACTGATATGTTTCGTGTTTGAAAGTGATTTGTGAGACTATTTTTTTATAAAACAGAAGGTTTAAAGTCTAATGATACTGTTGAAACAGAATCCGCCACACCCGTAATGACTCCAGTTTATCCGTGATCATGGCGCTTGCAACAGTGCTGAAATTACGGAAAATAGAAACGATGAATACACACAGTAAACATTGTAAATAAAAAAAAATATCCCGTTTTTAGTTCGAATGATACTTGGTTTCATCGTTGCTAAAAATGTACAGAGGCCCATCCTGATGTATCGGGAAAATTCGATGAGAAGAAAATTCCATGAGAAATCATATATACCATTACAATGGCACATATGACTTCGACAATTACAGGAATGTAGGTAGACCTACATTTAATCAGACAATGTCGACGTATAGTGTAATCTTAATTAATTGCGTTTGGCTTACGGATTACATCCGCACGCATTGATAAACTCTGATAGCTGATTACTGAGCGTTGTCAAAGTCGATTAGCATTGGTAAAATAAGACTTATGATTAAACATATTTATGTTTAAGTAATGATGATCAAATTATCATTTTCAGGGGTTTTGATTAATATGTTATCAAAGGAAAATGAATCAATTTATTGAATTGCTTTGTTAATCCTTTCAAAATGTAAACACGAGTTTTTAAAACATAAAAACATTTTACCAAAAAATTAAACCGACTCCCAAAAAACACTGCAAATGTGAAAAATAACTTTAATTTCGGTAGTCGGTGCCAAAAACGAAAATACAAAACTAAAGACACAAACGAAAACGAAAATACAACAAAAAAAAATTATTTCACTCTTTTTAGTTGGTCTATTTTTAATTTACCTAGTTACAAGAGCCTAAATGTCAACTACTTATAACCTTTTACAAAATATTGCTTTTCCCAATGCTGGGCCGTTAATTGTTGAGGAGTTCTCCTGGTACTTCACCATCAGCTCTACATCACCATATGCATTGTGACGAGCATAAAGTGCTTAACATCCATAGTCAAGTAATCGAATCGCAATCCACTCAATACTTATTATTGAGTAGTTTCGGCGGCCATCTGTGGTCTTCTTCATCAGTTCCACTTCCTCAAATGGTACTTTTTGAGAGCAACTGCACAAGTTACTATAATAAATACCCAAAACGTCATAGGTGTGCCTATAATTCTGAAGAGTTCCCTCGATTTCTCCAGGATCCCATCATCAGATCCTGACGTTTATGAAAATGGGACCAATTTCGAAGTATACCATTTCAATCAAACAAAGAATTTTCCAAATCGGTTCAGCCGTCTTCGAGTAATCGATGATCATTAATAAAAAAAAATAAAAAAATATACGCGTCGAATTGATAACCTCCTCTTTTTGTCGTCGGTTGAAAATATCGCAAACTTAATACGACTAATCTACTACTGAAAGATAGATAGAATATACTTTATTGTACACCAAAAATTTAAACACACTTACATAGTTACTTAGTTTTAATCAAATCAGTATTAATCTTACTTTTTTAATGTGTACTAATTTTATACTAGATGTTGTAATGTTTGTAGCGCAACTCAAAAATAACTGGATCGATTTTAAAAATTCTGTAACCTATAAAATGCTACATTGTTTTGTGACGTCATTGCTATATTTCCCCTCAATAATGTTACTAAATCTTACTTAAAATTACTGATGATATCAGATCAGGTATGGATATAATGGGAAGTTGACGGTCCTTTCGTTACTGGACTTCAGCAACGCTTTTAATACCGTCGATTTCGATGTCCTGCTCGGTATACTCCGCTCTCTTAACATACCTCTAACAGCAATTGATTGGTTTCGAAGTTACCTGTGTGGCCGCCGACAACGTATTCGCATTGAAGATTTATCATCTTCTTGGTGCAATACCATTGCCGGCGTTCCACAGGGGGGTGTTCTCTCTCCTCTTCTTTTCGCTGTATTTATAAATTCTTTTTCTAATGAACTTCTCTCATCCTACCACCTTTATGCTGACGATTTGCAAATTTATTCGCAAGCTCCCGTCGATGAACTGTCTGAGGTGGTGATCATTGTGAATAATGACTTAGCACGTATTTCTCAATGGAGCTTGGATCATGGTTTGAAGGTTAATCCTGCGAAGACCCAAGTTATTGTGGTTGGCAGCTCTAGAATGCGATCCAAAATTGACTGGGTGAACCTTCCCCAAATTGTTTTTGATGGTGCAGTAATACCTTATAGTGATGTAGTAAAAGACTTGGGTATTTACATAGATAAGGACTTGTCTTGGGGTCCTCAGTTACAAGAAGTGAGTCGTAAACTGTTTGCATCTGCGGGGTCTTTACGTAGACTGCGCAATTTCCTGCCAACTGCCACTCAAACTGCGCTCGCCCAATCTCTCCTTCTTCCTATTCTTGACTATGCTGATGCAAGTTTTCCAGACCTCACTGAAGTGCAGCTAGATAAGCTTGAGCGACTCCAAAATTTCTGTATCAGATTCCTCTTTGGTTTGCGCAAATTTGATCATGTTTCTGAGTTTCGTATTATGCTCAAGTGGCTGCCTATCCGTCTTCGCCGGAATGCGCATATTTTATCATTACTTTACAATATTCTGTTCAATCCAAGAATTCCCTTTTACCTCAAAGAACGTTTTAAGTTCCTTCATGACACACATACTAGAGATTTGAGATCATCGGTAAATTTGACACTTTCAATGCCTGCACATTCCACAAAATTTTATGATTCATCGTATATGGTGCAGGCTACTCGTCTGTGGAACGCATTGCCGTTGTCAGTTAGACAAGCGCAGTCACTTGCTGCTTTTAAAAGCTCTGTTGTCAATCATTTTTATACACTTCTATGATTTTACCTTGTATTTCTCTCCTTATGACATATTTATATATACAAAACATTTTTATTTATTTATTTATTTATTATTTATTATATACTTTATTGTACACCTCACAATATTTCTATGGATACAAAAATTTAAACTAGTGTACAATGGGCGGTCTACCTATATATATACTTATATTAACTGGTTACTTTTTGTGTATGTTATATATTTGAAGTAAGTACACTGACTTTCCCCTCCTTTATGTTCTTAAAGTCCATTCAAAGGTTGTCTGGAAGATATCGCTATGAGCGATAAGACCGCCATTGTAACCATATTTTGCATTATTGTCATTCAAGTGTTTGTTTAAATTATTGGTGTACAATAAAGAGTATTCTATCTATCTATCTTATTTTACATATTTTCCCATTGAAGCATTGAACGTTTTAACCCTCTAAAGATTTTGAAGTTTATGTATAAACTATTTCAAATTTTACGAATGCATTTAAATAAATCTGAAATAGGATGATTCTTAACTTTCCATATTCGCAAGGCACCCTACTACATTATTCCGCTATGGACGGCCTCATGAGCCAATAATGCTGCACCATTAAGCGATTGAAAAATGTCATACACCACTTTGCAGCGCCGATGCGCTACATTAACTTCGGTTTGGAAAGGGCGCATACTGTGTGAAAGCGCTGCCTTGTGATGAAAGCGCTTTAGGATTGTGTCCTTTAAATTTTCCTCAAATGGTGCAGTACTGTATTCTTGTTGATGGTGATATTGTTGTCATAAAATATTTTACTCGTATTGCGACTGTAGTAATGCCAAAATATAAAAGGGAATGATCTTGTGACATTTCCACACCGTTTGTAAATCTCATACCTTTTGGACATTAAAAAGACGTTGTTGTTGGCTTCACATACACTATATGAAGCCAGTATAACTAGAAGTGCATGTAATTGACATAAAAAGATGTAAAAGAGCGTGAGAGTTATTAATTTGTCAAGTAAACATAACATGACCAGCCTATGGGCTTCCGACTGCTGTGACACAGACGTCCTCTCTGTGAGACGAAATGGGCTGTAATGCACATGCGGGACCAGTGTGAGTTCGTGGGTATACCTATACAAATATAATAATAGTTCAGCCTCTAACGTTCTCACTATTGAGACACAAGCCACCTCTCAATGAAATGGAATCCCCTACGCGAGCCCAGTACCGGTTTTTTGGATTGACCATCATCATCATCTGATCTAAGTTGGAGCCGGGTATTGGTGTTTTACATGGAGCGACCATCTGACCTCCACAAACCATTAACTAGGTATCACGATACCCCTAGCCAGACTAGTGACAGATTTTCTGGCTTTAGGAGCTCCATGACCTGATTCCTCCATCTCCCTTTCACTACCTGTCTACCAGACGCACGGCTGGCTACCATCCACACTTGGTTGATATACCGTCTTCTCTTCAATTCTCTGCCGGCTTCTATATTCCCTGCCACTTATGACCTTTGAACCTTTAAAGCAAGAGTAAACAGGCATCTTCTGGGCTCGCTCGTTCCATCGTAGACCTCATCTCAGGCGAGGTTGAGGTCAAGAGTAAGCACATTACGAATAAAAAAAAAATATTCTGACTACTAGTAAAGACCATCAAAGACGTCCAAATGATAACCGGGATCGCTTATACAAGGTATTTCTATGTAAAAGTTATGTGTGCCTACTTTCGTGGCGAAGGAGCTGCATAAGCTGCCCCCCATTAAGTTTGATCATGTTGACGTCACAAGGCTGCTGAAGGACATAACGTCACTCAAGACAAGCGTGGCTGAACTGCAGTCCAAGTTGGAGGTGTCAAGTAACACCATTGAAGAGCTGCGTGCCAAAATGGTATTGTTGCGGAATACTGGTTCGTCAAGTAGGTCACCGGACGCCCTCAATGTGGACTCTTGTCACCCGGGTCAACTTGCTTCCGTTAGCAGTTTTGAGTGAACTAGTTCAGCAAATGCGTCACTGGCCGCCAGAAATGCATGCGAAGCAGTTTGTTCCGCCGCCGCCCTGCCTGCCTCGACACCGACCCAGGCTACGTCATGTGTAAGGACGACGACCCCAAAACATGCCTACGCAGCTGTCACAGTGACCAGTCAACCTGCTGCGTCGCAATCGCATAAAAAGAAAAGGGGTAAACAGAGCCACTCTAAGCCCATACATGAGAAACCGCAGAGTGATCCAAGGAAGGACTCGTGTAATAAAGATGCCTTCATGAAACTGGAGAAGAAGAAGAAGAAACCCTTTTGTCAGAACTAATGCGGCCATACCAACAACGCAGCTGTATGTGTCCAGGTTGCATCACTCCACGAAGGTTAGTTAGCACGAGTACATTCGGGTGAAGACCAACTGGACTTTAAGGGTAGTGAAGTTGGAGCCGCGCCACAGCACAAACTTCAAGTCGTTCATGGTCCGAGTTCCGACCCGACATTTGGAAACTTTCCTTAAGGAAGAATTCTGGCCAAATGGTGTCGTGTTTCGACGTTTCCGTGGGGCACTACGTGACACCTCGTAGTGTAACACGACGCCGCCACTTCGTGTTCAGTTAGTTAGTTTTTTCGGTTAAGATATGTATTAGTTTATAGTTAGTTATTATGTATGTATATTTTTTCTTTTTTTTTTATTGATAATAGGCTCGCGTTTGACCACCATCTCACCTGATTGTAAGTGATGATGTGGTCGAAGATGGAGCACGCTTACCTAAAAGTAACCTATTCACTCTTGACTTAAAGACCCCTAGGTTATAGCTATCGGGAAACACAGACTCCAGCAGGGAAGGGCTAGCTATGGGCCTTAGTAGCCTGAAATAAATAAAAATAAATAAAATAAAACAACGGATATTTATTACAATTTTCTCAGTAGCAGCCCGAAGTTTAGAAGTTGCTGGTGTGATACTCCCGTGCCTCGGAAAGCACGTTAAGCCATTGATCCTGTTCCTGCCCAACGAGCACATTAGTGGAAATAGCAGCCTATTTTGTTACTTTGGGCTGTAAAATAGCGCTTTAAGGGTTCAAAAAGCAGTTCAGAGTTGCATATCTGCATCCGTAAACGTCTATAGTTATAAAAGTTACTTAAGGTCCTATAAGCTGAATCAAATACTACCCTAGCCTTCACAGTAGTCCACGGTAGAACTCATTTACCACTTACACCTTTATATGAGAGTTACGAAGGTCATTCTGCCACTCATAGCTGCATAGTAGTTTCCATTGTAACTTGTATAGGTTATAGTTATAGTAACCACTATTATACTACTATAAGTTTCATTATAGAAATAATAGAAACTCTTATGCATACTATAGTTACAAAAAAATCATCAGTGTAACTAAGGCCTTTAGTAGCAATAGTCATTCCTTGCAGGCTCAATCCATTCGCCATTTTACAGCCACTTTTGTAACTATTATAAAACATTTAATAAAATGGATGCTAAACGAATAAGTACGTAACTAGATCTTATTTATTTATTTATTTATTATATACTTTATTGTACACCTTACAATACACTTAAGGATACAAATAATTAATCTTATAACCTCAAAAACAGGAAAATAGGAGCTTTTCGTGGCTGTGAGTTGCACTAGGGGAACAAAAATCACTGGAAGCGTTAGAAGGGTGAACATTAGCACTATTATTCTCAAAAGGGAGTTATTAGAGCTCAAACTGCAGGTTATGACTACAGTACAATGACGCCATGATTTTTTAAGAAAACTTATAATTCACTTGCAAAATTGAGTTGATATACATTGGTTTTTCAGTTAAATGTGCATTAAATGTACCGGTAAACAATCGGCCACTTGCGAATAGTAAGTTATCGACACGTAAAAATACGGAAATAAAATTTATTCTGTATAACAAATAAAAAATATCACATATCTTTTGTTAATTTTTTAAATATCATAAAAGCGCGTTAAAATTACTCGAAAATTATCTTATATATCTACAGTAAACTGGACAGCGTTTTAAGTATCTTTATATATCTTGCTAATACAGAATACAAACATTTATTTCTTTATGTTTTATTTTCATGATGGCGACGAAAACACTTTACCAAAATATTACAAACAATGTCAACTGAAGATATACAATAAAGAACTATAATCAATTCATTCGTTCAAAGTAGTTCAAAATCATTCAAAAGTAGCGCTACGAGAGCTTTAGTATAGCGTTAATAAATCGTTATAGCTATTAAGGAACCTTTATGCAACCGTTGTGCAGGTTAAATGGAACTTTAGGTTGCATAAAATGGCGCCCAAATAGCGCTAAAGCGGCTGCTTTAAGTCTGCAGTAGACGCTCTAGCGCTTACATCTATTACCATAAGTAATAATCGGATACGCTCCAAAGCTCTAATGCAGCCCATTTGTGCTAGTTGGGTGATCTCTCTCCGAGAGATCCTGATCTCTATATGAGAGTACAGGAACAGATAGTGCACCTGCGCACATACTTACGCACTATAATATCTCGTGTGCAGATGATTAATCTCCGCTGAGATTGGCCACAGTGGCAGAAATCGGTCAGGAAGACTATGTATATTGTATACTAGCTGTTGCCCGCGACTTCGTTCGCGTGGGAGGTTTTCCCGTGTAAATTCCGATTCCATGGGAAATTCCGGAAATCCTTTCTTAGTGCTCCCCTACACATCCCAAGGAACATACACGCCAAATTTCAGCTTCTTGCGCCCAGTAGTTTCGACTGTGCGTTGTCTGTCAGTCAGTAACGGAAGCGTTTTATATAATTGCATTATTTTCTTTAGAATTACATTTTTAAATTCGTTATATCTTTTGAATGGAATGTCCGATTTTAATAATTTAAAAATATTTTACAGGTATTGAAACGGTCTGTAATAAAATATCATTTAATATGATAAGGATTAATACAGAGGTATGAATAATATGGTTTGATTATTGTCAGCACTTTTATCATCTTCTAAAATGTAAAAACATAGTTATAGTGGCATAAGTAGTAGTTGGAGATATGGCATCGCAGACTTTTTTGTAGATATTGATATGTTCTATAATACTGTTGAACATTCTTTTGTTCTATCATCAATCGTTTCCGCAGCGCACGCGATGACAAATTTTTATGACTAATTTTTTCACACCTTGTTTCACACATTTTTTAAAAAAATAGGAATCTTTAACAAAATGCAATAATGTAAATTATTGCATTTTGTTAAAGATTCCTATTTTTTGAAAATGTAATATAGCCTATGTCACTCAGTGAACATGCAGCCTTCTAATGGTGAATTTGAAGAAAAAAAAGGAGAATTTTGAAATCGGTCCAGTAGTTTTTGTGCGAAAAAGTTACAAACATACAAAAACATAAATGTTTCCTCTTTATAGATAGAAGAAGAAGAGAAGAGAAGAAGAAGAAAGAAGAGAAGATAGTTTAGATGTATACATATAATTCAGACTATAATATACGTATCTCTGTTTCAAATATAATGCAATCATAATTCCATTAAGTTATTAACTGACTTCAAAAAAGGAGGAGGTTCTCAGTTCATCTTGAAATTTTTTTTATGTATGTCGTCATTTTATGTATGCCTCATAACCCTAAGACGGCTGGACCGATTTAGAAAATTCTTTTTTTGTTTGAGAGGGTATAGGTACTTTCTAGTTAGTCCCATTGTCATGAAGTCAGGATCTGATAATGGAAACCTTGAGAAATCGAGGGAATTTTTCACTTTGCAGTGTTTTTGGGAAGTCGGTTTTATTTTTTGTTATAAAGGTTTTTTTAGAGTCATCGTCCATCTAAACTTTCGCATTTTTTTTTCTCATAATTTGCTCTTGTGACGTCACAGGTTATTAGTGCTCGCTGAAACATTCACAACTTGTAATTTCAGGTATTAAAAAATACTTAATAATTACCATTACTGTCTAAGTAAAAAAAATAATAATCGCCTGACATTGTTTTAAGAAATAGGTCTTCCGACAAATGTAGGTACTTACAAAACCTCATTATACTTAACAAGGCTAAAATATCACATTTCCAAGTAGTCTCTTGTAATAGTGTTCCTAAGCATGAAGCTAATAGAGTGATTTTTGAAAATTACCTGGAAAATAGAGCACTTACGTAGTAGCTATCATATCGATCATGTCAAAAGTTCCATGAACTTGTCGCTCGTTAGGCTTATCATTTAATCTGGGAGATATCAGTTTTTTGTTTACGAAAAGAGTAACGGTGGAGTTTCTAGCCGAATCTTCTCCATAGAAAAAGAGCAATTTCGACCCGTGCACTAACTTCTGATGTTTTGTAAGTGCCCACGGAAAACTCAAACTCAAAATATTTTATTCCACATACGCCATGTAATAAAATATTTTGAGTTTGAGTTTGAAAATACTGAAATAAATTTTGCTTACTTAACTGATATTCGTGACATATAACATGAATAAGATTACTATTCATGTATGTATACTTTTACATAGCAGTGTTTTGAATTTTGTATTTAATGACCGATAAAACTCTGCCGGAGGACTCATCTGATGACTTTACCACGAAAAAAAAAGGGTTGTGGGAATTTCAGAGTTACGAGAGTATTCTGACAATATGCCGCGGCCCCAAAAATCAAGGAAGAAAGAAATTGGGTGAGTTTTTAATCAGGAAGATTTCAGACTCGCTTTCACTCTACAGCCGCAGAAGTCATTTGATGATTTATCCCCGAAACAAAAGGACCTATAATGAAATTAAAGATTCAGAAATTCTGTCTTATCCGAGCCAAGAGTGGTCTGAAAAACCAACATGCTAGCGCAGTGCATATTGATAGATGTTCCGTTTCGCCGAGTTTTGCTTCTAGAATATGCTGGTTTCCTTACAATGTTTTTTTTTTACTGTTTTAAGAACTGCAGTGATTCTATCGGTTTTCTATCGGTTACATTTCGGGGAGTGTGCGATGGAATTACACAATCTAATTCCACCAAGCCCGTTCCATCATCGGACTACGAGACAAACGGCGAAGCGCCATCGTTACATGGTGGACATCCCACCCATACGCACCAAACGTTTTGGGAATACCTTCATTGTGCGTACGGCTAAGGAGTGGAATTCCCTGCCGGAGTCTGTGTTTCCCGATAGCTATAACCTAAGGAGTCTTTAAGTCAAGAGTGAATAGGTTACTTTTAGGTAAGCGTGCTCCATCTTCGACCACATCATCACTTACCATCAGGTGAGATGGTGGTCAAACGCGAACCTATTCTAAAATAAAAAAAATAAAAAAAAATAGAGGACCTCGTGGCTAAATAATAACAGCCGTATGGATCAATCTCGATGTATGTATGGTATGTGTGACCATCTTCACATATTCGAGATTCCTCTGTGCCTGGGAAAGCATGTTAAGACTCCCGGTTTTTATGGTAGGCTAAACAGATGATGATGAGTGATGAAAAGTTACTGCCCGGATTTGAGTTCACGATGTATATACAACTATTAAAACGGGGTCGTAGGGCACACACTCTCGGGCTTGCGGATGGCGAACAAGGGTAGCTCACCGTTCGGTAAGGACCAGGCCCGGGTCGGCGGCGCGTCGTATTCCACGCGCGCCTCAAAGAGCTGTCAGCACCAGTGACGGGGCCCCATAAGGCCATTGCCTGCCAGGTTTGCGTGAATGTTCTAACGAGATATCGCGGCCCTGGAACTTAAGCACAGCTGAAAGCACAGGGTGAGTTTTTAGTCAGTAGAAGTCTGACACTCCCTTCCGGTTAACCCTGAGCGGAAGAAGTCATTCGATGATTATCCCAACCTGACAAAAAGGACAACATACTCTGCACCGCAGGAGACCGCTGGATGCTTAATGCACATATCAATAAATGCAGTTACACTCGAGGATGTGATTCAGTGGACGTTTCGTTTGAAATTATAATGTCAGGAGTAGAGGAGGAATATAATTATCTCAGCTGATTGATATGACGTTCTATGTTGTAAGTATCACTAAACTTTCTAGGTTTACCAAAACTTTCCATGGATTCCTGACATACATATACATATCATGATAAATATAAGTCATTATTTTTTTGCAAATTGGTTATAGTTAACACTTTTACACAAAATTTTTATTCGTAATTTATATTAGATGAGGCGAATGCCCTAGCTGACTTGTCCGAAAAGAAACACCGAAACAAACTCAGAGGTTCGAACACGAACAAACGTCGCTTTTAAAGCCCATTCCATACTGGTCAAATCATATGAGAACCATATGGGTATATGAATGTGGAGCTCTTTTCGGGAAAGAAACACACAGATTTGAGTTGACATAACCAAATGGTGCAAGCATTTATCATACCTTTTTTTTTCTTTGAAAATCAATATTTGACTCCTTCCGCTCTGAGTGAGCGGAAGGGAGTGTCAGATTTCTACTGACTAAAAACCCACACTGTTCCTTCAGATCCAGGTACAGTAATTGCGGCAGTTATGTTTAAACGAAGCAGGTTTTATTTATGTTTTGCTCAAATAGTTTTTTTTCTTTTGTAGTGCGCCAACTGAAACATGGGTTAAGGTGCTTTTTCCTCTCTTGTGTTTATATACAACGTGTAATTTAAAGGGTATATACATACCAAGTGCGCGGCTTTTTTGGATGATAAAAAACGATATGGCCAGGGTTTTCTAATCCTATATCTACATGAGTGGAACTTATTAGAAATTTCAATACATTGATACCAGAGACCGATTTTTTTAAATTAAGAAGAACGAAGAGAATTATCGTTTTATTGGCAAGTGACGTGGAAAGTAATGACCCTCATAGTGATGTGACACGTTTGTTATTATTGGTATTCAAGAAACATAATTATGAAACCGATAATTTGGGGTCAATTCTGTGAGACACTTATTTTGAGCTGAAACTTTACACAGAGACTCCATACCAGATGTTGTCTTCAGTCCTTTTGGATATATATGGGGTTTCCGTTACACGTTGTATAGCTTGGGAAAATAAACTTATTATTACTAGTTCCGCAAAAGTAGTTACAAGCCAATACCCATACAAAATACAGTATATTTCACCGTAAGCACAGCTATTATCCGTATTATGCAGAGCGGCTCGCTAGTTGTAACGGTTATTGACTTGTACATACAGTTTACCTATCGTTATTGCTGCTGTAACCGCTTACGTTATTGCTAAACGTTTACGGAGCCCTGAAAGCGCTGTTGACACAATCTATCCTGTTTAAGGGTTTTTAGTAAACGGTTTCATAGCAAACTTTCGAGTAGCGAATATTGGAATATTTTTGTGTAGGTATGTTGCAGAAATATCCTTCTGATTAAATTATTGTTATCTATTTTACATGCCATTATAGATCGGCTCTCTTCTTTTCTTTTATGATGCAATAAAATTGATTGAACTGTTGACTGAATGATAAAGGCCAGGCAGGCCTCCTAATTTAAGAGACAAAAATTTTATTTTTTTGGCGTATAGATAGGCATAGATTTATATTCCATAGTATGTGTATGTAATGTGCAGTAAGGCAAGTCTGTCGTGATATAGACAGTTAAGTGATCGTTTTGAACAGTAATTCAGAAGTTCTTGGTCATCGAATCAGTGATTCAACTGCAGAAAACAAAGGAACTACAAACTAAAAGACAACATAAACATAGCATCCTCAACGCTGCGGCTGGTACGTAGGTACCAGCCAGATGCTATGTTTATGTTGTCTTTTAGTTTGTAGTTTAATTTTGATTAAATAGTGTATGAAATGTATAAATATATTTCTTTAAAAAGTATTTATTCAATTTCATAAGCCGACCATTTTTATACCTAACATAAGAACCGAGTTCATACTTACCAAGAAAAATTCAAATTTCTCCCCCACATCCTAACTCATGTCGCTACAGCAATAAAACAGTCCGAATTCGGGAAGCAAAATACATTTTTATTAACATTCCCGCGGAGACGCTTCGGTCTTCGGACTCCTAGCTACACGACAAGGACAGATGATTTCCTCAAACCATAAAAGAGGAATAGCAATACACTCAAGATGTAACAAACGAGTTTTGCCGTGGAAGTAGGCAGCTGAATAATTGAAGAAGTATGGTCCCCGGGCGTGTCGGATCGTCTAGCTGGCCGATCAATACTGGCCGAAATGTTACCTGTATACAATAAGGTTTTTTTTTGCAAGAGTAGCACGGTGCATAAGTGATTGGGCTAGGCACTTTGGTATAGCAACGCAGCAGTTTGCTCAGGAAGTTATAGTTACGGATCTTTCAAAAATAGTCAAAACGTTAAACGCTTCAATTCAATTCACTTAACTATTTTTTTTTGGGAAATCGAATATTTTTATACGAGTATTAAAAAGTGCAGGAAAACTTTGTGCCCCTTATTTGAAAACGGAGGTGAATGAAAACAGACAGGCTTTAACCGACTTTAAAACAAACAAAAACAATACTGCACTAAAATAATAATATTAAAGACTGTTTCATTGGATGCCTTATTTCGTTCAACTGTGGAAGTCGGAGCCAAGCCAATTAATAGTTTTTTTTTGGCAACGTATGCCGAATTCAGCACAATATCACGTCAGTCGCCAAACGTGTGAAGTTCCCACCGACTAGGTCTTATGTAGGAAAATTGTTTCGTACGTCTTAATTTACTTGTATAAATATCCTTATCAACCTTTGTACGAAAGGAAATTGCGAGTTTTATCGCTGCGATTCTCACCTCCAACACATCCTGTGCTATTAAACGCTAGTCTTAATATAATCATTACGGAGAAATACTTAATTGAAAAATATTGGCCACTAAAATCTTTACCCTAGGCCTGAAGACAGAGACTGTCTAATTAAATTTCCGTTTGAAGCAATAAAGCGCTCACCACGTGGCATTTTATTGCTACGTTTTAGGACTTGATCACAATTTATTGCTATCTTCGAATTATCAAATACGTACGAATTTTTATGAGCGTTATGAAAAATTTAAATGATGAAGAATCCTATTAACGTTTACAGGTTTCGGAATTCAAATTCTTCTCACATTTATAAAGCTTAGCGACTTCTACCAAAACGAGCAAATACCCATTTTAAGGCCAGATTTCGCTACGTAACCTACTGTGCCTACAATATTGTTAGGTGTTAGTAAAAGGACATACATATTATCTTGTTCAGGCAAATTGTTTTAACTAAGCAATTGTGATGTGAAATAGAATCTCAACAAAAATCTTATAAAATTTTACATTGCTATTGTCAAAATACAACACCATTTACACAACACCAACAACACATTTTAGTCCTATTCTTATTCGTATTTCAGTATTCAATCATTATCTGGGGGCACGGCAGTGCTCCCGCCAAGTCGAGCAAAAAAGCGGCACGGCTGTACCATCCTTTTCTCGAAGCAGTTCAGGCCATTTTCGACACCCTATAACTTCGTTGTGGATAAAACTAGAAGCCTGAGTTTAGCAATCGCACTAAACAATCTAATTTATATATGTATTACTTGTGAGATATATTGTGTTTTCATGCGATGGCCGAGTCAATCTATTTATTTAAAACGTTAAAGACTTTTAATATTGATATGGTCACCATAAGATGTTGTTAGGTTAGATAATTACGTAACAACTTAATACTGAAGGTCCCTTAAGTTGGGACTGGATAAATTAATAACCGACTTGGTATTACATGGATCTCACAACTTTTTACGGTAGAAGAATTGAGTTGCGAGACTTGGTTTTTTTGACAAGTACTGTTTTTTATGGGATCTACTATTACCTTTGAAGCATCAATACCCTAATATTAAGGTGTTGGACTTGTGATCAAGAGGTCACGGGTTCGCACCCCATGGGTGAGGTACACTATTGCCATGAAACCACTACAGACACAGGCATTGCTTAGTTGAAAGGGTTATCAAGGTTGCTAGTAATATGATTCTACCCACATTGCTAAATAACATATCATTATCGTCATCCACCTAATCTATTTCCAAAGAGAATGGGTTTCAGCCCTAACGGATGCATGTAAGTAGCAGTAGGCTCGACTGTATGTTCGTGAATCGCTGCTGCAAGCTCTCCACGTCAGTATTGATTGCTTGTAGATTCTATTCATGAACCAACCTTGTAATTTACGTTAAGTACTAACATAGGATTAAGGGATTTTGTTACTGTTGAGTTTTGCTACTTGGAATAAATGTATTGAATTGTTATATCTACAGCAGCCTCTACATGTTCTGGTATCAACACCCTGGGTCTTTTGACTCAACTGCTGCAAGGAAGATAATGTGTTCACAGAGTACCTATGTATGTCAGTCAGGTTCCCAGTATCATAAAAAATGACTACGAGAAATAAAAATACACTGAGGTCTAATTTCTGATAGAAAATAAAATATTTTTTTTACTTTAGTTTATAAGCTGGCAGCGTGATAATGTAAAGGCCTAATAAATTATCTGACTGACCAAAATCTCTAAGTATGTGTTATAGTTTATATCAGAGCTTCCCAAATTGTGCGTCGTGACGGCATGGGGCTCCGCGGTATTATCCCAGCGGCGCGCGGCGTCGTGAAGCGATCTAAGTGTTTTGTTTTTAAGTTTTGGTCTTTATTTTCTAATAAAAGAACTTAGTATTTTAAATTAAGCCTATATCCGCAAGCCAGTAACGAGGAGGTCACACGATACCCCTTGGATGGTATCAAGTTTTCTAGCTACTTAGACAGTAGCTAGAAAACTGTAACGACTGTGAATGATGTTCGAAGAAATGCAACCAACTGTCAACGGTTTAATGTGCTTTCCGAGGCACAGAGGAATCTGGATTTTTTAAGATGGTCACCCATGCATTGATCGGGTTGGCAAGCGTTGCTTATCCCTGAAGATCTATACAACGTGTAATTTAAAGGGTATAACAAACAATAACAAACGATATGGCAAGGGTTTTGTAATCCTAAGTCTACGTGTGTAGAACTTATTACAAATTCCAATACACGGATACCAGAGACCGAATTTTTCAAATTAAGAAGAACGAAAAGTATTATCGTGTTATTGGCAAGTGACGTGGAAAGTTATTGACCCTCGTAGTGCTGTGACACGTTTGTTATGATTAGTATTCAAGAAATAAATGAAATCAATAATTTGGTATCAATTTTTTGAGTCAGTTATTTTGTGCTGAAACTGTGCATAGAGACTCCATACCAGATGTTGTCTTCAGCCCTTTTGGATAGATATGGGGTTTCCGTTACACGTTGTATAAGCGGCTGTTAGCTTTTAGCCACAAGTTTACCATTGCTAGCCATAAAGGTTTAAAGAATGGGTTCTATATGGTAAACCTGGGTCTGGTTCTGTATATGAGGAAATGTGTACATCTCGGAGGGTATTTAAATCACGACTTAAGTGGTGTCAGGATCGCCAAGACCAATTAAAGATGGATAATCTAGCCGAGAAACATTTAAAAAATGACTTTCGTGGGTTCTGGAAGAGTACAGCCAAGTTAAACACTAGATCCAGTCTGCCTGTGAGTGTCGACGGAGTGAGTGACCACGGTGATATCGCTAATGTATTTAAGCGTCAGTTTTGTGTGCAGTCTCCCATTGGTTCAGTGCGTGGGGGAGCCGATGTTGAGATTCTTAGTGGCCCAGTGGAGTCGTGTTTCAGAGCCAAAGAGATTTCAAATATAATGAAGTATATGACGAGGGGCAAATCTCCTGGGCACGACGGTCTTAGCATCGAGCATCTTCAGAATGCTGGCCCGCATATCTCTAGAGTTCTGGCACTGTTGTATTCTAGATTTAATTGGGACGATAGTAGTGCCCGTAGTAAAGAATAAAACGGGAGATCTTGCAGATAAGCATAATTATAGGCCTATTTCACTAGCAACGGTTGTGGCTAAGGTGTTTGACGGTGTGCTTAATACGCAGTTAAGTAAACACATAACTCTGCACGACAACCAGTTTGGTTTCAGGCCACAACTGTCTACTGAAAGTGCTATATTGTGTCTTAAGCATACCGTCGGATACTACACCAGATGCAATACGCCGGTTTTTGCGTGTTTCCTGGATTTATCCCGTGCTTAAAAGCTTAAAAGTGTGAACCTACCCATTGAATTAGTTAAAATCTTCAAGTATTGGTACACGCACCAGATCAACAGCGTCAGATGGACAGGTACAATGTCTGGGACGTATGAGTTGAAGTGTGGAGTGAGACAGGGTGGACTGACCTCGCCTACCCTGTTCAACTTGTATATGTATGCATTGATCGTCGCGCTTAGCAGTCAGCATGTCGGTTGCCACGTTGACGGAGTTTGTGTTAACAATTTAAGCTACGCAGACGATATGGTGTTGCTGAGCGCATCGGTCTGTGCTCTGAGGAAACTGGTGCGAATATGTGAGGAATATCTCGGTGAGCATGGTCTTACATATAATGTCGTAAAAAGTGCCCGCTAGAAGTACCTCCTGTGTACCTCAATGGGAACCCTTTAGTATGGGTGACTCAGTTCAAATACTTAGGGCACATCGGTACTGCCGACTTACGGGATCAGGCAGATATTGAACGGGAAAGGAGAGCACTGTCAAGGAGGGCGAACATGATAGCTCGCAGGTTTGCACGTAGTTCATTTGAAGTTAAGACTACGCTCTTTAGGGCGTATTGTTCACCTTTATACACGTGCAGCCTGTGGGCTAACTACACGCAGAAAAGTTACAGTGCTGTACAATATACATAATAACGCGTTTAGGGCAATTATGGGGCTGCCCCGTTTCTGCAGCGCCTCAGGGATGTTTGCTGAGGCGCGTACTAGCTGCTTTTATGCGACTATGCGTAAGCGGAGTGCATCCCTAGTGCGCCAAGTGTGGACTAGCTCCAACACTATTTTGAAGATGATAGCAGGTAGGCTAGACTGTCCCTATATACTACATTGTTGTGGGAGACATGTCGCGTGTGGGGTGGGATAGCCTATCTGTTTTGCATGTTTTTTTTTATTTAATAGTAATTTTTTTTTTTTTTTATATTTTTTGTGGATGTTTAAGATAATTTATAATGTAATGTATCTGTCTTTAATGTATGTGCTATATGGGACTTTTGAATCCTGAATTAAATGTATTTTATTTTATTTATTTATAAAACTGTGGAGTTTCTTGCCGGTTCTTCTCCATAGAAAACGACCAATTTCGAACCGTGCCCTAACTGTTGACGTTTTGTAAGTGCCCATGTAGGCCTATGTGAAATAAAACTTTTTGAGTTTGAGTTTTTTAACAGAATTCGTCTCCATAAAATTATTGAAGACATTTTCATTTATCGAGTCTTTGCAGACGATGAAAAAATAGAAGGCTTTTATAATAAAAAAGAGCGAAGTTCTGAAAGATAAAACTTGTTCGAATATCAATAGGTACTGACAGTTCGCAAAACTAAATTTCAACTTGGTTCATAGATTCTTATCGGTAGAACTTCTGCGCCCCGTCATGTTTTGCAATTAAAAAGGTCTGACACTGGTTTTCAGCGTCTATTTTTGCGACTTGGTTTGTTTTCGTTTTATTATTTATTTGCGATTTTAATGTTACTCTCTTGGACAGTTTTATTTTTAGTGAGGCGATTTTATATCATTGTCAAAATTATAAAAAGATATATTTGTGAACAATTTGCATTTTCATTTGAGTTTATATAAATAAAAACATTTGAATAATCCGCGAGAACATACACGGTTAAAAACCACATGAGCACTCGGGCGTAAAGCATCACAAATATTCTTTGATGAATAGTATTTTTACTATTCATCAAAGAATATTTGTGATGCTTAATTAAAAAAAGAAATTTTCCTGTTCCTTCAACTACTTGCGTTCCAGGGCCGTGGCAGTCATTGGGCCTATGGGGCCCCGTCACTAATGCTGACGACTCTATGAGGCGCGCATGGAAAACGACGCGCCGCCGCCGACTCCGGCCTGGTCCTTTCCGGACGATGAGCTATCCCTGCTCGCCGTCTGCAAGCCCACGCCTACGATGACCGCCGGAGATCAATTCGTGATCCACGACGCCCGGGGCGACTCCCGCGGCAGCTGGAGCGTGGGGAACAGAGTTGCCTCTCCCGCACACGTTCAGCTTCGCAGAGGGAGGCGAATGTGGATTATGAATTTATCTAAAAGCTAGTGATTATATAATATTATTAAATAGTTCAAGCACAAAAATAAAATCTTTCAATTTGAGTCAAATTTATCCCGTACAAAGATTACAAATTTCCTTAAATTCCTTCCATTTCCGAATAAGAATAAGATAATAAAAGCTATACCGGAATAATCGAGAAATAGCCGAACTTATTCGTTCTATCAACAATATTCCGAAACGACAGCCATTTCATGTTTATTACACCAACTGAAAGGATCATCAAAAATACTGTTGCAGCATAGAAATATTATTTATACGGTTGAATGCTTATATCCACAGTAACTGGGTAGTAATAGTTTCCAATAAGCAATATCTTCCGAAAGAGCGAGCTTCGGCCAGGCTAATTTATTTACAAGTATAGCAAGTATATTGAGACAAAAGGTAAATATGTTTTACTTCAATATTCAGAAAGCTAACATATTAAAATAACATATGAAAAGAATAAGGCTTCTCAGTATTTGAGATAGTTTGAGAATTACGCATTTATGTTTTATGAGCTGAAAATAAATGTAGAAAATCTGACTTTTTCAAAAGTTCTCTGTAAGTGAGTATTTTTTTAGGCGTTTGTGTAGAATTTAAGCTTTTTGTAGGTACTCTTATCTACGTAAATAAATCTTATATTTCGTACCAAGTCCATTCATTGGTAAGTAAAGTATACTTACACAATACCTAGCAAATACTTATTAGTACCTACTTATCATTATCTGGCCTAGCCTTTTATAGGGTTGCCGGATTGCTGCCCTGGGATCTGGAGGCGACTGCCCTCCAGCGCGTCTATGAATGGCGCGTGGAGGCGCAGCGCCGGGGCGTATCCCCGCTGCCTCGAGAAGTCAAGGCGCGGCGGGAAGAGCTCCGGCGCGATCTCAGGGCAGTATGGAGGGAACGACTGTCGCAACCGACGGCCGGGCACGCCGCAATTGCGGCGGTAAGACCCCTCTTTGAGGAGTGGCTAGATCGGCGTCACGGCGTCCTGACCTACCGCATGACGCAGGTCCTCACCGGACACGGAAGTTTCGGGAGGTACCTGTGTCTGATGGGAAAGGAGGAAATGCCTGGGTGTCACCACTGCGAGGGTCGCCCTGAGGACACCGTAGAGCACACGGTGCAAGACTGCCCCGCCTGGGCAGAGCACCGACGTGTCCTCACGGCGGCGATAGGCGGAGACCTCTCGCACCCGGCATTGGTCGAGGCCATGCTGCGGGGTGAGAGGGAGTGGGAAGCGGTCGCCTCCTTCTGCGAAGCAGTCATGCTTTCGAAGGAGGAGGCGGGCCGCGTGAGGGAGAGGATAGCGTCCTCCCTCCAGCCCAGCCGCAGTGGTAGACGCCCACGGCGTCGGACGTCGGCCGACGATCTCCGACCACCGTAGGCGCGGGCATGCGGACAGCGAGTAAAGGGCAACTCGCTGTCCGACCATGGACCATGCCCGGGTCGACGGCGCGTTGTGTTCCACGCGCGCCTCAAAGAGCGTCAGCAACATGACGAGGCCCCCTCTGCAGAGGGCCGAAGCCTGCCGGGGTCGTGGGAATAATCCCATTACCGTGACCCCGGTACGTAAAGGGTTATTGAAGGAACACCGTGGATTTTAGTCAGTAAAAGTCTGACAGTCCCTCCCACCCTGCCCGGCGACTTATTTGATAATTTTACCACGTTAAAAAAAAGCCTTTTATAGGGTGCAGTTGAGTACCAGTATCTTACTTCTTACTATCTTCTTACTTAATATATAATATAATATTAATATTTAATATTTTAATATCCATATCCATACTAATATTATAAATGCGAAAGTAACTCTGTCTGTCTGTCTGTCTGTTACCTTTTCACGTCTAAACCGCTGAACCGATTTACATGAAATTTGGCATGGGAATAGTTGAGGACCCTGGGAAGGACATAGGATGGTTTTTATCCCGATATAAGGTTCCCGTGGGATAGTTTTCCAATTGTATTTTTGTTGCTCTTTCACGCAAAAACTACTGAACGGATCTCAATGAAATTTAGTAAAAAGTGACATCCTGAAAAAACACATAATCTACTTTTTATCCCGGAATTCCCACGGGATCGGGATTTACGCGGGAAAAATATCCCACGCAAACGAAGTCGCGGGCAAAAGCTATCCATATTTTAATACATACACTGTCTGTCTGTTTTTGGGGATGGATGGACCCTGGTGATGGTTTTTTTTTAAATTTGTATGCGTTTTATACCCACCCAAAAAGGTGTACCGATTGGCAACAAGAATTATTGACAAAGTGTAACATAATGCGGGCGAAGCCGCGGGCAAAAGCTAGTCTTACTTACTAATATTATAAATGTGAAAGTTTGTGAGGATGGATGGATGTTTGTTACTCTTTCACGCAAAAACTACTGAACGGATTTGAATGAAATTTGGTAAGTAGGTAGTTGACATTCTGGAATAACACATAGACTACTTTTTATCCCAGAATTCCCACGGGATCGGGATTTTACACGGGAAAACCCTTCCACGCAAACGAAGTCGCGGGCAGAAGCTAGTTTTACATTAAGGGGCCGCCTATCTGACCTGTAAATCTAGTAACTGGATAGGTAACGCTATAAAATATGGTGAGACTGGTGTCAAATTTTCGCCCCGTTACGACTGTCAAAGATGTATATATGACAGCCGGGACGAAAGGCTTAGGCGTCCTATTGGGGCAGGCAGTAATCTTAATATACCTATTTAGATAGTCACCCATCTTGGAGCGGCCTTGGCAAGCATTGTTTAACCTTGAAGCTCATCCTAGTGACTGTTATTACTTTAGCCACGAGCTCCTCAAATGTTGATGGCGAATGGTGCGATGAATGATGCAGTGGTTGACTAAACGGCTGCTGCGCTACGTGTCGCAGTTTCGACTCCTGCTGCAGAACAAACATTTGTATGGTCTACGAGATTTCAATGTTTGTCGAAACGACACAAAAATAATTTTTAATATAAATTTTGCTCTACACTTACGCAACTGTTTAATGTCGCATATCCAATATCTCAATATGGGCATGGATCCTATACTTACCAACCCGCCCGCTTTCGTTTTAAACCCCTTTTTTGGTGGGAAAATCATCCAATGGTTTTTGCCGCTGTAGAGAGGAAGGGACTGTCAGATGTCTACTGACTAAAAACCCACCCTGCTCCTTCAGTTACGTTTGCATTCAAGGACGAATCATCTCGTTACATCAGTCCCGCAACTCAAAAATCGTATAGTGCCCTCCGTGTGCAATACAATAATGCATTCAGGATTCTGTTGAGACTGCACCGCTATTGCAGCGCGTCAGAAATGTTCGCGGACGCACATGTGGATTGTTTCTTTGCCACAATGCGTAAACGCTGTGCATCCCAGGTGTGTAGGGTGCGGGGCAGTAACAACAGGATCCTG